>CM046857.1:24166201-24861957 GCA_025617745.1 Heliocidaris erythrogramma | reverse complement strand
GTCTTAATTTGACGTCATCTCTACGTCTTCATTCCTCTTCCCTGATAGCAGAAAGTGTTAAAAATGACGTGATATTTACGTCGCGGTTTTCGTCTTTTTTACGTCCTGTAATTACGTCAATAAGACGACAACTTGCACCAACGCAAGACGTCAAGAGGACGTCTTATTTTGACGTCATCTCTACGTCTTGTACACTGTAAAAACTAAAGTGCTACTTTTAGGGGCATGTATAGTGACTGCACCTGAAATGCTGTTTATAGCACTTGTAGTGTGCTAATTTACCAGCAAAAAAAATGTGACCGTGGCGAGCCTCGAACCAGGTTCCGCTGACTGAGAGGCGCTGACGTTACCGATGGACTAACGAATGCTTCTTGCAATCCAGTTTAGTCATGGGAGTCAAGTAGATAACATGAACTATGTGGTGTCGTAAATTCACTATGTAACAATATGATCTGCTCTAAATCGTACAATGTGAGTTAGTCTAGCGGTAATGCCAGCAATTCTCGATCAGCGGACCCTGGTTCGAAGCTTGCCCAAATCATTTTTTTTAATGAATGTTTAGCAGGTTAAGGAGCCGGTCCAACTCCCGTGAAAGTACTGAAATAGCACGCTGTGTGCATTCAATAGCACTCTGAGTGCAGTCCCTATGCACGCCTCAACAAGTGCTATATACAGCACTTCAGTTTTTACAGTGTACAGATGACGTCAAAATAAGACGTCCTCTTGACGTCTTGCGTTGGTGCAAGTTGTCGTCTTATTGACGTAATTACAGGACGTAAAAAAGACGAAAACCACGACGTAAATATCACGTAATTTTTAACACTTTCTGCTATCAGGGTATCCACATATTTTACTTACCTAAGCAATTTTTGGCCTTGTACAAGAACTTATCATACAGTGCGTCGGGTGTGTTAGTCAGAGAGAGTCCTCTATTTTCGATTGAGTGGCAAAGAAGTAGAACGTCTATTCCACGAAAATCAAACTTATTCATGTCCCTGATGTTATAGTGAGAGGCTTAAACTGCGCACTCTCTGGCTCAACTATGGCCGGCATCCGTGCGTTGATATGTTGGATTAGACCTCGCACAATGTCGGGATCGGAATTACTGCAAATAACGATGTTTGGCTTTGACTGACTGATCTATATTAAGAATACAATACAATGTGTCTTCAATATGCATCCGACTAAAAATTGCCAGTTACCTATATTGCCATAATAACATGCCACATTACGTATCAAAATGTAAATCTAATCATTATTTGGGTATAAATTTTCCTCTTCAAACTTTGATTCAGAGCACAGTATCTTTGAGAACAAGCGGTATATTGAGAGACCTGGGGAGATTTCGTCGGGGAAAATACTAACCGAGGAAAATATCGCGGGAAAATGTTACTGCTCCCAAATCGAGAGAGCCTCGAGAGGGATTCCCAAAATTATAATCCTCGAAAATTGAAGAGAAAATGTTCATCCGGCACATTTTTTCGACAATCCTTCTTCCGCCATTGTTTGAGTAATCAGGCGCGGATCCAGGGGGTGGCGCAAGGGGCGTGCGCCCCCCCCCCCCCCCGTTTTATCTGACAGAGTATGCCCCGGACCCAATAGATGGCCGTTTGGCTTTGTCAAACGGAGGGTTCCTCAGTGCGCCCCCCCCCCTTCTGAAAATCCTGTATCCGCCCCTGGTAATATTAATACCGAAAGGGGAAGGAGGAGGGGACGAGAAGGTGGGAATTTTCTTCTTCTTCTGACCTGTCCTGTGACTTTTCTATCTCCGCTCCTCAGGACAACTTGGTATATTGGTGAATTCCTCTCAATCACGGGAACGTCGACACGTCATGTCTTATACTTAACACATGAAAGTAATAAGTGTACTGATTTTAACCCTTTTCAGCAGATCCCAAATATTCTAAATGTTACTTTAATGTTGTTTGTTTTTTCTTCTGAAAAACATTTTTAAAAAGCCAGATGGCATGTGATCGTGTGCCAAACACGAACATGATTTTATGAGAAATTGACGTATAATTATGTTCATTTCAATAGACATATAGGTTATGGGGGTCCAGTTTTCCTCCATAATTCCCGATAAGCCAAAAAAAAAAAAAAAAAAGGTCTTCATTCTAAAAGGGGGAGGGGGCACAATCGAGAAAATGGCGGATCGTCTATGGTCAAAATGCATACTTTTCTTCCAAAAGTGGGGGGGGGGGGGCACTGGCCGGAAGTGCCCCCCCCCTGGATCCGCCAAATGCACATAGGGCCTACCCACCACTTTTGGGGTCGAGTGCCCCCCCCCCCCCCCCACGGGGTAATAATATGGTTGCAGAGCCCTCATGAGCAGTGTATAATTGTGAGGCTACATAAAACAAGACATATCATATAATTATATGAATCTACCCCAAACTGAAATAAAACACAAAAATAATGGCATTGAATGCCGCGGGAAAAAACAGTCCAATTTTCGTTAAGGCTATATTGTTTGACGCTTTTGCGTGTTAATTAGGCCTACCTCTGACGCTGAAGAAGATCCACAACCATTTTCATCGACGTGATTGTATATAAGCTTTGAAAATTTCAAGTCAGAGAGCTATCGCCGACGCAATCGTTTCCAAATTCTCAAGCACAATAGGCCTATGTGTAAGTTTGAGTAACTTTGATGAAATCCAACAATTTCACATCGTGACGAATGGATCTAATTATGAGAAGCAAGCTTAAGCACAAATTCGGCCAAGGGTATGCAGCCAGAAACGTACAATAACTGAAATTTGTCAGAACTTTGTAAACATTGGCGTTTACTTGCACGACGTCACTCCGAAAAATACCCGTCTGCCTCACGTTCTGCGCTTGCGCAGTAGAATGTTTATACAACTGGGAAATCCCATACGTAGCTAGACATGACGGAAACAAAGTTGTCTCATTTTTATTCACAACGGGTCCTTCGTGAATTCTATGGGGGACTTCATCTTATAACAAGAAACTGGCATCAGGACTTGAAATGATTATGCAAATTATTGACTACGTATTAGTGAAATCAGTATAGGAAACCGTACTGCATTGTCATGTGGTTGTAATTGTTCATTACTGGATCAAGAGTCGAGAATTGCATATACAGAGGATTCGGGGGTGGGGTGTCGTCAACTGGAATAGAATGAGTGCCAGGAGACGGATGCTCTTTGTTACTATTTGTAAAATGTAATTATATTAACTATTTATTATGGGGTCAAAGTGTGTAGGCGGATCAAGCAGTATTGACGGATGCACACAATCTGGAAGCAAACTTCGCTAAAGCAATATATTTTTGTTTAGGCCTGTCGATCATTATCATATATAGCAGGGGGGGGGGGGGGCGTTGTCTTGTACATTTCTAAACTTCATGTTGTATACATAGCCTTAAGAAAATTTAAGCGATAGATATAAACAAATCACAATATATAGGCCTACATATGTTTTGGAAGGTTTTCTTTTAATAGTTGAATATAATGCAACAATCTGCTCCATCATTAACCTGGTCAAGTACAAGTTTACGCAGTATAATTATATTCATCACATGCCTGACTTACTCGAGCATTTGCTTACACCATGACTACCATCTCAATAAGGGGCATAATATATTTACTTTATAAAATATCAAATAATGACGAATAAAAAATAATACGCATGCTGAAGCATATACTCAATCAGTTACCAATAAGGATGATTCTATTATAATACAAGTTTGCACATCCCTTTTTTTTCTTCTGTAGTTCCAGGATCGGCGTAAATATATTTTATTCCTTAAATTTATTTAGGAAAGTATTCTTTCTTTAGTTTCGGCTTCAGTTGGTTTTTCCATATTTCAAACATTCGAAATGTCTTCTTCTTTTTTCAAAGAACTAGAACATTATAAACATCATATACATTATATACAACAATGACTTACTAGTATCATGCATGAACACATTATGTGATAATTATACAGTTGCAATGAGACGATAAGTGAAAATGATGAAACTGCTTTTTAGTAGATGTTCAAATATGCCATTTGAACATCTACCTGAAAGTTGATAGGTAATCACAACCGAATATTACAAATTTCCCTTTTCGATTGAAATGGCCAAATGTTATCACATTATGATGTTTTTTATGTTTCTGTGAAAGTGACGTTTTGATTTATAAGCTAATGTGGCATTAGGATAATTATTCACTTTTTGATTGTTCATTGGAAACGTTGTGGTTAAACCATGCATATAATGTTGATGGATTTAAATCCCCCCCCCCCCCCCCCCCCACTCAGGTGGCCATCTGTACCGCATGCGCGTTCCCGATTTTTCGGGAAAAGGGGTATATTTTTGGGGCTCAGTTCGGGGGAAAAAATCCCGAAAAAATCGTTGAGGGGGTAATTTTGCTAGCTTCACTTCCAAAAACCTGTGATGGGGGGGGGGGGGGGGGGGGCGGGGGGGGGGGATTTTGCTGGCTTCCCTTCCAAAAGCCCGTGATAGGGGGGGTCAAATTCCTAACCCATTTCCATCCTTAAAGGGGGTATCTCTAAGAATCTGGAACAAGCATATGTGTATGTTTGACCGCCTGAGTGGGGGGGGGGGGGGGGGGGGGTAAAATACGGCTACAAAATGACAATAATCAGGTACATGTTATGGCTACGTGCAGGCATCTCCCTACTGATTTCAAATGAAAGAGATATTCAGCATATGGCACAAACAAGGAAACAATCAAGCAACCTTGAACAATCAGATTAAAAAGAAACAAATTGATTTTGAAAATCACTTATTACAAAATGCAGCATCACAACAAATGCATGTAAATATAGAGCGAAATTTGACAAAACAAACAATATTTTGACACAACTTTATATACATTAAAAAAATGGCTCTCATAAGCCGAATCAATATGAGAAAAATATAATGCGAAAGCAAAATACTCACTTCTTTATGACGTAATCCGTTCAGAGTCAAAATGCGAGACATATACAGTATGTAACAAAACATGTAGTTACCACAATATCTACCGTGAATTGTATTCATAATGAAGCAATAAATCCATAAGAACATTTAACTGTTAGAAATGTATCATAATTATAAACAAAATAGTTCATACATGTCACTTTTACGAATTTATGGTGTAACTACGGTCAGGTGTTTGGTAAATTATAGCATTGTTATTGAACTGAATTGAAATTAACATTTATATCCTTCTCATCGGTACAATGTGAAAAACGAGGAATACATGTTTAACAATGCGGTGAACATATAGTACAATACAGTAGATGATTCAGAAAATAGGAGGCAAAAACCCGGAAAGCAAAGCTTATATTGAGATAATTAAACAGAAGTTCCTGAAAGAACATTATAAATACATGTACATGAATACTAAAGAATATTATATCACGATGGGATGATGATATTAATTTCAAAGGCATGGATATCAAATTACGGATATAAATATTTCGAGCTGAACGCTATCATTATCCTACTTGAATATATACAAAGATACTACACATTTCTTGAAACGATACTCTCTATAAAAAAAAGAGAGTGATTTTCACTCTATTTTCACTCCCCAGGGAGTCACGTCAGTGTTCACTTGTTTAGGAGTGAATATTGAGTGAATATCGAGTGCTCTCTAAAAGAAAAGAGTGATTTTCACTCTATTTTCAGTCCATTTTCACTCGCCCAGGAAGTCACGTCAGTGATCACTCTATTTTTTTAGAGAGTAATGATGGACATCAGTTTTAATGATCTAAGGAGTAATACTTTTATGCGTAATTTGATTAGTCGGCAAGTTTTGACCGTTCGTGGATTCCACAACCATGACAATTGACATATTTCCAGTGCCAACTCACTTAATTTCATAATTTAGGAACTCCCATCATGTAATCCTTAATACCAAAAGCTTATCACGTCCTATTATGATAAACTAGTGCATTCTGTCTTCAACATTGATAAATAATTCGCCTACAATGATTCATATGGGTCGAAACGGTCGCCCCTTCCCTTTAAATAAAGTAGGATGAAGGGGGGGGGGTAGAATAGAAAAGTGCTGCACATCCTCTCCTTGGTGTGCCACAATTTATCCAGGGGAGACAGAGGGGGTCGACGTCGCTTTCTTAATTTGCCAGCCTGCGAAGTGTGTGAGCATTTTTTTTGTACTTTAGTGAAAATGTAGGACCTACTCTCTTTGAGAAAAGGGTGATTTTTTAACTTTATTTTCACTCCCTCAGGAGTCATGTCAGGGATCACTTCATACGATTGAATATCGATTAAAAGGAAAAGTAAATTTTCACTCTATTATCACTATATTTTCACTAACCTAGGGAGTCACGTCAGTGATGACTCTAGATTTTGAAGAGTGGTTTAGTCAGGAAAATATAATTCTAAATAATATACAAACTTCAAAAAATGACCATCTCACTGACCAAATGTGAATTCCCGGTGCCCGAATAATAATTGTGGTAACTTCCAAAAGCTCCCCCCCCCCCCCCCCCCCCCCCACCCCCCACCACCACACCACCACCACCACCACAGCATATGCCTTTTATACGGTTGCGTGACACTGCGTATCTGAACATCAAAGCTTACTGGCGGATGATACGATAGAAAAATCTATAAAATGCTCCAGCGATTTTCCTGCGGTATGACAGTGCTCCTCGGAAGAAAGATTCAAACTCGTCCAGCTGTGTTTTGGTCAACTGAAGTGGGTTCCCTGCAGCGAGCTTGCCCAAAGCCAGAACCAGTGACGTCATACTGAACGTGGGCTTGAGGGTGTTGCTCAACGACTCTAGCGCCATCTGTTGATATTTGTAGTCATGGACGATAACAGCTACTTTCTTCTTTCCTGTACAGATGGAAAGATTAAAACCGTTTTTATTAGTCATTTCGATCATCAGTGATACTTAGACTGGTCATAATACCGAGCTTAATTAGCTTTAAATTACATTTATCGTTATTAAGCGAGTGAGCACAGTGATTGAGCGATATGACGCTTATTTTGAAACTAGTCTTTAAACGTTGCTTTCTAGAACATCCCAGCTCCAAAATACTCTATTCGATGCTGTTATTGTGTTATTGTTTATGGGGAGAGGGTGGGGGAACAATCTCCCCAAAATATTTGGGGGAGACGCCCCCCCCCCCCCCCATCGCCGCCCCTGATTGGCCTTCCTAAATACCACTTCGAATGTCAACTCATGTTCGTTATTACACTTTTGTACTTGGTAATGTATAAAATAAAAATAAAAATCAGGCGACGTTCCCCGCCCTCCCCAGAATCATAGAATCTGGTATATTGCTTCATCTTCTTTTTTTAAGAAGAAGGAAATGAACAAGAAGAGGAGGTGAAGGAAGAAGAAGAAGAAGAAAATAAAAAGAAGAAAAAAAAACCCAAAACAAGAAGAAGAAGACGATGAAGGAAAAAAATAAGAAAGGAGAAAAGAAAAAAAGAAGAACATATTAGATACAAAACTGAGAAGAGAAATAGTGAATGACTAGAGTAACACTTACCCAAGCAATTCTTGGCCTTTTGCAATAATTTGTGATAGATGGAGTTGGGTCCATCGTAGGAGCGTAAGGGTCCCTTGATGTCAACAGAGTGACAAAGAATGAGAGCATCTATTCCTTTAAATTTGAATTTCTTCATATCTTTCATGTTAAAGGGAAGAGGCTCAAATTTCACACTCGCTGGCTGTACAACGTCGGACATATTTTCGTTAATATGTTGGATTAGGCCTAAGACGCTTTCTTCGCCTGAATTACTGCAGATAACGACGTTCGCTTGATCCTATTCAGTAAAAAATAGAAGAAGGGAGATTATATTAATATTGTTCCTTACATCATGCACATTCAGTAACGTATCAACAAATTACTGCCGTCCATTCCCAAACGCATACAAACATATTCCTTTATAAGGGCAATCTAATTCAAAGTTTTATTGATTTCCACAAACATGTATATACATGTATATCTTTTACATTTTGTTTTTAAACAGTACATATGAAAATTAAGGACAGGAACATAACAAATATATAGGGGGTGGGTCAAATATATTCCAGACTATAGTGTATGCCCCCGTTTCGGCCAGAGAATCCGCAATCTGACACTGCAAACATTCTAATTTCCGTAATAATTGTCAAATACCTATTTGTAATTTATTATAGCGTTCATCAGAAGAAGATTTATTCTGTGTTTGTCCAGTTCAACGTGTAAAATGATTAAGGTTGATTGACCTTTATAATTTTCAGATGTTGAGAGAGAGAGAGAGGAGAGAGTGAGAGAGAGAGAGAGGAGGGAGGGAGGAAGAGAGAGAGAGACAGAGAGAAAAAACCGGGTAATAATGTAGGCCAATACATACCTTATTTCTTTTGTGCTTAGTTGAAGGGTTTTTTGAACATCCATCTTCGCCGGCCGAGCGCTATAAATAAACATGGATTAAAAAATAAAAAAGTAAACTTAGAAGATGAAATACAGAGTCACAAAGGACAGTATTTTATTTGACCACCTAATATTAATTAAAATAATGATCCAACTGCAATGTGAATCATGACATAAACGATGGCAGAGTCGAACTAAACTCCTCAAAAAAAGTTTGAATTTTGACCTTG
The DNA here is from genome assembly GCA_025617745.1 of Heliocidaris erythrogramma. Lineage (NCBI taxonomy): Eukaryota > Metazoa > Echinodermata > Echinoidea > Camarodonta > Echinometridae > Heliocidaris > Heliocidaris erythrogramma. The sequence continues at coordinate 24,853,379 of CM046857.1, read as the reverse complement.
CCCCACATTTCAAGGCACTGCACCTCCATGTGAACGATAATCATATCATGTAGGGTATCATTTTAAAGATAATTAAATGATCTTTCAGTGGTATCAATCAAACATCAATATTCACTAAGACTCGGAAGAAATGATCGATCAAAGTCAGATTTCCAAACTTTTTTTGAGGAGTTTACATGCACGTGTCTGAGACAAGGTCCAAGCTGACCCCGATAGTAAAAAAGAAAAAAACTCCAAAACAACAATATTTGCAAAGTATCGGGTCATACAACACCGAGAACCATGTAAAGAAAGAAATAATAAAATGTTTGAGAATTTCAAATTGCCGCTGTGACGTAGTGATGGACAACTCCCCCATTTGCTCCAACACACAAAATGAGTAAAATAATAATAATAACAATAATAACAATAAACCGTTCTTGTATAGCGCATATCACGTTATGTACGTCCCTAAATGCGCTTCAAACGGTTTGGATATTATTATCCTGTCATTTTTTTTTCAAAATGCATTTTACTTTTTCTTTCATGAGGATTTATAGCAATAGGCCTATATATATATATAGGCTACATGATTGTATTTTGAGTAGGCCTAGGCCGAGAGAAAAGGCGCTTATGAGAAAACCGCAAATATGATATTTTAGTACACGACAAACAATATGTCACTGTCAACTCACCAAATTGCCAATTTGAGATTCGCATAGATTTAGTGATCTCAATTTACAAACATCCATAACTTTCTTATTCCTTGTCCGATTTCAGTCTTTCAATTTTCAACATCCTGTTTTTCTTATTTTTCTGCTTTCACACAAGACAGTCATTTTATTACCAAGGTTGGATAAAGGCATTAGATTAATATAAATGTATTAACATCAAATTATATGCATGAGCCTTTACTTTTCATTCCCAAATTCTGTCTGGATTCGTCCTCGTCCTGCTGCGCCTAAAGCCTACCGCACACTGTACGATCCGACTGCGACCCGATTTTCGAACAAATCGCAATTTGCATTAAATTTTAAAGTTAAAAAATAATGATAAATAATGATACGAATACTAATATCGAAATTTTGGTTAACTGCAATTCTTCTGGTTAGAGTAAAGGCCAAATCGGCTTCAAATCTTAGTCGATCGCAAGATTGGTATGACGTCACTACGATTTGGAATTGAATTCGCTTTATTCCTACACGGGGGCTCGCAGTAGCCCGGAATTTCGATTTTAGTATTCATACTACTATTCGGAACTTTGATCACGAGATTTTACATGTTTGAAGGTTCATATCAAATGTTATAACAACTTTTCCCAAAATCGCATCGTAGTCAGATCGTGCAGTGTGCGCCGGGCTTAAAGCCCACCGCGCACTATAAGATCGACTGCGATCCGACTTTGGAAATAAACATTTAGGCCTAAACAAATCAAATCTACCTGATTCAGCTTCTGAACAATAATATGAATACCAAGCATAGGATTTTGATGAGCTGTTAGCCTTATTCCCGGAATAAGTGTCAAATCAGTTTAAAATCGTAGACAATCGTAAGACTACTATGACGTCACTGCGACTAGTAGCCGAATTGGCCTTTCCTCCGACTGGAAAGCTCGCAAATCGCGATAGGCCGTTTTCGATTTTATTATCTATATGACTATTCAGAACCTCAATCAAAAATATTTTACGTCTTTAATTGTTTAAATCCGAAATCGGATCGCAGACGTGTGCGGTGGGGTTAAAACCCCCAAACCCTTCACGACTGGACGGGAAGAAAAGTTAACACGTCATGATGAGACATGTGCATTTTTGATAAACTACAGATTCTTAGCGTTCATATGATAAACAAGGGAGAACACTAATTTCAATTGTGGAGCGCCTGGACAGACATTTGCGCTATACAAGAACCCCCCCCCCCCCCAAATAAAAATAAAAAATAAAAAAATAAAAAAAAAATAAAAAAAAAATAAATACATAAATAAATAAATAAATAAAAAATAAAAAAATAAATCAAATATAAATCAAATAAAAAAAAAAATAATAATAAATAATAAATTAATTAATTAAATTAAATTAAAAAAATAAATTAAATTAAATTAAATAAATAAATATATATAAATCAAGAATAAATAAATAAAATAAATAATATAAAAAATAAATTAATTAATAAAAAATAACAAAAATTTTTGATTGAGGTTCTGGACCCCAGGGAAAATAGCTTTGTAACAGTCACATAGCTATAGCTGAGTGGGCCATCCAGCCAATTCACATCATTCTGATCATCGTGATTGGAAAATAAATACAATACAATACAATACAATACAACCCACTATTATTTGAAAATATAGGATTCATAGTTATTCTGCTACTTTGAAGGGGGAGAGAGAGGGGAGTGTGAGAGAGAGAGAGAGAACGAGAGAGGAAGAGGAAGAAATCGACGGAAGAGAGAACAGATAATGAAAACATACTGTACAGCGCAACATGTACATATATGTACGAGCCTCGATCGGCCGTCAATATTTACTTCCATTAAACATTAAAATATGATTGTGCGTCATTCTTGTTATAAAAAAACAAAACAAAACAAACAAAATGACATGTATAGATCCGCGGGTATAGATCTGATTACCTTTGCTCTTGAAAATCTAGATAGGAAGCAACCCATGGCAGAAAAAGCTCATAAACGCTTTAGCCTGTAAATAACGTCCAAGTAGCCAAAGATGTCGAGTTCGAAAGGCGTAATCTAAACTTTTCTTTTTCACACATCCATATTCGGTAGTTCCCACTTTTAAGTTTCGAAATATCCCACTAATGAAGGCGTGTAATCGTTCACGAACATGTCGCATCAAGGTTTTTAAAAACGAATATTGTCTTGAACTGGAGTTCAAAAATATGTCCAATAATCCATGTGCTTAGTCTGGAAACAAGCATAGGATGTAGTTGTAAAACATCGCAGAAAAAGTCATAATTCAAGACATCACATTCATATAAACCACAAATTATTTCCTTCCTTGTATGTATGCTTTATTTAATGTAAGTATTTGCACACTGTAGGCCTATACTTCTACATGCACGAGACTCTTGCTCATGCTCTCCTAGCTAGGCCTGCTGTATACCGTGAAAATGACAATCCGATTAAATACGCACTGCAGGGGAATCCCATCGCCTAGACTAGACATAACGTCATTGGAAAAAACCGCGGTCTAAGTGTGGTTTAAACTCAGTCTAAACTGCCCTTTGAACCATAGTTTTGGAAAATTACATTTCTGAAATCCAGTTTAACTTAAAACTCCAGTCTAGTAATGGCTTAATTTTGTAGAGAAATTTAGACTGGACTTTAGTCAGTTTTGATTAAAGCTCTGGTTTAACTTAGACTGGGTGTTTAAGTTAAACCGGAGTTCAGAATACGGGCCACTGTAATTAGATCCACTAATTTCCGCGATTCCTCACTCGAGATGGCTTGTCTCGAATGGGTGGGTTGCGGGAGCGGGATTAGTCTAGTTCTGGACTCTTTTTATTGATTTTTTATTCGCCGACTATACGCGCGCGATCCCCAGAACCTGTTGGCCCCGGAAAAAAAGAGTCCAGTGCAATTTCTCCACGCTGACGTTGGGTGGTCAAGGTTCACTAGCGCTTTAGCTGGGGAGGTGCGGCCAATTTTAATTGCTCTCCCTGAAAAATCTCAGGGAAAGTGGTCTAGGGTGGAGCAATTGCACTGGATCTTTTTTTTTTCGGGGCCAACAGGTTCTCGGTATCACTCGGCTTATCGCGTATAGTCGGCGAATAAAAAAATCAATAAAAAGAGTCCAGAACTAGACTAGAGCAGGATGGGAGCGGGATGGGAGCGGGTGGGAGCGGGACGGGCACACTCTTTCGAAACAAGCCCCCCCCCCCCCCGGTTATCTCGAATGGACGCGTTCCCAGCGAGAAGTTCAATGAACGCGCCACTTCGAGACAACGGGGGGGGGGGGGGGGGCTTTCCTCGAATGGGTGTGTTGAGTAGACTTTTGTAACAGACGTTTTAGAAATTTTTCTATTTATTTTGCACAAATAATGATTTCCTTGTCAAAAAGCTGTTTTTAGACATACTGTTTTATTTTATTTTCTACATCTTAGACAAAAGAAAAAAAACGAAAAAAAACCAGCAAGAGTACATTATTCAAAAAATTCTAAAACGTCTGTTACAAAAGTCTACTCAACACACCCATTCGAGGAAAGCCATCCCCCCCCCCGGTTGTCTCGAAGTGGCGCGTTCATTGAACTTCTCGCTGGGAACGCGTCCATTCGAGATAACCGGGGGGGGGGGGCTTGTTTCGAAAGGGTGTGCCGTTCCGCTCCCATCCCGCTCCCGCAACCCACCCATTCGAGACAAGCCCTCGAGATAGCCTTTTGACAAGGCCCTCGTGACTTGGCTATTTTTTCGGCAAGTAAGCTAATAGTGGCTGCATAACAAGACTAGCCGCCCAGCCGGTGAATGCGCGATCGAGCGACGTAAGTCCGAGGGTCTTTTGGGACCTGGCCTGTATTTCTTATGTTATCCTTTGTTCCTAGCGAGGATCTGCTACCTTATAGGTAGGAGCCAATCAGCAAACGTATCTTCGCATGACGTCAGCATACATTTTGGTATGCAAATTCGCCTTCATCTCGAGCTAGCGCGGCCCGTGCTAGCCTCTTGTCGAGGCCTGGCGTTGTTGAAATCCTTGGCGATATGGAGGCAAAAACCGAGGCGCTTGCGCCGAGGGCCTCTTGACACCTGATCTGAATTTCTTTTGTATTTTATTGTTTTCATTGTATTTCATTGTATTCCGACCAAATTTTGGTCGGTGAAAATCATCGAATAAGCGCGTACTACATGACGTAATGTTAAATATTCATGACTCGACTGCACGCTATTTCTTACATATTAATCGCAGCCCAAAATGGCGTTCAACGTTTCTTCCACGACGAATGATGACGATATTTGTAAGAGCTTAGAATATGCGCTAGAATATTGAAGATTGACAGATTCAAAGATTTGCAAGTTGATGCAATCAAATCTGCACTTAAAGGACAAGATGTTTTTGTGAATCTGCCTACTGGCTATGGAAAAAGTGTTATTTTTCACGCGTTACCGCTCTGTGCTGATTACCTCCGTGGGCCAGGGATGGAGAGTGAGACTGCTGCATGCTTCGCGCGAGGGCCAGGCGGATCCCCGGGGCCTTGCCGGGCGGTGAAGTTGCTGGTAACTCCTTGGTTACATCAGAATTGATGGAGATGCATCTATTGTTGAACGGTGACTTTTATTACCCATTCTTCATTATTTGTAAATATATGATGATCTCTTGAGAAATATGTACATTTGTCTTATTTCAAATTACCATGGTTTGTAAGCTTGAGATCGAATTCATCATAAGTGCTTGTCTGTGAATGTATTTTGAGCAAGAGATTTACGTAATCCCCCCCCCCCCCCGAAAAAAAAAATTAAAAAAAAAATACAAAAATAATAGATAGTCCAGAACTTAACTGAAGTAAGAAATCCTTGAGATTGCATTGGCCGATTGCTGGGCGATCGCCGCGGTTATCTAACTATTCACGTTTTCATGCATAATTCAGTAGGAAATCTTGCCTCATCGGAATATATAATTCAGGTCGGATGTCAAGAGGCCCTCGGCGCAAGCGCCTCGGTTTTTCTGGCTCGCTTCGCTCGTCAGAAGTTCTGCCTCCATATCGCCAAGGATTTCAACAGCGCCAGGGCCTCGACAACAGGCTAGGCCCGTGCAAGCTACTACTACATCAATCATGGAAAGCAAGCCCCACAGATACCGTTGTGATTGGTCGATAATCCTCGGTAGGCGTGTTAGCATACGAATGTCAACTCGTGAATAATTCATATCGGACGATGGAAACCCAGGTTCCAAAAGGCATCGCGCTCGATCGCGCGTTCACCCGGGCCGTGTTGATTCTTTTCGTCGCCGGCTAGTCTCATCTCAGGCACAGCATGACGAGGAAAATAGCCAAGTCACGAGGCCTTGTCAAAAGGCTACACTCGAGATGAAGGAAACACAAAAAAAATCATATAAAATCAATGATATTGATACATGTTTGAACACTTTTTCATGTGTGCATAAAGAGGGATAATTACTGGTTCAGATCAGTCCCATGATCGCGATGATGAGAGAGCAGCAGTTGTTGGATTTTATGGGGACTTTATTACTGGCGCAAGAAACCTTACCACCACTGTAGCTTTGACTTATAGTGTGTGATTAGTCTAAGCTTAAGTTGCAGCCCTTGTAAAGAAGAAACGCCGAAAAACCACCTATTATATTTTCAGGAAGTCGGATATTGTATGAACTATAGTAAAGACAAAAGTTTGAATGGTGCCATTGCTAGCATTTCTCATGATTTTCTTTTATTTCTCAGTTTTAACAGTCATGAGCCTATGGGGAAATAATTGTGTTCGCTGACTTCCTGGTTGGTGTTTCATCATACATTTCAATCGTATTGGCTATGATGCGTTAAAAGATGGGTCGTATTGATATTCATGAAAACACCTTTCGCTTGGCGGACAAAAGGTCCCCCCCCCCCCCCCCCCGCCGCACCTCCATTGTCCGAGCCCGACGTTCCGCCGCGACTACCAACAAATTCATATTGAAATGATTATTGTTTCAGAAAAATGCTGCCACTAAGGAACATTGCAGCAGTAGTACTGATTTACATAACAGATTTGTGTGTCGGGTCATCTTCAATGAAGATGCTTACTCGTATACAAAATGTACCCAATATGCCATATATAACTTAAGGTGTAACTCTACCATTCACATTGGGCGTAAGGAAATTGCGCATCCATTACCGTTTGCGAGATCTAAATCTGCAAAATATTTCTTGAGATAGGCCTATATGAAAAAAAATGCTGTGGGGGGGGGGGGGGGGAACTTACTTTTTGGTGAAGTGTATATGTATATATATATATATGTGTGTGTGTGTGTGTGTGTGTGCATATATACAGGGGCTGCGGAGCGTTTGTGAAAGTGAGGGGGCTGATTTCATTTCACTTGCCTAATGACAATTTCGAACCTTTTTTTCGTTTATGAAACGTGTCAACTCAGCCCGCCCCCCCCCCCCTCCGGTTCTGCGGCAATGTTAACGCAGCAAGTTTCGTAGTAAATATAAACCTGATTTGGTCAATCATAGTTATATCTTTTGGATGGTACCATTAAAGTCAAAGACACATGTAATCATATTTACACATAATTTTTACACCTCTCTTCATATAATGAACGCATTGGCATTAATACTAAAATCTTACTAAACTGTAAAATACTATAATCTAAGGTAACAAATTCTGTCTCAAAACCAGACCAACGACATCATCCGATGAGGTTCATTTTTCATTTTTGTAATAGATCTATCTACAAGTATTAATGTATCTAAATTTAATTTCATAAAATTGCTTGCCTAATTAGGGAAAAGCTATATCAATTAACAGGGGCGGATCCAAAAGAGGGGGCACACAAATGAAGGTTTGTCAACTTTTGGAAAAGGTAGACACGTATTTTTTTGGTCTCGCCAGCTTTTCGAAAAGACGCTCAGTGGGGGAGGGGGGGGGGGGGGGGGGGGGTGTCGACATTTTTTTTTGGCCAGACCTTCAAAATTCGCTCAGTGGGGGGGGGGGGGGGGCGTTATGGAGGACCAGTTTCCCTCACAAGAAAAAAAAAAGTTCTTCATTCTTAAAGGGGGGCACCATCGAGAAAATGGCGGATCTTCTATGGTCAAAATGCAAAGGGGGAGGGGGCACCGGCCGGAAGTGCCCCCGCCCTGGATCCGCCAATGTCAATTAAAATGACAGGATAGGGATGCATTCACCAGTCCTAAAATAAAAACATGAAATAGCAATTCCGATTATTTTCTTTTTAATTTTAATTTTAATTATTTATTTTTTTGAACTGACAAGGTTTTTCTTTCTTCCTTGTCAAAGAATTACGGAGGATAAACTGCTGGACGCCATAAACTCTGATAACCCCCCCCCCCCCCCCCCCCCCCCCCCCCCCCCCCCCCCCCCGAGCGACCCTTGGAGGGCTGGCAAGAAAAAAAAATATCGCGGACGGTGAAACAAATTCGTCTCATTTGTGCTCACTATTTTATTCACAAAATTAAAAATCAAAACATAAAGGGATATTTTCATTCGTGTTTTATTTCAAGTCAAAACAAGTCTATCCAAGTTCTGTGATAACTCCTTGGTCTATTACGAGTGGACACGAACAGGTGTAATGGGCCCCTCGTACAATGTTTTAGGGGACTATGACAATTAACCGTGCGTCAGGAACATAAAGTTAAGTTACCAAAAGTGACCATATCAGTTGGAATCCGTACTTCATCGTCTATGTGGTCGTCATTGTTCATCGCTAGATCAAGGGTCGAAAATACGTGGGGGGGGGGGGGGGTCGGTCAACTGGAATAGGATGAGTGCCGGGAGAGTTCGTATAGTATATTATCTATAAATTACTGCAGAAAAGGAATCTCACCTCAAAACGTCAGTCTCATTATCGGGGGGGGGGCGGACAGAAGGGAAAATCTTTCCTGACTTCCTACAGCTGGATCTGCCCTTGAAGGTACGTATTACCCTATAATATATGCTACTTTCTTACTTTTGCACGTGAAAATAAAGGTTGTCAAAATTTATAGGCGGATTTAAGCAGTATTGCCGGACGCACACAATATGGAAGCAAGGATCGCTACGCAAATTCTTTCTTTTTTTTAGGCCTGTTGATCATTGTCATATAGTGTTTTTTTTTAGGGGGAGGGGGTGTCTTTTAAAACTTCATGCTGTATACATAGACAAAGGAACATTTAAGCTGTAGCTGCCGTTACAAAACAAATCACACAATATATCCCTTTCGAATGCCCTTTTTTTAATAGCAATAGTTCACACTGAAGAAATCTATACGACGTCATTTATGGTTAAGTACATGATTACACAGCATAATCACATGCCTTACTGGAACATTTGCATAATGTCGTGAGCAGCATCTCATCAATCTACAAACAAATTAAGAAACATAATATTCACTTCATAAAATATCCAATAAATGACCAATAAAACGCATGTAGAAGCATATTTCTACACAATAATTATGAACATGCACTATTTTACATTAAGTACAATCATGATACTGAATCACAGCAGATGACGTAGATACAGCAGATGACGTAGATACAAACACACTTTCTATTGTTAGTGGGGGATGATAAATAGATCATCCCCCCCCCCCCCACTACCAATGGATAATTATGCGTGTCTACGCCCGTGCTGCACAGAATATGCACTGTGGTGTATTCATTATCTTACAACTTTAGATTGAAAAACTTTTTAGAAATTAGTTTTTCGCTTTATCTGTTAAAATGAAAGTTGCACTCAGTCAAGTGCCAATCAGTATAATTCATTTACGATATAACTTTGAATATTCCAGTATTCAATGATAATATCGAATCAAAATGAGAATTCATTTATCAAGTTTCGTTCCAACGTATCAGAACTGAACTTAACATTTGAATAAATTTTACTAATGTTAGCTTGATTTGCTGTTTTCGCCTGTAGGTCATGGATTGGTGAAAATGTGTCTTTCCGTGCATTACATTGATGTCGGACAATATTTTTTTCTTTGAGTTTATCAGTTGGTGGTTTTCAGATTTAACTGGCCGCCTTTAATATCTCTTCAAAAACAACTACTGTACTGCAAATAATATAATTTACATTATATACAACAATGATACTAATACATGTATTATGCATCAACATAGCTTATATGATTATATACAGTTGCAATGAGACGATAAGTTAGAGTGAATAAAATGATGGAATTGTTTTAAAATATTAAATATGAGAAATGCCCTTTAAACATCTTATTAACAATGTGATAGGTAATATCAACGGACTATAACAATCTAATTGAAGTAACGTTGTTTTGTATTTAGTGTTTTGTTTCGTTTTTGTGCTTTTTTAAAAAGATGTTTGCTCATTAGATATAATGAGACTAATATTTGTTTATTCATTGTCAAGAAATTTAGTTTACAGCGACAAAAATGAGAAGAATAAGGTAGACCAGATTTTACAGGTATATACAGGACTGGTCACCTTATTATGACTTCAAATGCTAGAGATACCAAGCAAATGTAAGGAAGAAACACGCAAGTACCTACAATATCAATTATATTAAAATGACACAAATTGATTTCGAGAATCACAATAGTCTTATCACAAAATGCAGCGTACATGTAACTTTCACAACAAATGCATGTCAATATAGAGGGAAATTTGACCAAGCAGACAAATAAGATTTTTATATACATCTGTTTATAAAGGAGCTCATATCATGCGTAATTATGTCAGATAAGATTAATTAATGGACATGAGAAAAGTATTGTTCCAAAGCAAAATAATGTAATCATGTTCAGAGACAAAATAAACTTAGTACAAAATGCGAGACATATACATTCTATAACACAGCATGTATAAAATTCAACTAAAGTTCGTATAGTTAAAATAACATTGGTTACTGCACACAGTGGCGGATCCAGGCAGGTCAGTGCCGTATATAGATAGAGTCTGGCCAACTCGGCTCCAGTTGGGTAACAACATGGCGCATACTCCTTTGTTGCAAGCTTTAACATAACAAAGGAATGTTGCTACCCAACCCCATTAATCCCACACCCTCCCCTCCCTCGCCGTCTCCTCCCCCCCCCCCCTTATTTCAAATTCCTGGATCCGCCACTGTATAATGCTATATACATATTCACAACAAATAAACAAATCTATAGGCTTAATTATTAATTACATGAATTACAAAGTTTATTATTTATAAAATTTTGCTCAGGTGCTGGGAATTATAGCACCATTACGTTGTCCATGGATGATGATGTGACAAATAGCAACACTGTTGGACAAACACCGATCTTAATTCCAAATCTTGGAAGATGATAGTGAATATTTCGAAATGTACCCCTTTATTATCTTAATTGAATAGATATAAAGACCTTACACATTTCATGACACGATAATGATGGACGTTACTTTTAATGATCTCAGGAAGGAATATTTTTATGGATAATGTTGATTAATTAGGCAATTTCTGACCGTTCGCGGTTCCACAGCGACGTATTTCCATTGCACATTTCTTTTCATATTTTAGGAACTTCCCATCATTACCAAAAGCTCATCACGTTCCATAATGAGAAAATAGCCTGGATACAAAGTGTGTTCACATTAAAAACATAAAATAATTAATTCACCAACAAAGCTTCACCGGGGGGTGAAACGGCCCCTCCTTGAAATAAAGTAGGATGAAGTGATACGATTTTTTTAAATAGGGGAAAAAATCACGTCCTCATCCTCCTCCCATTTCCCAATGAAATTAGTGATCCCGGCCGGCTGCCCGGGGGATTAGGCGGGGAGCACAGAAATACCAGGAAGAAAAAAAAATAACCTTCATGGGTGGGTAAAAAAAAAAGAATCTCCCACTTTCTTACAGCCCTGGATTCGCCCCTGCTAACACACTGTCCCGGAAACAGAGTGGACACATTTTCATATTAATAGTCAACATTATATTCCCAATCCACCGTGTGAACACTATGATACATATAGCACTCTGTGATACTCTTCATGGCCATATTCTCAAACATCTAGTGGGTAAACAGTGGGAACACGGTATTCTCAGGATGTCAACACGGAAAGTGCCCTACATCCTCTCTTTTGTGTGGGACTATAGGCGTACCTGTATAATTTCACTATGGGGGCTGACGTTGCTTGCCCGAATTATCAGCCTGCGAAGTGAAGTTTTTCTCTCGTAAAAGTATAATTTTGTCTTCAAAATATGATTTTGATAGTTTTACATGATATGATAAAAAAAGTACTACAATTTGCCACCTGAACAATAATTATCATGATTATGAGTTGGTTGGTGCCCAAATATTATGGTAAATTCAGCCCGCCGGCCACACCCCCCTATTGATCATTGACGCCACCTCCGGGGGAGTGAAAATAAAGTGAAAATTCACTCTTTTTTTTTAGAGAGAGCATCACCAGCCTCATACGCCTATGCACTATTCAGTTCATCGATATTTACTGACGAATGATACGATAGAAAACTCTATAAAATGCACCAACGATTTTCCTGCGGTATGACAGTGCTCCTTGCAAGAAGGATGTAAACTCGTCCAGCTGTTCTTTGGTCAACTCAATCGGGGCCCCTGCGTCGAGTTTGCCCAAGGTTAGGACCAGTGACGTCATATTGAACGTGGACTTGTTCTTCTTGCTATATGTCTCGAGTGCTTCTCGTGGCATATCGTAGTCGTGGACGATAACAGCTACTTTCTTCGTTCCTGTTTAGATGAAAGGTAGATTAAAAATGTCTGTATCCTGTCCAGGGGTGTCGATCCGTGTTCATGATTGGGAGATGACCGGTGAAGGAGCGAAGCGACCGAGCGGGGGACTTTTTCAAAACACTAGGGACATTTTCAAAAATATGTCTATGAAACTTGCATTTTAGAGCACCCCAACATGGTTTTCTGTGTGAACAATGGACGGAACTCTTTAATTGAGAATAACAATGTGAGCGAACGAATTTTCTTCTATATTTTTGCATTGAAATTATGGAATTTCTTAGCTCCTTATACAATCATTAAAGAATGTGATGGTATTTCAAGATCAAACATAATGAATTTGTATAATTATTAGTTTTAAGTTGATGTATCATAATTCTGATTTACTTTATCCCAATTTTTATTTATTTATTTATTTATTTATTTTTATTTTTTTGGGGGGGGGGGGGATGATAATACAGGCCACCCCCACCTCTTTTTTTTTTTTTTTTTTTTTTTTTTTTGGGGGGGGGAGGGGATATATAACCCCATCCCCCGGGATCGACATCGACACCCATGCGATTCCTGTTTATAGCTGTTATCAATAATGTCGAACATGAATAACAATATTGATCATGATGCCGAGTTTAGGGTTAAATTACATTTTGTCCTATTTATGAGAGTGAGCACAGTGATCGAGCGATAGGAGCCTATTTTAAACTTTAAAACTTTGCCTTCTAGAGCACCCCAGGGCAATAACACGGTACTAGAGTCGCCCCCCCCCCTTCCCCCTTGTTGGCTTTCCTAAATATTACTTAGAATGACTTCAAATAAAACTTCAATGCCAACTCATGTTATGTTTGTATTTGATAACGTATGCGATAAAAGATCAGGGGGACGTCGCCACCCTCCTCAGAATCATGGCCTCCGGTACATTGCATCATCTTATTTACTTTCGAGAAGAAGGACATGAAGAAGAAGAAAAAGAAGATGAAGAAGAAGAAGAAGAAGAAGGAGGAGGAGGAGGAGGAAAGGAATGAGGAGGAGAAGGAGGAGGAGAAGGAGAAGAAGAAGAAAAAGAAGAAGAAGAAGAAGAAGAGAAGAAGGGTGGTGAGAAGGAGAAGAGGAAGAAGAAGAAGAAGAAGGTCATGAAGAAGAAGAATAAGAAGGAGAAGGAGAAGAAGAAGAAGCGGAGGAGGAGGAGGAAGAAGAAGAAGAAGAAGAAACAGAAGCGCGGAAAAAAGTAAAGCAGGTTAAGCTCTTAAGAAATTTTGAGATAGAAAACTGAGAAGAGAGAGAGAGAGAAAAAAAAAACAAAAAGAGCGACACTTACCCAAGCAATTCTTGGCCTTGTGCAAGAACTTGTGGTAGATGGATCCATCGTCGGTGACTAAATGTCCCTTGATGTCGACGGAGTGACAAAGAAGTAGAACATCAATTCCTTGAAGGTTGAATTCCTTCATATCTTTCATGTCGTAGGGAAAAGGCTCAAACCTCACCCTCGCTTGCTGTACAACGTCCGACATATTTTCGTTGATGTAGCGAATAAAACCTTTCACGCTTTCTTCTCCTGAATTACTGCAGACAACGATGTTCCTTTGATCCTATATTCAGTAAATTAGACGAGGGAGGATGAACAGTCAGACCCAACTCCGTAATACAGGTATATACTCCGAAAACGGCGTATAGAACAAGATGAATATAGAGCCCTCATCGTTCAGTATGAGACAGTGTGTACAAAAGGCATGTGGAAAATTTTGCAAAGTCAACCTGCCAACGATATACATATTCTTAAAAATAATACTGTGTGTCAATTATCTTCAAAATCCTTGAATGATTCGTCATATGAAGTGAATTTCAAATGACAAACATTTGAAATAAATATATCCGCAGCATTATTTTTGAAAAATATATTATCAACAGCAGGCCGACACTGCACGATTTTCCCCATGCCTTTTGTACACACTTCCTCGCACTGAACGATGAGGGCTCTATATTCATCTTGTTCTATACGCCGTTTTCGGAGTATATACCCGTGCTCGGTATTACGGAGTTGGGTCTGACTGATGAAATCAATGAGTAGTGTTTTGCATATTAAAAAACGTAATTAACAAATTAGTGCCGTCCATTCCCAAACACAGACACAACCTATTACCTCATAAGGGCAATCTAATTGACATTTTTATTACCAAGTTACTTGTCAAGGAAAGCGAAACAATCAAGGAAACGGATCCTTTTATATAGGTGAAAAGTTCGAAAGAAATTTGGATGAACAGAGAATAAAGTTTTGAATGTTGAATTCTGCGATACACATAATGAATAATTTAAATCATTGATTTGGTAATGTCACTGAGATGTAATGACAAATTCTATTGTCCCTACACACAAATTATCACTATTCAGACTAACTTATGACTGAGCAATATATATGTATCTACAGTTTCTTCAGTTTTTTTTTAATTGGACGACATATTTTGAGTATTAGCCTCGAGGGAAATTTGTCCACAGTAGATAAGTACGTCGTAGTATAATGAACAATTTCCCAAGTTCAGCTTTCAAACCAGTGGCGGATCCTGGGATTCGTGGGGAGGGGAAGCACGTACTCCATGCAAAGGGTATACCTTATTAAATTACACGTACTGTCCCCCCCCCCCCCCACAGTAATTTCACTTTTAGAACACAAAGGGCACAGGGAAATATGATAAGCTTTCCTCTTTTTCTTTAGTCACAGATAAGATATGCCCCCTTCCGACCAGAGAATATGGAATCCGACACCGCGAACATGCTCATTTTCTTCAAGGGGGAAGTCCACGCTAGTAGTATATAGCTAATTTGAATAAAAGCAGTAAAATGCAGAAAAGTTTGAGCAAAATCCGACAAGAAATAATATAATTTCTTTTGAAGTTGTGATCAATCAAACGCAAATTGGCAACTGGGTGACGTATCTTGGGAGTTCCTCTCCCATTTGGGTTTGTACAGAAATCTTCATAAATTTTAATCTTCTTAGCTGTTTAAAAAAGTTGTTAAAAAAAACCCGTATGTGCAATGATTATATCTAGGTTGCATGTATGTTTAAATATTTTCTTTAGAGGAAATGGAAATTTATGATTTTTTTTAATACAGGTCGAATGGGAGGGGAGCTTGTAAGATACGTCACGGAGTTGTCAGTTTGTGATTAATTGATTACAGCTTCCAGGCCCGTAGACAGGGTTTCTAAAGGGGTGGGTCGTTTTTGGCAAAAGTGGACCTTTTTGTCATAATCAATACGGACCCGCCGAAGGCAGGTCCTTGCTAAGGGGGGGGGGGGGGGGGGGGGGGGGGTCCGATTAAAGGTGTGTTTTTTCATGAAAAAGCGGACCTCAGCTCAAGAACGGGGGGGGGGCGAGGGTCGTCCGACCCCTCCGACCCCCTCTGGCTACGGGCCTGGCTTCTAAAATTCATAACTTTCTTATTCATTGTCGAATTTTGCTTTCAGAGGTCTGTGTTTTTTCCTTCAATTTTCTACTTCTTTTAAAGCCAATTTGATATTAGGGTGGACTTTCTTTTCGATACATTTTCGCTTAATTATTTCTAACGTCCATCAAAGTAAAGTTTTTCGTTCTATTTTTACCAAATTCAATGTGTAGCAAAAGCTGATTACCTTTTAATCGGGGTAATAATATATATCTAGCGCTTTGAACCACTTTGGGAAAGGCGCGTTATAAATGCCAGGTATATTATTATTATTTTATAAATTTCAGATGTTGAGAAAGAGGGATCAAGAGAGAAGAGGGAGAGGGAGAGAGACAGAGAGACAGAGAGAGAGAGAGAGAGAGAGAGAGAAGCGTTTTACCTACCTTGGAAATCTTTGTTGAACATTTTCCATCTTTGTAGGACATGGAGGCCAAGTCCTATAAGTTAACACGGATTACAAAGTCAAAATAACAATTTAAACAAGTTTAATACATATAATCATAAAGGGATAATTATCAAATAATCTTTAAGTTGTTTTGTTTGAGTCGAGGAGAACGGACTGCCTGAAGTGGGACACGAATCGCGATTTGGCACTTTTTGCTTTGTAACTTTTAAAATATTGTCTCAAAATGAGAGCTCTGTCAAAGGTAATAATTTATTTGTATCACTATTAGAAAAATCTTCGTAATATTCATACTGTTGTATGTTACACACAAGTTTAACTTGAATTAGTATGAATGATCTTAATTAGAACGAATTATAATGTATAGAAAATACATTATTTGGCTAAGGACTATGAATGATTAAAACTCATATCCCTTAAGTCCACCGCACACTATACGATCGGTCTACGCTCCGATTTTGAAAGAAAATGTTATAGCATTAGATATAAACACTTAAACACATTAGATATGTTTGATTGAGGTTCAGAATAGTTACATAGATTGTAAAATCGAAATTACAGGCTATTACGAGCATTCTAGTAGGAGGAAAGGCCAAATCGGCTCCGAATCGTAGTGACGTCAGAGCAGTGATGCGATTGTCTACGATTTGAAACTGATTTGGCCCTTATCCCGGATATAAGGCTGACATCTCACCAAATTCCCACGTTGAGTATTCATATTGTTGTTCAAAACCTGAATCAGCTATCTTTCACTGGTTAAACTGCCTATATTTAATGCTATTGCGATTATTTCCCAAAATCGGATCGTAGTCGATCGTATAGTGTGCGGTGGGCTTTACATACACAAAAAATATTAACCGGGGTGAGGTGGGACAAGGTGTCCCAGTTTACCCAAAGAGTAAGAAAACAACGTTGCTCCTTACCAAAAAAAAAATGATTTGCAAAGTATCGGGTCATATTATGAGACCTATATGCTGCATGTATGCGGGATGTTTACTAAAGCTATGGTCACAAAAAAAAAAAAAAAATAGCCTGCTCGGCGGCCAGGCGGCGATCTTTAAGCCAAATTTCGCCCGGGCACCGTGCGGTAGCCGCCCGGGCACCGTATGTTTATAGGGTATCGCGCGGGCACCGACCTAATCAAGCGTGCGCTGTCGAGCGATTTAGGTCAAAAATCGAAGCCGCTCGATCAAAGGTTAACGAGTGGTCGCCGCGCAGTCGCCACTGGGAGATTGGTCGCCGGCCGGCGAGTACAAATGTGGCCGGTGGCCGGTGGGAGACTGCCCGGGAATCGGTCGGTCATCAGTCGGACACTGCACGGACGCCGCACGGAGAAGCTCCCCCGTTTATTGACACTGACCACTCTGGCCTAATCTTGCCAGCAGCTCATGGCCACAGAGAGACTTGAATAGGAGCAGGGAATTGTGTGGGTTTTGGAATGGGCTGTGTGTACGTGTACGTGTGTGTGTGTGTACTGTATCAGTGGGCCTCGCCTTTGGGCGTGAAGTGCATGCTCTCTGTTATATTCATGTATTTTCCTTATTTCGGGGTCGATTTTTTTCGTTCGAATTTGAAAACGGATCACCAATGAATTTGTAAATAGAATATTCATTTGAAAACTTTATAAAAACTGGAGGAAATTGAGTTTACTCTGAGCTGAATGGTCAACCGCAGGCAGAGATCTCTATCATGCTCTTACGTAATGTGACATCTGTTGCTGTCATTAAACCCTGGCTTGCCACGCGTCGATAGAAAGTTATCCCACCGTGGGGATTAATATGTTTGGGAATGAAACCACCAGATTCTCAATTCGGGGGATTGGCGGCATGCGAGCGATTTAGGTCAACAATCGAAGCCGCTAAATCAAACGTTGACGAGTGGTCGCTGCGTAGTCGCCGCTGGGAGATCGGTTATGGTCACCGGCCGGCGAGTTCAAATCCGGCCAGCGGCCGGTGGGAGACCGCCGGGGAATCGGTGGGTCATCAGTCGGACACTGCCCTGACGCCGTGCGGAGAAGCTCTCCCGATTTGGCCCAGTTTTGACCTAAAATCGACAGGCGCCGGTCGATTTTAGGTCGAAACTGGGCCAAATCGGCGACCGACGGGAAATCGGCGGTCGCCGCCGGGGCACGGACTTAATCGAGCGGTCGCCATCGAGCGATTTAGATCTAAAAGCAAAGCCGCTAGATCAAGGCTGCCATGCGCCATCTGGTCGCCGCCGATCGCCGGTGTAGCGGCAGATACGGGGATCGGCAGATACCGTTCTAAAAACGGCCAAGAACACTATCTGCCGGCGGATCATGTTCCAACCCCGACAGATACCGTACCGAGACATAGCAACAAATAATGTATGCAAACTGGATTCCAAGTATTGTAGTTCATTCATTAATAACATGTTAATGGAATACCTCGTTACTAGGTCCCCAGGAAAGAAACATCCATAAATTTGAATCACTTAGACAGGTCTATTACTAAGGCACGAGAGTGTCTCGTACAAATCTGCCAATATACAATACACCTTATCTGGCAGATATGGTTCCGAGGTAGAACGATATCTGCCGGCGGATACGGTATCTGCCGGAAAACCGTATGTGCCGCTACACCGGCTCCCAAGAAGCTCCCAAGATTTTTGCCCAGTTTTGACCAAAAATTGACCGGCGACCGACCGGGAATCGACAGGGCACCGCCCGGCCGCGTGTTATTTTTTGGTAACCAAGCCTAGGGCTAGGCAGATTTCGCATTTTTTCATACTAATACGGTTTATTCCGTCAAGACTAATCGGCATGAATATTCATGAAAACGAATTTTAGCTATATAATAAAACGAGCAAGGGCATCGAGCAGCTGCTCTGTGTGGCGCAATCGGATAATCCAGTCCTCTCTTGGTGAAGAAACCAAGAGTTCGAATCTCGGAAGAAGATTATATTACGAAATTTTCTTTTGCTTATTAGGGTTAGGGTTAGGGTTAGGGTTAGGGTTAGAGTTAGGGTTTAGAAAATACAAGTCCGATACTTGTAGTCTGTTTCAAAGTCTTCAAAAAGGGGTTTCTGCCTAGGCTTGGTTACAAAAAAAAAAGACGCCGCCCGGCCCGGTGCTACGCAACCGCGTCCCCCAAAAACGTCGAAATGAGTATGTTTTCAGCCTTATAAGGCCTCGTTTTTCCTGACGTGACGCCGTATAGGGGTGGAAATCAGACTTCGTGTAATACGCCATTTAGGGTCCATTTTTTATTTTTGAAGTGTGTGGACGCGCTTCTGAGAGTGACCCCCCCCCCCCCCCCCCCCCCGGGCGCCCGGCATCGCTCGGGCTTTAGAGCCCTCTCGACTTCCTCAAAAATCGTTGGGCGATGCCTAAATTCCAGCGGCGGTCACCGCTATGATTTGTGACCAGTGGCGTACCTAAGGGAGGGGGCAGGGGGCACGGTCGCTTTGCTCCCTCGCATAATTATTGTCTTTCATGATCTCGTAATTTAGCTCCTCCAGTATATAGTTTTTAAATAGCCTTTTTAAAGGGTTAAAAATTCCAAAAATAAAGATGTAATTGTCGTTGCTTTGACTCTTGCTAAGTATTGCGCCCCAATCATGCCAATATAGGATAAAATGCATAAAGCAGCATTTGCAGAGGTTCAACATTTAAAAGACATCTCAACTTCCAGTCGATTTGCTGAATTCCTCGACTATATAAAGGGTTTTCGTTAATTATTTTGCTTCCAATTTTAGAATGGAGTGAATAGAAAACCGTTTATCAATGTGCAAAATTCGAACTTCTCTACCGCATAGTTGGAGTGGTCAGTTGCAAAATTTCCTGGGTAAAATGCGCAAGAAATTTTTGTGCTTTTTAGGGTAAAAAATGCAAAAGAAATTTGCCGCTCGGTCGCTTTGCTCCCTCGCTGTACAATAACGTAGATAGGTTTGGGCACTGGGGGAAAGGGGGGGGGGCACAACTTCTTTATTTGCCCCGGGCGCCATAACAGATACGCCACTTTTTGTGACCAAAGCATATCATGAGTGTACAATGCGACCCAGGAAAAACGACACCGAGATTTATCGAAGTTTAAATATTTCACAATTAATATATCACAATTATGATTAATAAATAACACATCTTCTGTACAGCTGGGATCCTCTTCTTTCATTTGATGCCACTCATAAGACATACTTCACGCATGATTGAATAAAGAAGCAGGGCTACAAAAAAGTCGTTTGGCGAACTATATCTGAATTTCAAAGAGATAATCACATTTCGATAAAGTTCATTTTCTGCCCTTTCATATGACCCCTCGAGAATTGAGAAAAATGAGTCAGGGGTCACAAAGCTCTGTTGGTGTAAATTGATGCTTGTATTTCCATGATTTATTAAAGGATCCCGGATTTTCTCAATTCTGTTACCAGAAATACTCGTTGACACTAGCGTACCCAATGGGGAGGGGGGGGGGGCAAAGGGGCAGACCCCCTGACAACTGTTTACCCCAACCCCCCCCCCAAAAAAAGTATAGATTCCCCCATTTCTTTTAGAACTTTTTTTTTGCTTATCAGAGAATTGGACACCATAAAATCTTGTAACTCCCCCCGCCCCCCCCCCCCCCCCCCCCCCCTCCACTGAGCGAATTTTGGAGGGCTGGGGGAAAAATTCTCACTATCATATTGATAAGTAGACGTTTTGAAGAAATTCGTTAAAATGTATAACAGAACAATATTGGCGAAGGGGTGTAAAGGCCAACAGGGCGAATTTGAACGCCTCAGCTCGTATAAAAAATGCATTGAAGTAAAATCGGATATACATGTATCTTGAAACATACAAATCAATAGTTTATGTATATGAATTATAAAGAAGGAAAATAACTTGCTTGCTCGCTTCGCTCGCTTGCAAAAATGTTGAACTCCTTGTACTGTTTTTAATGACACTAACAGATATAAAATAAAATAAAATTAAAATCATTATTTCCATAGGCGTGCATGTACGAGACGGGAAGCTTGGGGATGCAGCCCCCCCCCCCCCCCCGAAGATTTTTTAATGTTTCAATACTCTCTGAAAAAAAGAGTGTATTTTCAGTCCATTTTCACTCGCCCGGGGAGTCACGTCAGTGATCACTCGATTTTGGGGGGCAACCAACACCTCACATTCGGGCAGTGATGTGCCCGAATAATGTGATTTCTGTCCATTTTTTTAATACAAAACGTGTCAATTTATTTCTTCTCGAAACTGGCAACTAGAAAGTTGATATTCGGGCAAATGGTGTACGGTCCCCTTGCCCCCAAGTGCCCCTGCAACAGGATATGCCACTGCGTGTGTTGGTGCTGGGTTTGTGAGTGTAACTAGTGCACGTGGCTTCACTTTGTTATTTTGTGCGTCACCCACGTTCTCCCCCCCCCCCCCCCCCCCCCCCCCCCCAAGGTACGCCAGTACGTGTAGGATTCAAACAAATCTATAAAAGGTTGACTACTATTTGAGTTGGAGGTGCGCTCAGGGGAGCGTTTCATCAAGCGTTTTGTCAGTGACTTTTACCGACAAATTTGCTCTCAGCCAATCAGGATTTCAGTAGCTTATAACAGTTTGTCGGTAAAAATCACTGACAAAACGCTTGATGAAACGCTCCCCAGATCTCCCCTATAATCAAACTGTAGAAAGGTGAATCATGACATTTAAGAGAGTAGAATTAAACTATAATAATTTTAATGAATAAAATTAATACGTGTCTATAATTTGTCTAGCCAATGTAATAAACTATTAGAAAAATCTGCATGTATTAAAAGAATATATTCGAGATGAAATTGCAAGTTAAGCTTATACTAGAAGTAAACACAATTATACTAGCATACTAGCCAGCATACTAGATCTACAGCACTATTATTGGTACGAGTGTCGGTCGTCAACATTGACTTTCGTCAAACAATAATATCGCGATTATGCCCCCTTCTTGTTTTTTTTTTTCTAAACACAAAAACCCTAAAAATGTATAATTACCTTTACATGGGAAGATTGGCGGGAACCCATGGTAGAAAAAGCTGTTTACGTCCAAGTATATATACTGAGTGACAAAGATCTAAACAAGATTCACTTTCGAAGTATTCCACTGAAGGTGTCCAATCGTTCAGGATCATGAAGCAGACGATTTAAACAATTCTTGTCTTGACTTATTAGAGAAAGAATTCGAGTAAATTTCCATCTGCGTAGACTAACAGAACGCACATCGCACGCACATGTAAACACACATCACATGATAAGAGCAGGCTCTATCTTCCACATCCCTCCTCAGTGTACAGTTGTATACAGTACGTCACGTAGATTGCGTAGCGTACGCAAGGAAATGTATAAAGAAAATACCCTCGGAAAGATTTGCACATAAATCAGGGACCGCGGAACCGGGGGGCTGGGGGCTGGGGGACTACAGCCCCCCCCCCCCCCCCACTTTTTTCAGTAAACGTATGGAAACGTATGGAAGTGCAAAAATGTGGTATACACGCAGCCACCCCCCCCCCCCAATGAAGCCCCTCCACTTTCCAAGACGTCCCGCGGCGCCTGTAAATTATAGGCCTACACTCGGGGAATCCCACCCTCCTCGACATACCGTCATGGAAAACAAAGCTTTGACCGGCTGCGAGTGAAAACCCTTTTTGTTGTTTCTTGCTCGCTTGCTTTGTTGTCTGGATTTTTTTTGCCCCCTTGTAAAAAAAATCCTTGATCCGCCACCCGTTTCGACCATGCTTACATATTATATTCGACGTTTACACATTATACTTCCTGGTTGTGTTTCATCATATATTATATCTTATTGCTTGTGATGTAGGCCTACTAGTATGGGATCGCAGCGAGGTGGAATGGTCTCGAATTACCATTATGAATCGACAGACAATATATTATATAGATGTCACTATAATAGCATTGGCTGTCAAATACATGTACAAGGAAATAACTTTGTACAGTTTATTATTTGAGGCAATCGTCCAGATTAATCCGGTGGCGCATATGTCTCATTGAGGCCTGTACATCGTCACGAAAACGATAAAAAGTGTACATTTTTAGGCGCGTAGTAACCCGAGTTATCAAAAAACAGCAGAAATCAAGAAAAAGCGTATCAAATTCAGATGTGATAAGAAAAAAATTCACGGAAAGGGATGGGGGTGGGGGTATAGTTCGGTAACTGTGTGTTCCAAATTAGGTTAAATTCTTTTACGGTTCCTTTTTGGCTTAAAAAAGGTCTATGATGATGATGTAATCCTCAAGTAGGATGTAAAATACCACGCCAGACAATGCAAGATATAAAATCGCCGTTAAGGGTGTAAAAATCAGGAATTTCAGGGTTTCCCTGTTTAGGGTATCAAAATTACTCCTACTGCAATCCCCATTTTGGGTGCTTTTCAGAAAGTGATTTACGCGGATCGGATATTGACAGGTCTCAATGATCGAGACATGCCCCCCCCCCCCCCCCGGGAGATGATAATGTACTAGTAGTCTAGTAGTTGAAATTGTGATTCATAAATATTATGAAAGTAAAACAATGCTGATCAGGATTCCAAACAATTATTTTAAAGGGTAATCCTCATGGCTTTGACTTTGGTATTAAAATTGGGTGAAAACATGGAAATCAGAAAAACCAGTTGGTAAAATTTTGAACAAAATCTGACAAACAATAAGTTATGGAAGCTGAAAGCCAAGATCGCGACATGCATATGACTTAGTCAATCGACGTGATAGGGGACAACTCTCTTATATGTTGTACATTAATATATCATACAAATGTATTTCAATTTTTCGGACCCTAAGCATTTTCTCCTTCGGGGCTGTAGCTAAGCTCTTGAAAATATATCACGGATATGCATGTTGCTATAAGTTCTCCAAAATCAAATAGGCCTAGCCCATGTGTTGAAAAAAATGGGAGAGTTGTCCTGCAATACATAGAACATCTCGATGACATTACCAATTTGCCAATTAAAAATTCCAGCGGGTGATAAGGATTACAGCTTTTTAAAGATTCATAGATTTTTATTTTGTTATATGTCATGAAACTTTCATCAGTCTGTTTCTGTAATTTGTCTACTTTTCTTCACAAGAAACTTGCTGATTGGAATATGCGCCCTTTAAAGGCAAAGTTGAGTTATAGTGGTCGCGGTTACTTTGTGAAAAAAAAACTGTCTGGGAAAGGTAACATAAGAATTCAATTTTGTTGATGGCACAGTAAAAACGCTGTGTAAAAGGTTAGTAAAAACTTATACAACCTGTTTAATATTTAAACAAATTGTTTACAATATGAACTGTACAACGCGTTGTTCAGTTCATATTGTAAACAACTGTTTGCATTTTTAAACAGCGTTTTCTCTGTGTAATGTGAGGTCTTGATGATTATAGTGATTATTAGATTTTAAAAGGCTTGCTGAAAGTCACACACACTCACTGCACATGCATGCACAGAAATGTGTGGGACAAAAGACACGTGTGGCATGAAAGCTCGTTCCTATAATTTCAAAGCTCTTTCTTGTCATAAATTTCGAATATAGGGGTATTTGAAGAGCAATCCTTTCCGGGGGACATTTCTTCTGTGATATTCTAACAAATTATCATAAAAAGAATAGGGAAAGTTCATGAAAAAATTTACCTGAGCTCAACCTTCCCTTTAAAAGTCATGACAACTTGTTAAGAAATGATTGACAAAGACTGGCCCCTATACATTCCAAAATTAAAGGGATACGCCACCGGGCGGCCGTGGGGAAAGCCAGGATTGCGTAAGCCCCATTCACTCGTACACAAAGGACTAAGTGGGATTACATTTCGACTGCACGAAGCCGACCGAATCTCGCACGAGAGCTCGGGCTCAGGCGGAGCGTGCATGTTTGTGCAGCGACCAGTCTATCCGAGGTTTGCGCCCCGCGGGGCAACGGCATGATCAGGTAACGATCACGGTGCCCTCTCGCGGCACTAAAACGTCCACAATCTGCGGTTGAGTATCCCTTTAAATAAAAATAATATAAGCACTGCAAAATCGTCCTTCTTAATAGCATATTCTTTCTTTATTATCAAAAGGATTGTCTACCGACCACGAACGGTAGATTAAAACCATGATGCATCATCAGTCTGCAAAATTAATATTTATTCGAAGTACATAATTCGATTGTATTTCAAAATTGTTTCATTAATCGCCTATCAATCTTCGTTGTAACAAGCATCGTATATGTACAGATGAATTGCATGATCTGAAAGACAATACAATGGTCTTTTTTCCAAAACTAAAAATCAAAGGTCGACTTATCAATAAGAGGTCAATTATAAATTACTGTTTTACAGAGATATCATCAAATGCACACTTCCCCTTGAACAAGCCTAAATACATGACTTAGGTTACACCAGTGAGAATAGAGTCCTGGCATGCAGGGTTCGCACAAAAATTAAAGAACCAAAGTCCATGACTTTCCATGACCAGTATTTGCCCTTTTTCCATGACAACAGGAGTCCGATTCTGGTATCAGTATCGGATTCAAGCGGCGTACGAATATGTACCAGTACCACACAGTATTATATTATTTCATGTTGTTTGTGATGGAAAGCTGCCACAGTCACACACGGCCAACATCCACAATCAATTCCCATGACTTTTTGACCTTGGGAGATTTTTTTTTTCATTTACCATGACTTACCATGACTTTCCATGACTTTCCAGAAGAATATATTTTCCATGACTTTATTTCCATTTTTTCCATGACCCAGGGAACCTGCCTGGTTACAATATGCAAATAAACAAACAAAACATTATAACATATGAGCAGCTGCACAATGATGGAATAAAAATAGAAAGAATAACAAAGTCCGTGAACTTTGTTACCGTATCACAAATCAACTGCAGAGAAAGGCAAGCTATGACTAACATTACTGCCACAACATCCGATAACAAAATTGCTTACAGCCAATTAATTCAATTATTACAGCAGCTTACAGGTTTCACAAAACAGGCACCCAGCATTAATAAAGTATAAAAAAATAAAAATAAATAAATATGATACAATAAGAAAAACAGAATGTTTACAATCCTAACACTCTTTTATGTCCCTTCGATTCATCTCCAAAATTTCAGTATTATACAGCACATGATTAATATAAATATATTCTTGGAAATAAATTTAATTCTTCGTGAAATTGTCTACAAGACAAAAACATTTACACAAAATAATTCTCATACATGTACATGAAATCTCTTGAATAAATGACATTTTTGCAAACACTCTCTCTCAAACTCATACAATTCCACTTTTTTCTTAAGTGATCTTATTCTAATATATTTACTGTTCATAAGGCCCGGCGCACACTGCACGATCTGACTACGATGCGATTTTGGGAAAAGTTGTTATAACATTTAATATGAACCTTCAAACATGTAAAATCTTCATGATCAAAGTTCCGAATAGTAGTATGAATACTAAAATCGAAATTCCCGGGTTACTGCGAGCCCCCGGGTAGGAATAAAAGCGAATTCAATTCCAAATCGTAGTGACGTCATACCGACTAGGATTTGAAGCCGATTTGGCCTTTACTCTAACCAGAAGAATTGCCGTTAACCACAATTTCGGTATTAGTATTCGTATCATTATTCCGACCTTCAAATGAGATAATTTCACTTTTTTAAACTTTCACATTTAATGCAAACTGCAATTTGTTCGAAAATCGGGTTGCAGTCGGATCGTATAGTGTACTATGTGCGCCAGGCTTAAAGAGATAAATAAAAAGTTACTGCAAGTAAAACAAACAAAATAAGAAACATACCACATACATATATAACCATATTTCACATTAAATATACATGGTATGTTTGATCCTCAGGCACATACTTTGGATGGCGACATTTAAGTTCAGTCCCCAAACACAAATAATCATATTGGCATGCAATTGATACACGTCTCTTGCAAACTCAGATACACATACATATACATGTAGATAAACACATTTTGGCATATTAGAATACTCAGAACTTAAATTCAGTAACAAATTCTGTTAAACTAAACTAGCAACACAAGAGCATTTGAGGAAGACACAAAGATCATATACACATGTATATGCATCTATGTTGCATACCGGTAACTGGAATATTATTTCAAAGAAAATTCTTTCAGTAGTAATTCTTACACCTATATACACTTCAGGGCAATACAATAAAACAATACACCTGCCCATCTTGACAAAATGGTCCCGGCACTTATCTGAAAATGAAGCTCTTTTCTATAATATAATAAATCCACAAGTATTAATGTATCTACATCTACATTACTTGAATAGTTAGGGCAAAGCTATGTCAATTAGCATGGCATACAGTAATTGAATAAGTGACATACCTAAATACAATAGAAACTTGTTTTAAAGAGCTTTGATGTATTAAAGATTCTTGATATACATGTACCAATTAACTTGAAGGTAATTTGCTGGTCCCTGGTCTTTACGTTCATGGTACATGTATAATACATGGAGTTGATAATGTTTATTTAGTTTGATAGGCTACTGACCCAAATGTGATCATGGATGGCTGAGCACTTGCCATTTCTAAAAAAGCATGTCAAAATCGCTTTTGCCAAAGTTTGAGATGAATGGTGATAAGGAGTTCGTTTCAAAATGTGTGAGTGCAATCAACTATTTAATTAAACCCTGGGTTGATCATCCATTTCATTCAAAATTTGGGAAGAGGCAAATTTGACCCGAATCAGGAAAAATGTTGCTACTCGGCCGTCCATGGTCAGATGTCATTGAGCAAGGTGTCAAATTAACTTTTACTGTGCCAAGGGTTTTAGCTCTCTTCAAAATTTTACCAAAATGTGATCAATGCTTACTTTTCAAATGTCTCCACTTGATTAACCATCTATTATTTCACAAAATATTGTGTACATAACTTTAGGATATTTATTAAGCATTTCTTATACCAAACATTATTACTTTACCCAACTTTATGTATAAGAATTATTGAAAATTACATTTGAGTTTCTTTTCTGTCCATTATTCTTTTGTTTCTCATTTGTTCACTATTGTTTAATGTTGAAATAGAAAAAATATCTTTTTAAAAATCTGCAAATTTTTTCTGAAAATTTCTATGGTAGCATACAATTATAATCATATATTTAGAATACTTGATTTATGCTAAAAATGTTGTTTTATATTGACCACCATATACCTTTCCTGTGGCCGAACAATTGGTGAATGAAAATGACAAGTCTATCTGTCACATATACAGCCCTGTAAAATTTATTAGACCGGCGGCAAGCTTCTGTAATAAGGGTACTGATTTGTCTTTGTACTTCATTGAATAAATACCAAATTCCAGCAATTATACCTTGCTTTTATGATATTTTATTTCCTTGTTACCACAAAAATAACACTATCAGTAACCATTCTTGGTCTAATAATTTTTTCCATTATTACTTTACCCAATAATATATATATATATTTAATCACAGACACTCACATTATAGTCTAACATGTTTTCTTGAACTCTTTCAGTGCTGATGGCACGTACAGCCATGGTCTGGTGGTTAAGGCATTGGCGTTCTAAGCCAACGATCCGGGTTCGATTCCCGGCGGAGACATTTTTTCAGCCTTTGCAAATATTTCCAAAAGGGAGGACAGCTCTGGGGAACTTTGATTTAAGTTACGCAACCATAATTATTCTCTCATTTCCTTTCACATTGTATTTATTTCCACGAGAGTTGCCAAAGCTGTTGTATATGTTATTTCCTTACAATATTGTTAATAATTATTCTAATGTATACATGTATCTTAAAGCATTCGCTTGGATCCAGCTGAGACATACGGCTTGTCTTTGTTCAAAACTCACCTGCCCCGACAAAGGAATTAATTAATAAGGTTGAAGATCTGTCAATCTGTCGGTCAGTTGAATCTGGTGTCGCCGAAACCACCGACCCGGCTCCGTGGGCTATTGGTTAAGGCATTGGCGTTCTAAGCCAACGACCCGGGTTCGATTCCCGGCGGAGACATTTTTTCAGCCTTTGCAAATATTTCCAAAAGGGAGGACAGCTCTGGGGAACTTTGATTTAAGTTACGCAACCAATATTCTCTCATTTCCTTTCACATTATATATATATATATATATATTATGTATATTAAGAGTTGACATTGAGTTTCCTATTTATTGACTGACACTTCATACATACATGTAGAATGAGCAACCAAACCAAGGGGGTAGAGTCTGGAAGAATCGAGGAAGGAGTTGGACTCTTCCAACAAACCACGATCACACGTTTTGGGCAAGCATACTTGGCAGTTCTTCAAAGTTCATTTCATTATTTTCTAAATCAAGAAATTGACCTGCAGATTGGGTACAAATCAAACCGTGTGTACTGTGGGGGGGGGGGGGGGGGAACAATACATGTAACATCTACCCTGCAGCCAATCATATATACAAATCTATCAGCTGCAAGCATGGGGTTGGTAAAATCCTTTCTAGGTTCAACAAAGACAAGCTTTTCTTAGTTGAAATTTACGGCGTACCAGTTTCCCTATTTGGCACCATTTGCCCTCTACAGCACACACCAAAATAAAGACTGTTATTAAAAAGAGAGATGAAAATGCATCTCCTACAATTAAAGCTTCTGTATGGCTACCAAAAGACAAGCTTTTACATAATCGACGCATGCTGTACAAGCTCCTACCAATTTTTCAATGTGGCACTACAGTAATAATAATAATAATATTATTGGATATTTATATAGCTCTCATATCCACCAATGGGGCTCAAGGTGCTCCAATATTACCCTGGCTTTAGCCCAGCTGCCCTATAAGGCACTGAAAGCATTCAAGGAATAAATTCTTACCAGGTACCCATTTACTACACCTGGGTGGAGAGTGGTAAATGTAGATTATTGTCTTGCCATAGGACATTAGTGCCGCGGCGGGACTCGAACCGCGAACCATGAGATCCACAGTCCGGTGACGTATCCACTAAACCACGATACCTCCACTGTATTTACTGTATTTACCACCTACGGAATTCAAAAGTCAGGCGCTCGAGTTTGTCACCTGCTTTAGAAAAGCTCTTCCTCATTTAAGCATATAGCATACCAGGGCTCCCGTTTCATAAAGCTTGCTTTAGACCATAACACCTGCCACATTTCTATGAGAAATATGCTCACAACCAACCAAATTAAGCGATTTCAGTAGCTTATAACTGTTGATTTTCACTTGTCATTGATAAGTTCTATGAAACAGGGCCCAGATTTTTCATTGGCACAATTATCTCCCTTCAGCGCTGACAGGGTTGTAGTGAGATGATCAAATCGACCAGCTGCTCATGTTATTTATCCCACAACAAATGGCTTCTGTGAGATCAACCATCAAAATGTAGATTGATATACATCTGTATACATGTGCACGTACATGTATATACACATTTATTTCAGATGAAAGACAAGCATATCTTTGAATAAATGGCTTTCTGCAATCCTCTTCTCATAGATGTCACCATCACCATCATCATCATCATCATCAACATTATCATAGTCATCATTATAATCATCATTATCATAATCATTATCATGATCATCACAATCATCGTCACAATCATCATTAGAATCAATAATCAGCATCCTCATCATCATCATCATATCATCACCATTACCGTCTCCCCGGTGGTCCCCTATAGGGATGGTCGGATCTTCTCGATTCTATCCTCCATATCCCTCAATTTTCAAGCCACCACCAGATTAATTGTTCTTCCATCATCATTGATGCAATCTATCAACCTTTCATCCTCTCAGAGATAAAGAAAGACTGGCAAATGAACGTGAATGTCCATTGTATAAACTAGATGAATATTCGACCGCGCGCGGTCGGAATTTATGCCTCCGCCATCACCAGATTGGAAATGTATGGCATACATGTACACTCTAAAAAGGATTGGTCCAACAAAATGACAAATCTTTTCACTTAAAATGCACAGGAGACAGAAAAATTCATTTCATTTCATTTTCATATAAAACTAGAAATATTTGATAACAAGGCTAAAAACCAGCAATTTCATGTAATTTTATGTAAATTGACCTCTGTGACCTCTGACCTTTGACCTACTTAACCCAAAATCTAATCAGTTCATCTTTCTATGGGTATGCATACTGGTACCAAGTTTGAAGTTCTCACCTCAGATAGTTCTTGAGATATCGCGGTAACGGTGGTAAAAACCACTAATTCCATGTAATTTCATGTAAATTGACCTCTGTGACCTTTGAACTTTGACCTACCTACCCCAAAATCTAATCACTTCCTCTTTCTATGGGGATACATACTAGTACCAAGTTTGAAGTTCTTACCTCAAACAGTTCTTGAGATACCGTGGTAACGGTGCTAAAAACCAAATAATGTTTATGTAATTTCATGTAAATTGACCTCTGTGACCTCTGACCTTTGACCTACTTACCCAAAATCTAATCAGTTCATCTTTCTATGGGGATACATACTGGTACCAAGTTTGAAGTTCTCACCTCAGATAGTTCTTGAGATATCGTGGTAACGGTGCTAAAAACCAAGAATTCTTATGTAATTTCATGTAAATTGACCTCTGTGACCTCTGACCTTTGACCTACTTAACCCAAAATCTAATCAGTTCATCTTTCTATGGGTATGCATACTGGTACCAAGTTTGAAGTTCTCACCTCAGATAGTTCTTGAGATATCGCGGTAACGGTGGTAAAAACCACTAATTCCATGTAATTTCATGTAAATTGACCTCTGTGACCTTTGAACTTTGACCTACCTACCCCAAAATCTAATCACTTCCTCTTTCTATGGGGATACATACTAGTACCAAGTTTGAAGTTCTTACCTCAAACAGTTCTTGAGATACCGTGGTAACGGTGCTAAAAACCAAATAATGTTTATGTAATTTCATGTAAATTGACCTCTGTGACCTCTGACCTTTGACCTACTTACCCCAAAATCTAATCAGTTCATCTTTCTATGGGGATACATACTGGTACCAAGTTTGAAGTTCTCACCTCAGATAGTTCTTGAGATATCGTGGTAACGGTGCTAAAAACCAAGAATTCTTATGTAATTTCATGTAAATTGACCTCTGTGACCTCTGACCTTTGACCTACTTAACCCAAAATCTAATCAGTTCATCTTTCTATGGGTATGCATACTGGTACCAAGTTTGAAGTTCTCACCTCAGATAGTTCTTGAGATATCGCGGTAACGGTGGTAAAAACCACTAATTCCATGTAATTTCATGTAAATTGACCTCTGTGACCTTTGAACTTTGACCTACCTACCCCAAAATCTAATCACTTCCTCTTTCTATGGGGATACATACTAGTACCAAGTTTGAAGTTCTTACCTCAAACAGTTCTTGAGATACCGTGGTAACGGTGCTAAAAACCAAGAATTTTTATGTAATTTCAGGTAAATTGACCTCTGTGACCTCTGACCTTTGACCTACTTACCCCAAAATCTAATCAGTTCATCTTTCTATGGGGATACATACTGGTACCAAGTTTGAAGTTCTCACCTCAGATAGTTCTTGAGATATCGTGGTAACGGTGCTAAAAACCAAGAATTCTTATGTAATTTCATGTAAATTGACCTCTGTGACCTCTGACCTTTGACCTACTTACCCCAAAATCTGATCAGTTCATCTTCGTATGGGGATACATACTAGTATTAAGTTTGAGGTTCCTACCTCAAATGATTCTTCAGATATCGCGGTAACGAGAAGTGGGACGGACGGACGCACGGACGCACGGACGGACGCACGGACGCACGGACGGACGCACGGACGGACGGACGGACAACCCGAAAACATAATGCCTCCGGCACCCACCTTCGGTGGGCGGAGGCATAAAAAATCAAAACTTCATGAAAGTGAAAGGGTTAAAGAGAGTTGATCACGTCTGTCATCTGCTGTATGTTATCTTTGCTTTTCTGGATGTAGCACTGCGTATCAAACAGCATCTTCAGGAGTACATGGTCTCTCGTCTCGTCCATCGTGATGTCCTGACTCATCGGAGGGCTGAAGCGGAAAAAGGGTGTGCCGATCGAGTAGCACCACGCCCTCGCTCGGTCAACGGCTCGCATCCTTGATTCGCTGACCTGAATTTAAAAAGTTGGATGGACGAGGGGGAAAAAAAAGAGTGGTATCTACTCAACCGTTTTAACTGAACTAATATGAGGAGAAAAATTTAATTGTAGTTTATATATATATTGGCATTCATTTCAGCCTACTTCTGTACTTGAAAACTATCATTAACCTTTGCAGGTAAACCCAGAGGAATCATATAATTTTTTTACTATACGGTACATTTGAACAATATTTTACTGCTTTAAATTAAATTATTAGCAGATTACATATTGACATTATATCATTAGTAATGACCTATTGATCCAAGTACAACATCGATCTTTGAATTTTCAGTATCTTGTCTTCTACATATACATGTACTTGCAAAGTGAA
Organism: Heliocidaris erythrogramma; assembly: GCA_025617745.1. NCBI lineage: Eukaryota > Metazoa > Echinodermata > Echinoidea > Camarodonta > Echinometridae > Heliocidaris > Heliocidaris erythrogramma. Next base: position 24,819,786 of record CM046857.1, on the reverse strand, counting down.
ACCTGTATATAAAGTCCACTCCAGAGAGACAAGGAAAAGTCACTGCGGTCTTTAAGAGCAGGTTGTCTTTATGTATAGGTGGTCTTTATGTACCGGTTCCTTTAATACATGTTTCAATGAAAAACATTTTTCAAGGGGAAACAAAAATTGTGCTCTTTATAGAGAGGAGGTTGCTAAAGCAGGTTTGACTGTACATGAAAAAGAATCATCGACAGTTATGGTAATTTTGGGCTGAATTCATTATTTATCAAAATTCAATCCCATGTCGTTTTCGTACGGACTCACCTGCTCAACCATGATGTCTATCAAATTAGCACCTCCTGCCAGCGACTTGGCTGCGCTGAGAAGGTCAACGGCGCTGTTGGGTCTCATGATCTCAACATGGGCTATGGGCTTGAGGGGTGTGAGCCCTGTCCCTAGGGATACAACTGCACCTATCTTACGCACTGGCTCACCCTGGAGGTTTGGAGAGAGGGTGGGGAGAGAGGGCGGGAAGAGAGTGTGGGGAGAGAGAGATTCAGAGAGAGAGAGATGCACAGAGATAGAGGGAAAGAGATGAAAGATAAGAGGGGAGAGAGAGGGGTGGCAGAGAGAAAGGACAGAGCGAGAGATAGGAGAGAGGAGAAAGGGGGAGAGAAAAGGAACAGAGAAAGAGAGGGAGAGAAAAGGAACAAAGAGAGAGGGGGAAAAAGGAACAGAGAGAAAAAGAGAAAGATAGGGAGAGAAAACAAACAGAGAGAGGGAGAGAGAAAGAGAGAAGGAGAGATAGAGGGTTAGGGAGGGTAACAGTAGGGAGGGTAACAGTGGGAAGGGGTATAGAGAAAGAGAGAAAACGTGTCAGTGGTTATATTGCAAAACAGGAATTTTACAGGTAAATGAAGGTACATGTACATGTGAGATGGAGTTGTGGTATAAAGTTACCTTGTGTATCTGATAAGCTTTTACAAATGAAAGAAGGCTATACTTGACATAAAACATGGACAGTATTTTGGAAGAAGAAATAAAAACAAAGAATGGCGGGAAATGCATAATGTGTCCACTTCTCTCTCTCAAAAAATGTAAAACAAAATAGTGCTGTATTCATAAGAGCATAACACTGAAACCAATACCAGTTAAGAATTAATAATACTTTCATGTTTGCAGCATCAAAATAATTAAAATCATCTTTAATGCTGACCGCTCTGGGAATACACTATCACCTACATGTATAAGTACACTGTTTATGAATATTGACAACTTGCCTAATACATGTATCTTCACTTGGGGCAAGAAAAATTTTGATCTATTTACATCATCCTTTTACTTTAGAAAACCATGAAAGCAAATGTACCTGTGACTTCTTATACATGTAATACTCTTGAATCTCTGTTAATGCATCTAAGGTTGGGTTGTTGGCAATGAGACCGCCGTCCAAGAATCGACCCATAGGTCTGAAGTATGTGGGTGCAGCACCGCTTGACCTAGCAGCTCTCCACATCAGTTGCTCTACCAAGAAAGAGAGAAAAAAAAGGAGATCAATAACCTCAGTATTAAAGGGTTTAGAGAGCTTTTTGCAGGGCTCATCACTAAAGGATGCTTGGAACACATTGTGCTCCTAAAATCTGAAGTACTGAATCCCCAAATTTTTACATGAATACAGATCCTAATAGGCTTTTTACACTTGATTTTTTTCCTTAATCTTGGACAATCCTTAACCCCAGACTATGTTTTTGCTGTTCTCATATTAGCCCAAACTTTTAACATTTAGGCCCACCTTTGGTGGGGCCAACCATGCTTTTTTCTAGGGCTAAAATAATCCTGAGTGTACTATCGTGGAGTTAGCGCTCTTTGGTATAATGCAATGTGAACAGAAAGTGGGCTAAGCTTAGTCCCGTACTATCGGGCTAAACGAGGATATAGTCCCACCGATAGTACAGGACTAAGCAAAAGTGCAAAGAGCCTAATAGACTTTCAATCCGCACCACTGCAGAAAAGGGTAGAGTGGGGCCCTGCTTCATGGATTAAAAGAACAGGGAAGAAAAAGAATAAGCCAGTTCGTATAAACTACAGTAACAATTTACTCATGTGCAGATAAAGGTCATTTGTATCACGTACCATTTACCTTTATACGCTTTCACAGTGTGCTCACCATGACGCGCACACCAGTATGATTTTACTTGTTAAACAAGTTAAACGCGTCCACCAAAACAGATGAGCGTGCGCGTACCAATTGGGGTCATTTCAGGGTCAGCCGTACCTTGTGCTAATTACGAATTCGCTTATAAATAGATACAGAATGGGGAAAGAGAAGGAGGAAGATGGAAAATATCAAAAAGATTAGGGAGAAGGGACAGGTCCATAGAGAGAGGAAAAAGAAAGAGTGAAGAATGAGGACAAAAAGAGGTAGATACACAGAAACAGGTAATGATGAGATGTGTTTGTTCCAAGAGACTGATGAAAGAGGGGGAAAGAGTCACAATAAAACACATACATGTAAGAAGACATAGAGATAGATACCTGTGTGTCATTCTACCAGCAGTTGTTCATGAATATCATAAAATCACAATCTATAAATTAAAGCAGTTCCAAGCAATTATTCAATTCAATACTAAAAGCTGAACATCATAATATTCACAAATATCTTTTGACTGTGGTCGGACTGGCTCGCCACTAGGACACACTTGGCACTGCCGGAGATTAGCTTTCAAGAATTGAAGTGCAAGCTACACATTGGACCTCTAAAATGACTCAAATTTCATGTTATGTAGAAGTTTAATTCTTGAAATGTTCAACAATACTTTTTAGTAAACGAATAATAATTTTTAGTAAACGAATAATATGCCGAAAGATTTGTTTACAAATTAAAAAAAAAAAAATACTTTTTAGATTGTTTTTTGTTTTATAATCTATAAATAATTTTGAAAACTTTTGTTTGAAAGACATACTCAATGAAAAAATTCACAAGAGTATTTGCCTTCAAATTCAGCTCTCTTAGCTAACTCGGCCACAATATTCCGTACGAGTCCAAAATGTCCCTGGTGACAAGGTCGCTCAGATCCTTTTGACCTATCTTAGGTACATGCTTTAAAGTCCTACAATGTATCCTAAAACTAACCCGATGGTTTTAAAACCGGCTGGAAAGGTTCCTGATTGGCTGCGATCCATGCCGATGACGTCTCGGGGGCCTCATAGTTACGGAAGAGATGGAGAGCTGGAGGGCTTCTATCACCTAGCGTCCCAGAAACAAGGATCCTGCAAATGGGGAAAAACATCCCATGATAGAATAGAGAAAGAAATATGAAATGGTAGGAAAAATTCTTATTATTTTTTTATCTTATTTATTTATTTATTTTTTTTGGGGGGGGGGGGTTAATATATCCAATTTTGTATCACTTATATGCAGTTGTTTTCCAAGAATATTAATTTTTTACTGCACCTGTCAAAAAAAAAATCATAAAATGTGTACACGCACCATTTACAGTCACATAATCTTGGTTCTTACAGGGAATTTGACAGCATTCGGATGTTTACCCAAAACGGGTGTTGTCAATCACCCAGAGTGGACTGCAGTTTTATGACAACAGGCCATACATATAATGCAATGCTCTGCATTTTCCACTCATCGCCCATATGGTAAAAGTCATTATCTCACCCGAAGACTCTCTTAGAGACCAGGGAGGATATTTCTTGGCTGGACAGCAGGATTTGCGGTGTACCAGACTTGTACACCTATTAATATTTCCAGTGCTTTCCACCAAGTCTGGTGGCAGCGAATTATGACCTACGTACGTACTGCACATGGAAACAGTGATGCAAATCAAATCAAATGTTTGCTTGATTTCACAAAAAGTTTCATCTGGTCAAGACATCTTTCCATCACTGAGGAATTGATTATAAAATGCTTTCTAATCTCATGAATCACCACCAATATTATACTGTGATATACATATGGGCAATTCTTTCCTGAATTCTCTACATCCTGTACACTATCCATGCATAAATATGTGAATACCTTTCCAGTTAATGTTTTAAGTTCCAGACAAAATCATAAACCAAAAGAAAAACTTTTCTAATGTGCACCAATAATCCCAAGTATCCCTGCTGCATTATACCTTGGGTACTTGTATTTATCCATGGTAGTCTCTGCCCCAAAGGTCTCCTGAAGGAAGGACTCAAACTTGTCGGAGTTGTATGGTCTCGAGCCGGTGAATACCTCGTCCTTGAGAGCCATGTACAGCTTCCTGCATTCCTCTACGGTAAACCCTGCATAGGAAAGAAAGATACCCAGATCGTTGTAACCAAAGCCATCTTTGTAGAAAGATCAGCTACCGCAATGAAGCTCTATTAATAGACAAAGTGGCAGCAGCCTTGAGTTGGTGAAGACATTGTCCTTGATAGCTATATACAGCTTCCAAGATAGCCGGTAACTTGTAACTGCAGCCACCTCCGTTAAAGACCAGCAACTGGGTCTCGTATCAAAGAGAAACCACATAGATGTAATACTGTACAAGACATACCAGGTTCTTATGGACTGTATGTCAGGAATCTTATGATCATCCACCATTTGCTCATTTGAAATAATTTCCTACATATTTCCACAAGGAACTATGGAAACAAGACATAACATGACTTGACACAAAGGCAAATCGAGGGGATATATTAAAGTAGGCACATTTTGGCTACAAGAAGCAAAGAGCAAATCTTATTTTTCCAAACTCTATTAAACTGTGTCAACATTTTGAAACTCTTAGAGTCAGGAAAAATAAGCATAGATATTAAAGTGAGGGTATCTTTTTCAAGCTACACTTCAGACTGCAAAAAGAGAGAAACTTCAGCCAGTTTTGGAAGTGATGATCCAGATTTGTGAGTTACCTGTACATGCATGCCACTGAATAATGGAATCATAACACTAAATTTTGCAATTGGCAACAGTTTCAAGCCAAGTAACGTGTTGTCGTTAATGGGCCTAATAATTTTAATGTTGCAAACGTTTCTGGCTTCAGAGTATTTAAAGGGAAAGTTGAGTTCTGGGAAAGGTGAAAAATAATTTGTGAACTTCCTCATTCCTTTCATGTCAATTTGGAAGTACAAAGTAGAGATGTCCCCTGATAAAGGAGAAAAATAATTTGTGAACTTTCTCTTCAAATGCCCTTATATTCAAAATATGACGAAAAATAGCTGAAGTGTTCGGGCCGAACATTCACGCCACATCTGTGTGCAGTCCCATATACCCATTTCTGTGTGCGATGCATGTGCTTTTGAGTGACTTTAGGTTGCTTTCTTATTTTGATGATTTCAAAATCTCACAGTATACACCAATCCTTATTCAGACATGATCAACCTTTCCCAATTGCTTCCATACAGTTTCTTTCACAAATATTACATGACCAGAACTCAACCATATCTTTAATTCTAGTAAGATGCATTTACCCTGTGACAGAGCCAAGGCCAAGATGCCTCCCGTGCTGGTCCCTACGATCCAATCAAACATCTCCACGATCTTCTTCCCCGAAGACTTCTCCAGGGCAGCCAGCATCTGCGTCAAGATCAGACCCTTGATGCCCCCGCCATCCAAACACAGCACCGTATCCTGCGACCGTCGCTGTGAAGGATCGGTTGCACCATCGCTCGTGTCCATGGGACTGTCGGTGGCGTCCTTTCCTTGCCTGCCCGTCGGGGCTGCTATGCACATCTCTGATATGCACTGGGTGAGGTATTTGTTGTAAACTAAATGATGAACAAAATAAACTTAGTCTAACCCACCGACTACTGAATTCTCTCATGACTCATACACATGTAGGACTACACAACCATATGGTTCATGTGGGCAAAGTGTAAACATTATATTAGGGTCTCTTTAAAGAAAGCTTCATTTCAAGAGAAACTGGTTTATATCAATTCTGAATTATTCATAATACAGTACATGGCTTATTCGGACTACCTAAATCTAAACAATTTAATGAAAACTTGTTGTAATGACAACCACTGAAGTGAGTATTTAATAGTTAATGATAAAACAAATGTTCAAGAGGACATATGACTACATGTATCTTGAATTCTAATCGATCATTGCCCCTTACTAAGCGATTTAAAATTTTCTACCATATTAGGTTTTAAATTTGGTACTTTTCTGTGAAAATTTGTTTCCTGCGACAACCAGAATGCAGGATTACAAGTTCCTCTAACTCATTCAATACATGTTTTTCATTATTAAATAAAAACATCTCGTTTGTATCTGTTCATATAGAATGCAGTGACACTAGTGAAAAGGTATAGATCAGAATCAGACATACATGTATATCACCAGGGCTAAAATCATTTAGCCTAGGAACTGGAACAAACCTTGAGCTCCTGCATCAACCTGATCCATGCTGTTCTTGGGGGCCATCCCGTTGTTCTGACCCCCATGTTTGCACCCTCCCTGGCATCCCCTGGTCCCAGGGGGGCAACGCTCCGCCCCTACTGTATGCAGGGCATAGATCACCTCTGAATTCATACCTGGTTATGTAATAATAGAAAGAGAAACATTAAAGATAAATCAATGACTATCAATGATGATTATGCATATCAATACGGTGTCAAACCCCCCCCCCCCCCCCCCAAAAAAAAAAAAAAAAATAGATTGCTATCAAGCTATTGAATACTAAACTTGTTATTACTCGAGCTGGGGTTCTATGCAAATTGTGTAATAACAAAATTGTGTAATAACAAAATTGCATTGTATTGGATATGCCAAAGAGAAGAAGGAGAAAGAGAAAGAGAAGAAGGAGAAAGAGGAGGAGGAGAAGGAAAATGAAAAAGAGAAGGAGAAGGAGGAGGAAGAGGAAAAAAGAAGGAGAAGAAGAAAAAAGGAGAAGAAGAAAAAAGGAGAAGAAGAAAAAAGGAGAAGGAGAAGAAGGAGAAGAAGGAGAAGAAAAAGAAGACAACCAAGAACAAAACAATGCAGAAGGAGAAGTCGTTCATATACATGTATCTCTCAAACTTTCTACCTACATAATGTATTTACGGTACATTGTACTTGATTTGAGTTTTTTACCCGTTTTGAAATGGACAAATATGCTTGTAAAATTAGTAAACGAAGAAGCTTGACTGGGGAGGAATTTTTAATTTGTAAACAAATATGCCGAAAGATTTGTTTACAAATTAAAAATTCCTCCCCAGTCAAGCTTCTTCGTTTACTAACCATTGTCTACGGCGGACCGTTTGAATATTAATGAGTCAGAAAGAAGAGGATCTTGGGTATTTGATTCTAGTTCGTTGTGACTTGGCCGTGAACCAGAATAGCCTGGTGGTTAAGTCGCTGCCCGGCAAGCAGTAGATGACAGGTTCGAATCCCGCTGGTTCCAATTTTTTCTGACTTGTGTTTTTCATTACAGATCGAGCATACGATCTTTAACACTGGGAGTAATATGCTTGTAAAATTGTTTTTGTAAAAATTGTTTTGATATAAAAAGCGGAACAAATAAAACTTCAAAATCCAAACTTCATGGAAGAAGAGGAAGAAGAAGAAGGAAAAAAACGGATAGAAGAAGAAAAAACAGGAGAAAAATAAAAATAATAAGAGGTAGATGATGAAGGAGGAAAAGAAGGACGATGACAACAAACTTTATTTCATTATTATTGCAATCATCATTACCAATAAATGATATCTATAATGATACTACTGAAACTGATGCCGACAAAAACCACAATAATATGTAACTATTAAGAATAATAAAATGAAAAATGACAAAAAATCAAAATAATCAACGGTCATTTTTAGTAATAAGAAAAAAAGTTCAGAGTGCGATGACTTACAAATGTATATGTTCATATAATCCAGATACATGTATGTATTTTTAATTGCATGACAAATTTTTAAAAAATAAAACAAATAAGAAAAAAATGACACGATGGAATACATTTATCTAGTACTTTAACTCAGTGACTTGTATCATAGCTGGCTAAAGTCTCCATGATCTAATCAGGCAAACGGTCGCAAAACTTTAAAATGAAGGCAACGACAGATCAGTAGTGCATGTACACTGTACATCAGCATAAAGGAAGATGAGTGTACAAGGCAAGATCATGATATACATGTATAAGTGAAATGGAATATTGCATACTTTGCAGTGAATTTTCATGCATTCTGAAATGTCATAGTTCCAGCTTTATCATTTAGAATATAATCAATCTGATCATCAAAAAGGGGGGGGGGGGGATTACAGACCCATGTATGATCAATCGGCTCTCAAATAAAAATTTTAATTTTCTTTAAAATCTAGTGTGAAAGAACAAACAGCAAAATAGGACCCTTTAAGGGGTTTATGGCCTCTGTTAGAACAGGACTTTATGAGACACGGTCTTCCATTAGGTAAATAATGAACAAGAATTTATATTGATTACAACAGCAAAATGTGACTGCTACATAAATGTGACAGAATTCTAAATTTTCAATTACAAATCAGTGACATTTCGGAAGTATGACATTTGCTCCTGCGACAATTGCTCCGGTCTATCTTCGCCATTGTAATCCTAAATCTAAACCTAACCCTAACCCTAACCCTAACCCTAATCCCAATCCTAATCTTCATACTGTCCTGACCAAAAAAACAAATCTTAACCTTTGACCTTTACCTTTGACCTTTTGAGATATGGACTGTGGAGCAAATGTCGCAGGAGCAAATGTCCGCGCGCCACATTTTCATCACAATAACATATTTACACATTTGTTCTTTCGATATATAGGTGTTTTATACAAAGCTATTACCTGAAGATATATATGTGCAAGCATGAAACGTGACAAATGGATTAGTCTCCCACCCCTTTTCCAACATTTCAGTTGGTATTTTCCATCACCGGAATCTACTGAAGCATAGTATACATGAGCAGGTATTCATGGTACATGTACATGTACCTAGATATTTGTAAATCCTGATGAATGTCTTGTCCCAAAAAAGTAAAAGTTGTTTTCAGTATACGATCAAATCTGATATACCTATATACATATAGACATATCTTTCTAGGCAGTAGAAAAAGCCCATGAAAATAAGCTTAAAGGGACGCTTGAGTTCTGGGAAAGGTAAACAAATAATTTGTGAGCTTTCTCATTCTTTTTATGTTAGTTTGGAAGATTATCATAGTAGATATGTCCCCTGAAAAAGATTGCTCTTCAAATGCCCTCACATTCGAAATATGACCAAAAAAATGCAGCTGAAATGTTCGGGCCGAACATTTGTGCGTAGTCCCATATACCCATTTCTGTGTGCAGTGCATGTGACTCTTTTTGAGTCAATTTCTTATCATTTTGGTGATTCCAAAACCTTAGAGCATACACCACTTCTTATTTGCTATATATAATCAACCTTTCCAAATTGTTTTGAGACAGTTTCTTTCACATGACCAAGAACTCAACTTTATCTTTAAATCTTTAAATCACATCAAGAATTTTCCCCAAGATCACTGCAGACAAAACTTCACAGGCTGACAAGTATAAAGGAATTCCCCACCCCCCCCCCCCCCCCAACTTAAGATGATGCAATTACTTTTTCCCCCAAGACCAGTGTAGACAAAACTTCACAGGCTGACAAGTTTAAAGGAACCCCCCCCCCCCTCCCCACTTAAGATGATGCAATTACAGGTATTTCTTAAAGCAAATGCTTAGCCATGTATATGCAGACATGCCAACTAGTACGAATTCCTCACCCAGTTTCGCTCTTATTACACTTGATAAGGGGGTACCAACATCTATGGATGTCTGGAATTAATTTGGAACACAACATTACCATAATGCATCGCACCTGTCTCCTCGAACAACCTTTTGTTATCCACTAGCATTAACTATTTATGGCTCTGGGTTACAAGAACTGTTCCAAATTTTTGCCTGTGATACACAATGCCATACCCCCTTATCAACTGTAAAAGGTAAGGAATACGATTTTAGGTTGGCAGCACTGTATATGTATGAAAAAGGTGTAATACATGTACATCTATATGCAGTTGAGAAGTGTTATCAGCATTTAGATTACAAGAAAGCTTCTTAAATTTGACTGCCATTATCAACCTGTATGACGGTCCACTAGTTCCTGTGGGTTCTGAGTCCATGGTGAAATGACCAGAATCCCTTGCTCCATCCTCTTCTTAAATCCTAATCATAGAACACCAAACATCAATCCCATGCAAGTCAAAATAAAATATATACATGTAGTAATAATTATAATAATAATAATAATAATACACGTCTTGTATAGTGCATATCACATATTTATCAATGTCGCTATGCGCTTCCAAAGAACTTTCCATTATTACCCTGGCTTAGCCTAGCTGCGCTAAAAGGCAAAGAAGCTTCAAGGCATAAATTCCTACCGGTACCCATTCACTACTACGCCAGGGTCGCGAGTGGCGAATTAACGTTTTGCCAAAAGACGTTCGTGCTGGGATTCAAACCCCATACCGTGTAATCTTCAGTCCGGTGACTTATCCACTAGACCACAACACCTCTGTGAGACAAACAAAACTGTTTATTAAGCAATTCTATCTTAAGGCCAGAACTTGGGAAAACATTGAACAAAAGAAGGGAACAAGATGATGCAACACTTATTTACATTAAATAAGGATTTAAGTAAATAAGGGTAAGAGGGAAAGGGGAGGGGCATTTCAAAAAAATGTTCCACCACCCCTAGATGTACCACTGGACTATAAATACATAATATGTATAATACTCACTAACCTGCAATATACCTGTAATTTTAAAAATATTTCTGGCCTGGCCTGACAAAATAATTAAGAACCCCTGATTAAGACCTTTACAAAATTCTGAATTGGGATATGTATGTCTAGAGTCTGCTTTCCTTACCCATCATCCCTCCAATGGTGTTCAGGATATCAGTGGCTGCCACATGTCTTGGGGATTCCCCTTTGTTGTTGAGTTTGTTGACCTCTGCCCCAAACCCGATCAGGAGATGAACCGTCTGCAAATCTTTGTTCTGAAAAAATATCAGTATATTAATCATAAGACTAGTGTACATTTTTCACTGGTTTTTAATCAATTCATTTTTTTTTTAAATTTACACCGGCAAATTCAAAAATATTTCAAATTCCTGATACTTCAATTTCAGCTCCTGAATTTGTTAACTTTTCCCAACTACTCATCTATTGATTGTCTGACATACATGTAGTATTAAAAGAGTAACAATTTGGTGTTTCCCATTATAAACATGTACAAGATTCATGCAACCAATTTCCCACTTCTACATGTCATATTTGGTTGCCCCAGGTCCTGTAACTAAATATCAAGCCCTTAAATATGCATGTTACACTTGCGACACACAATGAGCGTGTTTCTACTGAGAGCCAAAATACAGGGTGATACGCGGTGATGCGAGATGATTCGCGGTGATTCGCGGTGATGCGACGTGATGCGAGGTGTTCTCTCTCAGTAGAAACAGATCAGGTATAGTGTGTGATGCGCGATAATGCGAGGTACATGTAAGCCGTCGTCCACCTTTTGAGGTAGTCGATGCGAGGTCATACGAGGTGTTCTCTCTCAGTAGAAACAGTTCGTGTTACGATTTACGGGTTGTACCGGAAGTCTTGCTTTGGAGGTCACGAACCACACGCGCTTTCAGATATTGTCACATGCATGCCCAGCACCGTAGTATTTAGTACAGCAGTACCTCGCTTTCTTCCATAATATTTTAGTATTTTTTCGTGAAATCATGACTGATTCCGGCAAAGAGTGTTTACTGGACAACGGAAATGCAGAAGTGTTTGATAACCAAGTGGCAGGAAATGATAGTGACGGTTTGAAGCAATAAAGCTAACAGAATATTCAGTTCACGTTTCGTATTCATTCGCGCCATATTGGTTTTGTTACCTGATCAAAACATTCCCACAGTGCAGCGCACATGACAAGTACAAGACCTACAGGTCAAATCGAAACTTGCAAGACTTCCGGATTCACCGCTAAATTGCTCTCTTCGCGGTGTTACCTCGTATCACCTCGCAAATGCTCTCTCAATAGAAACACGCTAAGTTGTGGTTAAACCATTAAAAAATACAGGGTGATGCGAGGGAAGAAATACGCGGTGATGCGAGGTGTCCAGTAGAAACACGCTCATAGTCTAACAATCTTTGGGAGAATATCATAGTAGTGAAAGAAGCCAAAAGAAGGAACACAATTTCACTGGGGGAAAAAAGGTAAACAAAGAATTCACCTCACCTTGACTGCATGATGAAGTGGTGTATTCCCGTTTTCATCAGCGATATTCGGGTCTGCGCCAGACGTCATTAAAGTGAGGGCGCACAGTGGTCGATTGCGCTGGATCATGATGCCGAGGGCAGTATCGCCGCTCTTGCTCATGGCGTTGATGTCGTACTCTTGCTCAAGGACCAGCTTGATGAAGTCTGCACTCTTGGCCCAGTGGAGAGGGGTACCTCCGTGCTTGATGCACTTAACTTTGCCCTGGTCTTGATGTCTTTCAAAAATGGCCCTTGCAGCGCTGTACGAATCACAGGAAGCAGATTCATGTCAGTGACAATACAAAGGAAATCAGTAGATTGTACTCCTCTATTCATGGTAATTAATTTTAGGAATATTTCTTATGGTACAAATAGAATTCCTATTATTCTTACTGAAAACATTTATTTGTCCCTCACTTCATTGCAAATAGCATTACGTTTCTATCAGGAAGTTTTATCTGTAGAGGTGGCGTAGTCGAGTGGTTTAAACACTTGACTGGAGATGGGAAGGTCGTGGGTTCGAACCCCGGCGCGGCACTACTGTTCTTTGGCAAGACATTAATCTACATTTGCCACTCTCCATCCAGGTGTTAAACGGGTACCGGCAGGAATTAATTCCTTGAATGCTGTGAGCACCGAAATCGGTAGCCTAGCTAGAGCCGGGGTAATATTGGAGCGCCTTGAGCACCATTCATAGTGGATATGAGCGCTATATAAATATCCAATATTATTATTATTATTATCTTACATTCTAATTAAAACATATTGTTAAACAGTGCAACTGCTTTCCAAACAATGTAATATGTTAAAAGATGAAACGTCCCAGAGTGGACGTGAAATGTCGCAAGCTATAACAAAGTAAGTCCAGTTGACTTATCTGAAATATTTAATGTTATTTAGAACATTCATACTTAAATAATTCTGATAATTCATTTAGTTTGTTCAGCATTCAAGTGAATTTGTATAAACAGGTGGAATCTCCATAAATCAGTTGACTATGCCATGCCAGATTCTACTTAGCTTGCTCTTATAGCATTAAATAGTCAGCACTAAACTTACTTCACATTGCACTGCTTGAGGGCATAGTGGATAGGGTACCCGACATTATCATTCATGTCTACCGTGGCTCCTGTCTTCACCAGCTTGATGGCTACATCAAAGTTACCCTCCTGACACGCAACCAGGAGAGCTGACTGACCGGCCTTGTTCGTTCGGTCCATCAGATCCTTGTCTTTGGTTAACACCTGAAGAAAGAGAATTAGGAATAATATTATTCTTTTCTTGTACAGTGAGTATCATATTATGATATAAGCTCTCTATGCACTTCCACAGGACCCTGAATATCTTTACTCCTGCCTTTTACTCAGAGCATTCAAGGAATAAATCCTACTCCATGTAGGTACCCACTTACTACTTACTACACCTGGGTCAAAAGTGGCAAATGTAGATTAATGTCTTGCTAAAGGATGTCAATGCTGCGGAAGAGATTCAAATCCCTTACTGTGTGGCTCACTTCCATCGACAATCAATCATAAAACGAGACATTTACAATAAGGAATGTTTTACCTAGTACTAAGGAATGTTTTACCTAGTACTAAGGGTAATATTACCACAGCAAGTGCATTCTTCTTTTGGTACTTGCCAGTAGATGGGGGGGGGGGGCTGTCCTACCATTTTTCTTTCTATCTAGAATGTATTGAGCAATGAGGATTAAATATGTAAGATAAATTCAAGGTCCAATGTAAAGATTTTACAGGAAAAACAAATACAGACAATCAATTCAAACTTAATTTCTACAGTTCATACCATTTGAACATATATTATAGAAAATAACACCCATTTGAAAATTGATACTTAGATTAACGCACAGTTTTATGCAATGGGCCCCTAGACTATGAATAGAGGGTTGAGACAATACCTCCGTTTGATCAACTCACAGTTAAAACTTGACTACCGAATCCTAGAGACCTTGCAGTATAGTGGAAGATACCGTCCCCATTCTCATCCGTCATTTCTTCTGATGCTCCGCAATCTATGAGTTGGATAACAGCCTGCATGGACTTGCACTCAATAGCTAACAGCAGGGGTGTCTTTCCATCCGGGCACTTCTGGCTATTTATGTGTCTGTAAAGCCAAAAATTAAAAGCAGTGTATAGTAGAAGTTATTGCAAGAGCTACATGTAATCAATACCTGAAACACAAGAGCTCTAAATTAAACTATTACCATTGGCTCAGCTTTACAGAAACTTTCAAACGTTGCTCACGCTTGCTGAATAATAGCAGACAGTGCATCTTGTTGTACATTAAAATACAGCATCCACTGCTGAAAGTTAAAGGGCATTTTTGTCTCTCTTACATCGAAAATGACATTTTTCTTTGAGACAGAATAGATATGTACATGCACATGCACATGCACAATTCTCGCTACCTCAAATATGCAATTTTCGACGTAGAGGACAATATTATGCATGGAAATGGTCCGCATCTTCGTCAACTTCACTTCCGGTCCGTATTGAAATACTACGGCTTATGAATAAAATGAGTGCTAAAATGCTTAATTTTTGGATCGCATGACATAAACCACTCAAATTTTGAAAATGCAACCAATTGTCTCAATAAATCATGGTATCTTTTCAAACATGTCGGTTAATTTATACTCAAACTCAAGGCTTTTTGTAATACCTGACAGTGTGAACATTTTCAATGCAAAAAGACAAACACTTGTCGACCCAATCGGGATATTGTCAGCACTGCGCATGCGTAGTTTGCATGACAAACGCCATCTGTTGGCGAAATTGCGTATTTGGGGTAGCGAGAATTGAAACAAGGGCTGATTTCATTATTCAGATTGCAATGTTCCAAAATAAAGGTCCTTCACAAGACCTGGGTCACGAGCAGATAAAAAATGCCTTGTTTATGGACATAAACACCATGTAAGGATTTGAACTCTCAACCTGATGATTAAAGTTCAGGACCCCGTTTCATAAAACTTGTTATCAATAACAAGTTATGATAATTGATATAAGCTACTGAAATGACTGCATTTGAATGGGTGTGAGCAAATTTGTCATAGAAATGTGGCAGTTGTTAATGATGACAATTTTTATGAAATGGGGCCCAGATCTGATGAACGAATCACAATACCACTGCATCCGTACCAAAGGTGTATGAAATCCTCCATATTTTCTTCACTCTAAGAGAATGCCTACAAGAATATGTCTTGTATTGATGAAGAAAAAGATCACTTCTCACTTGATAACTTCCGGACATCTAAATGCATCGTTCAGCCCTGCCAGCACGGCTGTATGAGCATGGGAGAAGTCGTCTGCCCTCCTGGCAATGTCGCTAAGCTTCTGTAAAACTGACACGTTGTAGAGTCCTTCAGGGCCGTTGAAAAATGGCTGGATGTGCTGATGCAGAAGGATGAATCTTGCTAAGGCATCATCTTCATTTGTCAACCGGAACAAACTAAAGAGATAAAAAGTAGATAATATATAAATTATGCAAATTTACTTCAAGGTCACCATGCAGATACTTAACTTCAAAAAAGCAAGCAAAAAGGTTTATGACACTGGTTCAAATATCAATATCCTTATTGATAAACAGAGTATAGTGGTATGAAGCCTGATATACATCCCCTTGGCTGAAAAATGAAGTGGAAAGTGAAATCCAAATGATCCCCAAGCAAAACAAGTCTTTATTACTCTAGAAAATGTATTCATTTTATGATTTTCCTTGAAAATTTATCTATGAACCAATGTTTCTAGTTCTAACTTTAGTCCTATGTGGATTCATGGTTAGGGTTTATGATTAATAGGGAGATTTCAAATGTGTCAACATGAACACCGTCCTAGATCTTCCCAGCTACAATGGACTGCTTTGTGTTAACTGCATACAAAGTAGGTGAAGCGAGGTTCACATTTTAGAGAAGACGGCAATACCATGTTTGACGCGTTCTTGATCTGATTAGTGGACGAGGGAGAAGCCAGTGGACGGGTGAGCCGTTCTTGCACAAAGCGTGGTACGCAGTTAACACAAAGCAGTCCATTGTAGCTGGGAGGATCTAGGACAGTGTTCATGTTGACACATTCGAAAACTCCCTAATGTCTCAGGTTAAACAGAGTTGTCTCTGTTTCAAAGTTAGCTTGGTATTTTCTTCATTTCATCCAAGAATGAGAAAATAACGTCACTTCATATAACTAATAACTACTGTTCCTTGGTATTCCCTCTGTAATATGTGTGGTAGGCTAGAAAATATCGTTGAAATGTCCTCTGTCAAATACAGACCCCCCCCCCCCCCCCCCCCCCCCCGATATATCAACCACCATCCCCATCACCACACCTGAAAGCAACGAGTCCATCTCCGGGTCCTTGGACGACACACTCGAACAGCTTGCTCTTCTCATCGTTGTAGACCTTCATGTAGTCTGCATGAGCGATGATCACCATAGAGGAGTACTTCTGGGATTTCTCCTTGCGCACAGTCCACATGTAAGAATCTGTCTTGGGGATACTGCTCATCACGGTGTTGAACATGAGGCCCATCGAAGAGTTGGGGTTGAATGGGTTCTTGAAAGCCATTATAATGGTGTAGTCTCACTGTACATTAGAAAGGGATTGAAGAGAGATGTATTTTGTGTCAAGGTGAGATGAAAATTTGTACTGAAATACATGTATTTAGAAAAATCTTTCACCTCACTAGACGCTGTTCGAAAACCATGATTTGACAGTCATTTTGATAAAAGATGGGTTTTTTTCTGGCACCCCTGATACTAGGTGTAAAAAAAAAATTCAACACTTTTGATTGTTAATAACTTGAAAGTTCACATCAGACTGAGGCTTTCACAATGTAAAGTTGAAGAATGTTAAATTTATTTGGAGTAAGTTTCATGACATTTCTTTGAATACTTTTCTTCAAACCATGCCCTGAACAGCTGAATATTTAATTAGAATTTCACTTTGAGAAAAATCAAGACCACAAAATTTGTGTGTATCAGTACTTAATTCAGAACAGAACAAAACCACTGTGCATTATTGTACCTGCCAACCTAATATATTGCTATCCAGTGTCATTAATGATTCATGACTCTGGGGTAAAAGAGATGCTTTGGAATTCCAGCTGCCATGCACAATATCAACCATCGTGTTCTGAAATAATTACTGATAACACACAGATTTGTGCCCCTGATTTTTCAAAATGTGAAAATCTAATTAAATATTTAGAGCAATATTTTTAGGATTGTATTCAACGAAATGTCAAACAATTACAATTACAAAATTAATGAA
The DNA here is from genome assembly GCA_025617745.1 of Heliocidaris erythrogramma. Classification (NCBI taxonomy): domain Eukaryota; kingdom Metazoa; phylum Echinodermata; class Echinoidea; order Camarodonta; family Echinometridae; genus Heliocidaris; species Heliocidaris erythrogramma. Next base: position 24,802,302 of record CM046857.1, on the reverse strand, counting down.
TTTGACATTCTTCAACTTTGCAATGTGAACATGGTGAAAACTTCTGCATGCTCAGTTTGATTGATAACTTTGGAGTTACTAAAACATATCAAAGTGTCAAACAGTTTTTTACACATACATGTAGTACATGTATTTTCCATGTTGCAGTGCCTATAGACCGCTTCGGTAATGTACTGTATGTAAATTTTATGCATACCTTTCAAACAAAGGTTGCCGGACATAGCAACTACTATGCAAACTGGATTCCAAGCATCGAGGCTCATTTATAAAAAGCATGTTCATGGAATAGCTCATCACTAGGTGCTCAGAGAATGTATGTGCATACATTTTTATACATTACAGAAGCGGTCTATTCCAAAGACTTGTGCGCCATCAATATTTTCCCCATACCTAGCACACACAGCAGCGCTCCCTAGTTAGTAGACTAGTAGACTCTTAATCACTGTATCACGATACAATAACTAAAAGCCTTAGCAGCATAATGAGTTTGATTTTGACTGCGACAAACATGGAGATGGGCCATGGGCCGAGTAAAATACTCATCTCCCTTGTTTGAGTTTGACTTTGACTTTATGTTTTCAAAAGTCAACATAGACATGTCATGGTTAAAGTCAATAGACCGCTTCTATAACGTATACAAATTTATGCACATTACCGAGCGGTCTATTGAGAGAAACAGGTCAAACAAATGGCCCAAATGCCAGGCATGCCATGGCATTGTCATAATCGTCATGCATGAATGTCATCAGTCATATTGACATTCATGCATTTTATTTTTAACTGTAGTGTTAAAAGTTAAAGGGCAAGTCCAACCTCAGAACAACTTTCTTTATAATGGAATTAAGAAGAAAAATCAGACAAACAAATTAAAAAATGTTTGAGGAAAATTGGACAACTAATAAGAAAGTCATTGATTTTTTGAGGACATAAAAACTAGAAAAAACAATGAAAATCACTAGACAAATTGGCAAATCGGTAGTAAGTTTGTGATGTCATTGCCTCACAACACACTTATTTTTATTTTTTGTCCAAGATTATGATTTCCTCATAACTTGAACTCAGTTATAGTTTTAGTATACCTAGGTTTTTGCATTCATTCACCTTCACAAAATATTTCACAATCTCAAATTATCCAGAATAAAAGAAAAAATTACATATTCATAATATTCTTTAAATACTCACAAAATTGCCAATTTGAGATTCACATCAAGATGTAGCTATACTATAGTGATCTCATTTTTCAAACATCCATAATTTTCTTATTCCTTGTCCAATTTCTTTAAAACTTTCACCATTTATCCTATTTTTCCACTTTCACATGCACACATCATCGTACCAAGGTTGGATTAATTTTATTGGTCAGATTTTCCTCAAACTTATTTTTGTCCGTTTGTCTGATTTTTCTGCTTCTAATTATATTGAAAATGAAATCAAGTTATTCTGGCCATCTGGGGTTGGACTTGCCCTTCACCCAACGTAGAACCCCCACCTCCCCCCCCCCAAAAAAAAAAATCAGATTCAATCAATTAACTTTTCTTTTTAATTTATTTAGTCTACCGCCATGACCGCCCGGTAGATAGAAATAGAAATTTGAATCTAGTGAATTAGACACATTTGATAGATAGATAGATAAGATAGATAAGATTTTATTCACTCTATCGACACCCTCTCGGGGAATGAGAGCACAACATATTTAATTTTGATTTAACTTTTAAGACAAGTTGCTGTCTTACATTACATGCAACTTACTTGTCTTGACATTAACTGTTACTGTTAGTGTACACAGACGTTGTAATTCCGGATAGGTTGTTAATCCGGACAGGTCATTTTTAAACAGTAAATCGAACTTTTCATGCACATTGTCACTAATCTTTCACAGGATAGGTTGAAAATCAAGTGAATTGCGAATATTCACTGGTTTTAGTGTTACATGATGCATGTTTTTCATAAAATCTGACGGCAAAATTGACAGGCTAATTTTTGTTAAAGGGATACTCAACCGCAGATTGTGGACGTTTTATGCCGCCAGAGGGCACCGTGATTGTTACCTGATCAGCCTGGTCGCCGCGCAACATGCACGCTCCGCCTGAGCTCGAGTGCGAGATTCCGTCGGCCTCGTGCATTCCAAAATGTAATCCCATCAGTCCAACGGACGCGTTCAACGCACAAACTTTGTGTACGAGTGAATGGGGCTTATGCAATGCTGACCTTCCCCGACGGCCGCCTGGTGGCGTATCCCTTTATTTAGTGTCCGGAAATGCATGCAAACCCCCCATCCTACTGACTGTTTCTATTAATTCTAATAAGTTAGTTGAATCACTTATCTCTGATCACTTGTTTTATTATTATTTTTATTTTATATTTATAACTTTATAACTTACAGTCTTCACAATTTAGAACAACCATTCTGAATGGTTCAGGGTCTGCCCATTCAAGAAGATGCGCTTGCAACAATGATTTTCATTGGTCAGTACCGATCAGCATGATCAGTCTGTCACTGTCAGTTGCAACTTGCATTCAATCGCAACTTTCTTGCAACATTTTTTGTGTAGTCTACGTCTACGACTACTATCTACTTCACTCACTCAGACTCAGTCAAAGCACTGCCTCTTGAGTCTTGACGAGCTGTTTGAGCCACGGCCACGAGCTGGCAAAAGGTGAAAGATATATATCTGACAAAGTTAGATCGAGTCTTCCAGAAACACTGTCATTTGTGTCAACATTGCTGGCTTCTAATAATTCTGTGATTGCGTAATCATAAGTACGGTCGAGTAAGATCTACCTTTAAAGTTTAATTTAAAAAATAGATATGTGATGAGATGTTCAAGAATCCTTTGATTAGTTTTCTAATAAAAATTATTTTCAATAAGCAATTATTTTTTATTAATTTTATTAAATAATAACTTACAATGAATATTATTTTATTTTTTATTCAAGTTATAGCGATATGGACCGAGGAAGGTTGATTTTTGCTGAGTAAGCAATTTCTTGTCATCGGGGGTCTTCAATTTTGTTCAAAGTCTGTCAAAGTCGTATGGATTGTGCCGATTAGAAGTCATTTCTGATATAATCGGTAGGGTATTTTTTAATAATTTAAATTTTTTATCAATTTTGTAACGTTCCATAGATTTTACTCTTTATTTATGAGAAATTAGATATCGTTTCAGCAATTACTAAGATCTAAGTTACGCACTGGCCACTGGCTGCGCTGCCACTGGCACTCCACTGGCAGTACATGCACTGGCCACTGCGGCATAAAATGCCAAAAGGTGCGACAGCGACACAGTGTTCATGGTGTTGTTACAACGGGAAACTTCCGGCGGGTTATTCGCAATGAATACGGAAGTGTAAGAAAAAAAAAATGCTGATCCTGAGATTATGATAAGCTACGCGATTCATTGAAAGGGGGCACACAAAACTCGGCATTCTCGTGAAATAAGCCACCCCGCATTCACTTTGTACAGTATGCAGTTTATTGCGTGTAATTGCCTACGAGCATGACGAGAGTATGATGACATGGATGAGGGTTCACATCCCCCATTGACTTTACACAGCAGTGTGTGTGTACACACTCGATGACCGGTGGCTTATTTCACGAGAAGGCCGAAAACTCATCAAAATCAGTTGATCTAACGTAAGACTAAGCTCAATTGGCCTATGTATTTATTAACTAAGTCCCCTCCCTCTCGAGCTCTCATGAATTATGAATCATCAGACAGTCATCATGGTCATTGAATTCATTGCGCAGTTAATCATATTCACTGTTGAGTGTTGTTACTGTTAGTGTTACTTGTTAGTGTTGGACCAAAACAAGCTTCAGTCTCTGTATCGTCCGTTGTTCCGCTTAGCCAGGATTGGCTTCGTGAATGTAAAAAAAAAAAAAAAATGGCTATACGCCTTCTACATCACGAAGCCAGGCGTTCTTACCCAGCAATCTAACTGCGCACGGGTTAGCAGGACTGGAAAATGCCCTGAAATATCACTTTTCTGATAACTCCCGCGACCGACAGCTCCTTCACCACAGCGTATCCTCCTAGGAAAACGTTTAGAATTAGAATGTCTTTTTGATGATTTGATCGTACATATTTTTACAAAAAAATCCAAAAAAGATTGTAAGAAATTTCCAAAAAACTCACCAGTGTTTGTGTGTATCCATTGTCATGCCTTATCTGCATGACAAGAGGAGCTGGGTAAGAACGCCTGGCTTCGTGATGTAGAAGGCGTATAGCCATTTTTTTTTTTTTTTACATTCACGAAGCCAATCCTGGCTAGTTCCGCTGAGACTCCGTCTGGCTCCACTAGACCTCTGTACATATTGAGAAATGTCAGAAATATTAAAGATTTCCCCAGGCATAAGCATATTAAACACTTAACAGACGGTTATTTCTGTCTAATTCACTGTGTGTGTGCATGATGTGTAAAGTACTGTGACTCGTGAGTACCGAGTACTGTACGAATGGTACGCACACACTGACTTGGGACTTTCGTGTAACTTGTTAAAGTAAGTTAAAAAGTTGCATACATTTTTCATTTTAACATGTTTAATGAGTTTCCACTCCAATGAGTTGTGATCAGTGACTTGTGTGTAATCCATTGATTTGCATGTGTTTTGATGTCTTGTGTGTGTGTAATTGGGTTTGTACAGACGTGTATCAATCAGATATGATTATTTACGTCTGGGACCGACCTTTAACGTCACCATCCGAAAGACGTGACTCAGTCTCGAACCTGGGTCCGCTGAATCAGTTTATAACTTCCACTGGTAGCTGGATTACAGGCGCACGCCACAACGTCCAGTTGGCAGTTTGATTTTGAACATCTTGATTTTTTGTACGAATCATGTCATGGTGCAACTGCAGCTGGTAATCTTTATTTACGGTATACAATGCAGTAGCCCAAGGACTAATAGTGCAGTGTTTACATAAAATGGGCATCAGAAACGGGAATAATTCTATACAATCTGACAATTAAAATTATTAGATCTAATTAAAATTATTATCTAAAAAGTACAGTGTATATCAAACATTATATCCCTCCATGAATATTCATGAGTATATTCTAAATACATGATTGGTCAATTGGTGATCACGTGATAAAATATAATTTAACTAGGAAAAACAAATCTCTGTCAGAGCTCCCGAATATCTTTAACTATTTTTTCCTGGGCAGTACTGCGCATGCTCTATTTAATATTTTCTTCCAATGCGCTACTGCGTATGCTCACTTAGTCACTGTTCATTGAAATAAAATTGTGTCAAATTCGAACGCTCAGACGACCCGCTAAGCGAGTCCTTGACCTTGTACGGACTGCTCATAACCTTGGCGCCTGCAGTATCGGCGCAAGTCACCGGTACTTTAGCCCCGCGCCTGGATCCGAATCAGCTACTGGCGTATGGCTATAAATCGGTTTGGATCGGATATGTAAGCAAACATGGCGGCCTAGCCTCCGAGGAAGTTCGCTTTGACCTCTTTAATACAAGGGGCAAATATCGACGATTTTATTGCTTCCACTGACAGTTCAAATACGAAGAAAGTGAAATATGAGCTATTCGTCGTGCATAGACCATGATCTAGATTATCATACTACATGTAGCGATAATTTGTAGACTTTCACCGTTCACCCTGCATGTTTTCGTCTAGGCCTATCGAGCATTCGAACTCGAAGATCTTCGATCAAACAGCTAAGACAAGTCATGTACCTTAGACTCGAGTCTATACAAGTTACATGTGTAGTTGTACGGTACTATGGATAAGGTTAGTCAAAATATTGTTTTATGTTTTTCTTTTTTTTTAATTAGTTGTAAAGAAGGGATATAAAACAAATATGCCAAGTATTTAGTTCGAAATTATAGTGGAAATTATGTATCTTCGAGGGACTGGCATAACTATTTTTTCCTCGGGGCTTTGCCCCTCGGAAAAAATAGTACTACATGTATGCCAGTCCCTCCTCAGATAAATAATTTCCACTACACTTTTTCACAGCTTGGTATATTTGTATAATATTCATATTGTAATGAAGCCATAATGATAAAAAATAAAATTAGCATCAGGTATTAAAAAAGTTTTTCAAATCCACTTTTAAAACAAAATATGTAAGTAAAATCTTATCTGGAACATTATGTGGTAAAATTGCTTGATAATGTATGCCGTATACTATAAGGTAAAATATAACAAAGTTGACTAAATTATTTTAACCCCTACCATGGGCGGCAAATCCCGCCTAAATGTTGGATTGTTGAACATTTCGTTTAGGCTCAAAATGGCTTGAAAATTCTTCCTCATACAGAAACCTGTGCCTTCAATATAATGTTTATTCCTATGCAATATATCTTTGCCCAGTTTGCTCAAGAAAAAAACTCATTAAAAGTTAACTCTTGAAAGTTCATTTTTGACAATTGCTCAAAAATCTGGTGGCATGGAAAGGGTTAAGAAGCAGTGAATCTTTGTGCAATATTCAATGATATTAAAATGAGACAAACTGTGCATTTATATTGTATAATCGTAAAAAAGTAACTTCAAAATGTTCCACCAATTACTAGTAACCACAATCTTCATCGAAAATAAGTTATTAATAAAAAAAGGTATGCATCCAACATCATGCATTGCTGACGGGATAACCACACCAGGCGTTGTACATCAACCATATCAAGATCAATATCAAATCTTATGAGAGAGTGGAAATTATTACATTACAAATACAAATGTCACAATGTGATACATGTAAATTGAAGTAATACATGTGTAGATCTACATATGGTACTGTATTGCATGAATTCCAGATAATGCTCAATTTTATATCAAATGGAAATTATTACATAATACAATGTATACCTCATTAAAACATAAAATGATGTATGCATGTACATGTACCCCTAGTATAAGCATAGCGTATTGCACAAATGCTATTATTAAGATTTTCACATGTATTATCATACTGATGAGGCAATTTATACAAATAGGCAACTTACATATTATTATTATTGGGTCAATCCACGCCAAATCAACGGATGGGTGTCACCCGACCCCCTTTGATTTTCTTTAAACTCGCACCAAATGTTCCCCCAAGTGTCTGACAGAAAACTCCAAAATATTTTGCCCCAAGGTCAAACGGTTGCTAAGATATGGCCTCGCCTAGCAACCAATGCACAGACAAACCAATAGGGCTATTGATTGACAACTGTAGCCAAGATTCTTCACACAGAGAGGTCAATGTCTGGCTATTGAGAGAACTTTATGCCCTTTACAATAAAAAATAATCATAACACAAATACGATTCTCCGTTTTCGTGTACAAGGTCACCGAAAATGGCGTGAAATGTAAAATCTGTGATTTCAAGTCCATATCTGGATGCTCATAGCTTCAAAATTAAATGAGCTTAGGACCCAATATTTTGTATATTTGAACACTTTTAGTAATTGAACAAGCCTAAAAAAAATCAGCACGTTTGTCCAAGCGGTTTTGCTAAAGAGTGCCCTCAAAGTTGGGATATTTTCAAAATAAGCCAAGTTCAAGGTCATATATCACCCTTAGTCCAATCTGGGTACATCACCAATTCTTGTGTATGGATAGGCATTTACCTATATTTTAACGAGTTACCAAAGAAATTTTGTGTCCGGAACGTTCAATGGCCAATGTACACTGTCGAAAATGGTCATAAACGCACCAAAATCAACGAAAATTGACATGGGCTTAAGATCATATTTCAAATGTTAATTTCTTCAAGATAAAAAGGCCAAGCATAGTGATATTAACAGTGATGACCAGTAGTATGTTATAGGTACTAAAATAATACTACTCGTAAGTTTGTTTTATAGGAGAATGACCTTGAAATCACTTCTTAAATTCAACAAAAAACAATTATACACTTAAAATATGCTAATTTCTGGTCACGTGTGACCTTTTTATTTCATAATTGATTCTCTCACAGACCCTAAAATATGGGCATGTTGATATTTACTAAAATGGTAGTTTCTAATAATAAATATGTCACATTTGTACACTCTAATCTTAGTAATATAAAAATAATAATGATAGTAATATATAATAATAAGAAGAAAAATTCATGGTGCTGATGTTCATGATGAACATTGAAATGATCACAGATTTGAAGAATAAAATGTGATAATCTATGAATTTTTGAAAGAGCAAGAAATTTCATGGTGTCATAGACTCATATAAAAAAAAACCCTGCAATAATAACGTTTCCACATTGCTTCCAGTCAGTTTTTTGCACATGAAAAGAGCTCAATTTTATCTTATTTAACTTTACACCTGAGCAGTTTGGGGTAATTCTTGACTTTATGCTTGCTACACCTGAACCCGACATGTACACACATGTCACAGGTTGCAGAACACCATAAATTAATCAATGCCAATTATGAGACTGAATCCACAAACATGTAGATGAGAAAGTAAAAAATGGCCAAAACTTGTTAACCGAATATATATGAGCAAGGTTTGAGGTTTTGTTTGACTCTCTATTGACAATCGCCGGAAAATTTCTTGAATTGTATTTTTGAGGGGGGGCAATAAACTCTTACACATTGCAGAACTTCAATATTTTGCCACAACTTTGTGATTAAGTTGTTTCCCAGAATGAAATTTTCATAAATTTTGCAAACGGACAAGATTTTTGAGAGTTTCCTACTTTCACAAAACCACAAGATACATGTACATGTGCACCTAGTTTTACAGGACGTGTCCCCCGCCTGCCTACATGATAAGCGCTTACTATTTTTTTTACAACAAAGATGAGATCAAAATGTAGCCATTGACTCATTGATAGCTCTGTCCAATCAATGATTTAGCGATATCCCTTATCAATTTTCTTGTGTTTATAAATGGTGATCACTAAGAATATTGGTATCAAAAATACAACAATGACTCATTTTTCATTTCCTTATGGTGTCACTAAATTGGGAAAATGCTTATTCATGAAAGCATCTTTGTTTCTAGAGGCATAATGTAAATATGGGTTCATTTATAAACTTGAGGAATGGGAGATTAAAATTAGTTAGTCCTGCACTTGTGATAATTTTTTAACGATATATATGCTCGGATAGTTTTCACCCAGGCGAAGACTTGCTTTTAGAAAAACAACAATGAATCACCAGTCCAATGGATGTACATGTAAGTGAGTACAATTGTAATAATAAGTTTCACAATTAAAGGTACATTGTATCATTTAACTTTTGAAGATGTAGGTTGAAAAATCAGACCAAAAGATTTTGGGGAGAGATTATATATGGATAGCATCATGTGATTCCTTTAAAATTTCTCTTTTTAGTTACGATGGTAGTGTACAATTCATGATTAGGGTCATTAGGTACTGAATTTTAAAGAATATACATGTAATTCTTACTCCTTTTGCAAATGAACATTGATTTTATTTCCCGTGCTATTAGTGTTGAACTTGAATGTGTTTGCTTTAAATTGTTTTCAGATATTTCTTGCAATTCCAAGCTTACTTGGATGGCACGTACGTACTGTAAAATTATATTATGTTGACTTATGTAGTAAAACGAATGATCGGTGTACATGATGTTTTATATTTTTAAAGTATCTTGTTTGTCATAACAAGAGAGAGGGCATTCACATTCACTTTAAGTCACAAAAGATGTTAATGGCCTAAGATCAAGCAACATTTTAAAAATAATATGTGCATACACTGTACATGTACCAGTACGTGTAACAGTCTGTAATAGCGGCACAAAAGAATGGTTATTTTTTATGCCTCCGCCCACCGAAGGTGGGTGCCGGAGGCATTATGTTTTCGGGTTGTCCGTCCGTCCGTGCGTCCGTCCGTCCGTCCGTCCGTGTGTCCGTGCGTCCGTCCGTCCCACTTCTCGTTACCGCGATATCTGAAGAATCATTTGAGGTAGGAACCTCAAACTTGGTACTAGTATGTATCCCCATACGAAGATGAACTGATTAGATTTTGGGGTAAGTAGGTCAAAGGTCAGAGGTCACAGAGGTCAATTTACATGAAATTACATAAAAATTCTTGGTTTTTAGCACCGTTACCACGATATCTCAAGAACTGTTTGAGATAAGAACTTCAAACTTGGTACTAGTATGTTTCCCTATATGAAGATGAACTGATTAGATTTTGGGGTAAGGAGGTCAAAGGTCAGAGGTCACAGAGGTCAATTTACATGAAATTACATAAAAATTCTTGGTTTTTAGCACCGTTACCACAATATCTCAAGAACTGTTTGAGGTAAGAACTTCAAACTTGGTACTAGTATGTTTCCCTATATGAAGATGAACTGATTAGATTTTGGGGTAAGGAGGTCAAAGGTCAGAGGTCACAGAGGTCAATTTACATGAAATTACATGAAATTCTTGGTTTTTAGTACCGTTATCGCGATATCTCAAGAACTGTCTGAGGTGAGAACTTCAAACTTGGTACCAATATGTATCCCCATAGAAAGATGAACTGATTAGATTTTGGGGTAAGTAGGTCAAAGGTCAGAGGTCACAGAGGTCAATTTACATGAAATTACATAAAAATTCTTGGTTTTTAGCACCGTTACCACGATACATGTATCTCAAGAACTGTTTGAGGTAAGAACTTCAAACTTGGTACTAGTATGTTTCCCTATATGAAGATGAACTGATTAGATTTTGGGGTAAGGAGGTCAAAGGTCAGAGGTCACAGAGGTCAATTTACATGAAATTACATGAAATTACATGAAATTCTTGGTTTTTAGTACCGTTACCGCGATATCTCAAGAACTGTCTGAGGTGAGAACTTCAAACTTGGTACCAGTATGTATCCCCATAGAAAGATGAACTGATTAGATTTTGGGGTAAGTAGGTCAAAGGTCAGAGGTCACAGAGGTCAATTTACATAAAATTACATGAAATTACTGGTTTTTAGCCTCGTTATCAAATATTTCTAGTTTATTTATGAAATGAAATAAATTTTCAGTCTCCTGTGCATTTTAAGTGAAAAGATTTGTAATTTTGTTGGACCAATCCTTTTTAGAGTGTACATGTATGCCATACATTTCCAATCTGGTGATGGCGGAGGCATAAATTCCGACCGCGCGCGGTCGAAAATTCATCTAGTTAATCATAATAACCCATGACATTTTTTTTCCTTTCCTCTTTTAAGTCTTGTGAGTGCAGGACAAAGGAATCTTCATTTATTGTCTTTAAATATTTAAAGCCACATGTACATGTACTATGTACATTCTTTGATTTTTTTTTCCTTGGCCATGTACATGTAGTTCAAATCATATTGATGCGTGTAACAAATTTTTAGGCATTTGTTTACAAATTAAAATTCCTCCCATCAAGCTTCTTCATTTACATATTGATGTGTGTTATGAAAAAAAAGGAAGTCTTCCAATCTGATCAGTTACATTTGTTTTGAAAAATGATGATTTTTTTTTTCAAATTGCATACACATGTGTACAAGCCTATATACAAATGTATACATGTATGTACCATATTAAGGACCCTGCTATTAAAGTAAACAAAAATATCAATGCCTGTTCAAAGTGCATTTTAGTATTTTTGGAAAAGGTTTTAACCATTTTCCTGTCGTTGAATTCAGAAGCTATAAATATAATGTCAAGTCAGCAAAAATGAGACTGCCAAATTTCTGGCCGTGAGTCACATGTTCACAAAAATAAATATTATATCAATGATTATGGCGAGCTTGGAGATATGTGTAAGCTCACTTCCTGGTCTTAATATTCAGAATGTATAGGCTTGCTCAAATGTAATATGTACACATGTACTTGTACACAAGCGCGCAGATATACGTACATGTACACTCTACATACATTTATTATTGTAACTTTGCAAGCCTACATGTATAACTGCACTGTTTCACATGATAAAAGCGCGTCAGGGAGTTCATGTCCCGAACCTGTCGGGTCGTATTATACAGGCAGGATATCCTCCCCTGGCCCGATCCTTTCCTATGAGATCACCGCGCTACCGGTCTGGCTCAAAATTTCTGCTATTTTCAAACCAGGCCTGTAGTTAGAACTGAGAGAGAAAGAGAGAGAGAGAGAGAGATAGGGAGAAGGGAGTGCGGAAACTCCAAGTATGCACAGTTGTACAGGACGTGAATTTCCTGTACGTGAAACTCGGCTGGATTTCCCCCTTATAAGGGAGAAACTGTATTCTGAATAGCATTATGTTTGTTTACAATAGATTCTCCTCGGCAACTCTCTCTCCCTCTCTCGCTCTCTCTCTTCCAATGTTACTGAAATCTGTAGTATAGACATGTGATAACATGGTATCAAAACTTTCCGGAAGGACAACACTTTCCCCTTGATGTCATTCATTCAGAAATTTTAATCTTGTTTTAGACTTTGACATCACTGTGTTATTCCTCTGTGTCATTCTGGAAATGAGTGCAAGAAAATATAAATACCAAGAATGTAAATTACAAACAATCATATCTCTGCGGATTATAATCGGGTGCGACAGAATTACAGTACATGTCTTCCACAATGATTCTTACCGATTCAGCAAATTTTCTGCCAGTGGGAAATCGTAAGTAATTCAGAGTGAAGAATTTGAATTTAACTGAAGTATAGGGTTCACTTAATTAATGAAGACTAAATATAATTTGATTTTGATCAAAGAATTTGTTGTAACTTAAATTAAGATCATATTGCTCAGTTGTTGCATCAAAATGTCTGCTAACTTGCTAAGCCCAAGTGGAAATGAGTCATTTTGGGAACAGTACGAAGACAGTGTGCAACACCAGAAATGTACTTTCTGATGTAGTTCATCATAATTTTGTTTATCTGTGAAAAGATCTGGCAGTAGTTAAGACAATTTATTAGTTGAGCTCATCAATAAAATATGTCCATGTTCTGTGACAAATCAACGTCTATTTGTTTAGTGTTCTGTATATTTGGCAAGACTTGAAAGATCTATTTCATTAGCAATAGCACAGAACGACGCAAGCAATTAAAGAGTGCCAGTTAATTGTAATCAGGTTAACAGGTCTATTATGTAATCATATCCTGCGTTAATATGTCTAGACTGCAAAAATGTAAACATTTAGGCCTCTTTGTCACATCAGCCAAAAATGTGTTCAGTATCACACCCCTACGCGAGACTGAAATAGTCCACTCAGCAATTTTCTCTTCCCCTGCAACAAAAAGCACTAAGCGAATGGTCTAGGACGTGCTTGTTGACATAATCCCTTAAATCAAATATCCCTCTGACTGTCGTCCATAGTATGCTGCTTCGTGCCTCACTCACTCACTCGCTAGTAACTCTTCCTGTCTTACTACTCCCTCCCCCTCTCGTACATGCTCCCTCAATAACAGATTGGCAGCCGCCCCAGCCACAGCAAGCTCAACAGCAGTTCACGCCAACCCATTCACCGTTCAGCCAGAGCAGTCTCGCCGGACCCACCGACTTCCATTTTTTCGCTGACCAGGCGCAATTTATCCAGGGTCAGAGCCTCGGCAACCAGGGCTTGGCCTTCCAGCCACACTCGCAGACTTTTCAACAACAAGTGTCGCACAGGACATTCTTCGGCCCAGGTCATCTAGCAAGTGCAAGCTTCCCAACTGAAACCATGGTGCGTAAGGCTGGACCTACCAACATGAAGGTAATAAGAGATGGTGTTTCTCTTTGATCATTGGTCATCCACAAGTTCAGGTTTTTAACAATGATGATATCTGTTTGGCTTTTTTTGAGGGAAAAAAATATTAATGGTAGTTTTATGTTGAAATATCACAAGCCAGGAGACAAAGACATGCTCAGTTTTGCATTGCCGAAAGGTATTTGGTTTTCCATATCTTGGCAGAGACTGTCAGTCTTGGAATTGTTTGCAAAGAGATATCTATATTTTTATGCAAAAAATAATTTTTAAAACAAAACAACTATAGGATGGAAGAAAAAAATCTGTAAAGTTACTTACGATTCATTTGTTAATATACTTTCCATACAGTTTTTGAGGCATACTTTTGGCAACCTACATGTAGTACATGTATACATGTAATTTTCCATTTCTCATTTAAATGTTCAGCTTTTAATCTTAGTTTGAATTAAAGGACATTAAAAATGCTTTATACCAACATGTATCTCTATTAGGAAAGTGCACAAAACAAAGACTTTGATCAGTTTTGATGCCTAATATTGCCAAAAGATGTGTGGTAATTTTCAAGAGTCTAGTTTGTAAAAGAAGATTCTGAAGAAAATAATACTAATATCCAGATTTAATGATTGCTAAAGGCCTGAACTATTTGTGGTGATGAAAATTATGAATGCTTGCAGATGCACAAGATCAAATTAAAGTGCAGAAAAAGTAAGACTGAATATGTTAGCATAAATTGTATGTTATGGAATGTATAATTTTGTACAAGTTCTATTTTGTCACACTTCAGGGTTTGATAGCCAGCTATCATATTTCCTGCGAGTATAAAGTATTCCCGGCCCTGTTTCATAATACTTGTATCAATAACAGCTGCCCCATTTCTATGACAAATTTGCTCCCAGCATTGTTATTGATAACAAGTTTTATGAAACGGGGCCAGTTCCAACAACCAATATTGTTGTTGTGAAGCATAATTTCATATTGCACCGAATCACGTGTGAATCAAAAACAAACAAGGCAATTGAAATTAATGTCTCGAGTATTTTCTTGGTTCTATTCCGTCAATCTGAACGTGCATTGCAGACAGAAGTAGAGAAAATTAAGGTCTTTTTTTTCTCCATTCACTTGTTGGGCAAAATTCTAACATAAAAGCTGAGCACTATTTATTTATGATGCTGAATATAATTTTAGTGTAATGATTGTTCTGGAGCTCTATGAGTATTATGCATCACAAAGACAAAACCAGGTTGTTGGCACTTTCTGATAGGACTCATTGTCTGAAATTTCCAAGTAACATATATTAGTATTATCGAACTTTTTTCAGAATGGCACGTAGTAACAATAGTAAACGAAAACAGGTAAGTGGGGGTAACAGTAGAAGTATGTACAAACAAAATGTTGAACAGTGTTGAACAGTTTTGAACATGCAAAATGTGTGTCATTTAATGTTTTTGACCACCATGCTATTTATTTCAGAAATCTTCAATATTCTTTTCTGTCTTTCCATTTTGAAATTGTTTACTCTATCATGATTACTATGCGTTCATATTCAAACTTTATTCGAATTTACATTACAACAAAATTCATCTGTACTATCATGATGTCTAGAATGTCCATTGGAAGCAGGAGGCCACATATTGTGTCAAAAAGATATAATCTCATAGCACTGCTGATTTCAAGTCAAATTGTTCATCAAAATAAAAGAAAAAAAGCACATCTCATTTAAATTCTTGCTGTACATATACAAGTACATCTAATTAATGAATATATTTTTTTCCATTGGATTGTATTATTACACCCATATATGTACATACATGTACATGTATGTATTGGATTATAATAGAGATAAAAATGATCAAGAAACATATTAGAAGTACTTGTACATGTGTACAAATCCTGCAATTCTGTGGTACATGTATCAAAGGTTATTGTGAACATCTGTTACATTTGTAGGTAACATCTAATCATTTTTTTACATTTTTGTTTAAAGTATAGAGCTGTAAAATCAGTTGAGTGATAACTGCAATGACTTTTTTTTAAAGTTACAATTGGTTATTATTTTTCATACTCCAATGTTCATTTACACATATAGCTTCTTAAAAGTGGCATTTTCAATGTTACCCACAAATTTATTCTACATACCTTTTAATAGTGATAGTTTTGTTTCATGCCCTGTGCCACTGCTTCCATGCTCCATTTTAAAATCAAAATCCTGTATTCTGCTAAAAAATATTAACCCGACCCTGGGTCTAAAGTCGAGTTCAACAGAGCATATTTGACCAAGGTCTAAATTGTCCTTTTGTTAAACATTAATTCAGACCGAGCTTCGGCCCGGTTTCACTAAATTTAGTAGAATACCAACCAAAGTGTGCTCTCGATCCCTTCATTCTGTATACATTATTACCACATGTGGCCGAGTGTGGATGGCTTCAAAACATGTCAAATCGCAATGCACGGTAGCCTCCGTTCCACATTCCTCGCTCGACGATGTGTTTCCCCGCATATCCTGGACCCACCGAGATGTCGTGATTGCCTTGACATGCGGGAAATCAGACAAATTTGTAGGCATCCCTCTCTGGCCTATGGGGCATCTCCTTTGCCAACAGTGCCTCAAGCAATATATTTGTTGGTGGCTTCTGTGACAATTCTTGAAGATGAGGTTTAAGGCCATCTTTTCATATATTGAAGAGATGGGTAAAGACAAGACAAAGAAGAGCAGAAAACTGCTCGTACCCTTGTCACCCCGAGACCGACACCGGACTGATAACAAACCAAACAAAGAATTATATGACCTTGAATGGCCAAGATTTTGTTGGTTGTCAGTTGGTTAGGAATCGATGTGATGTGATTGACGTATTTTAGTCTTGAGAAAAAAAATTGCAGTAGGCTATGTGGGCATGGATTGAAAAAAAATTGTAAACAGACTTGCATGTAGATAAAAAAATGTCAGAAAATGAGCAGTATTCCGTTTAAAGTATTTTCAATTTCATTGTAGTTATTTCAGTTATTACTTCAGTCCAGGTTGAAACGAATGATTTACTGGAAAGTTGTCTAAGCTTCAAACTTTAAGGGTCTCAAAGTTTTTATCAAAAATACATGTTCCAATCTGAATTACTTGCATACATGTACGTGTTCAACATGCTTGATGTATTTGAATAGTTGGGCTTTTGTAAGTACGGTCCCATTATACAGGCATGTGTAAGAAAAAAAATGATATCCAAATCAGTCTGTCATTGGTTGAAAGACATTCAATTAAATGTTAGGGATTTTGTATCTCAGGGGACTTTTCTTGCCACCCTGATAGTGCCGCCGATCTGTAGTTAACTCAATTAGTTTTATTGATATCCATTTAATAAGTTTCGTAATTCATATTGAGTCACGGGTGATACAATCTACAGGAATGAAATCAATTAGAACTGGAGTGAATTCCCAGTTTGATACTTCTTGTCCTTCATGAGCAGGTCTACAGAGAAATCATTGCTTTTGTCACTTCTCGACAAGCCTTGAAAGATATAAACAACAGGGTTCTATTTTTAAATGGTTCACAATTTCAGCTGAATTTTCTTGGAATGAAATCGTCAGCCATTCATTTAGCATTTCTTTCAACTTCCCGCTCGTTTTTTGACGCGTTTGCAGGTGTCTGCGGAAAGGGAGAATGAAAGCAAGTCTCGGGCCTGTCAGTTCCGTTTAGAGTGTGGAAATACCCCATCAGGGCTGCAGGGTGGGAAAAGAAAAATGGGACTTTTTCTCTTGCTCGCTTGACTCGGACCAGGCAGAGTTTTTCCTGCTCTCGTTAGCGCAGAGGAAAAAATGTCGCGATGATTCAGAGTTTAGCTGGCAGGAATCGGCGATAGCGATCTGGAGTGTGTTCTGATCGAGAAAAATGATGTGTTTCTGCGCTTGTTAGAAATGTAGGAAGGAAGATGAAATTATACAATTTAGTTGCAAGCTTGCAATATGTTAGTGACATGTATAATGCACCGCACATGTTCTTGGTCTGTAATGTCTCAGATGGGCCTCTTTAATCTCTATTACCAGTAAGCCTCCCTCTTCTGCTCTTATAGTTTTCTTATGAAAGGAATTTTTTTGCCTTTTTCCACTTTTTTCTTTTCTGTAAATCATTTTTCATGAATAATTCAACTTCACCATCATGAATAATTCTCTTGGTTAAATAAAACACTCTTTCTGTTGGTTAAAACTAAAACACATTTTGCAAGGCAGGAAAGACTGATCACGTGGTCACATGACATCATTTGACCAATCACATTGATTACATTCTTCAACCCATTTTGTAAACAAGACAGAAGAGTTTGACATTGGCTGAGAGCCAAAAGGGCGATAACTCCTCTTACAGTTAACAACCTTCTGGCTCTCAACAGAGAGTTGATGTATGGTATCATAATCTTCGTGAAAATCTGCACGTATTCCACTAAGTCAATATTATCCTGTCCCAAATCTCATTATTCAGTATTGTGGTTGTTCGCAGCCTGTATCAATAGTCAGTAAAGGAACATTATTGAAGTCGTGTCAATACAGACACATTGCCCAAAGCTACCTTCTTTTTTTTTCATAGGAATATATGTCCACCAAACCAGTCTGTGCAGACAATAATGAACAAAGGAATATATATGCACTCAAACGCAGCAGAATTCTCTGTAAGTTTACAGAGCTCAACAAGTAAATTTCAGAAACACATAGTAAAGATCCATGTGTTTGAATAGGACTTGAATATTTTGATAGTGCCAAACAATAAAAGTACAGGGTCTCAATTAACAGTTTTAAAAGGGGAAGGTTGCTTGTTTGCACGTAAGCATTTTTTTGGTGGCATAACCCAGCAGATGGTAGCATGTTCAGGGGAGCGTTTCATCAAGCGTTTTGTCAGTGATTTTAACTGACTAATTTGTTCTCAGCCAATCAGATGCAAGGATTTCAGTAGCTTATAACAGTTGTCGGTCCAAATCACTGACAAAACGCTTGATGAAACGCTCCCCTGGTCATAGTGATAAGGAATTACCAAGATATGTTTGTGCAGAGGTTAACAATCGACTTTGAGAAAGTTTGCCAAAATTGATAAAATTTATAAACTTTATAGACATATGAGTGGCATAGCTACATTGGTTGGAATTTATATGGAGGGGTGAGTGGCACAGACAATTTTTTTGTAATGGTGAAGTGCGCTGTGCGTATAACCTACAATGTATTCTGAGAGGGGGCACAGAGACGAAGCAACCATTAAAAACAAATTGCATCATTGTATAAAAGTTGACATACATGTACATGTACTAAAATGCATTTCAGAGCATATGCAGTGTAACTATAAAGCATTAAATTATCATAGTTTTGCACATTTTTTGTTGGGAGGCATGGGGGGGGGGGGGGGAGGAGAGTGCATGTGCACTGGGCCCCCCTTGGCTATCAGCTGGCTGTACCTTACATAGTAGGGTTAAAAGTAATAGTTGAGCAGTTAACTTAACATTGAAAATCAGTTTCATGATTTTAAAACTAAAACACTTTTTCTGAAAAATATCTAAAGAAATGTTACAGAGATAATAGATCAATAATTTCTTTTTCAGAGAAGATAAGAATTAGAAGAAAAACTAAGTGTTGATTTGAATTTTTTTTTTCTCATCATGTGGTATCTTTCCCATCATTCAGAAGGTGTGATGTACTTTTATTGCATAAAAATCACCCGATTGTGGTGAACCTTTAATACCACTACTTCTTTCTTGTATAAACCGGAATAGAAAGGTCACGTTTAGTCCATCATAGATGGGAAAAATTTATATTTGTTTCAGCTTGGAGGTGATGATAGCATGTGCTCTTATGATGATAATGAGTCTTACGACATCCAAGGGGTCAACGAACAATCTTGAGAAAGTTTGCCCGTTTATTTCAGTTTGATTATCGGTGCATGTAAGTTTTGCACTAATTAGCACCCTCATCTTTTGCATATCATAGGCCCTCTCCTAATACCCTAGTATGGGAATTTTTTTTTTCAAGTCTAGACAGGGATAACCTTCAAGAGGTGTCCGAGATTGCAGGTCAACTAAAAATGGAATGAGGCATATATTCAACTAAATTGATTAGATAGTGCAAAATTTGGTTGCACAAGTATCACAACCTGGATATTTTTTTTTAGAAAGACAAAAGAGACATCGGAAAGACGAGAACATTAGACTATACCTGCCTGACAGTTATCTTGTGTGTGATAGAGGACAGAAATTGAGGCTAAGAAACACACACACAAACCCCTTGTGATAAAACTAAACGTTCATTCGAGTTTTTAAGTTTAATTTTGCGAAAGTTTGACCATTTCCTCATACATGTACATGTATGTGATGCGGAACCCCCCAAAATGAGATGCATCAACATACCAGAAAAACTTCCATAAATAATAAATAATAATAATAAAATAGTTCTACCACTAATATGCTGAATGTGATTATTCAGCAAAATGTATAGCCTTCTACAACATATCATAGCACTTATTTGCTTGAAGGTTGTAAATGATTCAAGGTTGTAAATGTCTTAATATGATGAAATAAAAAGAATGAAAATAATTTAATGAGATATTACCAGCTTGTGTCCTTCTCGGTGACTTTCTGCCATTTATTGACAAAGGAAGCTTGCCAATGCAATAATTTTCCACGTACATGTACAGGCGCCACATCCCGTACACACGCATGAAGCATGTTGCGACCAGCGTCTGTGTTGACACAAACTTTAATAAATTTTGTCGGATCAGCTGATTTCATCACGACTCAGCATTGGGGTATAGTTTGATGGACTTTGTTCTCAGTGTGAAGTGAGAAAAAGTTCACAAATTTTTGCAACTTGGTTAATATTTAACTTGATTTTGTAGCTAGAATGTTGAACCTATGTATAAATTAGTGACACCAAAATTTATAATATGTAAGCAATTGCTTTTAGGCCATCTGTTATTCAGTAGCACACAATAAATTTTTATTTATTATATTGATTCTTAAAAGTAGACCTCCTCAGAACGGATTTCCTCTTTGATGAGAAAAATTTGGAAGGTATGGTAATCTGTTCCATTGCAAATTCGAGGAAAGAATGGATTATTAAGAAAGGTTAAGGAAATCAAAGCGTCGTTTGTTAAAGAATTTTTAGAAAACCATTGTTTGTTCACAAATGTCAAAGCTGGCATTGAAAGAGAAGACTTGAAAAGAGAATAAATATTTCCAAGAGACTTTTAGTTATTTTTTTTTTCTTCTTTTATAAAAGGAACTAATTCTGGAAGCTACTTGTGAATGCAAGTGTGAGTGAAAAAAGGGATGTACATGTACATTTACAGTCTTCCCCCATTTTTGTGAAATTTAGATTTGGAGTATAAAAAGGGGCTATGGATAGTGAAAGTTGTCGTCCTCCATTTTATACCTGATTTCAAGATTTCAAGTACTCCATATCTTGAGTTCCTCAAGAAAGAAAAAATGGGAGAGCCTTTTCTACCCCTTCTAATACCAAAATATAAAGGGGGAAAAAATGAAAGGGGCGAATGGAATCGAAAGTTGTACGAGATTGTATTCATATTTTCCCCCTTTATATTTTGGTATTACATGTAGAAGGGGTAGAAAAGGCTCTCCCCTTTTTCTCTCTTGAGGAACTTCAGATATATGGGGTATAAAAGGAGCCAGGCCTTTATAGGGGAATCCAAGTTTTTTCCCCTTCCCTTTCCTGTATTTTTGTAAAAAATTAAGATTTTGAGAATAAAAGTATAGATTTTGAAGTGTAAAAGGGCAAGGGGATTGAGAGGGTTTTTTTTTTTTTTTTATTGTTTTTTGTTTAAAAAATAAAAGGAGATTGTAGAAGTACAAGGGCTATAAGTGTGTTTAGATTTTGAGTTTAAAAGGGTTAGTGATTAAAAGTTGTATCCATCTTGTTTCTTTTATTCATGAAGTTTAGATTTACAATGTGAAAAGGGCTAGAAGGTAGTAGGTACTCAAGCAGGTTCAAGTTCCTCTACCCCCTGAGGAGGATTTGAGTCATTTACGAATGTTATGTGACAAATCTAGGCATCCCCGAGAACTTCCTTCCGCTCAGGGAAGTTCTCCTCTCCATCGCGTTATGAGAGAGAGCGGATCCGTTCACATCCAGCTGTGCTTGTAGTCTAGCAGTACAGACTTTATTATTTATTGCTTCTTCTTTTTTCAGGTACGATGCATATGTTGGCACAATTTCATCAAGCTTTAGATATACATGTACATGTACACATTGAGTGTGTACCTTTACAATGTAGAGTTTTTTAAATAGATGCTAGATTTAAATCTGTAAAAAATCTGTCACACCTTCCCCCCCCCCCCCCCCCCCCCTCCCCACTCCATTTTCCTTTTCTTTTTTTTTATAATACTGAAATGTTACTGCAGACCGCGGACCATTTGGGGGGAGGGGAGAGGGGGATTTCCCCTTTTCATGCTCAAGATATAGAATAAATCACCATCCACTATAAACTTGATATACACATGTACATGTATTTCTCTTTGACTGTCATGTTGCCCAATCTGTTGTATTTTATATTTTATTTGTTATATTTTATTTCTATTATTTTGTGTATATCACAGCTAGAAAGAGCTGTCTGTATCTCTTTTCTCTTGATTTTTTTTCTTTCTTTAAGATTATTCCCTTCATAATCCTCACTATTTCTTTCATCCTTCTTTATTTTTGTTCCTTTGTTGTTTGCAACATTTTGGATGTTTCTGGCATGTTTACTCCTTAAAGGGATACTCAAGCGCAGATAGTGGACATTTTTATGCCACAAGAGGGCACCGTGATCGTTACCTGATCATGATGTTCACCCGAGCTCAAGCTCAAGCTCAAACTTTGTGTACGAGTGAATGGGGCTTACGCAATCCTGACTTTCCCACGGCTGCCTGGTGGCGTATCCCTTTAAGTCCCTCTTCCCTCTTACTGAGTAAGAAATTCATGAAATGCCAGGACCTTGAAATTGAAAGAGCTTCATTTTCACAGAATTTCTGCCTCATTTCATAAGCAATAAAGAATGTGCTTATAAATGAATAACAAAAAATTACTTTATTTCATTAATAGCAAACCATGCAGCATAATGTCATATTTTCATGGGGTTTTTTTCATGAGACACATTGTAGTACATGGAATGCTCAGACTTTGGTGAAGTTGTCTGTCATCACTTTTGTTTTCAAGGAACTGCTAAATTAGTTTTGAAAAGTTCATGATGTACTAATAACAGTCCATGACGAACGAACCTAAGAATGTTTAAAGGACAAGTACTTAGCAGCAAGGGTCCTGAAATAAGGACAATTTATCTTGAAATTTAGTATTGATTTAATGAAAATGGAGGACATTTGAGAATAAATGCATGGAGGTCATTTGAATAATCAGTTTTAATTTAATTTGTTTTCTTTAACAAATATTTGAAAATTGGGAGAAAGATTTGATGCAGCCAAAAAGAAGAGGGGGAATTTTAAAAAATATATAAGCATTTATAAATGTACATGTAATCAAAGAATTTCAGGCTCCCTTAATATTTGTTGCATTGTTATTACTTTGCAGGGAATCGAGTCCATTATTATTGTGATCTACAAAAATATCAATTAGACTTTTTAGAGACTCAGAAAATAAAGCTCACAAATCACATTTTAACTGTGTCATTAACCACACTTTCAATGGCTACTTGGTTCGTAAAGCCTGCCCCAAGATATAGATCCTAAAGATTAAGGAAGTAAATGGTATCTGGTAATTACTTTCGTTTTGATGCATCAGCATGCAATAAAAACCAACTACTGCTTATATTTTCTTGATTGAATATAATATTTGCAAAGTGCCCAGTCCTTCCGAAAATCTCCCTGGATTCTTCGTCGGTGGCAGTTAAAATCAGTGAATGGAACGGCATCAGATTAAACAAGCTTTCTCTTCAGAGGCGAGGAGCTTGTCATCGGATCATGATGAAACATCTCCTTTAACGCATTAATGTAGTCATATCCCCCATGAATTAAAGTGCTGAAGAAGGGGAAAATTATGATGCGGGGATTGAGATAAGATCTTGATACAGAACCTCGGGTCATGTTTGTCCTCGTTTGTGTCTCGAAGTAGCGGAAGAGAGATGGAGAGAGAGAGAGAGATAGAGAGAGAGAGATAAAGTGATAGAGTTCAAACAAAAGAGAAAGGGAAGATGCTGCAAGAAAAAAGGAGGGAAAGTGATATACATGTAAATGGGAGCGAGAGAATGAGAGCGAAAGAATGAGATGTTTTAACCAACATATTGGCTTTACCGGTACCTGAATTTTGGAGTGGTCTTTTAGATCTACAGTCCACTGAATTTCATTTCCACAGGACCGCAACCCCTCTGCAGCGAGATAAGGACATACATTGTACATGTAGATTGGGATATATGTCCCCGTAAGAATCTAAAAAGCAGCATAGAGATCAAAAGAGAGGGAAATCGAGGTGATAATAGAACAAGAAAATATGTAGAAGTGCCTATTAGTGGAGAGTGTTTTAGCAGTGGTAATATGAAGGGGAAAAAAAGTTCAAGGAAAATGTTTTAAAAAATAGAAATATTGCCTCAAAGGAAATTTTCTGAAAAGAGAAAAAGAGCTGTGAGCCGCATTATAGAAAGTATATTTATTCGTGTACCGTACATGTACATGTGCCTAGTACCTCCTTGGTAGGAGAAGGTTAGGGAGAGAGAGCAAGACAGAGAGAGAGAGAAAGAGAGACAGAAGGAGAAAGAGAGAGAGAGAGGAGTAGGAAGAAGAAGAAACCGCATAAAGTGCAAGAATGCCATGTCCTGAGTTGTTCCAAGGGATTAGCAGTCAATTGGTCCCCAGAGGTGGCCCCCCATCAGTCATTTCCCCTTCCCCCTGTTGAGGATCAGTGGCTGGGGAAGAGGGTATTTCCCCCCTCTCCCCTGAGCCTCTCCTAACCCTCTGTGCACATCATGTATTAAAAGGGTAAGTTGACAGAAGTGCCACTGCAGCCTTTTCATATTTAGGGTATTTTTCCATATATATTCATATTCAAAGTTTATTGGTCATTCACATAATAATTAATGTACATTTGGCATAAAATTATGTAACACGTAATAACAATATAATAATCTGCATTTATATGGCGCCTTTCCAGTTAGTACATGTAACTGCTCAAAGCGCTTTACAGTGTATTATTACCCCGGTTATTGGATCCTATTACGATTCTGCACTTCTAGTGCACATTCTCCACTCCACAAGGGAGCATTACAGTCTGGCTGCCATTTTACTATATGGCTGCATATACTATTCCAGTCACAGTGACATTCACATCCTACCTGGTACCATTTAACACCTGGGTGGAGAGTGGCAAATGTAGATTAATGTCTTGCCAAAGAACATTATAGTGCCGCGGCGGGACTTGAACCGCGAACCATGTGATCCACAGTCCGGTGACATATCCACTAGACCACGACACCTTTTTATGGTTTTTTAATTTTTTAAATGCAATACATTAGAGAATTTTTTTTTTAAAGAGGATTCAAGTTTTCAACAGTGTCATTCATTTGTGAGTTACTCCAGACATTCACTTGCTAAATATGTCAAATATTCATTCGTGCAATTACATGAATGTTAAAATATTTTCTTTAATACCATAAACTGTGCCTATTAAAAGCAATGTGAACTTGATAACTTCTGTGCTATCAGATCATGGAAGCGTATACTCTCTATTCTCAATATCACTCATCCATCTTTGCTTACACATTGCATAAAATCATCACAAATAATTTCAAACTTGAGCATTTTTCCTACCCACATGTACACTGTACAGGGATATGTGCTACCCCTTGCTTCTTTACAGGACTATACTCCAAACTGTTTTCCAAACATTTCATGGTGTGAATTTCAATGTCTGTTCTGTCGCCTCTCTTTTCTTCAAATTTCATTAAAAATTGTGATTGTTTCATTTTGATTTTATAGCTTTTTATTTAAGTGAACATCTATTTTGGGTATTTTGAGATACAATGACGTGTAGAGCAAGGTATACTGTTTGAATCTTATTGTGCACCTGATCAGTGCAGATTTTCTTTTATAACATACTGTTGAAAATATTTTTGAGATGTTGATGTATTCAGATAAAATCTTGGGGGTTTGTACATTATGTAAGTGTAAAGCCTTGTCTATGCACGCACATGTATGCAAGTCGGGATTGCAGGCCTCTAGGCTATTTGAATTACATGTATGGGTACTCATGAGTAACTTGAAAACATTTGGATTATACCTGTCATAATTTCCAGCAGATAGTCCTCCTGTAGCGTTTGTCCTCCACCCGGTCTGTGGAATGGCCGCTCTTACCAAACCACCTTGGACGAACGCAAACCAGCAGTACAAGTAAATCCAATATATCAAGACCTTTCATAGCGATTGGTCAATTTGAAATGTATACAAATGTCTATATTTTGTGTGTTTGTGCTTCCCTTTTTTTTATTTTGCTTGTAAGTGTATTCAATTTGTATTAACAAAACATACATGTACATGTGTTTATACTTGGGAGTAAAAAGGTCATGAATAATCATAAATAAAGGAGAGTATAATACTTTAATAGGGAGCTTAGCGAAACGTCGTGATGCATAAAAACATTGGAAAGACGCATATATGACAAAATTATTCAAAATCAAAATTTTATTCTATAGAGGCAGAACCAAAATATTAGGACTAGTATTTACCTCTTTGAACACTTTTAAGCAAAGTAATATGAAATTTTTATTCAGATTTGTCTGATTCTGATTTTAGAAGCACAGACAAAACTTGCTATTCTTTGCGTCTTTCCGTGTCATTATGTGCCACTTCCTATTGTATACTAATCTAATCAGAGTACTTTCAAAATGGAAACACAAATGCCAAGATGAAATAAACCATTTTTCTTTAATTTTATTTGCCTTTTATATCATTTCTGTTTTATTGGTGACATATTATACTCTCCTGAAATATGACTTGATATTGTAAGATAGTTGTATACAATGTTTCCTTCAGGTGAAAATAAATGATTCAGAAGTATAAATATACATACATGTATGGTATGGATATTGCACAACACAAATGCCTGAGTGCAGCCTACAGAAAATTTGCTCCATGTATGTACGTTTAAATTATTACTAAAACGATATTCAACTTTGTTGCTATGTTGGTGATTCTCTAAAGTAGAGAAAAACTAGCCTTCCAATATTTCTTACATGTATATTTCTTTCATACAGGTTAATTGAATCATTTGTGCAACATTAGTATTTTGATAATCACTGGGAATTGCCAATTTTTGCACCCTTCTACTTCTCTTCCATCTTTTTTTCCTCTAAAGCTCTTGTCTTCTTTCTTTCCTCTAAAGCTCTTGTCTTCTTTCTTCCCTCCAGTCTTCTCCTTTCCATCCTCTTCTACATGTACTGTATGTGTACATGTTTTTCTACGAGTCAGAATTAGTTTGCCTAAATTTTACCCTTTCAGGACAGGAATTATTTAAGGGCTAAATTGATCAGATTTTGTTCTTCAAATTGGCAACGATATTTTTTTTCTTTTAGGGCTACATGCTTCTAATAAGGTGTAATGTCTTTGAAAACAATATACATGGTAACAAATTTTGTCGAAAAGTTGAAAAAATGGCTAATTTTGATAAAAAAACAATGATTTTGAACCTCTCAATGTGTTGCCAATTTAGGGATTTTAAAGCTCA
Organism: Heliocidaris erythrogramma; assembly: GCA_025617745.1. Classification (NCBI taxonomy): domain Eukaryota; kingdom Metazoa; phylum Echinodermata; class Echinoidea; order Camarodonta; family Echinometridae; genus Heliocidaris; species Heliocidaris erythrogramma. The sequence continues at coordinate 24,775,037 of CM046857.1, read as the reverse complement.
TTCTTGTTTTTAAAATTCCTGGCATCAAACGCAATATGGTCATGCAACAAAAATGGACATAGTGTGTGCAGATATTTTTGCTCTTTGTACTCATGCATCTGGTATATTTTTTAGAGCTCTGAATCAAAAGTTATTGAGCCAAACCACAAAATGTGGTCAATTGTCTTGAAAGAGTTAATCTCTTATGTCTTCTTTGACTTTCAGGAAGTGATCATGATCAACATAAGCAAATTTATTTTCTTTTATTCCCACACAGATGCGGCAGGAGATCCCTGTACAGCCGCCCGAACAAGTGATCAACGATGACGAGTTGATGAGCTTCTCGGTTCGTGAATTGAACCGTCGTCTCCGCGGCCTGCCCAAAGATCAGGTGGTGCAGCTGAAGCAGCGGCGTCGTACCCTGAAGAACAGGGGCTACGCAGCAAACTGCCGTGAGAAGCGCGTCACTCAGAAAGAATCTCTGGAAGTGGAACAGGAGAGACTCAAGATGGAGGTATGGAATATGAAAAAAACAGAGTCATGTATACATAGAACTAAGCAAACTTAGCTCCAGTAGGTAACAATATGGCTCATGTTGCTTTGTTAGGCAAGCATACAAGCAAAGGAGTTTATGCCATGTTGTGCCCAATTCTAACTAAGTTGTCCAGACTCTGTGTGTGGATGGCTCTGCGAAGAAATCCCCTAGTTCCTAAAGTGTTGATGCTTTAGTGACTATTTAAAACAAGAATGGTTTTTCTCCAAGTACGAAATTATTGCATCGTAAAAAAAAAACGTTTTTGAGGCCACCTGTCTCTCATATCCACTTTTTCTTATTTTGGGGAGAGAAGGCCTATGTGTGCTAGTTTCTTACATACCCTTTGCCTTACATGTATGTACCCTAACTTGTATAAAAAACTGATTGCTTTGAGAGTTCATAATTATTACATTCTCAAATCTATCTCCGGGGGGGGGGGGGGGGGGGGGGGACTTTCACAAGTTTCTGACCTTCACAGACCTGCATTATACAAGAACAATAACATAGGGCCGTTGTCATGAGATACAAAGTGTCTTGTATTCAAAATTCTATTTGTCTGTTGGTAAATCACGTTTGTAGATGTTTTGTGTTAACTCAGTTGCTCTTACATATACCATGATTGATATTCATCCGTTCATCTTTTAATCTTCTTCAGGTTGAGAAGTTAGCCGTGGAGAACGCCAAGCAGCGAGAGGCCCTGGATGACCTCCATCAGAAGTACAAGTCCCTGCTCCATGTCGCAGCCAAGGGAGGCCAAGAAAAGATCAAGGTGCTCTCAGGACCCTTGACCCTCGCTGACCTCAACAAGGACAGCACCATACCAGGTCCGAGCCACCGCCAGGAGGGACCTGTCACGGGCGTCATGGTCAAGCAGGAGGTGGTGGATCAAAGATTGGGGGATTAAGATGAGTTGATCCTAATCCAGTCATGATTTTGCAAAGATATGGATTTTGCAGAGATATGGACTCTATATACTGCGATCCTCGTTGGTCATATTTTTCTCCATGTGGACATGGTAGTTGAGTACCTATGAGGTGGGGAAGGCAGTAGTTAAGAGATTAGGATGAAGATTAGCATACTAATCCTAATCTGATTGATGGTTTCAATAATAGAGATGTGGACTCTATAGTCTATACTATTGTGTATCACTGCTCGTTATCCTTTTAGCAAATAAAATGAATAGACCCTCTAATCTTAATCCAATCATTGTGTTCCTCAATGTAATCTGGAAGCAAATAGAATGGATAGAACTGGGTTCTAGGAGGTTTTAAATTAGCCCAGTAATGCTGATCCAATTGTGTCTTTTCACAGCGCATTCCTCAATCCAATCTGCTAGTAAATGAAATGAATTCATCTGGGTTCTTAGAGCTAACAGAACAGAGATCATTAAGATTAAGATTATCTTTCTAATCCTAATCAAATCATAATTTTGCGCAGAGCAGATATTTTGGAGTCTGTGTTTGACTTGTATGTGTTCCTCCAGTCTATTCTTAAAGAGAAGGGTGCGTTCCATGAGAGGTGAAAAATAATTTGTGAGCTTTCTCGATTCCTTTTAAGTCAGTTTGGAAGAAAATCATATTAAAAACATCCCCTGAGAAGGATTCCTCTTCAAATGCCTTCATATTCGAAATATGACAAGAAATAGCTGGAATGTTCAGGCCGAACATTCATGCCACTTGTGTGTGCAGTCCCACATACCCATTTCTGTGTGCAGTACATGTCCTTTTCAGAGAGATTGGGTCAATTTCTTATCATTAGGATGATCCCAAATCCTCAAAGTATAAAACAATTCTTACGTAGACATGATCAACCTTTCCAATTCATTGCTTTGAGACTGTTCTTTCACAATGTAATGGCATGAGCAGAACTCAACTCTATCTTTAAGAGGTGTTGGATCAGAGATTTTGGCATTAAGATCAAGGGGGATGTTCTTCAATCATAATCCATACTGATAGTGTGACACATATACATCTCTTAAAGTTCACTATAACTTCACCTGCTGGTGTTCATGTGTAATCTGTTGTTATAACAAACATGATAGGGGGCATAAAAAAACATTTTGACAAAGGGCATATCATGTTATAAGATTACATTCATGTAGATATGATTTATACTACATGTAGGAATACAGTTTTGCAAGTCATTCAAACAAATACGACTATGTAATCCTGACAATATATACTGTACATATAGGTCTGGATATTTTCACGTAAAAACAAAGTAAAGGATAGTTTGTGATGATATTTGTTGTTACATGTATTTTTCATGAAAAATGGTTTATTCAAGTAAAAGAGGATGATGAAGCTAAAAACGTCTTACTGACTGAAAGGATAATAAGGAATGAATGTGAACAGACCTGAAATCGAGTAGTGATGTCATATGTTTGCAATTTATTTTTGACTATGTATTATGTGTATATTTCTGGTTCATCGGGCATTGAATGTCAAATAGTTTTATAGAATAAAAAGAAATTCATTGATATTTCAGTATTTTTAGCTTCCTGTGCTTTTCTCCAATATTATGTCGATATCATGTCAATATCATATCATGAAAACGTATAATATATTTCTTTGTTCCTAAATGCTATAAAGCAAAGCTACTTTCTTATATTGGCAAGTTCTTGTTGACTTTAGACATGTATTTCTAAGCTTTTTGGAAGTATTTCTTGACATACACGTACATAGGTGCTATGTGTTTTGCTTTAATGTAGATTATTTAGGCAACATATTTGTGCGTAAAGCTTTGGTGTAAACCAAAAGGGAAGTGTTGGAAAAAGTTGAACTATGTGGGACAGAGTTTTTGAATACTGAAGATAAAGATACGTGCTTGCGAGTGTTGACTGTGGAATGATTGTCGGGTGAATGAGACACGAGTATGAGAGTCCTTCATTTTGTCTTTTGTAGTTCATTTGTAAACTGTTCTGAGGGGAACATCTAAGAATATTTTAGGTTATATTTACTTAATTTGATATAGAGGTGGAATATAATGTACTTTACATGTAGCATTATTGTATTTATCCAGATTAATTTATTTCCTCATACTGTATGCTTGGATTTTGACGAGTGTGATTGTGGTTACTGTGTGACTGAGAATGTGTTTGTTACTATGTGAACAAGAATCAGATGAGATACTGATTCTCTTTTTATTTCTTTGAATTTTGTTTCCTTTTGTTTTTCATTTTTCTTCAGCTAATTTATGTTTTTTTTTTTTTTTCCTTTTTTTTGCTTTTATTGAATGAATTTGTAAGTTACTGTGTGACTGATGTGATAGTTTATGGTGCAATGCACGAAAGTTCATTGCAATATTGCGTGTTTATTCAAATGAGTGGGGGTGCGGTCAAGAAGGTTGTGTCAGGGGTGAGGGGGGGGGGGGGTGGTCAGTTGTGAGTGTTTGAATAGAAGCTGAACTGCTGAATTTTTGTGTACTTGACCTGTTTGTGTTTGGGTGTTTGAAGTATGGATGGAGATCTTGTATGTATTAAAACAAAGTATGTTTGTTTACTCATAAGCCCTACCATCAAAATTTTACATTCTAGTCGTAAAGTTACATCCTGTATTTCTTTGAAGTGCTTAGAATCAATTTACAGCCAGCTGTTTAAGGTTGTAATCTTGCATTTTTATGATTCCTGCTTCATTTTTTCATCCCCTTTTATGGTTTGGATATTTGTTTTCATTTTTCCTTTGCTTCTATTAGGTGTACATGTATACATGTGTTACGTGATTATGGTTGTATTAAATTATGTTTTCTTGTCATGCTTAAAGTTTTCCTATTTTAGAGATTTAGGGTTTCTGTCTTCTTTATGCTCATAATTAATTTTTTTAAAGAATGATCCTACTAGAGATGAAAGGAGATAAACTGCTATAGTGAGTTTAATAGCATGTATGCTGGTTCATTCACATGTCAATTTGGCTTTATAAACTACCTTTTCTTCACCCAGGTGTAAATGGGGACCTGGCAATTGCTGGGGTAATAACGGGGCCGTCCGGAATAACAGCATTGGTGCTGAGGCTTCCCTGGTAAAAAAAAAACTTATTATTATGATTATTATCATTCTGTTCAAATTGGTGTCATTGTGAATTTGATGTGATTTAAAAGCCATTTGATAATAATTGTAAGTGGTCATCAATGGATGGACTTTATATGTACATGAAACTGAGTTAAAATGTAAAGATGGTGCATTGTATAGTCACTCTGAATTGATGTACAGTGTACATGGATCTACAGAAAAACTAATGTGTGCTGAGAGCCAGATGGGTTGTTCATTCATATCCTTTAAACGGTACCAATCACCAAAAGATATATTGCTCTGTATATTAAGGGTTCCACGTCCCTATACTACATTCTAAATATGTCCTTCAAATGTTGATTCTGTAAAGAGATATTGCAAGTTGAAATACACTCCCAATAAACAAAAAAGTGACCTGTGAGGAGACTAGTCGATGCACCCGTACGTGCTCCCATAGAATAATAGTTCGCGCGGAACCGACTTGGAGTGGGTCCTTTCATTTTCTTCATACTCCTTTACCGTTAACCCATAGAAGGCCAGGTGAAGTGTTTTGAGGTTGATTTTATACATTCTAGCTGTACACACATTATTTTTGTAGTGTCAAGGTGCAGGATGTCAGCACAACTCATGCAGCCTCACACAAAGATCAAAGAAATAATCACAATATGAATTAACAAATTTACTCAAAACCCCCAGAAATTTACCTTCAAAGTTGGTTTCTTGCCTTTTATTATCTTCAGCGCCACGCACTCTGCATGCATGCCAACAAACTTCTCTATCTTATATTAATATGCATATTAAAGATTCGTAACAGTAGGTGATTGGTACTGTTTGACATGAGTAAATGTCTTTCTGACTCTTAACAGACAGTATGTAGGTTAGAGGTTTCGGTTACCACTTTAATTGGGTTTTTGTTGTGTTTATCATTAGAGCTAATCAAAATGATGCAACATTGGAATGCACAGACTTTGCCCTAATGAAATTCATGATGAGCAAGAAATCTTCAATTCATTGGCAAGGACCACCGTCTGTACCTTATCAGGCATTCATGGGGTAAACATTAGTCAGCAATTTTGATTAAAGGTAAACCTGAGGGTTTTTTTGTAATGGAACATCATTCTAGAGAAACTGGGTGTAAGTCACACTAAAATGTTTATATTTTATCAAATAGTTTGGGGGGTTTTTTGACCAGCAAATTTACAAAAGCTTGTTGACAGTCATTCGTAGCTCAAGTTTTTCTTCTGTCCTTGGCTCATTTCTCATCTCTTATCCATTTTCTAGGAAACTAATTTTTCATATGTTATTTATTTGTAGTAGTTAATATTAAAATATATATTTTACTATGATCTTAGAAAAGTACATTTTTCTTCATGACCAGAACTCTTTTTGCTCATTACTCTGTTATTATACAGTGTGGGTTTTTTAAAGTTTATTTGGCTGATAGATTCGTTGCCTTCAAATATTCAACATAAATTTTGCCTGGTTCTGAGAAAATTTCACAATTCTTCACTACCAGATTTGGAGACCTAATCATAGCTGATTTCTTTCCTAGCAATGTGGTTACAAAAATGGTGACAATATGATGGCAGTGTTACAATGTGTTTCTTATGTACTGCTGGAATAGTCATCTAAGTACCTGTATGTGTTGCTTGGAGAATTTCAAACATTTTCAATGCTTATTTTAAACTGAAAGGGGGGGGGGGGGGTGGGGTTGGCACATCCTACATATACATAGATAAATTTTCCCTAGCTATTAGACATGCAACTCCACCAAAAAGAATACAATGTAATTGTTTCTTTACCAAGGGCAATCGAGTTAGAAGCTTTCCTTCTGTGATTCTTCAAGATTCATTTTATAAACCATGAAATCGGTTCTCAAGCTTTTGTTTACAACTCGTAGTTCATTACATCACCATGTACATGTACATGTATCTTACTTGTATATTTTTAGGAGGATTGAATGTATATGAATACTAAATACATGTATATTCTTATGTCTTCAACGGCTTTAAGTTTTTCTTTCGTAGGATAGTAAAGTTTATCATCAGGAAGAAGCGTAGTTGTAAAAACATGTTACCTCAGCTTGTCATGCTTTAAAAGCGGCAACTCTAGTGACCTTTATTTCTAACGAGGGAGCTTATACACATAGATGTATAGATCTATACAAAAGTACAATATGACTACATCTGTATTAGAGTTATACACTTGTAATTTTAAAAAAAGTATTGCAATGAGATTAGATGTTCTTGTTGGCTTTTAGGTTCAAAATTGTTGAGTTAAGTTACATTATAGCTTTTGCAAAGATTGGGAGTGATTTCATATGATGCTGTTAATAAAGAGATATTTTGCTATATATTTTTGCTGTTCATGGACAGTTTCTGTAATTGGTTATGAGTTGCTTTTGATTGGACTGAAGAAATGCAGAGGAGCATTGACATGATGTAGCTGGGAAAGTGAAAGAGATACTGAAAGGGATGAAGAGAGAGAGAGAGAGAGGAAAAGAGAATGTCTGAAGGGGATGGAGGGAGAGAGAGAGAGAATAGTAAAGGGCAATAAGAGAAGGGAAAGTAATGGGAGCAGGAAGAGAGAGAAAGAGGAAAAGAGAATGTCTGAAGGGGAGGGAGGGAGAGAGAGAGAATAGTAGGAGGCAATAAGAGAAGAGAAAGTAAGGGGAGTGGGAAGAGAGAGAAAGAGGAAAAGAGAATGTCTGAAGGGGAGAGAGGGAGAGAGAGAGAGAATAGTAAGAGGAGAAGAGCAAGTAATGGGAGCAGGAAGAGAGAGAAAGAGGAAAAGAGAATGTCTGAAGGGGAGGGAGGGAGGGAGAGATAGAGAGTAGTAAGAGGAGAAGAGCAAGTAATGGGAGCAGGAAGAGAGAGAAAGAGGAAAAGAGAATGTCTGAAGGGGAGGGAGGGAGAGAGAGAGAATAGTAAGAGGAGAAGAGCAAGTAATGGGAGCAGGAAGAGAGAGAAAGAGGAAAAGAGAATGTCTGAAGGGGAGGGAGGGAGAGAGAGAGAATAGTAAGAGGAGAAGAGCAAGTAATGGGAGCAGGAAGAGAGAGAAAGAGAAAAAGAGAATGTCTGAAGGGGAGGGAGGGAGAGAGAGAGAATAGTAAGAGGAGAAGAGCAAGTAATGGGAGCAGGAAGAGAGAGAAAGAGGAAAAGAGAATGTCTGAAGGGGAGAGAGGGAGAGAGAGAGAATAGTAAGAGGAGAAGAGCAAGTAATGGGAGCAGGAAGAGAGAGAAAGAGGAAAAGAGAATGTCTGAAGGGGAGGGAGGGAGAGAGAGAGAGAGAATAGTAAGAGGAGAAGAGCAAGTAATGGGAGCAGGAAGAGAGAGAAAGAGGAAAAGAGAATGTCTGAAGGGGAGGGAGGGAGAGAGAGAGAGAGAATAGTAAGAGGAGAAGAGCAAGTAATGGGAGCAGGAAGAGAGAGAAAGAGGAAAAGAGAATGTCTGAAGGGGAGAGAGGGAGAGAGAGAGAGAATAGTAAGAGGAGAAGAGCAAGTAATGGGAGCAGGAAGAGAGAGAAAGAGGAAAAGAGAATGTCTGAAGGGGAGAGAGGGAGAGAGAGAGAGAATAGTAAGAGGAGAAGAGCAAGTAATGGGAGCAGGAAGAGAGAGAAAGAGGAAAAGAGAATGTCTGAAGGGGAGGGAGGGAGAGAGAGAGAATAGTAAGAGGAGAAGAGCAAGTAATGGGAGCAGGAAGAGAGAGAAAGAGGAAAAGAGAATGTCTGAAGGGGAGAGAGGGAGAGAGAGAGAGAATAGTAAAGGGTAATAAGAGAAGGGAAAGTAATGGAGTGGGAAGAGACAGAAAGAGGAAAAGAGAATGTCTGAAGGGGAGGGAGGGAGAGAGAGAGAGAGAATAGTAAGAGGAGAAGAGCAAGTAATGGGAGCAGGAAGAGAGAGAAAGAGGAAAAGAGAATGTCTGAAGGGGAGAGAGGGAGAGAGAGAGAGAATAGTAAGAGGAGAAGAGCAAGTAATGGGAGCAGGAAGAGAGAGAAAGAGGAAAAGAGAATGTCTGAAGGGGAGGGAGGGAGAGATAGAGAGTAGTAAGAGGAGAAGAGCAAGTAATGGGAGCAGGAAGAGAGAGAAAGAGGAAAAGAGAATGTCTGAAGGGGAGGGAGGGAGAGAGAGAGAATAGTAAGAGGAGAAGAGCAAGTAATGGGAGCAGGAAGAGAGAGAAAGAGGAAAAGAGAATGTCTGAAGGGGAGGGAGGGAGAGAGAGAGAATAGTAAGAGGAGAAGAGCAAGTAATGGGAGCAGGAAGAGAGAGAAAGAGGAAAAGAGAATGTCTGAAGGGGAGGGAGGGAGAGAGAGAGAGAATAGTAAAGGGTAATAAGAGAAGGGAAAGTAATGGGAGTGGGAAGAGACAGAAAGAGGAAAAGAGAATGTCTGAAGGGGAGGGAGGGAGAGAGAGAGAATAATAAGATACAATATGAGAAGAGACAGTATAAGGGGAGTGGGAAGAGAGAGAAAGAGGAAAAGAGAATGTCTGAAGGGGAGGGAGGGAGAGAGAGAATAGTAAGAGGCAATAAGAGAAGAGAAAGTAAGGGGAGTGGGAAGAGAGAGAAAGAGGAAAAGAGAATGTCTGAAGGGGAGGGAGGGAGAGAGAGAATAGTAAGAGGCAATACGAGAAGAGAAAGTAAGGGGAGTGGGAAGAGAGAGAAAGAGGAAAAGAGAATGTCTGAAGGGGAGGGAGGGAGAGAGAGAGAATAGTAAGAGGAGAAGAGCAAGTAATGGGAGCAGGAAGAGAGAGAAAGAGGAAAAGAGAATGTCTGAAGGGGAGAGAGGGAGAGAGAGAGAATAGTAAGAGGAGAAGAGCAAGTAATGGGAGCAGGAAGAGAGAGAAAGAGGAAAAGAGAATGTCTGAAGGGGAGGAGGGAGAGATAGAGAATAGTAAGAGGAGAAGAGCAAGTAATGGGAGCAGGAAGAGAGAGAAAAAGGAAAAGAGAATGTCTGAAGGGGAGGGAGGGAGAGAGAGAGAATAGTAAGAGGAGAAGAGCAAGTAATGGGAGCAGGAAGAGAGAGAAAGAGGAAAAGAGAATGTCTGAAGGGGAGAGAGGGAGAGAGAGAGAATAGTAAGAGGAGAAGAGCAAGTAATGGGAGCAGGAAGAGAGAGAAAGAGGAAAAGAGAATGTCTGAAGGGGAGGGAGGGAGAGAGAGAGAATAGTAAGAGGAGAAGAGCAAGTAATGGGAGCAGGAAGAGAGAGAAAGAGGAAAAGAGAATGTCTGAAGGGGAGGGAGGGAGAGAGAGAGAATAGTAAGAGGAGAAGAGCAAGTAATGGGAGCAGGAAGAGAGAGAAAGAGGAAAAGAGAATGTCTGAAGGGGAGAGAGGGAGAGAGAGAGAATAGTAAGAGGAGAAGAGCAAGTAATGGGAGCAGGAAGAGAGAGAAAGAGGAAAAGAGAATGTCTGAAGGGGAGGGAGGGAGAGAGAGAGAATAGTAAGAGGAGAAGAGCAAGTAATGGGAGCATGCAGGAAGAGAGAGAAAGAGGAAAAGAGAATGTCTGAAGGGGAGGGAGGGAGAGAGAGAGAATAGTAAGAGGAGAAGAGCAAGTAATGGGAGCAGGAAGAGAGAGAAAGAGGAAAAGAGAATGTCTGAAGGGGAGAGAGGGAGAGAGAGAGAATAGTAAGAGGAGAAGAGCAAGTAATGGGAGCAGGAAGAGAGAGAAAGAGGAAAAGAGAATGTCTGAAGGGGAGAGAGGGAGAGAGAGAGAATAGTAAGAGGAGAAGAGCAAGTAATGGGAGCAGGAAGAGAGAGAAAGAGGAAAAGGGAATGTCTGAAGGGGAGGGAGGGAGAGAGAGAGAATAGTAAGAGGAGAAGAGCAAGTAATGGGAGCAGGAAGAGAGAGAAAGAGGAAAAGAGAATGTCTGAAGGGGAGAGAGGGAGAGAGAGAGAATAGTAAGAGGAGAAGAGCAAGTAATGGGAGCAGGAAGAGAGAGAAAGAGGAAAAGAGAATGTCTGAAGGGGAGAGAGGGAGAGAGAGAGAATAGTAAGAGGAGAAGAGCAAGTAATGGGAGCAGGAAGAGAGAGAAAGAGGAAAAGAGAATGTCTGAAGGGGAGAGAGGGAGAGAGAGAGAATAGTAAAGGGCAATAAGAGAAGATAAAGTAAGGGGAGCAGGAAGAGAGAGAAAAATGAAAAGAGAATGTCTGAAGGGGAGGGAGGGGGAGAGAGAGAGAATAGTAAGAGGAGAAGAGAAGAGAAAGTAAGGGGAGTGGGAAGAGAGAGAAATGTCTGAAGGGGAGGGAGGGAGAGATAGGAAGTATATAACTAAAGTAAAGAGAAGATGGACTGTGGAGGAAGGAAAAAAGACAAAGAAGAGAGAATATTCTAGAAGCAAATGACAGAAAACAGCAGAGTAAGATCATCTACTAGGGTGATGGGCAGGAAGATTGAGATAAGCAGAAGGAAAGAGATAGAAGGATAGTGTATTTATAGACTTTAAAGAATCTAATAAAAAGGGGAAAATTGCAGAAATAATGGAGGTAATAGTACATGTACATGTATAGCAGAAAAGGGGAATAAAATGGGGAGAGGAGAAAGATTTCAGGGCTAACATGCTCAGAGAGAAACAATTTATTGACAGTGAGGATAAAGAAATAAGTAATAAAGAGAAAATAAAACATAGCAAAGAGAAATTTGGAGGAAAAAAAAAGGACCTGGGCAAACGAGAAACAAAAATGAAGAAAAATGAGTGCAGAATTTGATCTAATTCTATAATGACTTGTGCACTTTCAATCCTCATCAAATTGAAAGTCATATAATCAAGGCCACAACATGTCAATTATTAGTCATCATCACCATCATAATTATCATTCCTAACATCATTATCATCAACATCAACGTCATTATCATCATCTTCTTCTATGTCATCACAATCACTATCATCATCAAAACCACCACCATCATCACCACTATCATCATCAAAACCACCATCATCATCACCACTATCATCATCATCATCATCATCATCATCAATCCCAGAATGAATTGCCACACAATTAACCAGAAATCTTTGTCTGTGCACAGTAGCTAGTACTCCCACATGGTTTAAACAAAACAAAGTGCACCTTTCTTTTTGGCATTCATGTGAATAAAAATAAATTTCACTTAGGAAGTCCAGGATATTAGATCATGTCTACATTACATATCAAAATCTATATTTAGAAAACGGATCCCTTTTGAAAGTAATGCTCTCCCACGTGTCTATTACCAATGAATCATCACATGGTCTATCATATCCTTCTGGTATTCCGCTAAAATTAAACGCCAACACAAAGGGAAATCCCCTCTTATTTCCTTCCTCTTTTCTTTTTTCCACAGCATTGATCACCACGAAAGCTTACAACTGTAAACGATTTCCTCACCGTCATAACAACATCACCAAAATAATGAAAGAACGACCACAGGATGTTACCCGGCAGATTCTGAGATAACGCATTTCAGTTTTTAATTGACGTACATGTAGTACAATAGATCATATAGATGATGTCATAGTATGACTTCAGAAATCTACAAGCAACTACCTCTTTTTACTATAAATGTACATGTCCATTGATAGATTACACAAACTGATGTCATAATCATTGATATAACCAGAAATGAAGTTTATGTGTAAGGTATATACTTGGAATATATACATCATCCGTCACGATATGACAACTGTTCATATAATAATAATCATATTCAATACTGTTTTATAGTTTGCACAATATTCCCCATTTATAATTTCTGTACATGTTTAGTTTACGTACCATATTGATTAAGCAGATGTATTTCTTCTCAAAATAAATCCTAGTACCAATATACAAAGAATGATATGTATCTTTATTTACATGTACATTACATTAGAACATATATATTACATATTTATTGAAATGTTTAAATTCTATGAAATACTAGTACATGTATATCGAGAGAATTCATCAACAAACCTGCAACACAATACATGTCAAATGAGTTGATAAGTTCAAAATTCATGATAGAAGATTCATGGTGATGATCATTTTGAACATTTCAATGTTGTAATGTGTCTTGAAGTTGAAAAATATATAAGCTGGAATGTCCAACATATTATCGAAACCATAAAGCAAAAAGCATCAATATTATGAGGTATGATACAAATACAGCGGGAAAAAATAGAAAAGGGTAATGAACAACTACTACATGTATACATGTATGTCTACTGATTGCACATGTCTAAATTAATCTCACTTGCAAAATAAATCTGAGTTACCCACATTTTGAAGAAGAAAAAAAAAGAATGTGAAGAAATGTGCCTTATTTTGAGTCTTCGCTCCTGCAAAATAATATCAAAAGCGTATACCCTATTCCTGAAACAAATCTATCTATTTAAGGACACATCTCCCTGTTTCAATCAATCAGAGTTTTCTCTTTTGTCCGCCCCTCCCCCCCCCCCCCCCCCCTCTCCATTCTCCACATTTTGGTTTCTAAAGAGGTTTTGCTTACATGGGATGTGCCAGGTAGAAAATGACCTTATAAATCATATCACAATTATTGCTGACCTTAAGGAAGTGGGCAAATCAACAGCTGTTTTTGTGTAAATCTGGTGACAGCCACCATCAAAATAACTGATAAAAGCTTGGCCTAGCTGGCAGCCTTATTGTTTTTTAACTCGCTTGTTACCACTATTAGCCTAAACTGTAAAATGCTACAGTATAGGCACGATATTCCTCCTGTGGTAATTCCAAATTCTTAAGTAATTAATGTAGCATCTTCCAATGTCTTCCAATATTATTACACAAATAAAATGCATGTAACATTTAATATGCATCAAATATAAATTGCTCATAAAAGTGCAATCACCTCAAAGCAAATAAGTGTTGAAACGTGATCATTATCTTTGGCCACAGTTTTGTGTACCCATGATGTTTAAAGTTCCTCTTTGAATAACATCATATAAATAATTTCATACTTTTTATCTCCATAATGATATCATTGCTAGTTAAAGTCACTTCATGTAATAGTCTTCTTTCATACCCCCAAATTATTTTCAAACTCTAATGATCAATAAAAGCCAGCTATGAATTAATTGAAGGGGGAAAAAAAATTTATTCTAGCTCAAATCCATTATCGCATGTTACAAAAAAATTTGGATATCTGGATAATTTCTTTCTTTCTTTCTTTTTAGTTCAAGGTGAATAAAAGCAAGACTTTAAAGACCTCAGCCTGACCGAATTTTGAAATATACCCTTTATTCATCCACAGGGAGCTATATATTTTCTGAACAAATTGAAACCAACTTCATGAGATTCCGTTTCCTGTGGAATGAGTAACAGCGTCCCGAATGTTGAGCCCCGGTGGTTTTTCTGACAAGGGCCCCGTCTCTGAGGAACGCTACTTTGCGGGGGGTGAAAATTTGATGACGACATATCGTGTAGACGCACTCGGAGCTGTATACATGACATGTCGTCACACGTCTAGCAACCCCCTGCAGTTTCCTCTGTTGTTACGCCATAGGGAGGGGGCGGACCAAAAAAAATTATCTTTTTTATTTTTTATGGATAAACGGAGACGAAAATTTATGAATACCCAGGGTAATTATATTCTTTGTTTACTAAGCTTTACGTCAATATATGGTTGTTTTGGGTCAGGCTGAGGTCTTTAAAGGACGCCTTCAATATATTAGTATACAGAGACAAGTCTCTGGGGAAAAGAATAACATCTAGTAGCATTAGCACGAACAAAGCATATATACCGTAAGGAAGGCAATGAACTTATTTCTTTTAAGTTTGTTTGATTAAAACTTAGAGGTCTGTGATAAAGTCAACATTGTAGCTACATGTTCTACAAGAAGTTCATAAAAAGGAGTAAAAATCAAATTTTCACGTCATTGACCTCCGGGGATTGAGAGTTTTGTCAACAAAAATCAAGGTTGACCTACATATTTTCTGATTCTAGTGTTTTAAAATCAATTCTCACTCGGCTTGTAGAGTAGAAGTTCAAAAAATAATAATTTTTCTCACTTGGTACAACTTAATACACGTAGGTCTCACATATTATGACAAAGTCCAGTGATTGTAATGTGCTAAATATCTAAACCATGAAAAGATGCTGCCGTAATACAAACCCAGTGAAATAGATATGTACTGTACATAATATGTATCTACAAACAAGTGTCTTGTATGCACATGAATATTAAGAGAAATGATGTTCATACCAGTGATCCCATATCTGCTCCAGAGAGAATTTCCCGAGTCTATTTCGTCAAAGATATAATTTTACGGTTCTGGTTGCAATTGTATTGGGGTTAGGTTTAAGCCCATCGCACATTATACGACCGGTCTGCGATCCGATTTCGGAAGAAATGTAATAGCATTTGATCTAAACATTTTAAGACATAAAACCTTTTTGAATGAAGTTCTACCAGTATATACATGTACTCATACAGATAGTAAAATAAAAAATACGTCCAATTGCTAGCTTTCTAGTCTGAGGAAAGGTCAAATCGGCTCTGAGTCGTAGTGACGTCAGAGCAGTCCTACAATTGTCTACGATTTGAAATTGATTTGGCCCTTATTCCAGGTATAAGGCCGACAGTGCACCAAAACTCATTAGCATTCATATTATTGTCCAGAGCCTGAATCAGTTAGATTTTATTTGTTAAAATACCCATAATCATAAATGCTATTGCGATTTATTCCAAAATCGTATCGCAGTCGATCGTATAGCGTGCGGTGGGCTTTAGAGTGTACATGTAGTTGGGTATAGGGTTGGGACATAAGTTGAAATTAGGAACTCAACTAGAGTGAGAAATCGACCACGGAGCTATCATTACTAGAGCCTGTGTCTTACAATCTATGCCGACACTTTACGATTCTTACATGTATCTTTTTCATACAACTGAAATTTATGAACATACAATAATAGCATTGAGCTTCAGCCCACAATCAAATTATTGTGGATATGAGTTACATTGTACAGTAGTAGTATAAATACAAACTGAAATTATAAGTGCAAATGAGATGTCAAATTTTTCATTAGGAAATACAACAGCAACATTCCTGACATAGCACACACATTAGTTCACAGATGGTTAGGTATGAGACGGAATAGAAGATATATCTCTTAACACTGGGTAATTTCAAAATGTGAACAGAAATATATTCTAATATTAAATACGGTACACATTTATTTGAAAAGGACAACAAAACATCTGGCACTAGCGTATATTTATCCAAGCAAGAAAAAAAGGAAATAACCTCAACAAACCATTACATCTAATTCCCCTTCTTCTATTAAGCTGTAAACTTTAATTGCTTGTGCCATGCTAGCTATCTATTTTTCTTTCAAAATGTAAAAAGCAAACAGCAGCCTTTTTCATTTCATGCTTTTGACAGGCAAAGTATTTTTTTATTATAGTTTCTGCTATAAATTAATAAAGACATACAAGAGAGGGCAGGAGAGAGGGGGGGGGGGGGGGGGGGGGGAGAGGGGGGGGGGGGAGGGGGGGGGGGGGAGACAGAGAGAAAGAGAGAGACAGGCAGACTGTGAAAGAGAGAATATTCCTGAACTGATGCAAAGTCCCCACATCGATTTGTAATAGACTTAGAGAAAAAATATGAATAATACGAAATAGAGAGGGAGGACTACATTACATGAATATTAAGAATTCTAATAAAAATACAGTTGATGTCAAGACAGGTAAGGTACGTAAGATCAAGAATTAACTAGAAATGTGCATTCCTCGTGCCGCGCAATGCGAAATGTATCCCCCGGCGCTGGCAGCGATTTGAAGGAGGGACAAAGACCCTCCCCCATCCCCTCCCTCAAACAAAAGGATGGTGTAGAAATTGCCGCCAGTGGCCCGGAATATTGTCAACACCAGGAGCAGCATTACCAAAACGATTTGTGTAGATTAGAGTATAATGCATTTTTATAGAAAATTCGGAAGAAATATGACCTCAGAGCGCACATAAGACATCCACTAAAATATGACCTTTGATCCTATGAAAGACGGAACATCACCAAAAACTGTAGAGGTGTAATCTATAATGGACCTACATACAAAATTTGAATGAAATCCGTCAAGAAATGCAGAAGAAAGAGTGCACAAAAGGGACAAATGAGCTTTGACCCTATAAAGGACGGAACAATGAGGGCAGCATCACCAAACAGTAAAGATGTGTAGATTATACCAAGATACATCTCCATACAAAATTTGAAAGAAATCCATCAAGAAATGTGGCCTGCAGAGTGAATTCACGCCATCCCTTGAAGTATGACCTTTGACCCTATAAAAGACGGGACACTGGTGGCAGCATCACCAAAAACTACAGGTTTTTAGATTACACCAAGGGACACCTTCATGCAAAATTTGAACGCAATCCGTCAAGAAATGCAGAAGTAAGAGTGCAAGAAATGGAAAAATGACCTTTGACCCTATAAAGGACGGAACAATGAGGGCAGCATCACCAAAAATTAAATATGTGTAGATTATACCAAGATACATCTCCATACAAAATTTGAACGAAATCCGTCAAGAAATGCAGAAGTAAGAGTGCAAGAAATGGAAAAATGACCTTTGACCCTATAAAGGACGGAACAATGAGGGCAGCATCACCAAACAGTAAAGATGTGTAGATTATACCAAGATACATCTCCATACAAAATTTGAACAAAATCCATTGAGAAATGTGGCCTGCAGAGTGCACTCACGACATGTCCTGAAGTATGACCTTTGACCCTATAAAAGACGGGACACTGGTGGCAGCATCACCAAACACTATAGGTTTTTAAATTACACCAAGAGACACCTTCATGTAAAATTTGAACAAAATCCGTTGAGAAATGTGACCGCCAGAGCGCACACAAGAGTACACACAAGACATCTATCAAAATATGACCTTTGACCCTATAAAAGACGGAACACTGGGGGCAGCATCACCAAAATCTATAGGGTTCCAGATTTTACCAAGAGACACCTTCATACAAAATTTGAACAAAATCCGTTGAGAAATGTGACCGCTAGAGCGCACACAAACTTTCCCCAAAAATATGGCCTTTTACCCTATAAAAGACGGAACACTGGGGGCAGCATCACCAGAAACTATAGGGGTCCAGATTTTACCAAGATACACGTCCATAGGAAGTCTGAAAGAAATTCGTCGAGAAATGTGACCGCTAGAGCGCACACAAGAATGTGACGCGGCGGCGGCGGCGGCGGCGGCGAAACGCTGCTGAATCCAAAGTATCCTCCGGCATACTGCCGGGGATACAATAAATCATATTTTTGAGGGGGCTGCACACTTTATGAGCTAATCATTTCTGGGCCCTGTTTCATAAAACTTGTCATCAATGACAAGTTGCAATAACTGTTATAAGTTACTGAAATCCTTGCATCTGATTGGCAGAGAACAAATTTATCGGTAAAAATCACCGACAAGAAACTTGATGGAATGCCCCCCAGATCATTGCAATGATTGCTCATTTTGAGCATCCCCTAAAATGGCAGTTAAATCAATTGTAATTACAGCAGTCTTTCAAAACAATTGCCATAGCACTTGCACTTTCGCAGCATTCAATAGAGAAGGAAATGGACATAATGGTTATGAAAATAAATTTGCAAATCTAGAACTATCTACATGTATTTCATCTAATGCTTCATTTCAATCGGACTGAAGAAAGTCTGAAGAAAGTGAAAAATCAATCTAGTGGTAACGTATTTTACCCTGGCTTTCACTAAGCTATCAGCTACAGTACCCTCAAACATAGAAGGAATTGTTTCCATACTACACCTGGATCAAGAGAGACACTTGTACATAAATGCCGTGTGTGAATAAGGGCAGATAAGGACTATGTTGACAGTATGCAATGGTGATATAAACATTCTTTGTATCTACATTATGATGACTATGATATTACACCCGACGGCCCTGTTTCATAAAACTAATATTATCAATAACAACTTCCACATATCTATGACAGATTTGCTTCGTCTCAGCCAATCAGATGCAAGTATTTCAGTAGCTGATATCAGTTATTGCAACTTGTTATTGATAACAAGTTTTATGACACAGGGCCCTCAAGTACATGTATGTATTGTAATATGTGACCCGCCGCCTCAAAACCTACAATAAGACGCACGGACCACAACGTAGCAAACAGCCCAAAATAGTAAATTTGCTTGGATCAGTCGATTTTCTTTTTTTGATAGAAATGGGTAGTTTCATTATCATTCTATCATGTCTCAAGTTTGTGAGTCGTAATTCGACTTAGAAATATGTTTTTGGGGCATTTTAAAATGACTCCTTTTTTTCACCTGTGGAGCTAATGGATGTTTGGAGAGCTTTTGTAGTACTTTCATTCAATGCCAAATTACTACTTTACCTCTGAAGGTATTAAATTGATTTTTAGAGTGAGTAATGAATAGGTCCTCGTGGAGCAGCTTGCCAAAATTCAGCCTAATCTTATAATCCCTTCATACCGCTTGCTATGGCCATTTGAATACCCAGTTTTACTTGGGCGCACGGAGAGAGCGAAGGTTTAGCACTCTTTTGTTTCGAACTTAAATGGCCATTTTCTCTGAATAGGAGTTATTGATTACTGGTTACATACTGATTCTAAATGTGATATTTAAAGGTGTTATCATTGAGTAAACTAAGCAAGTGATATACCATCGGAAAGCTGAGAATCTCTACTTTCAGAAAATGTATAAAATAAAAAAAATAATTTTGGCGACTTATTGTAGGTTTTGAGGCGTCGGGTCACATACATGTACATGTATGCACATGTACATGTACATGTACATGTACGTACATGTATATCCAGTGTCCCATCATGACCATGTTCAGGATTTCCACAGCAATTTTAGAACCAAATTCCATGACTTCCCATGACGCATTTTTGCTTTTTTTCCAAGACCAGATGAGTACCATTTTGGTATGGGTTGCGGCATCCAAGCTGTGTACAAATACCATGCATTGATACATGTATATATATATAGGTATATAATATTCTTGTTTCTGATGGAAGGCTAACATAGTCACACATGGCCCACATCCGCAATCAATGCCCATGTCTTTGGGAGACTTATTTTCATTTTCCATGATTTTGGACAGAAGAATTTATTTTTCCCCATGACTTTCCAGGTTTTCCAAGACTGTGGGAACCTTGTAAGTTCCATTTAATATCAAATGATACTAAAATGTTTAGAGTATTAAATGCTTGAAAACCCAGAACTTGCATCATTGAAAAGACATCATTAATGTGCTGATATCAACAGAATGACACAACTACATGTAGTCAGGTGACATCTCATAAGACAATGATGGATTAAAGAATGCTGGGACAAAGTGGACAACAAAACATATCAACACAGTCTGGAATGGGGTATTTCTCTCAAGTACTGAGTAAAATTATCTGTCAGGAATGTCTATGAAATTTAACAGCAACAGTAGTACTTTTCCCCACAGTTTAAAATAAAATCTCAAATAAATGAACAAAGAGAAGCTGTTATTGCATTTTCAATCCTGCAAGAGCTCATTTGTTAGTACTCTATAAAACCTTTCCTTAATACTTCTGTCCAAAGATAATTTATTTTATATATAGTACAGCAGAAGGAAATATTCCACATATAAAAGCACAGATTAACAGGAAAACAATAAAACTTGAAAATGTGTGACCTGATCAAAACAAATTATAAATATTGAAAGAAATAAAATCTGAATCAAGGTTTACCAGCAAATCATATTGCAGTTTTGTTAAAAAAACAAACTTATTAAGAAAAAATTGGCTTGCTTTTGCTCAATTTTCCTTTCTAAAAGATGAACAAAAATGCCTATTTCGGAAAGTTATGCATTCTTTGTTCATTAAAAACAACACTGCAGTACAAACAACACACATGCCAGTTGTTTTGTAATAAAATTCTGATCTATAACATTCTTCTTATTAATTAATATTGTCTCCATCTGCCTGTTCTTTCTATTTTATTTTGCAAATTTCTCTCTAGCTATTCCTTTCACTGATAAATAGAAGATTCAGACAGAATAATCTTTTGGTAAAGCCTCTATTGTTTTCCAGGTTTGGAGACCTTACATGTCATTGAATAGAGATGAAACTAATTGCAATATAAAGATGAATCGATGCCCATGTATAACATGGCACTAGGTATTGCATTAGTACTTTATGCATGTACATGGCGTATCACTCAAGGAAAATCAATGATGAGCAATCTATAAACAACAAATTACTTTCACAGAATGTTGACAACAAGTGAAATCACGGGAAACATTATGCTTTAATTTCTTATTTTTTGTAATAACTTTATTAGGTATTTCATCCCATTTTGCAGGCTTGTAAACACAAAATTCTGCGAAACTTTGCACAGGTGTAGTAGACATCCTAAAGATACTGCCTATGAAATTTCAAGGTCACAAGTTCTATAGCTCCTTTGTAAAGAAATAAAAATCTTGCTTTTGTCACAGAGGGAGATATTCAGAAACAGTGACGGTCACAAATACTTTTTAAAACTGTGAAGAAAAAAATTTTGACTTGGAAAAAATGAAGTGTTACCAAATTGTTGTTTTTTGTAATTTATGGCATACTCACAAAACTTTTTTAAAAAATTCTGCAAAAGGGATGAAGTACCGTTCAATTGTTATATCTAAAAAAAATATATATTTGATGCTTGTGCATGTATGTCAGTTCCCTGAATCTGTCATTCTATCAATGACATAAATGTTTTTATACATGTAAAGTGAGATCAGTTTTGTAATTCTGTAAATCGAGGTATATCATAATTCAATAGTAAATATTTGACAAAAAAGAGAGGTATAAGTTTTTGTCATGTTAATCTACTGTCAACGTGGAATATTTTGCGGTGTAGAAATTTTTCTCGCATTTCGCGCAGGATGAAATATGCGCGAAAATATAAACACATATTTTTTTTATTGTATTCTTTTGCCCATGAGTATAGCTCGTGGGTGAAATTAAAAACACATGAAATTCACCTTAAAATTTGCTGAGAGCGAAAAATTGATAGCGTGAAAATCTCCACTTCTACAGTACATGGAAGGAGAAAAAGTACTTCAATGCATTTCAACATGAAATGATTATTGTTAGGAAATATTAGTACTTTGAAATGGCAAAAAAACAAAAGTTATTGTGATAATCACATCCTTCATAATGCAAACTCTATGGATAATGTGCTTTTCCTTAATCACCTGTGGGGTTACTCGTGCAGCACTTCTTTCCACAACCAATAAAAAAAATTATACTTTATTTTACCTTCGGAACATTTGAAATCTTTTCTTCCTGTGTAGGCTTTAGATGAATATTTTGGTGAAGATAAACAAATAAAAAAACAAGAGAATGAATGTTAAAGACGATACACTCTATACATTCAAATGCAATCACACTGAAAAAATAATTGTAATGCGATGACAGGGCAATAAATTTATAAATTCTAACCTTCTTTTCTTACATTTCTTTTCCACTCTAAACTGAGATCCGTGCAATGCTGTAAAGTGGAGAGAACTGTTGTCACCTCGTGAGGAAAGTTATTGCAGGGTAGAGTAACGTGAGGAAAGTGAAATTCATCAAATAAATAATGTTCAGGTTTTCACCATGAATGGATGCTCATGGCACAATGAAGTACAGTTAGGTAAGAAAGGAATCAATGAAATACCAACCAAGTACCAAGAAACTTGAGCATATTTTCCTCAAAGAATACCCCTAGAATATCATTCACTGAGAAACTAGCTAAAATCAGAATACTTTCTTGATATTAATAGTAATAGTCTTTTTGTCTGCATTATTTTTTAGCAAATGGTACATGGTAAAATAATGTCTCCATTAAAGTTTTATTACCCTGGCTATGGCTCTGGCAACAGAGTCAGAGAGCCAGCGCACAGGAAGAAAGGAATAAATCCCAAGCAAATATCCCATTTTTCACCTGCCCTGGGTCGAAAGAGACAATTGTATACATAATATCTTGTCAAAGAAAATATATGTATCCACCAGGAAGTGATTTGAACCCTCAACTTGCTGAGAGTCAAGTGAATGAACTGTGACAACAGTACTGCTACTTTTGGTGAACAGAATTTCATAAAACTTTAAAAATGCAGAAAGTCAAAATTTATGAACTGCCTAATACATGTATTTTGGTCTATTTCAGCCAAATTTATATTGCACAAAGTGACCTCACAAAAAAATGTAATGCAAGATGAAAGAAAATGGCAGACCATTTCACTTGTGGCAGCTCTAACATGAAGGAAAAAAAATATAATAATGATCAAATGGTATTTTTAATCTTCACTCCAGGATATATACAAATGAGTAAATGCTTCTTTTATCAAATACATGTTAAATGACAATCAGATACTCCCCTAGCGCACACTGACGCAGCATATTCCTAATATATTTGATTCTTTTACATGTATATACAGTTTATCGCCTATATACATATACATGTAATTTACTTTTACAGTGTAACATATTTTTAAGCATTTTGACAACAAATTTCGGGAAATAAACTAATTCAGTCATTTTGATGTACATGTAAAATGATCAATGATAAAACCCTTATTAAAGGCATAATAATCACTTGAATAAGCCTCCTTCATCATTATATAAGTATATTTTTTCTCCGGGACCCAGAAATCTGTTAGGCAGATGTACATGTACGTGTAGTTGTATACCAGCTATTAAATCATGATGAATATTAAACTACGGAGAGAATAGGCATATTGTTTCACTTGTCAATAGGGACGTCACAATGTGGTTATTAATTATGGAGGTACATGTACATGTAGCTTGACCTGAGTAATTTTTACAGAAATTTCCCAAGGACAGTCCATTTTATAGCCAATTTTATTACAGCCAACACCTGATTAGCCAATAAATCTTGAAGGGCAGAAGGCTTGACTTCATTTTACCTACCGGTATTCAATAAAGGCTTCTTTTTTTCATCATCATTTCATCATTTTGTGCCTTCATCACATAAACACTAACAGACATAAGAGATATAATCAATCTTACGATCAATTGTAACTCTTCGGTACATGGTTTGCCATAGACTTAGGATTGATATCAATTGTAAGATTGATTGTATTCTCTTTAATGTTACAGGCCCCGGGATTCATAGGAATAAAACAGATCTACAGTGAGTGAAAAGTACGAATAAGGGAATGATCACATATTTCAAAGAGAACAAGGGGCTTGTATGGGTTCGGTGGAATGAATTAAATCTTCAAAGACTTTTTATACATTAGAATAATTAGAGACGGCTGTTATTTTTTCACCTGGACCCCCGTTTCATAAATCTTATAATCAATAACAGCTTCCACAAATCTAGGACAAATTTTGCTCTCAGCCAATCAGATGCAAGCATTTCAGTAGCTTATAACTGTTATTGTAACTTGTGATTGATAACAAGTTTTATGAAACGGGGCCCTGATGTGCGGTGGATTCGGTGTCATGGATCAAATCTTACGTCATTTTTCATGATTTAGAATAATTTGACAGTCGCTATATATTCACCTGATGTGCAGTGAATTCATTGTTATGGATCAAATCTTGCATCACTGTATAGTATTTTAGAATGACCTGACAGTTGCTATTTTTTCACCTGATGTGCGGGCAGCTGTACCCAGCCTCGTGGATCCCAACGCATTCGACGACCGGGGAGTGACCGCTGTCCCACATACCAGGTTCACAGGTACGACATAGTTTGTCCAGGGTGCACGGGATACGCACTAGGGTACGGAACTGGTGGAGAAGACTCCTCGCCTGTAGAGGGGGTAAGGGAGAAATAAATGATACTTGATTTTATTTATTAATTTCTACTAAGACAATTAAAAACTTCAACTTCAACTACTGTACCATCAATCAATTGCCTATATCGTTTCAGTGAATATCTCACTCGAAGGCCCCCCCCCCCTCCCGAGAGTGAAATCTGAATCTGGTTTTCAACCCAGCTCATGTACTTGGTCTTATGTACATATTTTCTTTTTTCTTCCTTTAATATATTTCCATTCGTTCCATTTTGAGAAGATCAATGGTAACATGTTGCCTGAGATAACTTGGGCTGGGATCTATTGAAAAGTGCATATGTGACCCTCCACCACAAAACGACCAATAAGTCGCAATGGGAGTTTCAGAGTAAACAACTGAAAAAGGTGGTTTGGGGTAGAAATTTTTATTTTAACTTTTCTGAAAGTTCATTTATTAATCTACCATCTGACAAAATTTCAGGTTAAAATACCTTGTTGAAATATGTTTTTACTCTCGTTCAAAATGACCATGTTTTCCTGGACTCTGTGTGTCAACTTGCTGGGATTGTACTTCACATCGCTTTTCTGGTATAGCTTAAAAACTATGCACTGTCTGATATTCAAAATCTAAAGAAACATAGAAATATATCTATTCTGAAGGTATATGGAAAGTTTCAACCCAATCCAATTAGTACTTCACAGTGTATGCTAGGGTGTTTTGACTCATTGTGCGACAAACAATAGGACACAGATTAGGCGCTCTAAAATGGTCACTCTTCTTTAGAGCCCGTTTTCTCTATTGTTTTGGTCATTAGCCTGTCTGACACGTTGATATTCTCATTGTAATTTACAAGGGTTTGCTTAGTCCATACAAGACGAGTTATATATCATTTTAAAGCTTAGAATCTAAGCTTTCAAACTGTGTTGAAATTTTAAAACCCAAATTTTAAAACCCAAATTTCCAACTTATTGGTCGTTTTGTGGTGGAGGGTCACATATTATACCAAAATTCGAATCAGCCTCGTAACAATTCAAATATACCTCTCTTGCATACCTTCTTGAGTACAATATCACCATTCATCTGCATGGAGAGGTTGCTGAAGTGAAGAAGCATGTCGTCTGCCGGCAGAGACTGCTGAACAACGTCGTCTCCGTAGATGGCGATGATGGCAAGGCATATGAACAGATGGAAGTAGTCAGTCTGGTAGTGGGCCCAGCAGGACTCCCACATCCTCAGCGCCTCGGGCTCAGAGAACTCACGCTTGAAGCAGAGCAGAATCCATCTGCGATAGGGTGGGGCGATAAGCAGGATTTGTGTGCTTCTAATCTACACATCTTGAAAATTTCTGAAATGCCAGTGCTACTTGTACATCAAAACAATAATTTTACTAAAATTTACTGTCCATTTTCTGTTCCACCTTGCAAATTTGTTTTCTAAATATAAAGCATAAAGTCAAATATAAAGTGATAAGAATACTGGGTGTTATCTTTTGTCAGATACTAATTACCGTCGACCATTTCCATGAGATCGCCCAATTTTTGCACACTGGTTATCCTGCCTGTATGGTTTGACATGTTGTTCCACCATCTACAAAGAATATGGAAAAATGTCTTGCCATCTTCCCCCCCCCCCCAAATAAAATTACTCATTATCTTCCTCATTATCTGTCCTTCATCATCACTCTCTATTTTTTTCCATCCTTTTCCCCTTCTCTTCCTTTTCCTCCTTATCGCACTACTTATGATTTTGATATCTGCATGTATGCTTTTCCTTCTCTTTTTTATTCCTTCTCCTCCGTTCCCCTTTTTTTCTTGTTTCACTTGCCCCCTCCCCATCCTCATTATTTTCTTCCCTTCTTCCCCTTTTCTTCCTCCTAACATCTCAGTTTTTTCCCTCTCTCCTCACCTGTGGCAGAATAATAGTTCCATGGCATCATCAATTTGAATCAGATGATCCCAGAACTCTGGCAGCATCAACTTGATCAGCTCCAAAAGATAGGTCTAAAGCGAGAGAGAGATAGAGAGAAAAAAAAGTTGAAAATTGCGGTATATATATATATATATATATAAATGGCTATAATACACAATAAACCTGTACATGCATATTTCATATAATAAAGTGACTATGAGAGGGAAATGTCTTAAAATGACAGTAAACTGAGGCTCCTAAATAGTGCCATCTTTCAACAGGATTTGATAAGTTTCTGTGCCTCTCATTTTCCCATCATGCCCCATTCTAGTTTGTAAAAGCTTAGAATGCATCTGCACACAATTTTCCACAATGCCAAGTCAAAAATGATAGTTTGAAATATAAAATTTGCCTATTATCCAACCAAACTGGTTGTCAAAATTCAAAATAAAAATGCAATTAACTTTCAAATTATACTCTTAATTCAGCAATCACTGTAAGATGGCGCTGTTCAAATTCTGTCAGTTTAATGTCACTTTAATTGAAGTATGTCAGGTACATGTATGACAAAAGGCATCAAAATCGAAATAAAGGGGAATTTTTTTTTAAATGAATATAAATATGTTTGTGGAATAAAACATCTTCTGTAAATATGATAAACAAGAAAACAGAGCTGAAGGAGAATTAAAAGGGAAGTTAGACAAGATAGGAGAGCAAATGGAAGGAAGAAAAAACAAAAAACAAAGCCAAGGAAGAAGGATGGGAAAAGAAAAAAAATCCTATATCAAGGACAGACAAGGGGGGGGGGGCATAGAGACAGTAGATACAGAAGAGAAAGAAAAGGAAAAGAAAAAAAAAAACCAGAAAAACAGAACTAGGGATCAGCAAAAAGAATGATATTAAAGGTATTATATCCCTTTCTATAGAATTTTTCAAACATCATGAAATTTGCAGGGATCAGCTTTTAACCAAACAATAATACTTATGCAGTCATACAGGTCAGTTCTAAAACATTTTAAAGTAACATGTATTACTGTTGACAGTTGACACCAATTCTGGGGTACCAAGTGTAACACCTACAGACTGTATTCTATTTGAAATCAGTGATTCTGTAACAAAATCAATCTGACCAATTACTTGAATTGTGGACAAATCAGACCAGATGTCGATTTTATTTAGGACATCAATTGGTAAAACAGATTTCGTTACAGACGCATAATTCTGTTCCAGATTGTGAGTGTACACCTGTTACCCCACAGTAGCAGAGCCATATATGTATGCATGTAGTACATGGCAACCTGCCTAAAATTCCAATTGAAATCGTATGGTCAATCACTCCACGAACATTTTCAAGTCCAGTTCCCTGATATTCAAAGGGGAGTTCTCAAACAGTATTTTCTTCTAAAATACAATTCAAACAATATTTGGACAAAAAGATCTTAACATTTGGCCTGCAAAAAGAATATGATATATGGTATTATATATATATGGTGTTCATCAGGGATGATGGCTGCATCCTATTTATTCAACACTTCATAACTCACAAGTTGCATCTCCATGTCTTCATCCTTGGGAGAGCTGACAAAGATGACATTCTTCATGAGGCTGACGAAGCACCAGAAAGCATCTGATTCGTCCTGTAGTTCAGCCAGGATTGGAGCAAGGAGGTCAGACATGCCCTGGCTATAGCCCATGGAGGGCTGGTACACTGCAAAGTTCAACAAGATGCTCCTAAGGAGAAAAGAAGGGGGATTAAATTGTGGAAAAACATTTGTCAACCTTGATAAGATTATGGCTAGTTGTTTAAACATGCTCTAGGTGACCCATAAAATGGCTGGTGCACTGCAGACTTCAACAAGATTTTCCTGGCATGAATTGAATTAGACGCGATACTTATTCATGAGAAAACATTCATTGGATAATTCAATAAGGTACAGTGAAGTTAGAGGAAGGAAGAGAAAGAGAGAGCTTATAAGGACAACTTCTTCATGAGGCTGGCAGAGCACCAGAAGGCATCTGATTCGTCCTGTAATTCAGCCAGGATTGGGGCTGTAGCACATTGAGGGCTGGTGCACAGCAAAGTTCAATAAGATGTTCCAGGGATGAAAAGAAATAGAATGGTATATCCAGAAATGAGAAAGCATTATTCGGAAAGATTTCAATATGTGCAATGAAGATTGAGGGAGGAAAGCAAAAAAGAGAGAGAGAGAGCGAGCTGACAAGACAAGGAGGATGTTCTTCGTGCGACCAACAAAACAGAAGAAAGAACATTTCATGCGACGGTTCAGCCAGGATTCCTTGGTTATAAATGTATACACTCAAAGACAGCTGGTACAGGGCAAATGTACTCCTACATGTAGCATAGACAAAAAGAGATCTGATACTGACAACTGAAATCAATTTGTGGGGGACAGAGTGAGACAGAGGAAGAAAAAGAGGTGGGAGGATGGAGAGATTGAAAAAAAGAAAGAGAAAGAGAAAGACCAATTCAGAAAGGATGTATTCTCATTAGACTGATTTCAAATTGACCTTATATTAATCAATGTAAAAGCATCTCATGATGTCAACAGAATTGTTTTTGTTTTTTATCATTAATAAATGAGGGGAACACTGTGAAACAGAGAGACAGAGACAGAGACAGAGAGAGAGCTGAGAAATACCAGAGAGATCAAAAGAGAAAGAAGAAGGGGGCACCTTGACAGCTTTCATACACAAACACACATACACACACACACACAGAGGTGAAAAAAATACAGATGGAAACAGTGATAGAGATTAAACATAAACCAACCTCATGATCTCCACATTAGGGTTTTGCTCTCCTTTGAAGTATGGATGAGTACGGTCAGTTCGGACCACATCCTTGTCCACTGTGCTCTGGACAGTGCGATAAAACAACTTCTGCTGCTCTTCTCTCATCTCTAACCTGAGAGAACAAAGGACATACATGTACTGACATGAAATTGAATGCATATGACTATGTACACACAATAAAATTATTTCCTTCATATGTATGTTTGTAATCACAAGTATTTTACATGTAGATGAACATATTATACAACTGAAGCAAGAAGCCAAATCTGAGACTTTAAATTCAATACTAAAACAAAACTTTGTGCCACATGGAATAATTCCCTACTTTAAAGCATGTATGATACAACTGAACCTGCGATTAGAGTGCAGATGCATTGTAGATGTTTATTCTGCAGTTTTTAATCTTCCATAAATTATGTCGGGTGCAGATGATATAGGAAAGATCCTGAATTTCCTTGAACTCCATTTTCCAGAAAATACCCTGCTTGAAATTCTTGCATCATCCACACATAATATAACAAGTTTGGGAAGATTACCAGTATTAAGACATCCCTGTACACTGAAAACATCTGAGGAATCTCTAAAGAAGACTGGGCATCAAATAAAATGACCAAATAATCTAATGACACTATTTCAGGCTTCTCACAAAATCTTGTAATTTTCTCCTTCTAGATTAGATATGATCTCCACAGTCCACAATCTCCACAATCCTTCACGTGGCTTGAGAATTTGTTGAAAATACATGTAGTAAATGTGTGAACATCTACATGTACATATGTGCATGTATCTACCCACCTCTCCTTTTGAATGTCCTCGTATTCTAGCCTCTTCTGGCCCCTGAGGGCATTTCTCTCTTCTGTCGTGGAATCAAACGCAAAGAATCCCAGGAGGAACGGCCAGACATCTCTCCGTAGGTACTCATCTACCCCGCCGAAGAACACGACCTGATTACAGACAGAGACAAAGGACATTTGCCACACATTAAAGGTAATGTTTAGCTCTGGTAAGCCCTCAAAAACTTTTCATCAGATTTATCAGATTTTTGTTGATAAATAGCAAGATACACATGAGAGGCAAAAGATAATTTAGGTGCCGGGTCCGGGATATAAACGACCAACAACTTCAGCGCCCACTATACACCATGCATTCAAAACCTACACACAGAGACACACATGCTATCTCTGTGCGAAGCCTCGAGATCGTTGCGCGGGGAGCCATTCACTGGAAATAATTGATGGAATACCAAATGATCTTGCACTAACATCTTTTGAAACATGGAAAACAACATGAAACTACATGTACATGTATGCGTAACATGTTTCCAATTTCCTTTTTGCTACCAAAACTGTACATGAGTTTTAATTAAAAGCATACATGTATATTGAAGGGCCTTGTGGACAAATTCATGAAGGAATATAGAGTAAAAGAGGTTGTTTTTTCACGAGATTGAATTTCATTCCTGTGCTATAAATACATCTAGCCTTTTAGAGTCTGTTCTCTAGAGTTGTCTTCTTGACCCAGGTACATGTACACTCTATATAAAATGGCTACTAACTAAAAATGTCTACAAATATGAGAAAAACAAGAGAAAAGTGTCTTTTCTGAGACTCTGACAATTAACATTTCTTTGAAACATGGCAAGTATGTTTTGCGAGCATCTTTGATACACGTACATGTACATCTACATTTACATGTACATACAAACGATTCAAATACTCTCACTTTCTCTTGAATAATAAAAAAACAGGAACGTGTATGGGGGTAATTTACATTCAGGGGAATCGCATATTGTCATTATCATACAAGTAAGGAACATTCAAATTTAAGACCTCATTCTTTAAGCCCCAGACAATAAAAGCAACGTATAATAATTTATTTCATGATCATAATGCATCAGAATGATTTACAAATGTATCAATCAATCAATGATTATACTGAGACAATTTTCACTGTGGATACTGGATGAAAAGAAGAATGATGTACATGTATTGTGCGGGAGGGAAATTTTGCATCCCTTAGAAGACTGTGTGGAACGTTCCCTCAGCAGACATGCATGCTGAGGCAAGATCTTCAATTTGAAATGCCAATGGGCTAAGCCAGAAAAATGCACCACTTGGCTCCCATCATGAAATATAGATCCCATCATGAATAGCAAAGCAACCACTGAATCATTCTAGAAAACATTAATCTCTCTCCTGTTGCACTTTGCAATGCAAACAACAATTTCAAAGTAATGAATAAATAAATGGAGTTTCATTAATTTAAAAGCAGACATTCATTAATGCAATTTTGAATCCTGGGATTTCGGTACCTGGAGGTTGTGCCCTTATTAAGAAAAAAACAACAACAGCACTTCACTATGGTTATCTGCATCTATTAAAGCTACTACATGTAGGTTTCTAATCGATACTTTCATGACTCTAAACTGCATGTATGTTAACACATGACTTTGTCAATTAAAATGAAATATAAAGCATATGGCACTTCACATTGTATAACACAGCCAGGGGCGGATCGAGAAATTTGTAAAAAAATGGGGGCGGGGCTCACAAATCTAAAGTTTTCTGACAAGCAAATAAAAAAAATGTTCACTTTTCTTTCAAAAAGGGGGGGGGGGGGTCACAGGCCGGAAGTGCCCCCCCCCCCCCCCTCCCCAATCCACCACTGAACACAGCTATGCTTTCGTAGCCTTTCTTGCAAGCAGGTACTCTTTTTTATGAAGCCCCACTTACATGTATATGTACCATTCATTTGTAACATTAAAAAAATGGCTTTTATTTTACCACTGCAGAATTTTACTTCGTCATTTTTTAAACTTTGTTTTATAGGCACGAGCATGTACCACACCTTGTTTGTATGAACGAGGCTTTACAAATATTTTTTTTATTTCTATATTATACAAGTCAGGGGAGCGTTTCATCAAGTGCTTTGTCAGTGATTTTTACTGACAAATTACTGTTATAAGCTACTGAAATCCTTGCATCTGATTGGCTGAGAGCAAATCTGTCGGGAAAAAATTACTGAAAAAACACTTGATGAAACGCTCCCCTGATTTGAATACAATAACATTGGCATTCAGATACTGACTTCATTATATGCACATTATTCTGGAAAAAAAAAGAAAAAAAACGCACATCTTGAACATCTGAAATATTGTTTTACACTACATGTAAATACTACAGAGTGAATAAAAGGACCTTGGTCCAATAAGTTTTTTCAGGGCTGTACATGTGCAGTATACAAGGAGATGAAATTGAATTCTAAAACATCCATTCCCTTTTAAAAATAAATCATATTTATAAACTAGTGGCTGATGACATGAAGAAGTACATACACATCCATGAATCTCTTTAAAGTTAATATGTGCCTGCATCAAGTACTGGACACTCCATAAATAAGGCACCGCAGAGAGCAGGCAAGCTATAAATAGACCTTTTAACATTTACATGTACTCTCTCCTGTTCTCCATGCTTTCACCCCGGGTTATTTGCTTAGTTATTAATGCATGCTCCCATTAGAGCAAATGAAAAAAAGCTCCCAGGTAAATATCATGACCATTTCACAGGATATGGTTGTGTACTGCAATATATCAATGCCTATTGAACAGAACATTTGGAAATGACAGGCTTTCTTTAAGTTTCTTTCTCAAATTAATAAATGAATGATAAGGGCATAATATATAGTGCATGCTTGTTTTTATTGTACTTTGAAAATGAATATATCCGACGAAGATGCAGAGAACAATCTGAAAAAAAAACCAATGTAGAGGAGAAATAATATTGAGGGATACAGATATACAGACATACATGTAATTTGTAAATGGGAGAGAAAGAGAGAGCAGGGGAGGCAGAAAGAGAGAGGGAGGCAGAAAGAGAGAGGGAGAAAGAAAGAGAAAGAGAGAGGGAGATAGAAAAGATAAAGAGGTGAAAATAACTACATGTATAATACCGGTATCTATTCTTTGATCACAAATTAAACAACAAAGGGGGAACCTTGTGTTAAAATTGAAAATATGAGCGGGGGAGAAAGAAGAACGAAAAGGAAAGAAGGGGATGAAAAGAGATGACAAGTGTTAATATAGTATGTCTATTCAAACTTATTCTTTAATTTAGTAGTACTGATCGATGGTCTTAATGTTCTCTCTGATGTTTACGATATTACCATGCAATAAGCATTAGCTCCTCTTGGTCAGTCAAGGGTTTAAAGTCAGAAGGACCCTCGCTGAGCAGTCATCTGATGTCTTGCACAAGATCATAGATGCGGTCACAAGTGACCGATCAAGGAAGGTTAATAGAGATAGTGATAGAGCTCACCCTTGGCTATAATAAATCTCTCTACACAATGGCGGCTGCTGGAAGGAGCTACAGGGGGGTATGTGCTCCCTCTGGGCCCTCCCCCTGGCCAGACCACATTTGCCACACTGTAAATACACAAGATCCGGAGTAAAAAAAAATTGTTTGGGTGCTCCCCCCCTCCCCCTTCTGTCAGATAATCCTGGAACCACTACCATGAACCTAAATGTATAGAGTTACTGTAGGTCGAGACATGTTATAGTTCTAATTAATATCACCTGATGTGTCTTGACATACCCCTCCTTATTCGGGGGTCATTATCCATTAAAGTGCACATTTGATGTACCTTACTGGAAAGAAAAAAACATGTGGATCACATACATGTCATACACCATGCAACAATATAAATTGCAGTGATGCTGTGGACGCGCTGCCGCGATAGACGGTCTCCTTTAGAAAGGTTGCCTGAATGGCCTGTACTGTCCTATATTGTATATCCAGGGTGCCCGCTTTGCAACATATGGTCCAAAGAAAGCAAGGTTGTGCTGTTGAGATTTTGATCCATTTTGGAAAAGAGGTATATCACTCATACCGCATCAACTTCACATTTGATGGTTTGATTCTTTTCCTGCATAGTGTATTTTCACTTCTTAATGCTTCTCTCTTTCCTTCTTCAGTTCCCACCCTCTTTCCCCATTACTTTCTCCTCTTATTATTCATATTACATACATACTCTCTTAATTCTTTTTAACAATATACATTCATTTACTCTCCATCTTTCACACTACTGAAGTCTGAAGACAGCTTTGTGACAATGTTGGGGCAGTTTTGAGAATTCAAAGACAAATAGAAGATCAATTTACAATATGGGACTGAAGAAAGCGCTGGGCTGCCAACATGTCCCATTTCCTCTGTATTCTTTTTCTCTCTGTCTTTTTCTCTCATGGAAAGGCACTTTATAAATGAAATTTAATATTATTATCATCAATATACTGAAATTAAGTATTAAACATTTCTAAACGTAGTTAGAGATGATTATTTCATTGTACCTTTCGTAATCTGAAGATGTCCTCAATCTGGCCCTTGTCGTTGATGTAGTTCCACCAGAGTTCCTCGCTGAGCTCACTGAAAAGACCCTCCTCAGGATGGCAATCCTCTGGCTTCATACTGGACTGGATGATGTTAAACTTACGCAAGTAATGACTGGTACCATCATCATTTTCTATGGCCTACAGAGAGAGAGAGACAGAGAGACAGAGAGAGGGAGAGAGACAGAGAGAGGGAGAGAGAGAGAGAGAGAGGAGAGAGAGAGAGAGAGGGAGAGAGAGAGAGAGAGGGGGAGAGGGAGAGGGAGAGAGAGGGGAGGGAGAGAGAGGGGGAGAGGAGAGAGAGGAGAGAGAGGAGGGGAGAGAGGGAGAGAGAGAGGGAGAAAGAGATAAAGAGAGTGTACAGGAAAGAGAGATGAGAATGAGGAGAGAGAGGCAGCACCAGGCAGAGAGATGGACATGGAGAAGGCAACAGAGAGAGAGATGGAGAGACAAAGAAAGAGACAGATAGAGAGACAAAGAAAGAGACAGAGAGAGAGACAGAGATAGAGACAGAGAGAGACAAAGGATGTCAGAGAATGAGATAGGGTATTAGAGATGATACAGAGAGAAAAAGAAGAAAACAGAGAGGGAGAGAGAGAGAAGAGAAAGCGAGACAGAAGACAGAGACAGAGAATGAGAAGAGATGACAATGAACAAGATAAAAAGCATAGAGATGGAAGATAGAAGAATACAAGAGAAAGACATAAACAAGGATGTGGACAAATACAGTAAGAGAGAGAGAGTGGAATTTCCAAAAGAATAAAACACAGAATGTAGAAAATAACATTAAGAAGGTGGAAATACATAAATACATAGTACAGAATGGAAAACGGGGAAAGCGAGTGTAGAAATAAAGAGCATTTACAAAGAGAGAATGGAAGTAGAAAGACAAAGAAATAATTGGAGGATAGAAAGGAATTTAAAAGGATAGACAAGGAGACAGAAAAAAACCAAGAAAAATTATATCATCTGAGACATTTTAGCAACTGGTAAAAGACATCCAAAGTATGGATTTCAAAATTGATTCCATGCCATCCCATATAAACAGATCGAAATACTGAAATTAAATAGAAGAATGTCCTTCACTGAAATCATGCATGCATGAATACATACATGTACATGTACATGTACAGATCTTACCACTGTCAATCCCGGATCTGAGGTTATACATGTAGGATACTATACATTTGTATCAATAAAAGTATATTGTTACAGAATGAACACAATGAAATCAGGCAACAGCTAGAGGATGCAATACAAGTCAATTTACAACATGTACAGTTGTATGACATGGCAGACAGAAACAAAATTATTATACAGGATTTTGTTGTTTTCATCAACACCAAAAAATGACTGTGTCAATGATTCAATAAATTTTTTTCAACTGCCTGCACAAAGGTCTTTGATTAAAAATGAATTTTCTGTTTTTATCCTGACTGAAAAACCTACATGTACTGTATGCACATACGTACATGTAGTTCTTCAGCAACTCAGTTTAGGCTGAGTTTGTGATGTCATTCCCATAGAATGCAATATAACCTCCATTATATAGGTCTATGCCTACATGTACATGTACATGTAAGTGTTACAACTACTCAAGCTTTACATGTATTAAAGCTTACATGTTGCAGCACCAATGTGTGTTTATTATGTATACTCTGGCTCTGTGTACTCTAATTTGTATCTGCTGTATCTGTATTATGACATTATGAACATGCATGAATAAATAAATAAATAAATAAATAAATAATTAATTTAAAAAAAATATTCCCTAACAGCTCATGCCTTTGGATGTTTACATGTTGCAACCTTAAACAATAATGTATGCCTTTTTAAAATTTTCTTAAAAAGGCAAAGTTTTCTTCTTTGTAACTAGACACACATTCTCAATAATGATCAATTACTGGGAGGTTTGGATTAAGGTTTAATGATGTTATTAGCATGCAGATTGGGCCAATGTTAGCCTACTAATTCCATTCAATCCAACACCTTTCCAATCAGCCATCACAGAGTGTTATCACACATCGTTGTCTGGAGAGAGAGAGCAATGGTCTCGGAAAATTGGAAGTCCAATGCAGGGAAAAAAAGATGGCAACGCGGTGATGAGCCGCAAGGGTAGGTCGGGACTCTCTTCACACACTCTCTCCCTCCATACGATTGGTTATAATGAATTAATAATAAAACAGAAGGTGCCTCAACCATGGCATTTAGCTGGCAAACAGTGGAAATGGTTTTAGAGACAAATAGAGACTTGTTTGTAAAAGGCCATGTGTATAATGCAATGTATGTATATGTACTTGTACAGTACAGCCCTGGAAAAAATTATTACAACAAGCTTCTGTAATAAAGGTACTATAATGCATTCAAACTATATGAAAATGATAAAATTCCTCTTTGTATTTCATTGAAAGAATAACAAATTCCAGCAATTGCTTTTATGATATATTTTATTTCCTCCTTAATACCACAAATATAATTCTTTCAGTAACCATTCTTAGTCTAATAATTTTTTCCATGGCTGTATATTGCAATATTAGTCAAAATTTCATTTCTATGACTCTGCAATGTCTGTAAATACAATTTGAATTGTAGAAAATGTTATCAAGCAGTTTTTATAATGTACCACTGCTGTATCTTGAATTTGAACCCCCCAAAAATCAGAGTTCTCTTGAAATTATCAACAGTTGGCAAATGTATCATAACCAATTTTTAAAATCTATCACAGATTTAATAGCCGATGATCACTTTGTTTCATGTAATTTAAAGATTTTTTCTTTTGTTTTTTTTTTCTTCTGTTTTTGTCATCAATAGCAACAAAACAACAATTCAAAATGGCAGCAGAGTTTTTAAGCAGTGAGAGATGTGTGCATTAAATACACATGTTTTATGTTGTATTTCTATGTATGTACATGTACATACACCTGCCATCACTGTATGGCCTCCGAATCCTTTGTACCACATGCAGATTTTGTCACTCACCTGGTTGTGAAGTTTGATGCAGTTCTTCCAATGATCAAAGACTTCTGTCATTTTATCCAGACCACCATGGTGGAAGTGCAAGACCTTGTACTGACTCTCTCGACTAGCAATGACCATCTGACCACCGGTACACTCTTCATCTGCAAAGAAGATCCTCAGGGACCTCATCTGGCAAAGGTCGACCGAGAAGACACCACAGACTTGGTCCCTGGCTGGAGCGCTGGCAGGAGAACCGGGACAGACAACCTTACTGCGGTAGCATACATAGTTCTCAGGGAAGGTGAGGTTGTGGGTGGCAATTGGGGAAGGGTGGATCTCTGGACTGCAGGTGGAACTACTGTGGAGGCTGTAGAGGGGGACGAAGGGGTCAAAGCTCTCATCAGGGCTCGGGGTGGAAGGCAAGGAGGACGGGTCCTGGTTGGAGGTGGTCGGAGTCGTGGAGCTGGAACGGCGGGATGCTTGCCTCGGAAGGACATCTTTTGAGAGGCGTTCAAGGATGTTGTTAAAGATCTCAGAGTCATCTGAATCGGAACTGCTGACACTATCCTTGTCTTCATCATCCTTGGGTGGATGAACCTTCATTTTTGTTTGGAGTTCCAAGTTGATGGGTCGACCCACTGGACTCTGGCTACCCCCTGGACTGTTCAGAAGAGCAGCCAGCCTTTGTTCTGTTGACACCTCGTCACTTTCCGAAGACACTTCCTCCTTGTGGTTTCCTTCAGCAGTCTTGTTGTCCATCTCATTTCTATTGCATGGTTCACTCCCTGTTGCCCCATCAACACCACCATCTTTGCTCACTTTGGGTCGTTCCCCTTCCCCGATACCAGAGTCCTGGAAGCTCTGAATTGACCCTTGAGGACTTTCACTCCTACCCAACTCCTTTGGCTTTTCCATACAGGCATTCTCTCCTCCTGCATCTTCCTCCTTGGACAAAATACTCAGGCTATCGCCACTGACATTGTCCATGTGGGCTTCATTCCTCATCGCAATATGCTTGCGGATATCCACATAGGTCACTCTGGCTGGACTGCTGGAGCTACAGCTGGAGCGTTTCCTCTGGTTCAAGGATGTGTTTGGGATCCACGTGAGCACAAGGGACGTCTGTCTTTCAGAAACCCTCTGGGCACGGATCGTCAGGTACCCAGGATGGTGCTCCACGCTGGTCGAGAGCACGGAGGGTGGATGCACGCATACATTGTTCTTACAGAAGATGATCTCTCCGTCAAGCGGTGGCGCTCTGACGTATTCAGGGTCAGATATCCCAAGGAAGTCGTTGAACCTCTTCAGGAGGTAGGCCATGGTGGCAGTCAGTCTCTCAAATTGAATATCCCATCAAGGTCTACATGTAAGACACACTCCAATAGTACAAGGGATAACTGCAAGTGTTTTTCCTGTAGAAATGAACAAGAACACAAAAACACACGGAAAATTAAACATGGATTAAACATGGATGAGTAAACTATTCAGCTTCCTGATAAAGTCACGCTTTATGAGATTCAAAAAGAAGGTACATGTACATGTATGCATATATCTCAAACTTTAGTTTAAACCTTCCATCATCAATACTATTAATATTATCATTATTTTTTGCATCATCATCATCATCATTATTATCATTACCATCGTCTTTACCATCATCATGATCATTAGCATTTGTAATTACAATTACTTCAAGTACTAATCATTATAAAGTAAATCCATAAACTACATGTACATGCACTTGTGATCATTTCAATTTATGAAACATATATGTACTCTGTATCTTGGCGAAAAACAGAATGAACACCCCCCCCCCCCCCCCCCCAAAAAAAAAATAAATAAATAAATAAAAAAATAAAAATAAAAAAATAAAATAATAATAATAATAATTTTTTTTTTTAATAATTTTAAATTAAAATAAATAAATGCATTTTAATAGAAGCAGAAAAATCAAAGAAGCATATCAGTGAAAGGTTGAGGAAAAACAGACAACTAATAAGAAAGTTAGGAATATTTGAAATCCTAAAATCGCTAAATGAACGGAGATCTGAAATCGGCAATGTCCTAATTATGCTAATGAGATGCTGTGATCTAAATGTGCTATACTTTCCAATAGCCTTATACAAATAATGTTGTAAAAATCCACTTTCCTTGAATTGATGCTTTCTGTATTATGTAGCTGGTGTTCATATATTTATTCCTCACAATACATGTATATTTCAAGCGCAATTGATAATTCAATTTTCTATGTTTAAAAGCTGAAACCTGATAATTTCCTTATTTATTTATAAAGAGAGAGCACAAAAATGTCATAGCATCTCATTAGCATAATGAGTACATGTACATTATGTTGCCAATTTCATTTAGCGACTTTAGGTTTTCAAAATCAATATAATTTTTTTAATCTTTATCCGTTTTCCCTCAAACTTTCAGTGATATGCTTCTAAGATTTTTCTGTTTCTGTTAAAGTGCATATACAAGTTTGGGGTTTCTTCTCCTTTAATATGGAAATATATATTGAACCCAATTCTATTAATTATTATCTCAAGTTCCACAAACCAATAACATGTACATACATGTACAAATGTAGGTCAGTGAAATATGATGTTATAAAATATGGATAATAAATATTGAACAAAAAGTCCTCTATTAAAAAATGTACATGTATTCAACCATCATCTCAAGTTCCATAAACCTACATGTATGTATACTGTGCTGAAATGTGCTTTGGAATACAAATTTTATTATGAAAGTGCCATCTAAATGTGTATGTGCAGTAAGTTAGGTGATTTATAGCCTCGCTTCTTTTTATGACTGTCATTAATTCTACACAAAGCTGATCAGCAGACCAAATAGGGTTATTAGATGTTTACAACTATAATAAAATTCCAACAGCACAAGGCCAACAGCCAAGGACATAAATTGTTATTTGCATTATTGATCATCAACCTAAAAAAAAGTCGTATTTACAGAAAAAAGTTCATGATTCTGAAAATTTCTTTCCATTGGTCTTTTATTATACGGTTCGGAAAGCAGGTATTCCACACACCATAAAAAAACATTGATCAGAGACACAGATCCGTTGAGCTGAAACTTATGATCGGATGTGCACTGCCTTTATTATGAAGGCTACAAAAACTCTCAAATATACATGTACATGGAGATAGAATTAATGAGAACTGCCATGAAATACATGTATTGTGCAATTACATGTACATGTATATCTTGAATGAAACAATAAGAAGAATTGGTGAAGAGCTCTGTAAAATGTTGTACCATTTCTTTCACAAAGGATTGGGGAATACTCCGGGGCGCAAACATTTGCTCCTGCGACATTTGCTCCGCAGTCCATATCTCAAAAGGTCAAAGGTTAAGGTCAAGGTCATGATTTGTGTTTTTGTTCAGGACAATGTGAAGATCAGGATCAGGATTAGGGTTAGGGTTAGGGTTAGGGTTAGGGTTAGGATGGCAAAGTTAGACCGGAGCAATTGTCGTAGGAGCAAGTGTCAACACATTCAATACTCCATCTTAAATCTTGAACATGAAATAAAGAATGTTTTGATAGTAAGAACTTTGTATTTCAGTTTCATTGTGTAAAGTTACAATGCATACATTATCTCTAATAGGCAATCTCAGTATTAAATCTGTATAAACTATCCCCCCCCCCCCTCTCTCTCTCTCTCTATGTATCTCTCTCTCTCTCTCTCTTCTTCCTTGATGTTATACGTTCAAAACGGCACATTCTATAGCACATGTGTTACATAATAGATGAAGATGTACATGTACTGTATCTAAAAAATAAGCTATATTAAAGTATAATGCTACATACATGTATATTGCACTCCACTTACCCAATAAATAACAATATGGAATTCCAGTTAATCTTAACACGACCGTTAACACCCTTAAACATCCAAATCTTTCCAGAAAAAGAGATCAGTGGTGTAATGACCAACTATGACCCCAATTAGTCATTCACAGTATGTACGATCCTAGTGCCCACAATGTTGCTAATGAACAAATCCAATTAGATTAGAAATTGCATTTTTTCTATCCCAGGGTAAAATCACAAGAATCCGTATGGAGCAGACACTGAACACTGGCTTCAAACAGATGTTAAAGTGTCTCTGTGAGAAGCAACCCCAGAAAGGAGACACAGTTCCAAACTGGATACAAAAGCACTAGTTGTCCTACACTGCCAACACACAAATCTCATCTGCTTTCACATAATAGTTGATTTTTACTTATAATATCTACAGCTGTAAGAGTGAGAGGACACTTGATGATTGCGAGCTCAAATGCATTTTGCTTTTTAATGATGAATACTGAATGAATGCATACGCACGGCGCCAGGCGGTAGGGGATATAGTCTAGCATCACAGACCCTATCCAAATGTGCACAGTAAACAGGACAGGAATTATTTAACGGCTAAATTGATAACATTTTGTTCTTCAAATTGGCAACAATAATTATTTTTCTGTTAGTGCTACATGGTTCTAATATTAAAAGTTGTAATGTTTTTTAAAAACAAAATACATGGTTAGCAATTTTGTTGAAAAGTTGAAAAATTGCCAATTTTGATAAAAAACAATGATTTTGAACCTCTCAATGTTGTTGCCAATTCAATGATTTCAATGCTAATTCTCGTTTTTTAAATTCCTGGCATCAAACGCAATATGGTCATGCAACAAAAATGGACATAGTTTGTGCAGAAATTTTTGCTCTTTCTACCGGTACTCATTAACCTGGTATAATTTTTAGAACACTGAATCAAAGGTTATTGAGCCGAACCACAAAATGTGGTCAATTGTCTGGAAAGGGTTAATGCAGGTGGTCTTTCCGGAGATGCAGCAAAGTCTGTTTACATGTTGCCTCTCAGCAACAACAAAAAATGTCAGGCCAGCTGCAGAGACAATCCACTTCAGGAAACATGACGTGCATGTACGAGAGATGAAAGCGCTTTCAGTTTGGCTCAGGAACAGATAATATTGTACATTTTGAAGCTGTGAACCCCCAAACACAGGATTGATGATTTACAAAATACTGATTTTACACTTGGGGAGGGGGGGGGGGGGGGGGGGGGGGGGGGGGGGGGTCAGCAGATGCAGATAGAAAATTCACTCTAACTACATATCGTTAAACTATCCCAAATTCATGAAATGATTTTAACATAATCTGCACATGAACATTCACCTCATTAATTGTGTTAAACATT
This sequence comes from Heliocidaris erythrogramma, assembly GCA_025617745.1. Taxonomy (NCBI): domain Eukaryota; kingdom Metazoa; phylum Echinodermata; class Echinoidea; order Camarodonta; family Echinometridae; genus Heliocidaris; species Heliocidaris erythrogramma. The sequence continues at coordinate 24,732,512 of CM046857.1, read as the reverse complement.
TTCCTGAAACATTGGAATTGTCAAAAAAGAACCTTTACATAAAACAGCGTTGTTACCAGTGATGATCAAGGTTAAAATGCATAAAAATGTGTACATGTACAAGGCCTGGAAGAAACAGACTATGTTTTTTTTGTGTACACCCCACACTCCAAATTTGATGCGCAATTTCGGTGTGAATTTCCCCCTAATGCAGTATTGATAATCTCCGTCTTTTGGGAGGCATTTGTGTGGGAGTGTGCATGCTTTTGTGTGAGGCGCCTTCTAAAAGTGTGATGCGCACTGCACTAATAATGCAGCTGGTTGCCTGTCTTTTCAAGGGCTCGATGCACAAGAATTGGGATAAAGGGTGAGATAGGGAACGCCAATTTTGATGAAATTTTAATTAGTGCAGAGGAGTTTGACAGCTAGGGAGAACAAAAAACAATAGTATGGTGTATTAAGATATTTCATCCTCAAAATTTTCAGATTGTTTTCTTCTAAGGTTCCATTCTTCTATTAAGGTTTTAATTAAAGTTGGTTACGTATTTGTCAAAATAGTACTCAATATCATATTTCATTGTATGTCTTCTTTTGTTTAATTTTTTGTCAATTTACATTTTCTAATATCTATTTTAATGATCCATGAATTTATTATCATTGTTGTAATAATTTGTTTTAAAAATTTCCTAGGCATTATCAAATCTTTTTTTATTAGGGGATTACACATGAATCAGAATGAATGGTTGGAACAGGTATTTTTCTTTAAAAAGTCAGTTATCATCTTTCACAAAAAGCACATTTTTAAGAAGAATAAATATTACATTTTTGCATGAAATTTTAATGCAATGTACATTTGTGATCCTCCACCACAAAACGTCCAATAAGTCGGAAATTTCGTTTTTTTTATTTCAGCAGTTTGAAAGCTTAGATTCTAAGCTTTAAAATGATATACAACTTGTCTTCTATAGACTAAGCAAACCCTTATAGAGTACAATGAGAATGTCAGAGTGTCAGACAGGGTAATGACCAAAACAATAGAGAAAACGAGCTCTAAAGAAGCGTGACCATTTAAGAGCGCCTAATCTGTGTCCTATTGTTTGTCGCACAAAAGGTCGAGTCAAGACTCCAAAGCTTACGCTGTGAAGTACTCATTAGATTGGGTTGAAACTTTCCATATTATATATTTCTTTCCTTCTGTAGATTTTGAATATCAGGCAATGCAAACTTTTTGAGTTATACCAGAAAAGCGATGTGAAGTACGATCTCAATAAGCTGACTCACAAAGTTTGAATGTCCATGAAAAAATGGTCATTTTGAAGGAGAGTAAAAACATATTTCAATATGGTATTTTACTCCGAAATTGTGTCAGATGGTAGATTAATATCTATACTTTCAGAAAATACCAAAAACTTATCAATAAAAATATATATTTCCACCCAAAAAAACCTTTTTCAGCTGTTTACTCTAGAACTCCCATTGCGACTTATTGTTCGTTTTGTGGTGGAGGGTCACATTTATTCATAATAAGCACTCATATTTCTTAAGTTTTCTTGCAAATGCAAACTGGATATTCCATGTTACTGACTTACATGTATTTATACATATTTTGTAATATATATTCATTGTGTACATGATTGTGAGTTCATTTGCATGAATGTACATTAAGTGTCATTATAAAACGGGTTCAAGAATGTAGACATCCGGATGATCTGCACGTACGCGTACCTCTGGTGCGTGCAAACTAAAACGCAATGAAATCGCGTAGTTTGTCATTATAGCGCAGGGATTACATGCGCGCACTGTAACGCACTGCTGCGCTTCTGTGATGTCATCCAGGAAAGCAAATGGCAGCCTCCATGACTGTGCGACTCTTGGCGTTTCTATAGGGCTCGTAACCATTTTTATAGACTTCATAATCATATTACCGACCCGTTTTATAAAACTATTAATACATGGTTTTTATCGTGGTGTCAAACACACTCGGCTTGCACCTCGTGCGTATAGTACACCACGATAAAAACCTTTGTGTTGCCAGATCGCACCAACGCATGCACTCCCAACCATGTATTAATAGTATACTGTCAGTATAGTTGCCAGGCTTGGCTGAAGCTGATGTAAATTAAATGATGTCTTCAGATTTACATGTACATGTAGTATGAATCATAATCAAACCAGGACAAATTTTTCTTGCGACACTGATGCCCTCAACCTGTTCTTCTTCATCCATAACTTAAATGTTGAAGTCACCATATTATTAAGCAATAAAGATATATACTGTATTCACATGTTGTCTGCACATTAAATATTTGTGGCAGGTGTACAGTGTGCACTCCACAAAATTATTGCATGTACATGTACATGTTATATGACAAAAGATATCTGTGGCGGTCAGCTCAATGCTCAATTAACAAAAACAGCAATAACATTCTACAATAAAGAACAAAGTGAATGAGTGTACAATGTACATCTAGACAGGGATCTGTACATGTATTTGCGACTGCATAATGCAATAATAATAGTGAAAGTGGCAGAGAACTGGTGAGTGGAAATTCAATATGACAGCAAGACACTGATACACCAGGTCATTATTAAATTACATATCACTGTAATTAAAAGTGCACATTATATACATGTAAGAGTGGTTCTCTTAGAGTAATAGATCAGTGTTTTGGGGCATCTTTTTTTGCCAGGAGAGCCCCCCCCCCCGACCCACCCCAACTTCAATAATCTCTGTTACATGTATGCTGAGTTAATTTACAATAAATCACATTTACACATGTCGTCCAATTAATGACTGTCATTGTCTGATAAATCTTGAATTTTTCTCGCTCATTTTTTTTCATAATTTGAAATTCATTAGAACTATCACTACGAAGAAAATAAATCTTGCTTCAGCTTGTGGAGTCTGAAAATTAAAGCTGAGTTCTGGTCAAGCAATTTCAGAGTGAAAGAAACCTTGGGAAAGGTTGATTACAGTGTATAGGTTTTGAAATATCAAAATAACATTAAAGATATTGGTTCAATCTTGCTGACAGTCACATGCACTGCATACAAAAATAGGTACGGTACATGTACATGTATGTGGGGACTACACACACGTGGCATGAATGTTTTGTTCAAACTTTTCAGCTATTTCTCGTCATATTTTGGATATACATGAGGGCATTTTAAACAGCAATACTTCTCAGGGTACATAAACAGAATGAGAAAGGTCATGTTCATTTAAATTTACCAGTCTAACACAACCTTCTCTTCAAGTTTAAAATTGATCTTTCTTTCACTCACATGAACAATCAAAGTGAATAGGAACGTCAGGCTAGGTGAATCGGAACAAAACTTGGAGAAGAGCTTTTGACAGGAATTTTCATTTCCTTTATGATTCAGAAAATGAATGGGGTCTCCATTATTCCTGGGAGTAAATTAATATCCAATGTCAAATTAACACTTATTTTTCATTTTCTGTTCCTATTCACCCTATGATGTTCCTTTTCATCAGTTTTACATTCGACAGAATATACTTTTAAAATCAACAAAAGACAAGCTAAATGTAGCGAAACTGCAGATTAAAAAGTGAGTGGCTGTTAATGTTGTCTTCAAATGAGCTCAATCAACCAGCAAAAAAAAAATATTAAAGGTCACATTACAAGAAAATCACAAATATGGCAATTAATGTATCACTAGAAACTGGGAGGCTTACAGATGGCAATTGTATAAGTTTTATGTCAACTGCGTATCTGATGATTATAAAAACAACATAAATAAAAGCTCTTCTAAGCATCTGGAATATCTGAGGATTCGCCAGAAATATAGCGATGTTTTGATGTCGTCACACTGCTTAAGTAGACGACGTCCTATAATGAATGAACGTAATTGCAATGCAATTATTTATCAAATTATAAAGAGTTTGGTATATTTAAACATGACCTTATTTCACACCATTCTAAAAGGGAAAGTGAAACTGATTCTGATAACTAAAACCGTTTGATTGTAAATACACAGGAGAAGGGTCAATGATCAATGAAATAAACCCCATTTTCAAATTGAAAAGCCCTCCGAATAATAGCACGATGGTATTCGTTCCCTCTTGAAACGCCGAACATGCCCCGGTACAAGCAGCTGAAAATACAATGGCGTCTTATTTTGTTTACAAGTGACTGATTCCTTTATTTTTTTAACGCTGCATTTTTCATCAAAAATAATACCATACACGAAGTTATTAAAGAGTGAGGCAACAGACTAACATTAAGACTGACGCTAGTCAAGTAAGAGAAATAAGTGAAGAGGAGATGACAAAACAGGCACTGAAAAATGTGTAAGATGTTATGGGACATCGTCTGCTTAGACAGGACTGGCCCCTGGTGTGTTGTCACACATCTCAGCAGCGTTCGAGGAGCTCTTCAGCTGCTATATCGGGGGCTGTATTTTACCGTTTTATAATTGATAATAATCATTACTTCAAATGTTTCCAAGCGTTGAATTTGGATAACCTTGTTTAATTTATGCCATATATGCAATAAAAACTATTAAGCCAATATTTACTTTGATGGAATTTTCTTGTAATGTGATCTTTAATATTGTGCTGAAAAATGGCGGAAACAAGCTTCATTTAATATGTGACAGTAAAAGTGAAGAATCCCATGTGTCACATAAAGTATTATTTTCGATTAAGTCCCACATTCAATAACTCCTTGCTCACGACATGGAAGAGTCGATTTTGGTATTGTTTCTATTCGCGATTTTGACATTTATTCTCATGCCATCACATCTAATATGAGAATAAATTTCATAAAAAGAGAGAGCAGAATTGAAGACATCCAGTCCAAGACTAACAGAAACAGGATAAATTTCAAACTAGTGAAATATATATTAAGAGCAATTAAGTAACAGAGCAACAGCAGATTTATCACACACTAGGTGACTGTAAACAGTTTGAACACTGACAACTCACGTTTCAATCATGAACACATTAACAAAAACAAAAAAAGAGATTGATACTTGATAGAAAATCTCAGTCATGACATGTCACTTTATCTGTTGTAACAATTCCTAAGGTGGAAACAAAGTAGTGCTGTAACTCAACGGACATGTTAAGGTTCCGTTAGGTTCCGTTAGGTTCCGTTCTGCAAGTTTCAGGAATTTTTTGCCAAACACCGTTTCAGTTCAGTGTTCGTTAAGATTGTACATGCACAGACGAAAAGAGAAAAATATGAGGCGTGCAGCAATTTTGAGAATTATAAAATGCAAACCAAACAGATGCGAGTCAAATTCTTTCTTTACCAAATGATAATCATATTTACATCAGGCCATCTTCATTAAATACAAGGCGAAAGCCAAACACTGTCTCACCTACATGTACATCTCCCCATGCGAATGAGAATGTGAACTTTGGCCTGGTAGCTTGAATAAATAAAGATAATGTTACATGTACATTCATTTCTTCCCTGGAAAATGAGACAATGCTGTCTAGCATGCTGTTAATATTTTATTTCTTAAACTTTACTCTTTAATACTCAAGTGAGAAAACCAATGCTGTTAAAAATAAAATATGAACAAACGAGATCACTGAAAGAATGGACAAACAACATGAAACAAAGCCTTTGGCAGTATAAGATGGAAGACAACAAAATTTTGCAGAAAGTTCCTTGACCTTGTGACCTTTGACCTTGGTCAGATTTGACTCATTTTCAAACTTGACCTGTGCCTTTAAGAGATGTATATGTGGTGTGAATTTGATGCTTCTACCTCAAATCCATTAAAAGTTATTATGATTACAGTGCTTTTTGCAGAAAGTTCATTGACCGTTTGACCTTTGACCTTGGTCAAATTCGAATCATTTTTTGACTTCACCTGTGTCTATAAGAGATGTACCTGTGGTATGAATTTGTTGACATATAGGGTGTTCAGACACAAAAAATTTATACTAAAACGTTATAGCTTTACGATGGATTTATATGTCTGAACGCTACTAACGAAACGTAATAACGAAACTACATGTAGGGCCAGAGCATCGTTTCGAAATAGAACTCGATAACGAATCACCTTTCCGTGTGTGTCTGAACGTATGGTGACCATAGAACGGTATAACTGGGCGGGGCTTAACGTGAGCACGCGCAAAAGGTGACCTTACCTCTCATTTGGGCTAGCGGCGACCATAACATGCGCAGTGGAAAACTGTGAATCTATACGATGTTTTTTCTAATCAGGCGAGATGTGTGTCTGAACGGTCCGTAGGCTATACAATGAAAATTTTATAAACGTTTTGTGTCTGAACAGGGGGTCTACCTCAAATCCATAGAAAGTGACTGTGATTACAGCACGATTGTTGACGACGCCAACGCTTGAAATAGTGGCCCCTATAGTCTCGCTCCGCTATGTAGGCGAGACAAAAACCCAAACGAAACAGAGGTGAAACAATTTACTTGACAAATTAATTTTTTCTGAACAATGGAAATAATTTTGGCAGGTCGTCTTCAGGAAATATGAACCGTAAACGCAACAGAGGTAAAACAATTCAGGCGCGGCTCTACACCCCAATTAACGTCTTTGTAAAGTCGTCAAAGCTTTTGAATTCCTAACGGCTATCGAAGCCCTCCGCTGAGCGAGGAGCAGAAATCCTCAAAAATTCACATTCTCGTATCTCCCTCATTCGGGCCTTAAATATCATGAAAATTCCAGAGTAGATAGGAAATGAGGATATTATGCTTCATATTAATTTTCACTGAAAACGGATGAGTATTTTTTGAGATACGAGTATTTTTCTGTTTCAGAGGGCCGAGAAATGAGGTTTTGTTTTTTTCCCGACACAAGTCTGGGACGAAATGAATATGCAAACAAATAACATATTGCTAAACTTTAAACTCCAGTCTCACTCCCTGGGCAGTTTCAAGTTTGCGCAGTTAGTAGTTTTGTGTAAAACTGCCATCAAAAATCGAAGACTTAACGTGAAAAATACTGAAATCCTTGCAATCTGATTGGCTGAGAACAAATTTGTCGGTAACAATCACTGACAAGACACACCCCCTGTTTAGCATACACTCGAGTTGAAACCAGCCTGCATGCACCGCTATACGTGGGACTACACGCGAAGAACGGTAGAGGGTTCATGAATGCATTGCTTTCGATTTTTTCCCGACATAACCGTTCGACGGATGATTATGAAAAGATATTTCGAGGATTCCCTCAATATACTTTGATTTTTCATACATGAAAGTTTTGATCTTGCGCAATGAGAGCAAATGTGAAAAATAATGCTACATTTTCAGACTTAAAAAAAAAAAATATGGCTCCTCATTTCTCCAAGTTTTCACAAATTAAAAAATGATTTGACTACGTGTGATACTAATTATGGATTAGAGCAACTCTTATTCTGGAATTTGACCTTTAGTTCATTTCATTTGGTTGTTTCTAGGGCGAGATTTCACAATTTAGCTGAGACTCTTCGGTAGCGGTTTTACGTAAACAACTTGTTTACTTTATGCAAATTAAGCAGGAAGGAGCGAAAGCTTTTGTGCAGTTAATCGCAGTGTAGAGCCGCGACTGAATTTACTTGAACTTGACAATTTCATTCTTTTCCTAATGATGAAAATAATTTTGTTGGATCGTTTTATGAAATGCAAATGAAATTTATCGCCAATGAAATTTGCGTTAAAACTTTTTCCACAGACTAGGCCTACACATTTTTCACATCAAATAACCACCTTATTTAGTTTTATTACGTCTAATTATTTTACCAGACTGTGGAAAGAAACGATTATGTTCGGTTCAGTTTGATTTGGTTCAGTTCGGAAGTGCCACGTTTGGCAACTTTTAAGTTCTGTTCAGTTCGGCCATTCGGTTACACTGTTTGAATTACAGCACTAAAAAGTCTAAAGTAACAAATAATTCAGGGACAGGGGGAAAAAGCCGAAAAGGCATCATTTCCTGGTGACTGAAGAACTGAAGTCTCACTATGACATGTTAATTTTGATTTTAAATAAAGTCTAGCTTTGTAAAATGTTACAATCTCCAACTCCAAGGCAAGAGGCACGACTGCAGGTTTTGATGCACTGACCTGCCGGGCGCAAGTCCAACAGCACACTCACGCACGCGCACAGACACAATTACAAAACTCAAAAAGCTTACAAATATCACAAGTGATGGGACTGAAGAGGGAGAAACACTGAACATATTTGATATTATTTCTAGCCTTAATGAGAGTTCTTCAACGTAAAAACTACATGAATATTTAACACAGTAATGCACATTTCAAATTTTCAATTTAATGTCAGATAAACACAAGTTTAGTTCTAAAAACAGACAAAATTACAGTGAAAGCCAAATTCTTACCAATTTCTGGAAAATTTCACAACAGCCTTATTCCCAGTCGTTATAATGCTTTAAACAATAAAGTCGCCGAGCGGCGAGCGCTAGCTGCGCGCGGCGCCTCTCGATCACAAACACGGCGAAGGGGGAGGGGGAGGAGTGGGGGTGCGACATTAATGTACATCAGTACTCTACAGTGGCGTATCTACGGGGGGGGGGGCAGAAGGAGAACGTGCCCCTGGAGGGCGCAAAAAATGCAAAGGAGAGAAAGCAAAGGGGGAAAAATACAAGAAAATTTAAGGGATAAGGGGTATGGTGTATAGTGTTTGAAAATTTTCTGAAGCTCGGTCGCTTAAGTGTTCCCTCACATAATTATGTTCAGGATCTAGCTATCTGACGCCCCCGATGGCGTTTTTAAAGTGTTAACCATTAATTGACTAACGGTTTCTTTGCCCCCCCCCCCCCACATGAGGTAGGAACTTGTTAAATGTTGCGCCCCTGATGGGATATAAGTGCATAGAAAGTACTTTCAAAGTATAGAACATTCGATAGAAATCATAAATTTGCCTTGCAAGTGCCTTGCTATTAAAATTCCTCAAATATATATTTTCAGGGTATTCATTCATTTTGCTCTCCTAAAATAGGAATGTTCAAATTTCAACCAAAAAAATATCTATTGCTATAGGTTGATGTATTCCCTTGGATTTTTTTATTCTAAGGGTAAAATATATAAGAAATTTCAATTTGAGGGGTGAAAAGGAAGAAAAAAATCATGCCGCTCAGTCGCGTTACTCCCTCGCTTATTTAATAATTCATAAAATCTGGGCTAACAACCCCGGTTTATGTGCATTAAAACCCATTTTTACGTATTTCCATCATTTCTAAAATTAAAAGCCCTCATTAACCTGAGTTTAGGCATGGGGGTACAGATTTGATAGTTTGCCCCGGGCGCCATAATACCTAGATACGCCACTGGGGAGTAGAGCATCATGCTCTACTTTTTAATTTAGGGCGGAGCAGGCACAAGGGGGCTGGGGCTTGAAGGCCGGGACCGGCGCAAAACTAAAGACTATTGAAAGCTATCTCAGAGGAGAACAAAAAAGAAAACTTGTTATCCTCATGTAAGGATCCACGACATTGTCGCCATCAAGATAAACAGTGTGAACTATACTGTGTGCTAACAGGGGCGTATCCAGGATTGAGTGAAAGGGGGTGGGGGGGGGGGCACACAAATGAAGGTTTGTCCACTTTTGGAAAAGGTAGACCCGTATTTTTTTTGTCTCGCTTCTCGAAAAGTCGCTCAGTGGGGGGGGGGGGGGGCACATGCCCCCCTGGATCCGCCACTGGCTAATCATCAAGTAAAAGAAATTACTGACATAAATTATGAAAGTGCATGGGCGGGCCGGCGGGAAGGGGGGGGGGGGGGGGGGGTCACACGCTCACCCCTCCATTAATGGGGATCGAATATTTGGAAAAAGCGGAGGGTTGAAATTCAGAAACTTTTCTGTTAAAGCCCGCTCCCCCCCCCCCAAAAAAAAAAAAATAAATAAATAAATAAATAAATAAATAAAAAAATAAGAAATAAGGAAAACCCAAACCAAACCAAACCAAAAAAAAACAAAAACAAACAAACAAACAAACAAACAACCCCCACACCCCCACCCCCCCCCCCCCAAAAAAAAAAACAAACAAAAACAAAAACAAGAAAACAAAACGAAAAGAGTAGGGCCTAAAAATCAGAAAATATTTGGGGTTCGCGACGACGGAACTTTCGCCAGTCATGGGTACAATTCGGTACAATGATACCGTTTTCAACTGCTGGTGTGGGAGAAACTGCTGGTGCGAGAGACTAATAACGAAGTTTATCTTTCGCATAGCAACATAATTCAATCGAAATGGCAGAAGAGAGGTGAGGAATAAGCCTTATATTTGCGTTAATTTTAAGTGAGAATGTGATATTTTTAATATAAATGATATTTCATGATTTTTACTATTTAATTTGCCCATTTTACGTGATTCATGATCAGAATGTGTGGTATGAGTCTGAATTTTGATCCTGCAGAACAATGCACGATTTGTCGGTGTATGTGGCTTGGTGCTTTCGCGACTCCCCGGCTCGCCTGCCGGGACCGGCCAGTGACCGTACCTTGCCTCCGTTCTTTGACTTTGGGGAGGCCAAAATGACTAGGCCTATGGTCTACGCACTTTGTATTTTGAAGCTAATTTAGTTCTCATTCTAAAATTAACGTCTTCTGAATGGCTTATGCAGTATTTTAAGTAGAGCCTATCAGTTAAAAAATAAGGAAAAGTAAACTGGTCATGACATGGGCTGACAAACCAATTTATCCTATTCTCTGAGTCTGACTGAGACCTGAGCTGAGCTGAGTCAGACTGAGTGTTCAAAGTGAAAAGTTGAGAAATTGAACGTAATTCTTGAAAAAATTAAGTAGTGATAAACTGACAAGTTGAACTTGAATGAAAGAAGTGAAAAATTGAGAGGTTGAATTGGAACAAACACAGAGCCAACGAGACCTGATTTGATTTTAAGATTTAAACTTTTTAAAGAATGTTTGTTGAATTTAATGAGTTTTTGTTACAAGGCTCAGAGTATGTACTCTGCACATTAATTCACTACATCTTGAAATAAGAAACCACATTCAATGATTCATTCTGCTTAGTAGATCTAGCATCTAGTGTCTTCTCCCCCCCCCCCCCCCCCCCCCCCCCCCCATAGTCTACATGCACGCAAAGGAGTGGTTTCCTATTTTATGATAATTATAGCCCATTATATTTTGTTATTGATTGTTGCCAATTTATCATTCCATTTTGCTAGACCTTCTAGTAAAGAGCAGATAGAAGCTGGTAACATGGATGAAGAACCACCAGTTGATGAAGCACAAGGGAACCAGGTGAGTTGATGGGGCAGCATACATGTACATGTAGATTTGATGTTATGTGTACAATGAATAATGCAAATTATAATGTTTGAATAATCTAAAATGGTACTACTCTAAAAAATCACTGACTAGAAAGTCTATACCATTTTCTTTTAGTCACAATGTTAACTTTTTGAAAACTATGCCTGAGATACATGTAATTCAGGCTGGAGTTTGTAGAAAAATGTGTGTTGTACCAAAATCCAGTTGTATCAAATGGGTGAAATGAATCAAAAGTAGCAACCTTAAAGGAGAATTAAGCCCTGATTACAAATTTACTTATATTGGAAGGTGTAATATATTCCTACTTATTGGCCTAAATCATTTTCAAATAAGATATCAGAAAAGGGTATAAATAAAGATATTCCAACACCCGGTATCGTCTCCTACTCATTTACATGGGGGCTGCCATTTTCTTGCTGATTTGGAGTTGTACATGAACCATTGAGAAATGTTCCAGTCAGGAAGATATTTTGAATCCAAATCCTAAATTGATTTTCTTCATTACCTAAAATCCCATATGTGACGGAAAATATAAAGTGGGTGTTTACATGTATTATAAAAATTAAATCTTTATAATGATACTTTTAAATTGTCTGGTTTTGCCTAACAAAAATCTATTTTCTTGGGTTTGCCAAACAGAGCAGAACATAATATATGCAGTATGCATTCTGACTTTTCAAGTCCATTATCCGAAAGCAGGTGAATGCATAGTTTGCCGCTATAGATGCTCAGGGAAGAAGCATCCATAAAATTTGAATTAATTTGCTCCGTCCCATACGTCCAGTATCGAGTAAATAGATTTCTATTAAGCGAATATCGATTTTCAACAGAAATATATAAGGAAATCTTCAGTTTAAAAATAAATTGACATATCTATTCTATATTTTTAATCTCAAATGGGTTTTTAATTTTGAAAAAGGCAATTGAGCATTTGGATTAAGAAAATCTTCTTGTACACATAAACAAAATGGCAGCCCCCATGTGCTGCTAGCAGACGATACATATTGCTAGCAGATGGTAAATTTTGCTCAGAAAAATTTGATTCGTATCGATCTCGTATATTTTGACGCGAAGCCATATAGTCTAACAAGTAGGAATAAATAACACCTTTGAACACTATCGTCTTTATTTTTGAGCGTAATTCTCCTTTAATTCTCAAGTCATAGTATGAAAGTTACTGAATCATGTGCATGCAGCTTTTGATTTCATGATACATGTAAAAGATTATAGAATAATTATTTTGAATGAAGATCAGTCTTCTTTTATACGTAGATATCATTACCTAATGGACAGTGTAGGCAGCCTGTATATTATTCAAACATTTATTTTGCAATATATTCCTAGTAACCTCATGGAATATATAATTAAATAGCTATAATCTCAATATTTTGATATTTTTACAAATATAATAGAACATTGTAGAATTAACTGTAATTGTTAAATGTGCCTTATGTAAGTAATATTAGTTTCTTGTTATCCCCCCCCCCCCCCCCCCCCCCCCTCTAATCCAGCCCCTGGTGAAGAGGATCCAGCTGAAGAGGTGAGTTTATCTGTTCTTTCATATTTATTCAGGAAAACACAACTCATGTAATGTATTGGAGAGGTGTGAGAGAGAGAGAGGAAGACAAATCTATTTTTAAAAGCTCGTCAGTTGCAAGAGATCCCTATATAATGCTTTGATAAAAGTTCATTAGTTCAAGTGAACAACAAATAGGGCATTCAATAAGTTATGCACTGTCCTTGAACCTTGTGTGCTATTTCACTCCTGGGAAAAAAAATCATATTGTATATATTCAGACGAATTGTGGGTTAATGTTTAGTTCATTGTGTTTATTTTGACAGATATTTTTTTTTAATTCTTGCTTTTAATCATGATCATTTATACAATCCTGAAATTCTTTACAGGAGGCTGCTCCCACACCACAGGCTGAAGAAAGGCCAGCATCAGGTACACAGCGCCCCCTTTCTGCATCACAGAGACCCCCATCTGGCACCGAAAGGTCCCCGTCAGCTACTCAAAGACCCCCTTCAGCCGCCCGCACATCTTCTGCAGGGAGACTCCTCTCAGCTGGTCGGCCCTCGTCTGCTACCAGGCCCCCTTCAGCTGGTGGGAGGCCCACGTCAGCAGGTGCGAGACCAGCGTCCGGGTCCAGAAGATCAGGGTCAAGTACCCAGAGGCCCCAGTCTGGTGAGAGAAGATCCCCTGCTGCACCCCCCGCTGCACCCCCCGTCTCACCCCCCGCATCACCTCCTGGTGTTCAGGAAGAAGAAGATGTGGGTCTTCCTCTGCAACTGGAACCAGAGCCTGCTGGCATACCTGAACAAGGTTTGAATGACTATTCCAAAATCTTTTATTGTCTTTCGATTAAGCCTGAGTCATATCGAATATTTCATAAACCGGGATTCGACGGCTTTGATTCGATCGAATACCGGTTAATCGATAAATGATGTGCGGTGAAAACAGAGTTGCACACAGTTGCACGCAGTGCATGCACCATGCACCGGTGACCGGTCCGCTGGCATCGCGGGCATATGTATGGGCTCTCGCTGCTCGAAATTAACGATAGCCCGCTAGCCAATGGCTAGTAAAAATCACAGCGGACGAGCCAAAATCTTAAGTTTCTAGTCCGTATGGCTAGCCAAAATATCACTAGTGTCGCACGAAGCGATGCTCATTGTCGACACACCCGACAATGATTCAAATTCAAAGAATTAATAATCTTACTTTGTCTTTGGAGAGCTGAATGGAACACGTTTGTTCGATGCCAAAAAAAAAACAACAATACGAAATAAACTTTTCGTCGCTCAATATAGACTCGACTTCATTCAGCTTCAGAGATCATGCAGAAGTAATTGCCAATTTGATGAGAGTGTGATATTAGTTATTGCGAATTAAGTAGGAACACTCGTACTCATGCCCGTATTTATCATGTTCAATTATACAATTGTCAAATTGACAATGCAGAGAGAGTGCAAGAAAATTATCGTAAACTTCAGTTCGTAACGACAAAACGATTTTTCCATAGAGAAAGCACAGGTAAAGCGCGACGTCCTCCGCGAGCGAATTAGCGAAAGTTAGCCAACAGTTTGAACTTTGAAGTCGCCTTCACGTTTTCTGCTAGTATATATGCTGTACGTTACGGAGTTTCTTTTTTTATTTGATTTTTTCATGGTGGCTACGGTAGTCAAAAATCTGGCGGACTACAAATCGATGCACCGAATTTGCCAAAACGTATTCGGGATTCGATGTCTTCGATCGAACACGGCTAACCAATCGATTCGACTCAGGCTTCCTTTCGATATCACCCATGTATCGAAGGGAATTTGAAACTTGTGAATTTGAAATACGGCTGTCACCACCTTTCCTCTTCAAAATGTGAATTTTTGTTTGTATATATCTCAGTGGAATCAAATTAATTGACAACTTTTGCCCCAAAATTTGATACTGCATTTAAAGAGATTTCTTGCTTTTTAGAAATAATTCAAACTTTTATGATTATTGGTAATTAATGTTTTATTGACAATTTCAATTTGAAGTAGTATTAAAAAAAACTTATTGTTTTAAAAATGAGAAATAGTTCCATTGTAATCTACCCCTTCTTATATGAAGGTATGCTAGTGGTTTTCTTACTGTTTATTACTTTAAATTCATGTTTAAACAACAAATTAATCACACTACATTGTGAATGTGATCAATCACAAATTTCTAATATGTAATATTATGTTCTCTCATAGATGACCTCCCCCAGGGCTACACCAGCATCCCTCCTATGGATACGGCCCAGATGATGGGAGGAGAAGTGGAGGAGGAGGAGGATGCTGAGGAGGAGGAGGAATACCAACCAAGGTTTGGTAGAGGCAGAGACGAAGACTATGATGTAGACTCCGAGGCATCTGATGATGAGAGTGAGATGGTGGTCCTGGATCCAGAACATGTAAGTATTACATCTCTGTGACAGTAGCTAGTGTCAAATCATAAACTTTGGGGAATTGTTAATGGGGGTCAATTTATGGACAAGTTATAATCATGATTGCAAAAAAAAAATCTACTTTGTGATTCAATTATTCAGATTTTAGAGTCATAAAACTTGGTCTTTCAATATTCAAAATCTAATTTATATTGTGTTTTATTTCATTTTAAAAACAAATTTGCAAGAAGGAACGCGTTTTAACAGACCAGCAGTTAATGATATATTTAAATTAACTTTTAACCTTTTAAAATTGGTTTATATTGCATAGAAATGCAATCAAGGTAAGAGCTAAGAAAATCGAGCAGGTTGGAGCTATATATTCATATTTCTTTCAATTTCCGACATTTATTGCATTTGTCAAGAACTGAAATATGTGTTTAATTTTGTGGAGGATCTCCCTGTTTTTCTTTTGGGGGCAGTCGAAAACTTGAAATAAATTGATCTCAAAGATTATCAATATCAATGTTTCTAGTTTGCATTTTGCACATCATTCAGTATCAGAAAGAATATCATGGTATGGTTCATAAATACCCCCCCCCCCCCCCCCCCCCCCCAAACAAAAAGTTAATAAAGAGGAGATATTCTTATGCAGCACTCATCCTCAACCTGACTTTGGCATCTGATCCTAAAACCATTTTCCTCTTATTATCCTCAATACCTACATGTAGCCCCTGATGAGACGCTTCCAAGGTGCCCTGAAGGGTCACCTGACCAAGCAGTTGGAGAAGGTGGAGCTGGAGGTGCGGGAGCTGAAGGAGGCCCTCAAGGACAAGCTCAAGGACAGGGAAGAGCTGGGAGTCAACCTGTACGGCATGCAGCAGGAGCTGGCTCGACAGCAGACGCTCCTGGAGAAGAGACATGACCAGATGGGACAGCTCTCACAGATGAGGGCGCAGTGCGAAGAACAGCTGAGAGAGGTCAGGGATATGTACAAGAAGACCCAGCAGAATGTCAATAACCAGAGAAAAGAATGTGAGTAGGCCGATCTGCTTTTATGTACTTCATTGTCAACAGGTTCAATTCATCTGTTGAGAGCCAGGGCCCCATTTCATAAAACTTATTAATAACAACTTGCAATAACTGTTATAAGCTACTGAAATCCTTGCATCTGATTGGCTGGGAGAAAATTTGTAATAGAAATGTGGCAGTTGTTACTGAACAAGTTTTATGAAATGCGGCCCAGAAGTGTGCTAACTCACACATTTCAAAACAGAGTTAACACCTTTTTGGGCTCTCAGCAGATGAGTTTATAGTGGAATAAGGTCGAAAAGGATGTTCATCATGATCACTCAGAGGGATCATGCTTTTTTCAGTAGCAGAAGATGAAAAGACACATGAAGGAGAAGAAGAAAGAAAAATAAAACAAGAGAGGGGAAATACAGGATGAAAAAGAGACATAGGGAGAATAGGAGCCAATATATTGTCAAGTGATGATGCTTTATAACCATTCAAACATAGAAAACAGGGATAGCAAAAGCTTTGAAAAGAGAAAATTAAAAGATAAAGGAGGTAATTGACAAGAAGGGAAGTAAAGAGAAGGAGGACACTACATAAGGAGGTAATTTTACCATAATGCATTCACATGTTTGTTTCTCTGAGTTGTCCAGTCATGCTGACAAATAGTCTCTTTAGAGCCAGAAGGGTGTTAAACTCTGTGTTAAACCCTTTTGTGACATCACTCCACATTTTGTGGTTTGGCTCAATAAATTTTGATCCAGAGCCCTAAAAAATATACCAGATGCATGGTTAGAAGGAGCAAAAAGTCCTTTTTTTTTGTTGCATGACCATATTGTGTTTGATGCCAGGAATTTGATAACGGATAAAAAGCTTTAAAATTATTAAATTGGCAACACATTGAGAGGTTCAAAATCATTGTTTTTTTAAAATCAAAATTGGCCATTTTCGACAAAGTTCCTAACCATGTACATTGTTTCCCAAGACATTACATCTTAGTAGAACCATGTAGCACTGAAAGAAATTGTTGCCAATTTGAAGAACAAAATGTGATCAATTTAGCCCTTCAATAATTCTTGTCACAAAATTAAGGGTTAAAGATCCCATCTGGCTCTTAAGCAGAACAAATATATCTATCACGTTCATTTCCCAACATCAGGGATGCCAAGCCTCTTTTAATAACCGATTTTAATCTTGTGTCACTTTGGTTTTTAGCTTCTGCACTACAGACAGAGGTGGAGAACCTAGCCCTTCATCTCTACTACATGACCAATGCCAAGGAGGATATCAGAGGAGACATCGCTGTGATGCGCAGAGCTGCAGAGAAGGCTGACACGGAGGTCTCCAAGGCTGAAGAAGACAAACAGAAACAGGTAAATTGAAACGAAGTGTAAATGCGATGGCTCAGTGGTAAAGCAGTGGTCTCGTAACTGGAGGACCCAGGTTCAAAACCAAGTGGATGCACTTATGCCCTTTGGTGAGGCATTAATCCTCATTACCAAGTTCCTCGGAGAGGACATGAAACAGTCGGTCCCCTGGTTGCTTACTTACAAGCATACGCATGCTTTCTTAGCAGTCAGGTAAAATAAACCATCAAAACTATCCCACTTGAAATGATTTGACATCATTACAACTAGTACATTGCCCATGGGTAATGCGACATCTGTCAGTGTTTGATCACATTTGACATCATACATCAAAGACCACTCAAGGGAGACAAGAAAAGCGGTCTTTATGAGCAGGTGGTCTTTATGTACAGGTTCCTTAAATACATGTTTCAATGAGAAACACTTTTAAAGGGATACAAAATTTATGGTCTTTATAGACAAGTGGTCTTTCTATACAGGTGGTCGCTAAAGCAGGTTTGACTGTATATAAAAAATACATAAGAAATATATAATTTTATTTGAAACAGCTACAGTGTATTATTATTATTAGTTATTGTCCATGAGTACTATCACATTTATCAGTGTTTTGATCACATTTGACAGCATACATCATATACAATCATGTATCTTCAATTTCACCACTAATACAGAAAAAATATTACTGAGAAAGGGAAGGGGGAGGGGTATAAACCATTGAATACCAACAAAAAAACACAGATTTTCTCATTCCAATAAATAATGCCACCGTCTGTTATTTTCAGGATCTCTATGTTGACCGCCTCACTGAGACAGTAGACAAACTAAGGGAACAGATTGCCCTCTATGAGGCACAGAGCTCAGCTCAGTCAGAGGAGACGAAAGCAGCTAAGGAGGCCCTTTCGGAAGCAAGGATGGAAATTGAGGTAAGTCAGATCGGATTTATGCCATCAAAATGACGCTAACCACTGCATTGATAGCATAATTTTAAGAGATGAATTCCATTTGCTTGCATTGACAATTTGCAAGTACACCCTGAATTGTTGTTGTTGTCGTTGGGTTGTGGAATAACTTTGCAAAAATACTTCATTGGAATACAGTCAATAGATGTTGCTTTTTCTGACTGTTCTATGGGAAAAGAAAACATTTATTACTCTTCAAATGATCAGGGCCCGTTGTATAAAACTTACCGTTAATGGTAACTGTGCTATGAATGGTCACTATCTTCAGTTGGTAACATCATTCAACAGCCAATCAAAATCAAGGTTTCCATGGGAGTTACCATTGATGGCAAAGTTACCGTTAATGGTAAGTTTTATGTAACAGGGCCCTTTAAGCTTTATGTAAAAGTATATAATTTAGTATCTAATTTAATTCATTTGGAAAGAACATATGGTGCAAAAGCCAAAAGACTATAAACGTTAATTCTGCAAATACATTGCAGATATCTACATGTATCCACAGAGTAGTGCACTTCCATGTTAGAAGTCACTGTTTGAAGGTAAATGGAACAGAGAATATAAAACTATAATCATATTCTCTTTTTAATACTCATGTTCAGAAACCACTTCTTTAGAGTAAATGGTAAAGTGAATAAATAGCTATCAGAACTTGATCGGTGAAGAGTAGGCATTTTGTCCGTCCATGACATTGAATATTTTATGCATCATAATTTTAGTAGGCGACCACGGCAACCAAATTTCATCCACTTTCAACTCCTTCAGTGATGCCCTTCATAATGACGCGTAAAATAGCTCTCTTCAATTAAACACTATCTTCTACAGGCCTTCAAACTTACAAAATTTGTCAAATGTTTAACTAACTGACTAACCGATCATGCTCTTCAGTGTAATCTTGAATTTGTTTGTCCTTGTGATTTTGCAGTCTATCAATCTTGAGAAGAAACAGTTGTTTCAGCAGTGGAATAGCAGTTTGATAGGGATGAGACGCAGGGATGAAGCTCATGCTGCTATGCAAGAAGCTCTCAAGTAAGATGACAGTGATAATCACAAAGACAATGTCAATTACAATGACAATGACAATGACACTGATAGTGACATTGATTACCTTTATTCTTGATTCATCCCTAATGGCGTTACAGAACGTTTGAACTTTAATAATGATCAGATAGAAAAGGGGTTGTATTATTTAACGAAAAACAATAGCGTTAAGAATGATGATGATAACAAAGACAATAACTTTAAGTATGATGATGATAATGTAACAAAAAGAATAACTTTAAGAATGATGATGATAATGTAACAAACACAATAACTTTAAGAATTATTGTATTATGATATAGGCAATTTTCAAATCACTGGTAAGGTACATGTAGAAGAGAAGATGTAGAACTTGATTATTGTAAATTGAGAAGTATTTTGGAATAAGTCCCTGCTTGATACTTCTGTGTCTCACCATATTACTGACCTAGAGCTGAAAAATGAATTTCCAGTACTTCTAGCAATCGGAATTGGAGTTGCATTCATGATCTAAATATGGATGAAGTCAAGAAGTACATGTAAAAACTGTGTGACATCTACTGAATCAGTAAACTGTTCTGATCAAATGTTGATTAATGCTAAAAACCATGGATGCCCTGTGATCCTGAAATTTACTCTTCAAAATTGTGTTAATATGATTATTATTACAGTGTATCATTTGTACATACTAGTAAGTGTGATAGAAACTGTGGTATAAAGCCATATTATCATGATTTTCATTATATCACATGTATTTCAAAGACAATCTGATTCCTCTCCTTATCCACATAGCCAGCAGAAGCAACACATCATGTCCCTTGCCACAGAGATCGAAGGCTACAAGAAGTCTATCATGAAAGAACAGGAGAACAACGAGACATTGACCCTGCTCCTCCAGAAGAACGAGATAGACATCAACTCTCTTAGGAAGCAGATAGCCACCAGCCAGGATCGTCAGGAGAAGATCAAGCAGGAGTACAGCACCTACTCACGTATGCTGCACGAGACGGAACAGGCCCTCAACAGAGCAACTACAGTAAGTTCTAGTTCGACCGTTCGTACTTGTGAACCTCCTTCCTATTTATAAACGAACAAGAGAATATCTTTCGATCAAAATCTTTAATGAACTAATTTCAATTTCCCAAGTAAAGTCAAAATGTTTAATGTAAGAGAACATACGTGTAAAATGCAAACGTTATCTGTGCTGTCAGGGCAGATTGGGACTAAAACTTTAGTGAGGAATTCTGAAGCAACTGCCCCCTTTACTTGTTGACCGGCCCTTTTTAACCAAAATATTGACCTGCTAATTGGGAAAACTCCCCAAACTGTATGATGTGTACTGTATTCACAAGCTTTTCATATTCAGAAATATGAAGATAGAAATAACAATTTCAGCTTTGATTTGGGGAAGCTTACTGTGCAACTGGTCAGTGATTTTGAAATCTCTTATTTTTCTGGCAGTTTGGAATGAAGTAAATGCTACCATTGTCAAGGTTTTATATCTCATGTTTCTCCCCCTTCAAAGGCAAAAAGAGCAGTCAACAAATCGACCATTCTGCACACTACTGTTTGAAAGGTCACAAACAGTCTAGATGATATGCTCGGATAAAGGCAACCAAGGGTCATCATGCTCATTTATGTTTTGGGCGTAATTTTGGTCCTTCCACATAGTCTCCACTGCATGTACAAACCCTGTCACCATTACCCATTGTCCCTGGTGTTTGTTTGTTTATGACCCACTCTGTAGGATTTGTTCAATGTGATCCCACCATCCAAACATGCATGTAAGCTCTACAGTTGTACAAGCCTAGTACATTTATTCCTATTCTCCATCATGTTCTCTTTTTTCTTCCTTGTAGGACCGCACACTGAGAGTCAACGAACTGACCGCCTTGAGGAAGCAGATAGAGAGGGAGTACCAGGAGAAGCTAAGGCTGGAGGAATCCATCATGGACACTCTCCGGAACAAGCTCACCATGGACAAGGCTGCTCACTATGCCAAGAAGATGGCTGGCAACATCCGCAAGCAGATCGCTGATCAGGTCAGTCTTTGGTGGATATGTGGGAGTTAACTCTTTACTGGCTGTAGTCAACCAATGGAACAACCAGGAGACTGCCGACAGTCGACTTGTGGCACACATACAGTGTACATGTATAATATACTCTGTGGCAGTTCATGCTTTTGATCCATTGCAAATAAAGAGCTAAAGCTCATTCACATATGATGTAATGAACTTGCTGCAAAATAAGAACTATTTTATGTGTCATAAATAGCAAGTGGGGATTAGGAAAAAGTATCTGTAGGTAACAAAGCCCCCTAGGCATATTCACCTATCTTTGTGTTTTAAGATACATAAATGTGAGGTGCGAATGTTATTTTATTTTGCTGCGGATTTTTTTTCTACCGTGTTTGGGAGCGAGGGTATAGGAGTAGTTGGTGACAGGGGTACCGGGTCTTGGGGTACTTAGAAATCATGTGAAGAACTGTTCTGGCCGAAAGGCCCACAGAAAATCACGAAGTCTTTTTATGATTTACCTGGATGGCTTCACGGTTTGCCTTTACTGTCATATGGATCCACATCAGTGTGTCACACATATTCTGTTTTTCTTAGAATCGACTTTATTTTATTTGAACATTGGGGCAACATCATTCTGGTCCTCATCAGATATTAGAAAAACTAGATGATTCTTTTGGAATCATAAGCATTTTGTTTCAGATACAGAAACTTGAGTATTTAACTTCTTGAATTCATTTTTGGTTTGTTTTTTGCTGTGATCTGTTTTGTTGAAAAGATTTAATTTTCAATCAGTAATGTTGACATACACTGCCTTCATCGACACAGTCTGAAATTCTAGAGACATTTAAATTCAGATTTCACATCCATTTTTCCATTCTTTCCTAATTATAAACTCGCCATGTCTGTCCTTCGTAATGCAGGAAGCTGCCAAAGCTAAGGTGGAGAACGAGATCTCCCAGGACACCCTAGACCTCTCCAACACCAACACCAGGGTGGAACAGCTACGTAAGGGTCTCAAGGACCTCGACGGTGAGATCCATGAGAAGAACCAGATCATCTCTCGCAGCGAGGGTGAGATTGTGAAGAGGAATGCCGTCATCGAGCGCAAGCAGGGGCTCATCGACCAGTACAACAAGAAGATAGAGGCGGTGATGAGTGCTCAAGGTGTAAGTCATCTTGCCGTAATGCGTAAGGCTTCTTTGCAAGTGAAGGTGTTTTCACCATCTTCAAATGTTGTATAATCATAGTGTATAGATATACGCTACTAATTATTATTGACATACAGTATTTAAGGTCTACACTTTTTTGTGTGTTCTTTTGTTGAAAATTCAATCTGGTAATATGTAATTCAGTTTTATTCAGGAGTCATGAGACAGCCTGTGAGAATGTTATTTTATATGTATTGCACATGTTTAAGGTGTGAAATGATAGTGTAATTAGCACAATCACAGAGATCATAACTATAACTTGCTTGTCAAGAGCTTATATTTCTTAGATTACATGATACTTGTTTTATGGGGAAATAAATTCTCTTGCAAATCACAAGGGAGGTCTAATCTATGTGAAACGATTATTTTTATGATATATAAATGAAAAAATTAAGTACCATAAAACGAGTGTTGTTGGGTAATTCCATAAATATGGGAGCCAATTTGTGACATTTTTGGTGTCCCTTTTACATGTGCAGTACGATTGTAAGGTGATTCTAAGCATGACAATGCAACATTATGCTTGGAGATCACTTTACAATCTCACTCCACTATTGGTGTTTTCATTATGAGCCATAAAAACATGTGGGTTTCATATGTAAAAGGGACACCAAAAATGTCACAAATTGGCTCCCTTATTTATGGAATTACCCTGTTATAAGGTGTCGCACCTCCAAAAGCGACCACCTGTCTGTGAAGTTCAGTTTTTTGTTTCCCTTGAACTGAATTTCTCATTGAAACCGGCATTGGAGGAACCTGTACCTGAAGACCAGCTGCCTATAAAAGACCATTTTTCTTGTCTTCATTGAGTGATCTGTATACAGGTTTCACTGTACTATACTTCTTCTACATTGTTTTGTTCTGTCAGTTTATAAATATACATTTCTGTGACTGTGTTCCGTGCAGGGTGAAGAGCTGGGCCCTCTGGAGCAGGAAGTCAACGCCCTAACCAAGAACATCGACACCAGGACGCAGGAGATCGCTGACCTCCAGCAGTTCTGGCTGAGGCAGCAGGGTGAGCTGGTGAAGATGACCCAGGACAAGGACAACCAACAGATGGAGGTGGACAGGATGAAGAAGGCTCTCACCATCCTCCATCAGAAGAAGATGAGGATTGAAGGTAAAAAAAAGTGATGTGGTGGTTGCGGTAATGGTAGTGATGAAGATGCTGAATAGTACTGTTTCTCAAGATTCAAAGTTGGTATCCAATGCCTTGATAGCAGAAGTGGTGATCTTGGTGATGCAGATGCTAATAATCATCGGGGACAAAGATGAGGATTAGAAATAAGTTGTGGTGGTAGTGATGGCAGTAGTAATGGCAGTGATATGAAATGGTGGGATTAATGATAAAGGTGTGAATTATTGATCAGAGATTTATGGTTAAAATTGGTGGAGGCCGTGGTAGTGATGAGATGAGGATTGAAAGTAAGTGATCAAGTGGTGATGTCTGGTGATTGTGATAATGATAGAGTGTGGTAGTGATTGAATTAGTATGCTGTGAAAGAAGATGAGGATCAGAATTAGATGATATGGTTGTCATGGTGATACTGTTGGTAATGATGTTGCTGTGAGAATAGATGAGAATTACAGTTGAAGTGATTTGTGGTAGAGTACTTCTTAATTTTTTAAAATTTTAATTTTGTTTTCTGTAATGATTTTCAGTGAAAGTAGATGATGGTAATAATGATGATTCTGATTTTCATATTAAATTCCAGTACTGGTGAACCAGCTTATTTTCACAAATCTAAATATATTCTTCTGCAGATTAAAGCAAGCAAAAAGGTCACTAACTGATTGTGTAAAAATATTTTCTCAGTCATCTATGTCGATTTGTAAATTTCTCCCTAACAGTTACAGCAGAACTTCTGGTGAATAATAGTTTTTGCTTGTCATTTAAAACATAGGAAAGTTCTGTATGCATTGCCATTAACAAGTCACAGAGTTAATGCAAAAGTAGAAAGATGACTAATAAACGAAGAAGCTTGACTGGGGAGGAATTTTTTAATTTGTAAACAAATCTTTCGGCATATTACTCCCAGTGTTAAAGATCGTATGCTCGATCTGTAATGAAAAACACAAGTCAGAAAAAACCGGAGTCGCTGCCCGGCGGGCAGTAGATGACAGGTTCGAATCCCGCTGGTTCCGGTTTTTTCTGACTTGTGTTTTTCATTACAGATCGAGCATACGATCTTTAACACTGGGAGTAATATGCCGAAAGATTTGTTTACAAATTAAAAATTCCTCCCCAGTCAAGCTTCTTCGTTTATTAACCATTGTCTACGGCGGACCGTTTGAATATTAATGAGTCAGAAAGAAGAGGATCTTGGGTATTTGATTCTAGTTCGTCGTGACTTGGCCGTGAACCAGGATGGCCTGGTGGTTGAGTCGCTGCCCGGCGGGCAGTAGATGACAGGTTCGAATCCCGCTGGTTCCAATTTTTTCTGACTTGTGTTTTTCATTACAGATCGAGCATACGATCTTTAACACTGGGAGTAATATGCCGAAAGATTTGTTTACAAATTAAAAATTCCTCCCCAGTCAAGCTTTTTCGTTTATTAACCATTGTCTACGGCGGACCGTTTGAATATTAATGAGTCAGAAAGAAGAGGATCTTGGGTATTTGATTCTAGTTCGTCGTGACTTGGCCGTGAGCCAGGATGGCCTGGTGGTTGAGTCGCTGCCCGGCGGGCAGTGGATGACAGGTTCGAATCCCGCTGGTTCCGGTTTTTTCTGACTTGTGTTTTTCATTACAGATCGAGCATACGATCTTTAACACTGGGAGTAATATGCCGAAAGATTTAATGACAAAGTAGAAAGATGACATTATTTTTTTCTCTCTGTTCCTTTAGGCGAAATTGAAGGGCAGCTGTACGATCGCAAGACGGTGGACAAGAGCATTCAGAATATGCAGAACGACATGCTGAAACTCAACCAGCTTCTCACGCGGGAAGGCAAGATCAGACAGGACCTGCAGCAGGACAACGTTCTCATTGAGAATGACTTTGTGCTCTCCCTCAGGGTATGCTTTACATGGTTCCATTTTGCGGACTAAAGGCCTGGTCGCATTTTGTCCAATAACGATAACAAGATTGTCAGTTAAAGGTACACCCTACTGTATGGTGAGTTCATGTGAGTATGCTCGTGTCTGTTAACCCACTGGCTACGGGAACCGAGTCGTCCCTGTATCAAGCCTATGGGAAAGAGAGAATTCAGTAGTCAACGGGTTAATAGTAGGGCAGCTCTAGGGTGTACCTTTAATGAAAAATCTTGTTAATGTTATCGCTATCGGACAAATGTGACCATCCCTTAATGAATTATGAAAGGTTTGATTTTTTTGATTTTTTTTTTTTTCCTGCTTTGAAATGTTGGTTAAAGGTACTATTTCACTTGTTGACATTGAGTCAAAGGAGTTGACTTATCATATATCGTGTGTTGAGAGCCAGAAGGGCGTTAACTCATACAGTGTATGTTTTAACACAGAGTTCTGGCTCTCAACACACGATATGTTCTTATTAATTTGTCTTGAGACAGAAACATCCTTGAAAGTTTTAAGAAACATAATTGACATCAAGTTAGGGAAAAAGTAAATAAATGTTAGCTTTGTTTTCAGTGAGATTAATGAGAATTTATTCATACCTAAGTAGTAGTAACTCCAAAATTAGAGATATTATCAAAACTAAATACCATTAGATTGCCACTGCTGATCGATGAACTGAGAATTCATCGTATTGAAAGAGTTTGAAAGACAGCTGGAACTTATCTGTTTTAAATATTAGTCATGTTGCAAACAAGTTTTCATTTCTAGTGATGCGTCGTTACAACCACTGTTTAAGTATTCCGTATTTGACTTTTGACTTCATTTTTTATCTTGACAGGAGGCAGAGAGGGAATCTCTTGAGATGCAGGCCAAGCTAGATGAACTTGGTGAGGAGAAAGAGAGACTTCTCAACAGCTTGGTAGAGGCAGAGTAAGTATTATGGCTGCTGCAGTGATTCACCCAGTGATTGACGGTGTGATTCCAGGTTGTAACATCTGAATCAGGGCCAAAATCAGACATTTTGTCGACGAGATTTTCAAAGATTGGAAGAAATCAGTAGCTTACCTCAAACCGTGAACGTTATGTGCGCGCGCTGTATTGACGTGATCGTGAGCTAGCTAGTAGAAGCAAGCAAGTGCTTCCCGAGTATTACGTCACATTTCCAAGGTTGAAAAAGAAACTGCTCGCAGGGCGAAAATATGCGAATATTTTGGCACACATTTGAAACAGAATAATATTAATTTATGAAAACCTATGGATTTTGAATGTTGATGGAATGTTTTAGGGCATCTTCCCCTTTCAGTTGATACCAAATTTATTGCATTTTGATTTGTTTGTATACCTCCGAGTAACACCTTTAAAACTAGTATACCGGTCGGTATGTAAAAAAGATTGTCCTTCCATTTTCTACATGTGGGTTGCATTAAAGGGAATGTAGATAAAGTTTCCTTTTTCTACAGAACACTGAAATCATCAGGCAAGCATTTGAACCCGCAGCCCTGCGGTTGAAAGACAGAAAGATTACACACCCTCCCCCTTTTCACAATCATTCTGTACATGTGCTATATTATAAACCCTTTCATGATAGGAATTATTGAAGGGCTAAATTGATCACATTTTGTTCATCGAATTGGCAACAATAATATTTTTCATTTAATGCTACATGGTTCTAATAACATGGTTCAAATATAATGTCTTTGAAAATAAAATACATGGTTACAAACTTTGTCAAAGGTGAAACAATTAAGCCTGAGTCGAATCGATTGGTTAGCCGGTGTTCGATCGAAGACATCGAATCCCGATTTCGTTTTGGCAAAACCGGTGCATCGATTTGTAGTCCGCCAGATTTTTTACTACCGTAGCCACCATGAAAAAAAGCAAATAAAAAAAGAAACTCTGTAACATACAGCATAATACTAGCAGAGAACGTGAAGGCGACTTCAAACTGTTGGCTAACTTTCGCTAATTCGCTCGCGGAGGACGTCGCGCTTTACCTGTGCTTTCTCTATGGAAAAATCGTTTTGTCGTTACGAACTGAAGTTTACGATAATATTCTTGCACTCTCTCTGCATTGTCAATTTGACAATTGTATAATTGAACATGATAAATACGGGCATGAGTACGAGTGTTCCTACTTAATTCGCAATAACTAATATCACACTCTCATCAAATTGGCAATTACTTCTTGGAAATGATCTGAAGCTGAATGAAGTCAAGTCATGAGCGACGAAAAGTTTATTTCGTATTGTTTTTTTGTTTTTTTGCATCGAACAAACGTGTTCCATTCAGCTCTCCAAAGACAAAGTAAGATTATTAATTCTTTGAATTTGAATCATTGTCGGATGTGTCGACAATGAGCATCGCTTCGTGCGACACTAGAATGATATTTTGGCTAGCCATACGGACTAGAAACTTAAGATTTTGGCTCGTCCGCTGTGATTTTTACTAGCCATTGGCTAGCGGGCTATCGTTAATGTCGAGCAGCGAGAGCCCATACATATGCCCGCGATGCCAGCGGACCGGTCACCGGTGCATGGTGCATGCACTGCGTGCAACTCTGTTTTCACCGCCCATCATTTATCGATGCACCGGTATTCGATCGAATCAAAGCCGTCGAATCCCGGATTATGAAATATTCGATATGACTCAGGCTTAGAAAAAATTGCCAATTTTGAGAAAAAAATGATTTTGAAACTCTCAATGTATTACCAATTTAAGGATTTTAAAGCTTATTCTCCTTTTTAAAATGCCTGGCATCAAACGCAATATGGTCATGGAACAAAATTGGACACAGTTTGTGCAGAAATTTTTGCTCTTTCTACTCATGCATCTGGTATATTTTTTGGGGTTCAAAATCAGCAGTTATTGAGCCAAACCGCAAAATATGGTCAGTTGTCTCGAAAGGCCTATGAAAAATATGACATCTATTTGATCAATCTTCTTATACCTTCACAAAAACTGGTCATTGTGATTCTTTCTAACACTTGTTCCTTTCCAGACGACAGATCATGTTATGGGAGAAGAAGACTCAGCTAGCCAGGGAAGCCAAGGCTACTGTAGACTCGGAGGTTGGTCAGGGCGAGATCAGAGCCATGACGGCTGAGATACACCGTATGGAGGTAGGTCATGTTTGATACAAGTATTTACACTTGCAGTTTTGCCTTGTATTTTCTTCGGTATATTGTCACTATTGTTTCCACTTGCAGTTTTGCCTTGTATTTTCTTCGGTATATTGTCACTATTGTTTCCACTTGCAGTTTTGCCTTGTATTTTCTTCGGTATATTGTCACTATTGTTTCCAAGTGTAGTTTCACCCTGTGTTTTCCGTATTGCGTCTTCCATATATTCTCATTCCTGTCTCATCTCCTTTCTTCACTCTTTCTGTCTTGTATTGTTGATGTGTATCAGTTTTTAGAGCTTTATTTCTCTGCAACATCTTTCATTCTCTCAAGGAAAGATAGAAAAAGAAGAGAGAGAGCTCTAGGGAAAAGAAGAGAGGGAGAGGGAAAAGAAGAGAGAGAGAGAGGCACTGTTAATAAAGACAAGAGAAGATGGGCAAGGATGAAAAGAGAAGCATGAAAGAAAAAAGAAAAGTGAACTGAAATCAATGGATTTCAAATACTCACTGTTAAAGAGTACTTTTTTTTCTATTTTGGGCATCATGTTTTCATTCATTTGACTTTTTAATAAAGACTGCAAGGAGTGGAAGCCCATGCCCAATGCACAATGTTCATAGACAAGGCATTTTATTGATAGTTGTGTCTCTTTACCCAAGTGCATTGAATGGAACTTGGAAGGAGGAAATTCTGTACATGTTAGTGCACCTAAATGGCAGTCATGCTAATGCTGGAGTAGCAGTGGAGCAGCTGGAGCATCACTCAGTGACTGATATAAAGTACTAGAAATCAGTCTATTAATATTGCAGTTTTTATTGCTGTTATTTCAAATCTTTATCTTCTTTTCTTCCCATTTATGACCTAGGTACGCCACACCCAGCTGATGAAGCTACAGGAGAAGCTGATCCAAGACATGGAGAAGGCTGTGTCCCGACGTGACACCATCGTGACCCGAGGCGACGCCCAGTCTAAGATGAACAAGAAGGTAGAAACTAAGGGAGCATTCCAGAAGAAGCTTCTAGAACTCAAGAAGAAGATCAAGGAAACTCAACAAGTAAGTGACAATAGTCTTGTTTAACCATGGTACCTTTTGTTTTTGTTGTCCTTGATTATCTGATCTGATAATTATCCTTATTATCATCATCATCATCATTATTATTATTATTATTACTTCATTTAGGCTTGGTCAAAAAATTGTGAGTTAATATTAAAGCAATAATGTAATTCCTGCTAATTTTTTTTTTTTAATCAAGAAATATATACAATGTATAATGTAGCAAAATTTTCTGATTTCTCTCTCATTTTTTTCCATCTTGTTCTCGATTATCGAAACAGGATGCAAACAGTTGTGACAATGACATTGCTGAACTGCGCAGTCATCAGCAGATGTTAAACCAACAGCTGGATAATAAACAGAGAGAGTTCCATGAGCTACAGAGCATGGCTGATACACAGGATGGTGACATTGAGAGACTGGTTGAACTCAAACAAAAGGTAAAGATAGATTCGCTCAGGATTTTATTTCAAGGCTGGCTTACATCAATATTTTTGATGAGTTTGAAGAGTTTGGTTTGACAACATTCTAAAGTGTACATCCATAAAACTAAGTTTTGAGAAAATAGGGATATTTATTTCTCCTTTTTAGCTAACATTGATTTGAAATGAAACTAGGTTACATTGTTTTATTGTGTGATTGGATAATGAAATCTTAAACATAATCCACTCATAAAAAATGGGGTCTGTTGATGTAGTCAGAGCAGTCAAGACTGTGGAATGTGTTTTTTAAAAATTTATATCCGTTGTCTGCGCATCCTTTCAGGCCTATTCTGCTGGGCCCATGATGATACGTATTGTACAGCTTACATGAACTTGAATTATTTGCCATCATTGTAATCATTTTACTCCTCACTTTTCGTTGTAACAGCATCTGTCAGACATCGTGTCCAGACAGCGCAAGGTGAAGAACTACCAGGCCCTGAAGGAGGGCAAGTACACCCTGCTCTGCAAGACGGAGGCTGCCCTCGAGGCCGAGTCCCAGAAACAGCTGGACAAGATGCAGACCATTGCCACCATCGCTGATCGGATCATCACCGAGTTCCCACAGATCCAGCCGGCCATGCGCCGTGTCCAGATGGTGCTGAGCTCAAGGGGTGCAGCTGATGATGACATGTAAGAAGGATTGGGACATGATGGGGTAGTAGCACTCTGACAATTTATGCCCTTTGACACATCAGAGAATTGAATAACAATTCAAATCTCTCCCTTTTTTCGGTGACCAAACATATAAAATTAATAAAATCAAATGGGACACATAAAATAAATTTTAATGACTCACTTTCACTGACATTGTTTATAACTCATACTGTTCCTCTCCCTTGCATTTTAAGACAAACAGCACTGCAAATAACTGCACTACTTTTCAACAAAAAAACCCAAACCACTAATAGTTAGATTTGAATCGTGATCAGAATCTCACTAATTAGTGAGATTTTTTTCATTAACACACACAAAAATGTGAGCTTATTGGTGTTCAAAAATCAAATTGTTAGTCGCACTCATTGCTCTGTGTGTGTTTTTGTGTGAATGGATAGTCTAAAGCATGGTGATTGATGAGGATTTAGAGCAAAAACTGCCTCGTTGAATTTGTTGCCAGGGAAAGATGTTGCTTGGATGTCACATAATAGCTTCTGAAACACCCAGTCACCATACTGGGAATTTTACACATCATTTAAGAGAAAAGTAAATTGGTATTCAATTTGTTTTGATTCAAAAAAGAGAACTGCCTCCTTTTCATTCTTAGATGAAAAAGTGACTTAAAGAGAAATCAAGCATATGGAAGAGAAAGATGCATTTAACCGTTGAATTCAAGGTCCAAGATAATTGGGCTGGTGTCCATGGAAAATGCATGTTATACTCAAATCAAATCTTACTCAACAGATTAAATGTTGTGTTTATCTTACGCAAATGAATTTCTATTAAAATTATTTGCATTGGTAAACTTATATTTATTGATTATTATACTATATCACCTTGATATGCGAAAGTTGATTCCTTTTTATTTGTGATTGTCATACAAATGCAAAATGAATCCATCTTTGAAGCGTTAATTAATTATATTCCTACCGTTTATTTTACAAATGATATTGTATATATTTGTATATGAATTAATGTGCAGAACAATTGTATGTATTTATATGTGTGTGAAGGAGAGAAAAATAGTTGTTCATTGTATATATCGTCTGCTTGGAGCCAGTAGAGCATTAACTCTGTGTTAAAGTATATGAGTTACCGCCCTTCTGGCTCCAACAGACAATATATCATTAAAGAGTTAAGAAAAAACCAGTTTTTATCAAGCATTGCTAATATGTAAGGCATAGTCATGTATATGTATTTCTCCAAAAGTATGTGGAAAATAAACCATTGTATGTGTACAAATTATTTGAAAAAAAAAAATAATTGTAGTGATATTCTTTTGTGTATGGGACGTAACTCTTTCCTCTCTCTCTCTCTCTCTCTTTCTCTGTGTGCTCTTTTACTTATTTTATATCTTTCATCACATCTCTCTGCACCTTTTGATCCTTTCCTTTTAAAGGGAAAGTCCACCCTTGTAAGTTGATTTGAATAAAAGAAGAAAAATGAGAGAAACAGATTAATGAAAGTTTGAGCAAAAACCGATAAGAAATAACAGAGTTATGAATTTTTGAAATTGTTATCAAACAAAATTTGTAACTCTGTGATGTATCTTGCGAGCTCCTGTACACCCAAAATCACTAATTTTCATTTTTCTCTAAAGAAATTATTCAATCACGCATGCACCTCAGATATAATCATTGCACATATTTTTTGCACAAAACTTGTATGAAACTTATTGCTTCATCAAAAACTAAGAAAATGAAAATTTATTTTCTGTACTGAGTAAATGGGAAAAGAGCTCGCAAGAAACGTCACAGAGTTGCCAATTTGTGTTTGATTGATTACAACTTCAAATATTCATAACTCTCTTTAATATTTTTATCAGATTTTGCTTAAACTTTCACTAATCTGTTTCTCTCAATTTTCTTCCTTTCTTCAAATCAACTTACTACCAGGGTGGACTGTCCCTTTAATTTTCACATGTGTTTTGCCAACATATATTGTCCTATTTGTTTATCTGTAATTTAGAGAGGGGGAATGAGGGAGGGAGAGATACAGAGAGGGAGAAAGCAAAGAGAGAGGGAGAGATTAGTGGGTGTACGGACGTGTAAAATATGGGTGTAAGAGAGAGAGAGAGAGAGGGGGGGGGGGGGTATACAGTGATAGCGAGGGACGATATGTACGTGTATGTAGACTGGATAGGTGAAGGGGTATCGTGTGTGGATTGCAGCCCAGACTACTTACATGTATTTATGAAAACTAAAGGGGTTTTTTAAACCTAATACAGAGAGATTAAAACGCTGGTACACTGGTACTTGGCAGAGTGGGATGACGGTTTACTAACCTTTCTATCACAAATTTTAAATCATATTAGCTTTTCTGAATTTCCCAGATGACAAGAGAAAATTAAAAGAGATGATAATCTGGGAGCCTGTCCCGAAATAGTCACCCCATTTTACCCATAAGATTTGACCCCTTAAAGTTGCTTAGACTAAAGTCATTAACAAAAAGGTTGTCAGCCTGACCACAGCTGTCGGGTTTAGCCCCAGAGCCCCCAAAAGAAGCCCCAAAGTCGGGTCGATTTCACCCTATCTCCCCCATGCACCAAACTTTGTCAGTAGGAAGTAGTAGAACTGGACATTACAAAACAAAAACAAAAACTGACACAAGGGTCCGTCGGGATGGGGTGTCAGACGGCCCCTAAATATTATGGTATTTTTTCCCCTAAAGCCCAGGGACCAAATTTTGTCAGAAAAAAGAGCAATGGATGTACATTCCAAAAATATAAAATACGACAAAATTCTCCATCGGGAAGGGAGTATCAGACCCCCTGAAGTGAAAACCCCAAAGTGCCCTTTGACAACGTTTTGCCCCCCCCCCCAAAAAAATGGTCTATATATAAAGAAAAAAACATTTTCTTACCTTCTGAACTGGGCGTTGTGGCGTGCGCCTATAATTCAGCTACCAGTGGAAGTTATAAACTGATTCAGCGGACCCAGGTTCGAGACTGAGTCACGTCTTTCGGATGGTGACGTTAAAGGTCGGTCCCAGACGTAAATAATCATATCTGATTGATACACGTCTGTAAAAACCCAATTACACACACACACTCTTACCTTCTGACTATGACAACTCAACTGATACAGTGTTTTATTCAATTCATTTCAAACTTTCATAACATAATTTTGAGTATAATAATCTTCTTGTGGTGCATTTTGGTGTGAATTTGTCTTTTGATTAATAAATTATTAAATTGTGAAAAATGTATTGCTCTCTCAAAAGTAGCCAAAAAAAAAATATTGTCAGGATTATGTAAACACACCCATTGTCGATCTGACAAGGCATAATAGAAGAGCTTGCTTGGTATCTTTGTAATTAATACATTACATAGTACATTTCAGCCTGGCAGTCACATACCACAGATACCTGAAAAGCTCTTCTATTATATATGCCTTGTCAAACAGGTGAAGAGGGACAATGGGTGTGTTTACATAATCCTGACAATATTTATTGGCTACTTTTGAGAAAGCAATACATTTTTCAAAATTTAATAACTGCCCCCTCCCCCCCCCCCCCCCCCGGGCGTATTGCTCTTGGTTTGGCAGTTTAAATTCATGATCTGTGCATTCATATTCATATCGGATGTATTCAAATTTGCATTTCAGTCAGTCAAATTAACACTTTTTTCAATCAAATTCATATGTCACGCACGTAAATGATAAAGCCTTCATTCAATAGACCTGTTTACTAATTTTATGCATACTTCTTGAACAAAAGTTGCTCTTAACAACTCAAAAGCTTGCCAGAGGCTTGCCTGACATAGCAACAGCTAATTTATGCAAAGTGGATTCCATCCATAGAGATGCTATTATGCATATCAGGTGCACTAAATAGTTGGTAGCTAAGGATTCTGGAGAGAAACATGCATAAATTTAAATACACTTAGTAAACAGGCCTATTTAACATCGCATGGTCACGTGATCACGTGCATTCGAATTCCTAACATGATTTGTGATATAATTTGATTGTCTTGTATTGTGTGCGTGACATAATATTTGCCACTCAAGATAGTGCTTACATGTTTTGGGTAATGGTGTATTTTAAAGATTCCATCATTTGGGCGAATAAAGATCTATTTACTTTTTGTCGCCTAGATTGATAAAGACATTCATGAATGAAAATGCATGTCGCAAAAAAGAACTTATATGTAATTTATTTGTAATGGAGGACACATTAAATTTTAGAAGACAAATGACAGTTCATTTTATATAGGAGATGATTAAGATTAAGTAACCTCATGTTCTAATTAGATATGAACAAACAAATAGTTGCATAATAAAAAAAACCATATAAGGTAATGTTACATTGTATGGTCCACCCTTTCCTGGGGGGGGGGGGGGCAGGGGGGAACAGTGCCCCCACAATTTTTCAAGTACCCCCAAAGTGCCCCTCTTTATCTATGAAAAGAGCTCCTTTTCATAGCTGACAAGTGCCCCCTTTACTTCGTATAGTGCCCTTTTTCTTTCTAATAAGTGCCCTTTTACCTTCTGATAAGTGCCCCCTTTAACCTCAGACATTACTGCCCTTATGAAATATAATAATTGCCCTTTTCCGTCTTAATTAGTGCCCATTTCCCGTTCTAATAGTGCAATTTTTTCTTCTGATAAGTGCCCCTTTCCTTTGTATAACTGCACCCCTTCTTCTTTCTGATAAATACCCCTTTCACCTTCTGATAAGTGCCCCCTTTAACTTCAGACATTAGTGCCCCTTTTGAAATCTGTGCCTTTGTTTTTCGTCTGATTAGTGTCCATTTTCCATTCTAATAGTACAATTTTCCATTATTATAAGTGACCTTTTCACCTCTGATAAGTGACCCTTTTTCATTGTATGACTGCCCCTTCTTCTTTCTAATAAGTGCTCTTTTCACCTTCTGATAAGTGCTCCTTTACAGCTCAGACTAGTGTCCCCGTTGAAATCCGACAAGTGTCCCTGTTTTCGTCTGATTAGTGCCCATTTCCCGTTCTATATAATAGTACAAGTTTCCCCTTCTTATAAGTGCCCTTTTTTACCTCTGATAAATGACCCCTTTTCTCCGTCTTCTTTCTAATATATGCCCTTTTCAACTTCTGATAAGTGCCCCTTTTCAGCTCAGATAACTGTCCCCTTTGAAATTCGACAATTGTCCCTGTTTTCTTCTGATTAGTGTCCATTTTCCGTTCTAATAGTACAATTTTCCCTTCTTACAAGTGCCCTTTTCCACCTCTGATAAGTGACCCTTTTCCTCCGCATGACTGCCCCTTCTTCTTTCTATTATGTGCACTTTTCACCTTCTGATAAGTGTTCCTTCCCCTTTGAAATTCGACAAGTGTCTCTGTTTTCGTCTGATTTGTGCCCATTTCCAATTCTAATAGTGCAATATTTTCTTATGATAAGTGCCCTTTTAACCTCTGATAATTTAAAGTGCCCCTTTTACTTCTGATCAGTACCCTTTTTTCTTTCTAATAGTATTATTTTCCATCTTGAAAAGTGCCCCTTTTGTCTTCTGATAAGTGCCTTACCTATATACCTATATATATTTAATATTGTACCTGTATACTCCGATGTCGCTTACAAACTGTGCCCTAAAGTCCACAAAAGAGCCACATAGTAGGCCTACCTAGCTCCAAATAATCAGAGAGGCTTCATAATAATAGATTCCCCTGCTGATATCAGCACAATGAGAGGCAGTGGAGCAGGGGGCAAGAGGGGCACAGGAAGGAGGACAATCTTTTCTAACCCCCCCCCCCCCAAAAAAAAAAATCCCCCTTTTTGTTGACCCCCCCCCCCCCCCCCCCCCCCCCCCCCCCCCACTTTGAAAGACACTCCGCCGCCCCTGCCTTCATGTATTTTTTCCAACTTGGGTGGTTTGGGGAAAACTATAAAATTAGATCCATTAAAGTTAAAATCTCCAAGTAGCCTATCGGACAATAGTCTGTTATATTATGTACTAAAAGGAAATGACATTTCGAAATCAGCCTCATTTCAGGGGAATTATAAACAAAACAGGTGGATTCATAAATTGCATGTCAATTTGAATGAACATGTTCCGAATCATGACTGCACAAATGTTTGCGAATTTGAATGCCCGAAGTGTCATTTCGATAGTTGCCAATGAATTTGAATGATTCTTACATATACTGCTAATTTGAATGCAAGAAGATGAAATTGAATGATACATTTAAGGGATGCAAGTTAACTTTTGAATGGATTATTGATTATTTCAAACAAGTATTTTTTAAAACTAATATGTACAGAATTATAATCATCCCTGTTCATTCCTTGTAAACGTAACTTGTGTTTCACTTTCCGATTTCTGAATTTCAGCTCGAAACGGAACGGGATTGGGTGAAAGTTACTCGGCAAACACATGTTGATCGTAGAGGGCGTACGATTCATAGCTAGAAATCACAGATCTATATGTTTGTATTCGTAAATCGTAGGATCAGGAGCATCGTTTCATCACGTAGCTTCATGGTTCATCAAACTGTTATTTATAAGTCATAAGTACAAGTTCGCCGACATCCCATTGAAACGCATGTTAATTTTAATACACGCGTTTCAATGGGATGTCGGCGAACTTGCATGACTTTGTACTTATGATCGTTTGATGAAACGCTGCCCGGATCGCGTGTTATTTTTTGGTAACCATGCAAGCCTAGGCAGATTTCGCATTTTTTCATACCAATACGGTAATCAAACATACCGGGCAAATTTTCCGATTACCCCTTCAAATATATATAGTATGTGGAATAGAAGTGGGGCCTATTTGATTCGGTGCATGGTGAAATTCATAGAAAACTGGATTATTTAGACAAGTTTTCTGCTTTGACAAAAGTATAATACACAGTTTATTTGGCATTATAGGGCCTATATAGGAACACAAGCTGAGATGTCGAGGTACCTAGTTTTAACAAGCTGTGCTTTTCCTTATAGTTCTAGCCCCCATACTACCTTTTCTATCATGACTAATGTAATTTTCACTCTTGATGCCTACATTGTTGAATTGTATATTGATTATAATATCTGTATTCGATATTTGAACTATTTATATTTCAATTGTAATGTTCATGGCACATTTCTGCAGTAGCATTTTAGGAAATCATTCATTCATTCATCTCAGATCTCGTCACACGGCTCCTTAGGATCGAAACGAAATAAAATCTAGATTTGGGCAGCACTGGTTATAAATCCCGTTACAGAAAAGAAATCCAAACCAAAACAGGACAACAACTAAAACAACAACAACAACAACAACAACAAACAAACAAACTACTACTAAAAAAAACACACCAAAAAACAACCCACAAACAAACAAACCCCAACACTATACAAATAAGAATAAAGGAAGAGGAAGAGAAAAGAGAAAGAAAGCCCAAATGGTTATTTTCGACATTACTAGAATGCCACTGAGGGGAAAAGTATAAAGGGAGAAAGATACTTTTTCAGGCAAAATAATAATAACAAAATTAAATTAAAATACAGCAGGGGAACAATGGCCTGTCCACTTTCTTTTTTTTTCTTTCTTTTTTACGTTGAGTGAGAAGAGAATCGTTCATATAGACCTAATATCTTTATCCATTTATGCGAATGTGCATATTATATTGAAGATAAATACAAAAATCATAGGGAGATATGTACATTACATTTCATAACTTTAGAAGAAGAAGAAGAAGAAGAAGAAGAAGGAAACGAAAAATTAACATACGCTTTATATAAAAAATAATCTTTTCTTTCTCCTATTTTACTCTCTAACCTCATCTCCCTTCTCGCTGTCCAATTCGCCCTTTTAGGTATATAGACCCTCTTTCTATATTAATACACTTTTTTTCTGTCTTGAAGCCCCCCCCCCCCCCCCGTCATATAGCGACCTGCCGGAGCAGGAGATCTGCACCTGATGGTATTGGGTAAGTTGGCACAGGCGTAGCCAGGATGTTTCAATAGGGGGGGGGGGGGCAGAATGATATGAAGGATCCAACCGCATAGCTAGGATTTCATTTTATAGGGGCCGGGCGGTTGTGGGGCACGCGATGGGGAGTTTCCCCCTCCCGCGTGAAGCGCGAAAGCTCTTATGTTTTACAGCAAATTTGAGAGAAAGATAACGGCTCGTACAATACTTTTTTTTAAAGGCGGAAAGTTACTTCGACGCCCTGACTGCTTTTCAGTTATTTTGACGTAATACTACACTGTATGTAACATGGGTAGGTGCAGGGAGGGGGAGGTTACCCTTCCCTCGCGAAGCGCGAAAGCTCGGACGCTTTAACACCCTTTTTTAGGCGGAATGTTAGTTCGACGCCCTTGCTGCTTATCAGTTATTTTGGACGCAATACTGCATTGTATTTAACAGGGGTGGGTGCAGGGAGGCGGGGACTTTCCCCCTTCCCGCGCGAAGCGCGAAAGCTCTGACGTTTTAGCAAATTTGAGAGAAAGATAACGGCTTGTAGCAAAAAAAAAAAATTTAAGCGGAAAGTTATAGTTCGACGCCAGGACATGCTTTTCAATTATTTGGACGCAATATTTCACATGCGAGGGAGCGAAGCTATAGTGGCGTATCTAGGGATTATGGCGCCCAAACAATGAAGTTAGGCGAGGGAGCAAAGCGACCGAGCGGCAAATTTTTCAATTTTTAACCCTAAAAACGCATTTTCTTGTGCATTTTAGCCAGGAAATTTTACATTTGACCGACGCAGTTGAGCGGTAGAGAAGCTCGATTTTTATACATTGATAAACGGTTTTCTATTCACTCACTTCTACAATCGGAAGCAGAACGAAAGCCCTATATATACGCTTGAGAAAGAGTCGAGAAATTCAGCAAGGCGACCTGAAGTCGAGATTTCTTTCGAAAGTTGAACCTTTGCAAATGCTGCTTTATACACTTTATCCTATTTTGGGAGCGCAATATTTAGCAGGAGTCTATATAGCGAGCAAAGCAATTACTTTTTTCAAACTTTTTGAACCCTTTAAGCTATTTAAGAACTATATATGGCCTACTGGGGGAGCGAAATTACGAGATCATGAAAGCTGGTGAAAATAATTATGCGAGGGAGCAAAGCCGCTGACTGAGCTTTTGAAAATTCTCGCATTTCAAACCTTCAAAAACTAGATTTGCATTACCCTGCGGATTTGGGGGCGCGTGATGCTTAAAGATTATGATTTTTCTTCATTTTCCCTATTTTTCTTTCTCAGGTCCTTTGCGTTTTTTGCGCCCCCTACAAGCGGCTGCCCGCCGGGCACGTGCCCCTCGGCCCCCCGATACACCACTGAGCGAAGAGACCGAGCGAGGGTGGGAGGGGGTATTTCAAAAATCTGTCTATAAAACTTGCATTTTAGAGCATCCCAAAATGGTTTTTGAAAAAAATGAATGCACCGATCTACGCCAATGGACGGAATGCGAGCGAATGAATTTTCTTGTGATGGTATTTCAAGATCAAACATCATGAGTTTGGATAATTATTAGTTTTAAGTTAATGTATCATAATTCTTATCTTATCGACACCCATGGGTGCAGAGAGAGGAGCCTATGTCCCCCCTTCGCGCGAAAACTTTGACATTTTAGCAAATTTTGAGAGGCTTGTACTGTAGCGGCATGTCGCCTTTTTAGGCCTTTTTCTCTCACTTCCCCCGCTTTTTCGCTCTCGCATTTTTTTAGTGGCTGAATAGGGGGGCCATGGCCCCCGGTGCCCCTATCTACGCCAGTGGTAGTTGGCATATGAATTCAGTCTTGAGTCTCTTGACTTAAATCGAAGATGAACAGGATTTATTTTTTATTGAAAATTACGGGGGCGGGGCTAGATCGGCTCTGATCCATAAAGCCCGCCTCACACTGTGCGATTTTTCAAGCGATCACTTGCGATGCGATGCGATGCGATGCAAAGCGATATCGCAGGCCATCGCAGGCTACCACAGGATCTGCGATGCATGTCTCACACTGTGCGATTTTAGCATTTCGCGCATGCGTACTTTATTACTGATAACGCGATTTGTAGTAGTATTAACTGACACACGTAAACAAAATTCCTAAAACTTGAAAGGTAATTATGTTTTTTAAATAAAAATGACATGAAACGCATGTGTAACGAATGTGTAGCCTATGTAGTAATTGAAATTAGTATAGAGACTTATAATTACAAATGAGGTAACCAACATTTAGGGGAGAGATACATTTTTATGCTACGTAAAGTTAGATGGATTGGAAAAGAAAAGATGAACTTCGGGTTATAGTTATTTAGTTAATCAAGTTATTTTTTCCCCGACATCCATTTGACTTCTCTTGAACTCTGTTTATTTTGGATTCACCAATTTGTTGGTTTTTTCTTGGCAGAATGAAATATTGATAATATGAATCAGGGGCGGATCCAGGATTGAGTAAAAAGAGGGGGCACGCAAATGAAAGTTTGTCAAAAAGTACACCCTATTTTTTTGGTTCTCGCCAGCTTCTCGAAAAGTTGCTCAGTGGAGGGGGAGGCGACAAATTTTCGCCAAACCTTCAAAATTCGCTCAGTAAGAAAAGGGCGGATCGTCTATGGTCAATAATAGAATATAATAGAATCAGTTCATTGTTTTAATTAAGCGGTGATCCGGCATTTGCTTCTGTGACAATTGCTCTGGGCGTTATTTCATCAGAAGTATGGGTTTAATAGGGTAATGGTTTCCGAGCATTCATCTTTTTTTAATTTTTCTTCTGTTTGATTGTCAGGTATTTTCTGTGTGTGCCCCGCCCCTTTAAAAGTTTGGATGTGCCCTGATCTTTGCCCCTCCCCCGTTCTCTATCTATATCATTCTTTCTTTGCTTCTCTTATCTTTTCTCAAATCTCCACATCACTTTCTCTCTCCTGTCCCCGCTATTGCTCTCTTAATATTTCTCAATGACTATTAGAACTATAATTATTTCCACCCCCTCCCCCTCTCTCTCTGGAACTCTCTCACATCCCCTCTCAGTAAACAATATTCACATAGGACTGAGTGAAACACCGAGCTGTTCGTGACATAGGTATCATATGTCATAGCCCGACCTGACGGCGCGACAGGGATGTGTAGGGTTACTCTTGTCACTGCTTCTGTCGCTGTTGAGTGTACTTTGTGGGTTAGAATTGAGATGAAAGGACTCCGAATTTCGGGGGAATAAGGACCTTCAAATAGTAGTCCCTAAAAAAGTTAGACTTAGACTATTAGAGGTCAGTAATATGCATGGGGTTTTTACATTTATTTATCTGTAAGTAATTTAAATCTAGTGCCTTGTAACTTTCTTTGTTTTACTTTAATTTGTTTTACTTTACTATTATAGTTTTAGGTTAATTAGATTCCTTTTTAGATTTCAATTAGATTTAATTAGAGTTACAAAGTAGGCCTAAGTAGTAAGTCAAGACAAAGCGTCCCACAATTACCTAGTTAATCTTCATGATCTTAGGCCTAGGCCTAGATAATTTATAATGTACAAATGTGTGCATCAGACTTCAAGTTCTGGTATGATTTGGCAATGAGAATCCCAGACCAAATGAGGTTCGCCAAAACGATAAAGTTAAATTTTCAGGGTAAAATTCCCATCCAAAGTGACAGCCATACTCAAGTCAGATCTTCGAGTTCGACCCATTGCATTCCTGCACTGCGCAAAGCGATGAAATCACACTCCAATTAAATCCTATGTACGGGACTACATATGCAAAAATTTTGTGCGATAAAAAATGCATAGTGCACAATTTCATCAAATTACTTACGGTTATATCCAATCTCGTAACATGTTTCCGTCTTCATTCTGTCTTTTGTCACGCGATTGTGATAGGCCGGCAGGCTGATGTAAAATAATGATGGCCTATCCGGCTATCCTGCCACATTTGAAGGAGAACCTCCTGCCCTTTATCCGTTGTTCCTCTGTCCACTAGATGGAAATCGCATCGCATCGCATCGCATCGCAACAAAATTTTTGAACATGTTCAAAACCCTGCGATGCGAGGCGATTGCTTGCGATATTGGGAAAATCGCAAGCTGTTGCGTCGCAAGACCTCTCACACTGCACGATATCGTGCGATTTCCTGCGATGCGAGGCGATATCGCAGGAAATCGCACAGTGTGAGGCGGGCTTAACGTCGCATACAGTACTTGAGCTCAATGCATTGCATGCACACTGTACCGATATGCTCATGATATCGATGATTGCTATATAGCTAGCGCGCGCTAGCGCTAGCAAAAGTTCATCGAGACACTGTCAGACGTAACCACCACTTTTTTTATGTAAGTTACATTTCACGTTGTTTTTTCACTGTCAGTTTAAATGATTGGTTACATTTTATTTCTCTTTAAATCATCTTATGTTAGCGAAATAGAACACGTCATATTATGAATGTGAGAAGTAGCTTTTCAAGTTTTAAATAGCACTTTTTGAACTACACAGAGTCCAGATCGACTGAAGTGTCCAGCTCTCTGTCAAGTGGCGCTCCGGCCGCAGGTTACCCGTGATGAGCTGGTCGGCGGTATGATCGGCGGCCGAGGCTGGTTGAGGGGTTGGAGGGTGTCGAACTGGCTTAATATAAGTTGGAGCTCAGTGCAGCATGCAGTGAGCAATGCAGTTTTTAATAAAACTATCAAATAGCTTGTAAAGACAGAGGAATGTAGCCTAGATCGAGTCTCATCTTTGGATAGGAGCCAAATTTTAAAATCTTATCTTGATCTTCGTTGTTGATGTTTTTAATTTTATTAATAATCACGAATTCAGGATTCATGTTCACTGATGTTTGACACTGCTCTGAATATCAATATCGTTATTATGAATGATCACACTGTGAACCGCGTATTCTCCGAGAAAGAAGTCTGACAGTATGTAACTTTTATTTCTAAATTTGTTACTTGATATTGTCTTTTGTACATGTACATGTATGAACATATGAAATGAATACGAATCTTACAAAATCTCACTGTTACTGTTACTAGGCCTACTAACAATACAATACATTGATTAAAACTAAAAGTGTTTACTTTAACCCTTTCAAGACAGGAAATATTTCAGGGCTAAATTGATCACCTTTTGTTCTTCAAATTGGCAACAATATTTTTCTTTTACTGTGCTACATGCTTCTAATTAGGTGGAATGTCTTTGAGAAAAATATTCATGGTTAGGAAGCTAGTTTGTCAAAAAGTTTTTAAAATTGCCAATTTTGAGAAAAAACAATTATTTTGAACCTCTCAATGTGTTGCCAATTTAAGGATATTAAAGCTTATTCTTGTTTTTAAAATTCCTGGCATCAAATGCAATATGGTCATGCAACAGAATGGACACAACGTGTGCAGAATTTTTAGCTCTTTCCACCTACAAGTACATGTATGCATCTTGTTTATTTTTTAGAGCTCTGTATAAAAAGTTATTGAGCCAAACCACAAAATGTGGTCAGTTGTCTCGAAAGGGTTTAATAGTAAATTACCAAAATGCATTTTATTAGTGCAAATCGCAACCTCCTTTTTGAGTTCCATTGTTTCTGGAGGTCTAACTTAGATCTATGTACATTGACTTGTACTAGTACT
Source organism: Heliocidaris erythrogramma (assembly GCA_025617745.1). NCBI lineage: Eukaryota > Metazoa > Echinodermata > Echinoidea > Camarodonta > Echinometridae > Heliocidaris > Heliocidaris erythrogramma. The sequence goes on along the minus strand of CM046857.1, from coordinate 24,687,965 downwards.
AGTCTAGTGCTCTACATGTACATTTATTTTGTTGTTGTTGTTGTCTTTCGCTGTGGACCTATTTCATGCCCTAGTAGTCTCCTTGGTAAACACTTGGTGTTGATAGCTTAAAGTTAAAGAACTGCTAGGTAATTCTTTGATTAGCAGGCTGTGACTAGATGTTGGCATTGGTGGACGAGACAAAGGATACCACCGCCCATTTAATAATGGATTGCATTTGTATGGTCATTGCAGAGTTCTAGCCAAAATCTGAATGAGATAATTTTGGTCGAAATTGACCGTATGGGATTCGTGTGTACCAGAAAAAAAATATCAAATATGGTCTACATGTAGGCCTAGAACTAGATCTACATGTATTATCAAATTACATGAACACTCTCCTCATTTTCGAAAAAAATCTGGAAGAGAAAGTAGCATTCAGTTTTACTTGCCCAGGATGAGGGGGCTGCTTTATTTGAAAGAAAATCCAATCTACTTGATATGATTTTCAATACATTTTTTGGGGAAGAGAAGGTTTTTTTTTTAATTTTAAAATTTGTATTTTTATGCAGTTAAGACATTACCAGTAACAGTGTAACTGTAAATATTACTTTTTTTAATCACTGGAGCTCTTTCCGAATTAGCTGTAGTAAGTGGGAGATGTTCATGTGATGATTCTTGTGTATTTTATTTTTTGAAATGTTTTTGTTTTTGTTGGGTTTTTTTCCAGAGCTCTTTTTAACTTTTTAAATTTTCCAGGGCGCTTTTGGAGGTCCCCAGGCAGAGCTAAATGCTCACTTCTATGTACATACATGTATTTGTATTTTTGGTATTGACCAGTAATTATCAAGACCTTTATGTTTCTAATGTACATTTTCCTGAAAATTTCAAATGGCATTTTTAAAAAGTGAAGGAAATTTTTAATAGTTGCTTGATCCATGACTCAAATATTAAGTTGTTGGAAAAACATCATGTACATGTAGATATGTACATGTAGATGTAGGCTTTAATAATAATGTACATGTACATTTTGTAAATGCACTTGACTACCTGTTAAGACTGCATGTCTGCATGGTCAACTGTCTAATTCATTCTGTCATCAATATACTGTAAGTAACTAGTGCAGTAGTTCGATATTGACATACAGACCTATAATAAATGAAGATGCTTAATGGGAGGAATTTTAATGGTACCCAGTGTTAAAGATCGTATGCTCGTTCTGTAATGAAAATCACAAGTCAGAAAAAATTGGAACCAGCAGGATTCGACCTGTCATCTACTGCTTGCCGGGCAGCAACTTAACCACCAGGCTATTCTGGTTAACGGCCAAGTCACGATGAACTGGAATCAAATACCCAATACGATCTTTAACACTGGGAGTAACGCCTAAAAATTTGTTTACAAATACTGACCTTTGTTCTGCTTTCTGGTCAAGTATGTTGACGTCATATCCTGATATCAATGATTACTCGTGGTTGTGATATAAACTGAAAATTAATAGTCAAGTGCCATTGGTAGAAAGAAACCAATTTGACTTTAATATGTTTTATAGAACGATTGTCTTCAATTCAATTACTTTTGTTTTCGCTTTGAGGGTGTTAAAGGGAAGCTTGAGTTCTAGGAAAGGTTTAAACAATTTGTGAGCTTTCTCATTCTTTTTATGTTAGTTTGGAAGATTATCATAGTATGTATACATGTATGTTCCCTAAGGATTGCGCTTTAAATTAATGTAGATAACATTCAAAATATGACAAGAAACAGCTGAAATGTTCGGGCTGAACATTTGTGTGTAGTCCATACACATTTCTGTGTGCAGTGCATACATGTGACTCTCAGCAGGATTGAGTCAATATCTTATCATTTTGGGGATTCCAAAACCTTACAGCATGTACACCAATTCTTATTTGCTATATAATCAACCTTTCCCAATTGCTTTGAAACAGTTTCTTTCACAATTCAATCTCATGACCAGAACTCAACTTTATCTTTAAAGAGCACAGGTCTTTAAAGTGAAAGAATCGTCAAAATTTCATGCATACCAGACTTTTATAATGATCACCTACATGTACCTAAAAGATTGCTCAGTACTCTTGATGTCATGAGTGATTCACTGTTCATATACTATAAAATATTTACAGTGAAACCTGTCTATAAAGACCGCTCAAGGAAGACATGAAAGTGGTCTTTATGAGCAGGTGGTCTTTATGTACAGGTTCCTTTCATGCATGTTTCAATGGGAAACACTTTTCAAGGGAAACGAAAATTGTGGTCTTTATACACAGGTGGTCTTTCTATACAGGTGGTCGCAAAAGCAAGTTTGACTGTACTTGTACATGTACATGTAGGCCTATGGACGGTGACAATAGAATAGAATAGACCTTGTACCAAGTGTACAATCACAGACTAGGGATAGGGATACAGTATTAAAGCAATAATTGCTTATCCCTTAAATATCACAATAGGTTCTAGTGACAGACAGTACATGTAAAGTAAGTCGTCTTCTTTTTTTTTGCATCGTTATAATCAGATTTGTTTACAAAGTCCTGTTCGTATTGCCATCACTTCCTGATATTGTCTTTAATATAGTGGTTATATTTTAACACAGAACTTTAACACTGAACTTTTTTCCATCCATTTAGAGGAATATTTTTGACGATGTCACTCACCTCATGTACTTTAATGTCGTTAAGCACCTATTTAGCCCGCATAATACTGATAACAAGTTTTTTGCATGTACCATTATCAGATTTGTTTACAATGTCCTGTTCATACTGCCATCACTTCCTGATATTGTCTTTAATATAGTGGTTATTTTTCATGTAGATGGTCCATTCAGCTGAAAAAAACAAATTTTAACACAGAACTTTTTTCCATTCATTTAGCGGAATATTTTTGACAATGTCACTTACCTACAATTGTACATGTACAAGCACTTATTTAGCCCACATTTACTGATAACAAGTTTCGTCACTTGCAGGATCAGTGTTCAAATTGGTCATACAGATTTGGATTTCGGACATTGCAACACCATGGACCTACTGCCCTGGTAACACTATGAACCCTTTGATGCAGGGATTTTACTGATATGTTGGTTTGTTTTTAAAACAAAATCCTGTTCCTAATGACTTCAATGACATCACATCCTGATATTTGCCGAGTACCGTAGCAATTTGTGGTGGTCAGTTAAGGTGAAATAAGAGAATATTGACTCAACCAGAAATTCCCAGTTACATGTACAGTATATCAGGCAACCAGATTCTAGAGATCTTTAATAGGAGTAACATGATGAATTACATGTACATGTGCATGTAGGCTTACGGCTAAAGCCCGCTGCACACTTAAACGAATGGTCTGTGATCCGATTTTCGAAGAAAATGTAATCAGCATTTGATGTAAATATTAAAACATGTAAAATATTTTTGATTATTAAGGTTATGTAGAGATAGTGAAATAAAAAATACGGCCTCTTGCGAGCTTTCTAGTCGGTGGAAAGGCCGAATGGGCTCCGAGTCGTAGAAACGTCAGAGCAGCCCTACGATTGTCTACGATTTGAAACTGATTTGGCTCTTATTCCGGCTATAAGGCTGACAGCGCACCAAAACCCTATGTTAAGTATTCAAATTATTGTTCAGAACCTGAATTAGATCTACAGGTTTTATTTGTTAAAATGTCCCCCCCCCCCCCACCCACGCTTTGCATCCCAAACCTTTTCACTTCTCAGATTGCAGTCTAGATGTAATGGCTCATTTTGCATGGTTATGGCTTTCTATCTAACTTGGTTTATATATTGATGTATTCCTCCCAAATCTTCTCCTTTCTCACTTTAATATTGTATCCCCCGAACTAGTGTTCGGGGATACACGTACTATGGATTTGGCATCGTTGCGCCGCGTCCGTGTCTGCCTCGTCCGCCGCGTCCGCCTCAGAGATTTTCTTGTGAGCGCTCTACTGGCTGCAGTTCTTGTCGGATCACCTTCAAATTTCACATGGGGGTAAGATGAAGAAGCCTATAGTTTTTTGTTGTGGGCGGAGTCATGGTTGCCATGGTAACCATATTTTAAAAGAAATGGTAAAGATTTTCTTGTGAGCGCTCTACCGGCTGCAGTTCTTGTCGGATCACCTTCAAATTTCGAATAGAGGTGCATTATGGTAAGATGAAGACGCCTATTGTTTTTGGTGTGGGTGAAGTCAACATTGTTGCCATGGTAACCATATTTTTAAAGAAATGGTAAAGATTTTCTTGTGAGCGCTCTACCGGCTGCAGTTTTTGTCGGATCACCTTCAAATTTCGCATGGACGTGCATTATAGTAAGATGAAGATGCTTATTGTGTTTGGTGTGGGCGGAGTTGACATTGTTGCCATGGTAACCATATTTTTTAAAGAAATGGTAAAGATTTTCTTGTGAGCGCTCTACCGGCTGCAGTTTTTGTCAGATCACCTTCAATTTCAAAACAGCTAAAAAATGACAAAAGTCCAAAAAGGTCATTTTTGTCAGCAGTGATACATGTAGCCGAGGTCCCAAATTGCCACTTTATCCATTTCAGTCACAACATTGATTCAAATGGGGGATGGGTGACGGGTTCGGTGATACATGTACTCGGACTGGTCCCCCCTCCGAGTGCTCTTATAATTATCTCCTTCTTTCTTTCCGTTCCCTTCCTCTTTCCTATTCCTGACTTTTTTTCATTCTCTCACTTTTCACATACTTTCAATATGGCACGAAAAAGAGACATGATAACGAAGCTTTTCGACCTGCACTCATCAGGTTATCACGCAGGTATATAACAAATTACTTGAAATCAACTATATTATACTCGTTGAACCCGGACGCAACCTAGACGCCGTAATTTCAGAACAATCGCAAAGCTTGGACGAACTCCTTTTGTCTGCACAGAAGAGGTTCTTGCGATTGAATATAAGCAGCTTCCAGAAAGCGTAAATGCGCTGAGCTTCTGGCCCGGGACATAATTGAGAATTGATCGTCGGCATAGCTTTGTGCGCAAGCTGGATTGTTCAGCAAGTGGAGACCAATCGCTGAATCGCATTTGGCTATCTTTGGTCTGTTAGCGTGCATTTCAGATTTGCAGGCACGGACGGGCTGCGTGCGCTGATTGGTTGTACGGTTCCGAATAATCGAGGGAATGTGTTGTTTAATGCAATCAGCCAACCGCTGAGAAGTACGGCCCACATACTTGTTAATCTTATTATTTGTGTAGCATAGCGTATTAAGTCTTTGTAGCTTTTTATATATTTGATGCGATTCTACTGTACATGTACATGATATGTACATGTATATCTTCAGGATTGTAAATTGACCCCTTCAGCCAGCTGTGCTGCTGGTCAGTTATTATATACTAATATAATAAAACATTTCATGCTATTACGCTTTATTTCCATAATCGGAACGCAGGCGATCGTATAATAATATTAATAATATTTCGTTCTTGTATAGTGCATATCACATTATGATATAACGTCTCTATGCGCTTCCAAAGGACTTTGGATATTATTACGCTGGCTTTAGCTCCAGCAACTGTAGCGCTCAGTGCATTCAAGGAATAAATCCTACCAGATACATGTACCCACTTACTACACCTGGGTCGAGTGTCGCAAATGTAGATTAATGTCTTGCCAAAGGACGTTGGTGCTGCGGCAGGGATAATGTGCAGTGGGCTTAAATTTCCATACTAATACAGTCATCCATTCCTAAATACCAGCATACATACTTACAATATTGATTTACACATTGGTGATTTTTCATACTGGTACCTTTGTAAACATGTCTGTATTATCGAGACAAAAAGCATGGTAGTATAATTTTCAGTCATAAGCTAGATTTACATGTACATGTACAATAAGATCAGGTTTGTTGCATGATTTGGTTAAATCAGAGCTGGGATAATATTAACAGGAAATAGAGATTATCTGTGCAAAGTGGCATCAATAATTAATTACAGGATCCGATACTGCTCAACAACAAATCTTTATCGACGAACAGTCAGACTGCTAGATACTACATGTAGTAACAGGAATCAGATTAAAATCAATAAAGCTATTTCATAGGTATGATTTTATCGTTTTTTTTTTTATGTAGAAAATTTCTAAACATTAACTGATATATTTTTGTCTGCTATGATTCATAAATGTCAAGTTTTGTTTTTCTTCACTTTGCTTGTTAATGGCTTTGTCATCATTGATGGTGACCACAGGTGCTTTAATATAATCAACGCTGATCATTTCCTTTTTGTTTTTGTTTCCCCTTTTAATAAATGTATACATGTAGTTATCATGCATTGTATTCTGGGTCATTTTGAGTCTAATTTGAGTGCCTAATGCCTAATGCCTATTTAACAGTTAGGTCCTCTGTAGCTTCAGGGAGGTATAGCTCATAGCCAAACACTGATTTCTCTTGCCCAGTTTTTTGAAAAGCAGGATGAAAAAAACCTTTTGACTAGCTCATTTTGGTTACCGTGGGCAAACAAGCTGATACATGTAGGTCTGTATTCTGTAACACTGCCTTTCCTTCCAGCATTGGTTCTTGTGTACATCCATTTGTTCAGTCAGGCTGTGAAATGCTCTTCTATTGCTGCACCTATAGACGAAATGGCACAGAGATGATTGGATGCAGGATATTACTTTGTGTTTGCTTGTAAAAATCATGTCTTGTTCACAGTCGATTATTTGGAATTCTTGATATTGGTAGAAAAAGTGAGATTTCATCTCAGTGATTTTTAAAAATTTATGTATAATATTTCTTTGGAAGTTTTACTACAGCTCTTTTCTCATTTTCCTCTTGGGGTTTCCAGAGATAAATCTCTTCCAAATGTTTCTTTAGAACTCTTGATTAATATTTTTTTTTTTCTTTTTGCAGATTGTAAAATACTTTTTCATGACTGCATAATTAGACGACACGGCGTAGAGATGAATCGAGGGAGGGGAAGAAGTCATTCCATTTACCACATTGTGGGGAAGGATGAATCGAGCGATGAGGACATCGATTGTCAAGAGAGCAGCGAAAAGTAAGTGACTGAAAGATTTACATGTATAGTGTTTGCTATCCATAATTGTATTTATTTGTGAGTTTGCCCTTTTCAACTTTAATGAGTGTGTATTGAGTGAATATATTGTCAGAGTCAAACAAAAATGTTTTCTTGTACAATATATGTACATGCACTTCTACTTTCCTATACTCCTTAGATTTACGTGACTGTACATGTAAGTTTAAGGGCGACTTGTGAATTGTGCAAATCATTATTATCATGATTATCATTATTTAAAAGGAAAGAATAAGTATTTAATCATGTTTGTTGTAATTAATTTCAGGTACTAAATGATATTGATTCCCTGTTATTTGATACATGTACATTAATATGTTTATTCCTAAATTTCCTATTTGTGAGGTGTGTTCAATACAGCTATATTAAAGTCAAGTTTAATATGGGACCGACCTTGTGAAATTCAAACCATTTTTAGACCTTAGGTTTAAAAGTGAAGGAAGCAAAGCATTAATATCAATTATCGTATTGCTGCAATATCAATGATAAATGAAAAAAGTGAAGTTGCGGTAATTATATGTACACCAATCCATAACCAATTAATTAAGACTGGGCTCAATGTTGAAAGGAAAGGGTTTCGGTCCAAAGGAAATTAAGATACCCTATACCCCCACATAAAAAGGATTTTCCAAATGTTATGATAGCATGTAGAACAGGCCCCCCCTCTCTCCCCCTTTTCCAAAATCCTTCAAATTAACCTCTTACATTACATTCATATTAACGTGGAGCCTTCATTAAGATAATTTATCCAACTGGATTATTGTGAACTATAATCTTTCACCAACTTTTAATAGGTGGGTATATTGTGGTCTTGTAATAATAGTTGTGTGCGATGATCAGATGCATGTTGCTACACACAGAGTATTCACTGGAAATTGACAGAGGAGCTTGCCTGTATATCGTTTGATAGCTTTTTGAATGGAGAAAACCAGTCTTTAAAATTTATTTTTACCTTGAGTCTACTATCATCATGGGTAATATTTTGGATTATGCCGTGAGGAAATTTTTGCTTTGTCATGAAATTTGTCCCATCAGGTATATATTTAAGTTTTGTAATTTTTATGCCTCCGCCCACTGTAGGTGGTGCCAGAGGCATTATGTTTTTGGGTCGTCCGTCCGTCTGTCCCCTTTTCGTTCTCGCGATAACTTCAAAACCGTTTTTCGGATTAGTTTGTAACTTGGCCCATGTATGCATATGGGAGGGACAATGAACTGATTAGATTTTGGGGTCTCAAGGTCAAAGGTCAAAGGTCATAGAGGTCATTATATACATAAAAATGGTTCGTTCTTGTGATGGCGGATCAGCTTCTAACGTGGCCCATGTATTCATATGGGAGGGGCGATGAACTGATTAGATTTTGGGGTCTCAAGGTCAAAGGTCAAAGATCACAGAGGTAATTATGTACATAAAAATGGTTAGTTCTCGCAATAACTGAAGAACTGTTTGACGGATCAGCTTAAGTTGGCCCATGTACATATATTTATATGGGAGGGACGATGAACTGATTAGATTTTGGGGTCTCAAGTTCAAAGATCAAAGGTCACAGAGGTAAATTATGTACATGTGTACATAAAAATGCTTAGTTCTCGCAATAACTGAAGAAATGTTTGACGGATCAGCTTAAGTTGGCCCATGTACATATATTTATATGGGAGGGACGATGAACTGATTAGATTTTGGGGTCTCAAGTTCAAAGATCAAAGGTCACAGAGGTAAATTATGTACATGTGTACATAAAAATGCTTAGTTCTCGCAATAACTGAAGAAATGTTTGACAGATCAGCTTCTAACCTGGCCCATGTTTGCATATGGGAGGGACGATGAACTGATTAAATTTTAGGGTCTCAAGGTCAAAGTTCAAAGGTCAGAGGCGTCATTATGTACATAAAAATGGTTCGTTCTCGCAATAACTTCAGAACTGTGTGACAGATCAACCTCTAACTTAGCCCATGTACAGTATGCATTATGTGAGGGACGATGAACTGATTAGATGTTAGGGTCTCAAGGTCAAAGTTCAAAGGTCATAGAGGTCATTATATACATAAAAATGGTTTGTGATGTATGGAGTCTAGGCCTACCTACATGTATTTTAGAAATTTCAAGGGGACAGTGGTCTATTTGCTATAAAATATCTATTTCCTTTGTGTATTTGATGATTGTAAGTCATCAATGGTTCGTTTTTTATTTGAAAATGAAATGAAATAAATTTTCTGTCTCCTGTGCTTTTTAAGTGAAAAGATTTGTAATTTTGTTGGACCAATCCTTTTTAGAGTGTACATGTATGCCATACATTTCCAATCTGGTGATGGCGGAGGCATAAATTCCGACCGCGCGCAGTCGAAGATTCATCTTCCCTTTTGGGACCACTTTTATAAATTTATTTTGTATATTAATGATTTTCAATGCTCATCAAGTGTATTATCTTTCATATTTTTTGCTGATGACTCAAGTGTATTTTTTTCTCACAAATGTCCACAAACATTGTTGGAAACTGTCAATGAGGAGTTGTAATGTAATGAAGTGGATTAATGCTAATAAGTTATCATTGAATCTAAAAAAAACAACTAATTATATGCTTAGTAAACGAAGAAGCTTGACTGGGGAGGAATTTTTAATTTGTAAACAAATCTTTCGGCATATTTTTTCTGACTTGTGTTTTTCATTACAGATCGAGCATACGATCTTTAACACTGGGAGTAATATGCCGAAAGATTTGTTTACTAATTATATGCTGTTTAGTAATTCTGTCAAATTTTTGCCAGGCAATGTCACATTTAATAATGTCCCTATATATTGAGAGAGTAACTTCAACAAAATTTCTTGGGACATAGATGAGAAACTGAGTTGGAAAGCTCATGTGGACAATTTCAGTAAAGTGTAATAGCAAAACACACTGGCGTTATTTATAAGTTGAGATCATGTATACCTCAGGAAGTATTGTTCATTTTGTACTCTACTCTTATTCTATCATATATAATTGGCATGGGGTAAATCAGCTAAAACTCAAATTCATAGGCTTTTTGTTGTGCAGAAGCGGGTTATCAGAATAATTTGTAGAGCAAATTATCATGCTCATACAAATCTACTTTATATGAAAACAATATTTAAAAACTAGATGATCTCGGCATCTTGGAATGTTCATGTTTAACACTCACTCGGGGGGGGGGGGGGGGGGGGTGCTCCCTCCTGTCCTTGTTCAAATCTTTAGAAAAAATGACCAAATTCACAGCCATAATACCAGACAGGCTTCTGCTCTCCATTTACCATATATATGCAAGGACAACGTTCACTCTGAAAACTATAATGTCCACTGGCCCCAGTAGTTCTGGAATTCACTTGAGTCTACAGTAACAAATGCTCCAAGCATCTCAGTTTTTAAACGTAGACTCAAGTTATATTTACTTGACAAGTATGTGGATGACACATTAATATAAAAATACTGATTTATTTAATTATAATTCTTTATAGTATTGTAGTATAACTTGAATATTTCCCCCCTCCCCTCCTTTGCCAGCTTCTCTCCACCCCTCCTTTGCCAGCTTCTCTCCACTTTTGTTTTCTTTCTTTTTCCCCTTCCTTTCTTCATGTTGTCAGTTATGTCTGCTTTCTTTCTTTTCCTATATATATTCCTAGTGCTCTCTCCCTCACTCTACTCTCTATCGCTATTTCTCTTCCTTGATGAATCCCTTTTCTTTCTCCTCTTCTTTGCATCCATTTGTAAATATGCCATACACTGTATATTCCTGCTTGCCTTATGCACCCAGAGAGTAATAACTCATTGATGTATCGATGTGGTGTTACATGTAGCTTGGGCCTGTATTTTGTTGTTGCCATGGGTGGGCTGTTCCTGCTCATATGACATTTATTTCACACTCACACGATGTTTGTTATAACTCACCTGGTGTGATGGGGATGTGCGCATCTTCGGGTATGGTAGTTGTGATCAAGAACCTGGAATGGAATTATTTTATCCCTCCTTGAGAGTTGTTGAGAAGTTAAGTTTGATCTTATCTGGGGAGCGTTTCATCAAGCGTTTTGTCAGCTTGATTTTTACTGACAATTTTGCTCTCAGCCAATCAGATGCAAGGATTTTAGTAGCTTATAACAGTTGTCAGTAAAAATCACCTACAAAACACTTGATGAAAAGCTCCCCTGGAAGGGCTTGTGTTAACGAGTGGGCTTGATGTTTGAATGAAATGGCTTTTATTCTTTCCCCTGCAGAGTGGCTGCTATGGACGGCAAGTTCTTTGAACAGTTCATTGCCTTGAGGTTTGCTGATGGTGAGGCAGGCCAAGATACGTTCAGTCCCATCCAGGTGAGTTGGAGCATTTGTCACTTATTAACCCGGCCTATTTTCATGCAACCTTATTCAGGTGGCTTTAAACTAATTAGACTTTATAATGCAGTCAGTTAACATTTATGCCTACTTGTCCATTAAAAGGGAAAGTAAATCCTGGCGAGTTTGTGAGCTGTTTAGTTGAAGGGCACATTGTTGATTATATATGTCGAATTTCAACACATTTGGGACCCCCTAACGCCGTCAACAAGTAGTTAGAAATATCATTTTGTCGTCTGCTAGAAGGTCCTATATTGATCGTGTGCGTCGCCATTTTGAACAGATAAGCCCCGCCCTGTGACGTTTTGTCGGACCTCTCGGACCAGAAGTACCCGGATGCCGCCATTATTACGCGTTTCAAAATGGTGTACTGCCAGGCGTTCGGATGCTCCAATATAATAAAAATGAACAAGACGTTCCGAATTTCAGCCAATCACAGGTCCCCCTTGGCATGTCCGACAAAACGTCATAGCGCGGGTGAATAAAAAATATGGCCAACCCCGATAGCAGACTGTAGCAGACGATCATTGCTCACAAAAGTGTGAAATACTCCACCGTCAAGCATTCATAAGAGGTAAATTTTCACAGTAATGTCAAGAATTGTGCTCTTAACACTCTCAGTAGGCCGAAAGTCCAGGGTTTACCTTCCCTTTAAAGGTTGTATGAACACGTGCACTGGAGTTTTTGGCACTTATGTACAGTCAAAACAGAAAAGCTAGCCACTTTTAATAGACAGATGGCTTCTTTAGTCATGTTCGACAACATATATTCTTCCTAGAAGGAGGTAATAGACAACTTTGATATAACTTTAATATCATGTGAACAAAGTGAAAAGATAAATTGACAATATGGAGGAAAATATACTATTTACTTGTATGACAATGTCTTCATAGGAAGATCTCCCTCCTGCACCCTCACATGTGTACATGTACATGTTCTTGTATGGGGAAACAAGGAACAAAATAGCATTTTTAATCAGCAATTACATGTTCTGATGTCATTATCCATGAGTGGTAATTACATGATTTTGTTGATGAACCAGACCAGCAGTCCATTGCCAAGGTTTTCCAATGGTGAGTTTGGTCAAAACATTCCTCAAGAATTCCTGGAACTTTCTATGGCTCATCAGAGTCCTTTTCAACGGAATGAACCTTGAAAGGATCTGCGTGAAACCCTTGCTGTGATCTGGGTGTTTTTATCGTTTGAGATTTTAACAAAAGACGAAGGACATTTGCATAAGATCTACAATTGTACATGTATTTGCATCATTGGTATTAATTGTCTGTTTAGGTCTAGAAATTCTGCAGTCCACCGGGTTTCTATTCTTCAAAATCAAAACAGATGGAATCTTGTTTAAGATTTTTGCATTTTCTCGCAAAGTAGTCATGCTTCCTTCTAAATATTGGTTGATTCATTGCTACACTGTCAAGGCTGCAGAATGTTCAACAATTTTATGAATAAATGTAAAAAAAAAAAAAGAAGGTGAAATAAGAATTTGGCAATGATGCCCTTTATTAAGAATCCTCTGCAATCATTCATCACTAATTATGCACAGGAAATAAAGTTTGAATGTCATAAAGGTGCTTTGATCTGGTTTCAGTTTCTCGTCATAAAGGAGAAATATGCAGCCTCTTTTTGTCCTTTTCCTGCATTTCAATTGTATTTCCTCCTACACAGTAAAACATATTTAAACAACTCTTCAAAACTTTTAAACAACGCTGTATAAGCCGGTCAATCTAACAACTACTGTTTAAAATGTTAAACAACCAAGGTTGTTTTAATAAACTTTGAACAGCCTCTTGTTTAAAATTTTAAACAAATTTTTAAACAACAGCTTTTAAACAACTACATGTAGGTTGTTTAAATTAAGTTGTTTAAAAACACACAGTTGTTTAAAACTTTTTTTCACAACTATTGTTTAAAAAATTTGTCTTTTAAAACAATTGTTTAAAATATCTACTGTTTAAATTAAGTTGTTTAAAACTTTTTGCACAACTATTGTTTAAAAAAATACATTCAAAGTTGTTGTTCAAAATAATTGTTTAAAACACTATGCAGATACATGTATGATGTATTTTAACCTATGGTTTAGAACATACACGGTTGTGGGGGGGGGGGGGGGGGGGAGAGAAAGATGTACAGTACTTGTACACATGTTGATCTATGACATGTGTTTTTCAATGAATTATTAGAACAAGTTTTCTACTGGCATAATTCCAATACAGTGGCAGAAACTGAAAGCACCTGATGGTGATAAATTTACTGATCATTGTGAATGATTATTACTGTTTCCTAAGTACAGTTGGAGATCACTTCCTTTCATAGGAAAAATCCAAGTGGTTACATTTGTACTCTGAAAGAGAGGGGAAGTAGTTAAAACTGTTATGGAAACTGTCCAGAAAACTCCAGATTACGAGGAAAACAATATGAACTTGCTAAATCTTCTGTATTATTACAATTCACTGTCTAGAGGTTTATTAACAAGAAATTGAAAATGTTTAATAAGCAAAAAGAAAATCATTTTATTTTCATGAACACATTGTCACAGCTTACACTCTGTTTTAAATTTTTAATCAAACAATTATTAATGTGGCATTCAGTTTAGTGACTTTAGTCATCAAAAAATTTGCACTGAAATTAATTGCATCCAATTTTCGTGGTTTGTGGTGGGAGGACACACATGTACATGTACTTGTAGGACTCTATATTGAAAACGTGAATTTATAATTATGTTCACTTAAATGTCTGCCTTGTATCATGTGGGCACAGTGATATTTCTAAAGTTATAATTACTTGCGATTCCCAAGTATTTTCTGCCACAGTTTATAGTGTATCGTTGCAAGCAATTCACAATAAACCTGGTCAATATTTGCCTTGATACCATCTAGGTTTTAGGTTTTTGAATCAATACTGGAATTGCATGTGCTCCTTGTTTACATTCACCTGCAATCTTCTGCTCTATTTCATAGTAAATCATGGTACTGTTTGATATAATTACCTCCGTCCGTACTACATTACTACTCTCGGCAAACACGAAGCTGTCACAGTATTAAAGCCAGTCAGTACTTGCCCTTCTACATGAATTCACAAAAAGGGACCAGTCACAATAGTAGTATGTTTGGGGTTTCATACGGGTACCTACATGTACATGTACATGTACATGTAGTTTGCAGGCACAAACCCAGGTCAGTCGTAAAAGAGAGTCTGCGCTGTAAGACTATCATATGCCATGTACTGTACATGTATGGCTAGAGTGCCCAAGTCTGCGCACACGCGTACGTAACTGCGAGATTCTAATAAAACAAAACACGCAACGAACACAAACTTTTCATCTTTATCATTGAGATAGGTATTCATGCAAAAAACGAGTCAAAATAATGAAAAAAAATGGTCTTATTTCAAACATTTTATTCACAAGCCTCAAAATGTTGTCTGAGAATTCTATACCTGACGTCCTATCGTGCCTAGATTCCGTCCGTCGCACCTAAAAGCCCCTGAATGCGACGGGACGGAAAAAAAGTTAACTCGTTACAGCTTTTTTTTAAAACAGAAGAAAATTGATTTTGATGGTACAGAAGTGATACTGTAGTATAATAATACATTGATACTTTATAAAACCTCAGTATATGAACTCCAGTTTATCCAACAAAAAATATTAAAAATTGTGTCGAAGTGCCCCAAAATATAATTTTGCAACAAAGAGTTGAAATTTTAACCAAATTATAACGAACTATTGCCACAATTGACATTATGCCGTACTATTTAATACATAGAGTATTCCAACTCCAAATTTTATATTTCAAATGCGCTTGCAGTTTTAACTTAATTGCTTATTTTATTAATTCCGTCCTGTCGCGCTGTGAGGGCCCATTTTCCCCATTTCAAGGGTAATATTCTGAAACATGGGACATGATCATGATGAGACATGTACATTTTCATGAACTACAGATTTTTCAGCTTTCATATGATATTTAAAGGTAAACAAAAATTTCAATTTGATCATTTAGGGTTTATGTTTTACTTTTGGCACAGACCCTGTTATGTAGATTCAGTCATATATGATTTATGGCCTCTCCTGTATTAAATAGGAATAATGTTAACCAATTGACTACTGAATTCTTTATTCTCTCATAGGCTTAGTACAGGAGCCACCCGGTTCCCGTAGTCTATGATGCAGGCTACATGTACCACACATTTTTTCCAGAAATATGTACATGTACATGTACATGTAATGTGTCAATTTGACAAAATACACAAATCATGAGATTATTATGTACAGGACATGTACCCTCATTTCCTCCTCCAGACATTTTCAATGCATGTACATGTACAATTGCTAACCCATTCACAAAAACATGATTATTTGCCTAGATACCGCCTTTGTATGCCCCTGACAGATAAGGAGTCAGTTTATAAAAGCAAACCTTTTTTCAACAATTACTATTAATATTTGCCTGAAGCGTAGCATCCATGATGATGAATGACCTTTATTTAGTTCATTTCCAGTTTACAAGTAACTGATCAGGGGAGCGTTTCATCAAGTGTTTTGTCAGTGATTTTTACCGACAAATTTGCTCTCAGCCAATCAGATGCAAGGATTTCAGTAGCTTATAACAGTTGTCGCTGACAAAACACTTGATGAAACGTTCCCCAGAGCTCTTTAGCTGGATTCCTTCTATAACACTGATCTTCTTTTTCTATTGTACGTTCTTTCTAGGATCAGTCAGCGAACAACAACTCTACAATTGATTTCACCCAGTGCAGAGGCATCTATAAAGACATTCCACGTCCAACTAGTAAAGAGGTAATGTGTTGGGGGAAAGAAATGTAATACGTGTACCATAAAATACCATATGTAAGAAAACCCTGTTCTGTTTGTAGACAGTGTCCCAAAATATTTGTCATTAGATTTGTTTTGATCAGGTAGTTAAATCGTGAGTTCTGATTATAAATATGAAAGAGAATCCAACAAAATTTATGAGAGTACAAAATTTATGGATGTTTATACCTGACAATGTATCAATAGATGAGTGTGGAGCTGAGTGTATGAAAGAAAGTTGAGGAACAAGCTGGTAGTTCCATGATGCTTTTCTGCGTAATTTTAGCAAGGTTTTGTTAGTTTTTATTCTGTTTTATATGTATTTGTCGAAACCCATTTATTGTATAATTAACAAATTTTCAAAATGATTTACATTGTATAGTGTATTAATTGGGGAGTTCCTTATCAAGTTTCTTCAGACCTCATGCATTTCATCCTGTTAGTTTTACCTTAAAACCCATAACTGATATATTGGTGATCATACATTTGCTGTTGCAAACATTCAATATATGATGAGACAAATTTAACCAGAATCAACGTGCATGCTGTAAATCGTTTGTTTATGATTTTTTAGGCTGAATTCTTCTACAAATCCACAGTTGTCACAATCAACCAGAGACTTGGAGTAAATTATGAGATGAAAGAACTACCTAATAGCAAGCTCTTTGAGTATGCTCAAGAGGTGAGAAATGGATTACATTAATTTACACAGAACATCTAATGTTTAGTACTTGTTGGGGTTTTTGTAATATGTGAAGGAGATTATGGCAGTGTGTTTATTCTTGGTGAAATCTTCTTTGCTGTTGATTTCTTTAATGAAAGCATTTAATATATATTGCATCAATGATTGTGGAAGTAAAATTTGGAAAAACTATCCCCATATTCTCTGTATGTAAGACATTGTTGTACATGTAACCAATTCATTTCAAAGTGTATGTAGAATAAAGATACTACATACATGTATACAGTAAAACCTGTATATAAAGACCGCCCAGGGGAGACAAGAAAATCAGTCTTTATAAGCAGGTTGTCTTTATGTACAGGTTCCTTTAAATACATGTTTCAGTGAGAAACACTTTTCAAGGGAAACAAAAATTGTGGTCTTTATAGACAGGTGGTTGCTAAAGCAGGTTTGCATATATTTGTTTTAGGTGTCCCAGTAGTGTGCAGTTTGTTGTCAATGGTAACATTCTCTGTCATTGGAGTTCATTTACGGTCAAACCTGCTTTAGCGACCACCTGTACAGAAAGACCACCTGTCTATAAAGACCACAATTTTTGTTTCCCTTTGTTCAGCTTTTCTCTGAAATATATTAAAGGAACCTGTACATAAAGACCACCTGCTCATAAAGACTGCTTTTCTTGTCTCCTTTGAGTGGTCTTTATAGACAGGTTTTCATTGTATTATATGTCTCACTATCATCATCCTTGAGTGTGGTTGGGTGTTCATTATTAAAACAAGCAGCCTAAAAAAGGATGCAATTTCGCAAAGTCATTGTGTAGATTCCTTTGAAATTATATACCGTATTAGGGTATTTTATTTGTAGGCAATATACAGTGTCTGCCTTGTGGTTTGAGCTTTGCCATGTTTAGAGGATTTGGATGGCTTACATTAGTTCCTGTGTTGTGCAGGAAGTGTCTTGTACTTGTACACCCACCTGATGGTAGTCTCTTGAGATTAACACATCACTTGGGGTGGTTGGGGGAAGGGGGGAGAGGAAGGGAGTCATGATGACAAGGGGGTGTCTCAAGTTCTTAGGAAACACGTAGTAATCTCCATTGTGTTTATATGTACTGTACATTTAACATTCTCTTTTGTCTCTTGAATGCCTTCTGTTTTCAGCTTCTGTTTTTACCCCACAATTTTCCAGTCTATATGCTACATTGTACCCTCAGTATTTTGTGGTTGATGATGAACGATATGATCGTAATACATAACAGTGATGATGTTGGCGTTGATGATAAGGATAGTGATTTTTAAGATGATGATGATGATGATAATTGTGATCATAATTAAGCCTGAGTCGAATCGATTGGTTAGCCGGTGTTCGATCGAAGACATCGAATCCCGAATACGTTTTGGCAAATTCGGTGCATCGATTTGTAGTCCGCCAGATTTTTGACTACCGTAGCCACCATGAAAAAATCAAATAAAAAAAGAAACTCCGTAACGTACAGCATATATACTAGCAGAGAACGTGAAGGCGACTTCAAAGTTCAAACTGTTGGCTAACTTTCGCTAATTCGCTCGCGGAGGACGTCGCGCTTTACCTGTGCTTTCTCTATGGAAAAATCGTTTTGTCGTTACGAACTGAAGTTTACGATAATTTTCTTGCACTCTCTCTGCATTGTCAATTTGACAATTGTATAATTGAACATGATAAATACGGGCATGAGTACGAGTGTTCCTACTTAATTCGCAATAACTAATATCACACTCTCATCAAATTGGCAATTACTTCTGAATGATCTCTGAAGCTGAATGAAGTCGAGTCTATATTGAGCGACGAAAAGTTTATTTCGTATTGTTTTTTTTTTTGGCATCGAACAAACGTGTTCCATTCAGCTCTCCAAAGACAAAGTAAGATTATTAATTCTTTGAATTTGAATCATTGTCGGGTGTGTCGACAATGAGCATCGCTTCGTGCGACACTAGTGATATTTTGGCTAGCCATACGGACTAGAAACTTAAGATTTTGGCTCGTCCGCTGTGATTTTTACTAGCCATTGGCTAGCGGGCTATCATTAATTTCGAGCAGCGAGAGCCCATACATATGCCCGCGATGCCAGCGGACCGGTCACCGGTGCATGGTGCATGCACTGCGTGTAACTGCGTGCAACTGTGTGCAACTCTGTTTTCACCGCACATCATTTATCGATTAACCGGTATTCGATCGAATCAAAGCCGTCGAATCCCGGATTATGAAATATTCGATATGACTCAGGCTTAATCATAATCTTGATTATGATGATGATTAGAATGATTTTGATTTCAGTTGTGAAGTTGTTTCAGCTACTTTTGCTCCTGCTTCTCTTGATGATGAATGATGGTTTTGATGATGACAATAATGACGATGATAATAATAATTAAGGTGACAATGATGATGACAATGATTAGGATTACAGCGATGATGATGATGACGATGATGACGATAATTATGATGCCAATGATGACAATTATTGTATCCCCAGGCCAGTGTTATAGCTAGGAACTTTTTAGTGGTGGTTCAAATTTCACTGACTGACAAGCAACAAGTCATTCTAGCGAACGGAGCCTCGCAATTAGCAGCTTCCGGTATACGCTACGTAAAACATGATATCTATTTGTATGTGCAAATTACGAACAGTAGTACAGTATAGTGCGTAACAAAAGACAACGAAACTCGGCAAATCTTTAAGAAATAATCATTTATTGTCAAATAGAAAGCATGATTCTTGTACGATTGCAAATAAAACAAGAATAAAGATGGAAATATGAATGTAAGTACCACGTTTCTTCACAAACAGTTACGTTTAATGCTGTTCTTATGTGAAATTAGTGCCGGTCGGAAGCAGTGTTTTTCACCCGGAGTGGTGGACGGAAATCCCCCGTGCTGGTCGGGCCCGTCCACCGCCGACCACCGTAGCTATAACACTGCCCCCGGCAGTATGCCGGAGGATACTTTGGATTCAGCAGCGTTTCGCCGCCGCCGCCGCCGCCGCGTCACATTCTTGTGTGCGCTCTAGCGGTCACATTTCTCGACGAATTTTTTTCAGACTTCCTGTGGACGTGTATCTTGGTAAAATCTGGACCCCTATAGTTTCTGGTGATGCTGCCCCCAGTGTTCCGTCTTTTATAGGGTAAAAAGCCATATTTTGGGGGATAGTTTGTGTGCGCTCTAGCGGTCACATTTCTCAACGGATTTTGTTCAAATTTTTTATGAAGGTGTCTCTTGGTAAAATCTGGAACCCTATAAATTTTGGTGATGCTGCCCCCAGTGTTCCGTCTTTTATAGGGTCAAAGGTCATATTTTGATAGATGTCTTGTGTGTACTCTTGTGTGCGCTCTGGCGGTCACATTTCTCAACGGATTTCGTTCAAATTTTGCATGAAGGTGTCTCTTGGTGTAATTTAAAAACCTATAGTGTTTGGTGATGCTGCCACCAGTGTTCCGTCTTTTATAGGGTCAAAGGTCATACTTCAGGGCATGGCGTGAGTGCACTCTGCAGGCCACATTTCTCAACGGATTTTGTTCAAATTTTGTATGGAGATGTATCTTGGTATAATCTACACATGTTTAATTTTTGGTGATGCTGCCCTCATTGTTCCGTCCTTTATAGGGTCAAAGGTCATACTTCAAGGGATGGCGTGAGTTCACTCTGCAGGCCACATTTCTTGATGGATTTCTTTCAAATTTTGTATGGAGATGTATCTTGGTATAATCTACACATCTTTACTGTTTGGTGATGCTGCCCTCATTGTTCCGTCCTTTATAGGGTCAAAGCTCATTTGTCCCTTTTGTGCACTCTTACTTCTGCATTTCTTGACGGATTTCGTTCAAATTTTGCATGAAGGTGTCCCTTGGTGTAATCTAAAAATCTGTACTTTTTGGTGTTGCTGCCACCAGTGTCCCGTAGACTCCCGTCTTTTATAGGGTCAAAGGTCATACTTCAAGGGATGGCGTGAGTTCACTCTGCAGGCCACATTTCTTGATGGATTTCTTTCAAATTTTGTATGGAGATGTATCTTGGTATAATCTACACATCTTTACTGTTTGGTGATGCTGCCCTCATTGTTCCGTCCTTTATAGGGTCAAAGCTCATTTGTCCCTTTTGTGCACTCTTACTTCTGCATTTCTTGACGGATTTCATTCAAATTTTGTATGGAGATGTATCTTGGTATAATCTACACATATTTAATTTTTGGTGATGCTGCCCTCATTGTTCCGTCCTTTATAGGGTCAAAGGTCATTTTTCCATTTCTTGCACTCTTCTGCATTTCTTGACGGATTTCGTTCAAATTTCGCATGAAGGTGTTTCTTGGTGTAAATCTAAAAACCTATAGTTTTTGGTGATGCTGCCACCAGTGTTCCGTCTTTTATAGGGTCAAAGGTCATACTTCAGGGAATGGCGTGAGTGCACTCTGCAGGCCACATTTCTTGATGGATTTCTTTCAAATTCTGTATGGAGATGTATCTTGGTATAATCTACACATCTTTACTGTTTGGTGATGCTGCCCTCATTGTTCCGTCCTTTATAGGGTCAAAGCTCATTTGTCCCTTTTGTGCACTCTTCTGCATTTCTTGACGGATTTCGTTCAAATTTCGCATGAAGGTGTTTCTTGGTGTAATCTAAAAACCTATAGTTTTTGGTGATGCTGCCACCAGTGTTCCGTCTTTTATAGGGTCAAAGGTCATACTTCAGGGAATGGCGTGAGTGCACTCTGCAGGCCACATTTCTTGATGGATTTCTTTCAAATTTTGTATGGAGATGTATCTTGGTATATCTCTCAACACATTTCTTTCAAATTTTATATGAAGATGTGTCTTAGTGAAACCTACACATCTAATTTCTACACCATCCTTTTGTTTGAGGGAGGGGATGGGGGAGGGTCTTTGTCCCTCCTTCAAATCGCTGCCAGTGCCGGGGGATACATTTAGCATTGCGCGGCCCCAGCAATGCACATTTCTAGTTATGATGGCAATGATGATGACAATGATGATGATGACAGTTATGATGATGACAATTATGATGATGATGACAGTGATGATGACATTGATTATAATGATGAGTACAGTATTAAATGGTGATTGTTTTCATACTACATGTACATGTTCCTGGGATGCCAAGAAATCATAATGATCCTTTCCCCCATCTTTCTCCCCTTCTCTTTCTCCCCTTCTCTTTCTCCCCTTCTCTTTCTCCCACAGACTTTGAATGTAAATCCACAAGAACATGAAAAACTGCTGCAGAATGTATCACATGGGCTGGTAAGTCGCTCACTATTATACAATACTGTGTACATAAAGATTTATTGTGCCTATTAGGTCAGTGCCAAAAAGAGGGGTGTCAAATTTCTTAGCTATCATTTGAGAAAAAGCTTTCACTTGCTATACTCTATATGTAAGTTGTTTTTATTATAAAATGAATGTGGTCACACTCTTCCTTTACTGCCCATTACTGTAAATGCATTTGCATACTGCATCTCCATTTATCTCTAACTTTATTCGTCCTCTAATCCTCTTTCCTTTTGCATTTTTTGTTGTTGGAAATACACTCTTCTTCTTATTCTGTCTCCTTTATTCATCCGTCCTCTTTCTTTCCTTCTCTGTTCCTTTTTTCTTTTGCTTTATTTTGCCGATATACTTGAACTCTGTCTTTATTTCTCTGCTATTCCTCTGTACCGTGTAATTTTCTCATACAACACTCTCTTTTCACCTCTTCTCTTCTCTTCTCTTCTTTTTCTTTATATGTATTTGCACAAACACACATTTTGTTCCCTCTTCTGTTCATATCTCCTCTCTCTTGACTTGGCATGTACACGCAATTTCTTTCTTTCCTCTCCTTTCCCCTTTTATTTCTCTATAAATGTATTACCGTTACTCTATTTCTCCTTGTGTTTTCTGTTTTTACTAATACTCTCCCTGTCTGTTATTCCTTCTCTCATGATCTCTTAAACAGCCTCCTCCGCTGATCCTGGTTGTGGATGTGATATCAGCTAAAGGCCTGCTGCCAAAAGATGCAAATGGTAAGAAAAAAATAATATTAGGAATGACAGAAAAAGCACTTATCTCACATTATGGTCCCTTCATGTTATATTCTCCACACATAATAGTCCCACTGTAAACATTTTCATCATGCGCCTTGGAATAGTTAAAATAGATAGATGGCGCAATGTAAGTGCGTTGTATTATTTTATTATTATGTTTCAGTCAAACTTGTAAACAGTCAAACCTGATTTAGCAACCATCTGTATACTCGGTAAAACCACCTGACCTCCAAAAATCTCTCTTTTCCAAGAAAAACTGAAATCTTTATACCCTGGTAGACCTGGGGAGCGTTTCATCAAGCGTTTTGTCAGTGATTTGTGCCAACAACTGTTATAAGCTACTCAAATCCTTGCATCTGATTGGCTGAGAGCAAATTTGTCAGTAAAAATCACTGACAAAACGCTTGATGAAATGCTCCCCTGTAGTTGTGTAGTTTTACAAAAGTGATGTAGCAACCAACTTTTTTTCATAAATGCACATTGAATGTTCAGTCTATTATAAAAGCAGCATTTACATGTACGTGCATTTCTGATGACTGCCATTCCACGCATTTGGGCTTCGCTTTGATACTAGTAAGAAAATTATAAGTGAAAAATGCAGTACCTTCTGTAGACTTCAATTCTATGGGTGTAATCAGTATTCTTTGCTTGAACAATTAGCACCATGTCTCATGTACGGCTTTAAAATAATCGGATGTCACTTGAATTGGTGAGTGCATATAATTAGTATGCAGAGGCGTATTGATAAGCAGGAATGGAGTAAGAACTATATTAGGATGTACTTTATTTGCATATATTGTGGACTTTATGATTATGTTTGCAGTGCACTCATGAGTGCGGTACAAAAAAGCATATAATTATGTTGTACAGAGGGAGAGTATGCATGAATGAGAGAGCGAATAGAGAGTGGAGAAAGTTTGAAGAGAGAGAGAGTGGAGGGAGAGAGAAGGGAAACTAAAGTGATATACATAGATATAGTGATATATGTAGAGGTGCCGTAGTCGAGTGGTTTAAACACTTGACTGGATATGTGAAGGTCGTGGGTTCGAACCCTGGCGCGGCACTACTGTTCTTTGGCAAGACATTAATCTACATTTGCCACTCTTCACCCAGGTGTTAAATGGGTACCGGCAGGAATTAATTCCTTGAATGCTGTGAGCACCGAAATCAGTAGCCTAGCTAGAGCCGGGGTAATTGGAGCGCCTTGAGCGCCATTCATGGTGGATATGAGCGCTATATAAATATCCAATATTATTATCATTATTATTACATGTATACATGTACATGTAGGAGATTTAGTAAGAGGTAGAAATGCAACTTGAGTGAGTATTTTATACTAATACAGCTATTGCACCAATTTGTTATTCTGAAAAGGCCTTTTTCTGATTCAGAGATACATTGAAACCTGCTTTTGTTGTGGATATTTAATGAACATACATGTACATGTACACAAAGCCATCACTACAGACCTTTAAGCAGTAAGCTAATTTCCTTTTCACATGCTCTTGGTATGTTGTGCTGAATCAAACTTTATATCCTCTTTTTACTGTGTCAATTTACCCTTTACTTGTACTTCAAATAGGTAATGGCTTTTATCTTTAATTGACACTGGGCATACGTGTGAAATATGTGCCTCACTGTACCGTAGCATGACTCAATTAAGAAGTTAATGCGAACATGTACTTCCTTTGAAGTGGACCTTATCTGCTAATGACATTACATTATTTTGGCCCATGAGTAGTACAGGTTCATCAGGGTTTTTTAGACGCTGACTGAATTAAAAAAAATCCTTTTGGGGCAATGAAATAACAATGAAAGCCACAAATATTCTTATGTTTCTCATTTTGTTTCTGGGCACGTTTACATACATACACGTAGCTTACAAATAATTTGAGAAGGAAAATGAAGCAAGGCTTTCTCTCAAATGTCCATGCATCACATGCATTGAATAAACTCTGCAGGTTGTCGAACATTTGGCAACCATTTCTTTTGCTCTTAAAGATAAAGTTGAGTTCAGGGGAGCGTTTCATGAAGTGTTTTGTCAGTGCTTTTTACCGACAAATTTGCTCTCAGCCAATCAGATGCAAGGATTTCTGTAGCTTATAACGGTTGTTGGTAAAAAATCACTTACAAAACACTTGATGAGGCTCCCTGGTCATGCGGTTACATTGTGAAAGAAACTGTCTACGTGGTGTATACTGAGAGGTTTTGGAATCATCCCAATGAGAAGAAAGTGACACAATCTTGCTGCAGAACACATGCACTACACACAGGAATGGATGTAGGGGATGTACACATATGTTGCATGAATGTTCAGGCTGAACACTTCAGCTTTTTCTGGTCATATTTTGAGTATGAGGGCATTCAAAGAGCAATCCTTTTCAGGGGAAATTTTTAGTTTTCTACTATGATGTTCTTACAATCTGGCATAAAAGAAATGAGAAAGCTCACAAATAATTTTTTGACTTTCCCAGAACTCAAGTTTCCATTTGATACTTGCGCAACAGATCAGTTTGATGGCCCCAGCTGGGTACTGGGCCACTGCTAATATTGAGCCTTGTTTGCATTAAATGCAGAATCTTATCAATAATTAGGGAAAACAATTTCCATAATTAGGAAAGCTAAAATTGCTTATAAATACGTTCAGTGGTTTTAATGTTAGCGCCTAATAGTAAGATGAGATGCTTATCTATATTAAAATTCAATTATACTGATAGGATCTTGAAATATCGACGACTCTAAATCTAAAGTATATTTATCAAGCAATAATTATGGTAAATACATGTACAGTGCCAAAGCTGAGAATCCACCTTTGATCATCTTGAGTGTGTACTTTGTTTCTTGTCTCTCATGCACATGTGGTATCTACTGTGGACTGATGTTTGTTTAGTTGCAGTCCTGTCTGTATCGAGGTTCAGATCTGTATGATGGACATGGATGACAAGGAGAATTTACATTTGTGTACATACATCAATATGTTGAACCTGTCTAAACTTAAGCCACATTCAGACATGAATGACTCTGCTCAGAAAAAAAAGGGAAAAAGTTGCTTTTGCAAAATATTTAGTGCTTGACACAGATCTTTTTGAGTGCAGCTATTTTTTTAATCCCCCACTTGCCATTTATTTACACAAATAATGTCTGTTATTTGCTGTGGCTGTTTTCTTAAGTGATTTATGGTGTCATTCTGTACAAACAGTATATGTAGCGGAGAGCAAATAACATGGAAAATTTCACCTAATTTTTGCATAATTCTGCAAAACATTTGAGTTTTGATGGAATTGATTTTCCAGTAGTCATATACTTGTCTCTTTTCAGATGATATGATGTTTATGTCATTATGATTGTGTTTGTTTTCATACTGTGGTAACACCGAGAATCGTAGACCCCGTTCTCATTATGAGATTGGAAAGTGGATCGTGCTATAATTGTAATTGTATAAAATGGGGTCATACCTTCATAGTGATTATTATGTACATGTAGTCGCAGTCAAGTGCTTATTTGACAGCTTATTATTTCAGGGATTCATTACACATTTCAGGTATATTTCATGTAAAGCTAGTAAAGAATGCAATGATAAGAGATTGAGACTCATTATCAAAGTGTTTTTTGATAAACTACTTGAGAGAGAGAGATGAGGAAGAGAGAGAGAAAGAGCAGGTGCAGTAAATGACAAAGTTTAACCTGTAGATCAGAATAAGGATGATAACAGGGAGATCTCACTGAATAATGAGTACACTGTCCTGTAGAAATAGCAAGGCTCTTGCTCAATTTCTGCAATATAAATGAAATAATATACAAAAATGAAGTTTAATTATGAAAATTACTGTTTACTTTTTGAAAATGGACCAGATTTTTTTTTCAAAGGGGCTCCCTTATTATATCCCTTCAAACCCACCCTATCAAACCCTCCCTATCAAGTTATCTTTCCTTAATCCATTAAATCTCATTGTGTATTTGTTTTAACTTGTCCTACTTAATCTACGTCATACAGGACTGAGTGATCCATTCTGCATTTTGGGTATTGTGGCCCTGTGGAAGGAAAACATGTCGGAAGGTGGAAAGCACAAGATGTCGCAATCGAGACACGATCTCCTGCTGGATCACGCCAGCAAGGACTCCCTCTATCTCACGGAGGTGAAGGAGAGGACCTTGACTCCGACCTGGAGGGAACAGTTCAGATTGTAAGTCAACCTGGAGTTATTTTAGCTTTAGCCGTAGACTCATACAAGTAGCATACTAGGTTGGTTTGGGGGGGGGGGGGGGGGGGGGGGATGTGCTATGTCTTACATGCTACATGTACTCATATTATGGAAAAAGTAAATCTACAGCTCAGAGTTCTAATCACCAGGAGCTTTCGAAGTATTGTAGTATAAAAGGTGACTTTATCGAGTCTGTACCCAACTCCTCTGCGTACCTGGGGAGCGTTTCATGAAAGGAAGTTGTCGGATATTTTATCCGACAACTGTTATAAGCTACTGAAATCGTTGCATCTGATTGGCTGAGAGCAAATTTGTCGGATAAAATATCTGACAAGTCCTTTCATGAAACGCCCCCAGGAAGAGACTATTCCAATTATATAGTTTAGGCATGAACTCTATTTTGAGATCCGCAGTTTTCCTTGGAATTAAATGTTTTATTTCTAAAAATAATAATCATTTAATTTTCTAATGGTGTGATTTTTTTGTTCAAGCCAATGCTACAAGTGCTATATGTACCTACATGTAGTTCAGTGTCATTTTAACAAGTATCGTAATGCAATTTTCCTATTTTGAAATCTTTTCTGAGCAGTGACGTAGGTGATATCAACAATGAACAGCTTCAGGTGGAAGTATGGTAAGTACATTCTTTTATCATGTTGCTACACAGTCGTGCATCAATTGTTTCAGTATGAATGATGACATTCTACTTTTGTAGAGCATTTTAAACAATGTCTCTAGATGCACTTCCAAGGTGCTTTGGAAAATTATTAATAAGACTTTGAAGTTCTGGAAGTTGTCATCATTGTAAAGTGCATTTCAAAGAATGAATCCTATGGACATGTATATACCCATTTCCCACACCTACATGTAGGTCTAGAACTCCTGTATATGGTATATCAAATATCAGAACAGACATGCAGAGTACACACCTACATATATCAAAGATGGAAATCCACAACCTCAAGACTAAAGTTGATTGAATAACACACTCTACAATGTACTTGTGCTCCAGTGGTGTAAGCTTTGTCCCACTATGTGTTGCATCTGGTCACAAACAAACTTCTCTTTTTGTTATGACTAATTTCATGATTAAAACGGGGAGAAAACGCAGTGAGGACATTCTGAATGATAGTCACGGACCAGTGATTCAATTTCTTTCCTTCGAAATGAATTATGGCATTCATCGAAGGAAAAACAGTTGAAAATTCAGGGAAGTCTTTTGAAAGTTCAGAGCTGTTTTATTCATGAATTATAGCCAAATAAGAGTAAAGCTGGCGTGTTCGCCCCAGTTGCCTCTGAAAGAAAAGAAAATCAACTTTCACTTTTGTTGCTTAATCTTACTTGTGGTTGTTTTCTTCTTTAAATATTAAAGATACATTTTTACCAGTATGCATATTCATTTTGTCTTTTTTCAGGGACCATGACGAGGACTCCTCAGTGGGGAAAATTATGAAGAATGTAGGAGATGTTGCCAATTTCAAGGGCATGGGAAGGTATGTACATAATGTCAAAACATTGGGCTCCTGGGAAGGGAAAAAGGGTTGACCATTGGACTGTGTAGTTATTGCCAATTTGACGACATGGGAAGTCATGTGATATCAACACATTTTAGAGTACAATATGCAATAGAAGGTTTGTACTGGTTGTCAAGAATGCTTTAATGTTGAAACAAATCCATTTGCAATAGAGTGAATAGAGTGCTTTGTACATGTGCATGCAGTTCTTTATCTCATTGACCTCCTTGGGTTTTTTGTGTTTCTCCTTGTTCACAGATTCTTCAAGGAGATTGCCCAGTCGGCTAAGAAGGATGGAAAGAACCTTGATGATTTCCTAGGCTGGGTTACTATACCACTCAATGTGAGTACCCTTTATGTGTACACGCAGCTTCGAGGTTGTACTTGCAGTAGCACAGGGTGGCCCAGAAAGAATGCAACACCAGGGGAGCGTTTCATCAAATGTTTTGTCAGTGATTTTTACCGACAAATTGGCTCTCAGCCAATCAGATGCAAGGATTTCAGTAGCTTATAACAGTTGTCGGTAAAAATCACTGACAAAACACTTGATGAAACGCTCCCCTGAGATCTGCAATTTCAACAACATCATTGACACAATATTATTAGTTTTGTGTTATTGGGTATAAAATTATGTTTTAAGTAAAATGACACCAAAATCAGCAATTTGGGGGTAAGGCGCTTTGATTCTACATCTATTTTTAGCTCACCTGAGCCTTAAAGGCTCGAGTGAGCTATTGCGATGGAAATTTGTCCGTCGTCCGTCGTCCGTCGTGCGTCGTCCGTTAACTTTTTACATTTTCATCTTCTTCTCCAAAACCCATGATCGGAATTCAACCAAACTTGGTAGGAATCATCCTTAGGGGTAGGGGACGCAAAGTTGCTAAAATGGTACATGTGGCCCCCATAGCTCAGACTTGGTATTGTGTATGGAGATACCTCTATAGATGAAGAATGAATGTTGTTCATGAAATTTCTCTGAGTGGCCCTATAGGGGCTCTGTGGGGGTAACAAACTGGAGGGGGGGGGGGGGGGCGTTGCCAGGCAAAATGTACATTCTGATCTTCTCCAAAACACATGATCGGAATTCAACCAAACTTGGTAGGAATCATCCTTAGGGGTAGGGGACGCAAAGTTGCTAAAAAAGTCATGCATTTGCCAACACAGCTGATTGTATGGGAAGCCATCCTGCACCTCCTTACAGCATGGTGAAGCAAATGTATTCTACCTATGGAATGAACCTTTTTTCCCCCCTTTCTCAACCCTTTGCAGACCATATCAAGTCAAGGTCTGGAATGCTCTTTCCCTCTGCAAGGCCGGGGTAAGAGCAAGGTGGAAGGAGAACTCAAACTGAAATTACAACTAGCACTCAAGGTTTGTAGTAATGGAAAAGACAATGTCCTTTGTTTTTTAATACTGTGCCTTTCATATGTCTGCTATGCTCGATTGAAATTACTGGCAGAGAAATTATTAGTAAATATTGCTAAGTACATGTAGCTACACTATATGTTATATGAATTATAATAAATTGCATTGAAAAGACTCGGTTATTTCACAATATATATTGTATTTTGTAAAGTTAATTTGTACAACATTAACAAAAACTTGAGCCATTTCTTAGTTTCGTAGAATTCCATTTCACTAGTTTAGCACTCACTATGGTGGATGTTACTCTTGCATGCTACAAAAGCTACATCATGTACATTAGTTCTGTATCCTATCATTTTTCTACAAGTGATAGTTTTTTCATCATATTTATACAGCTTGCATGTGTATTATACATATATTTTCCCCTTTCATGATGTACATTGTACTTCTTTTCTTTTCTGTACTGTTCCCCCCTCTTTTTTACGTGTTATGCTCCCAGCTACATGTAGAATGAGTGATTGATAAAAAGCAAGACTAAAAAACTTCATGGCACGTAGATTTCATAAGTTGTCTTGTAATGACTTTATTTCATAGCATTTTGTATTTTGAAAGTTAGTCTTGAATGCAGTTGTACTTTCTATTTTTCGAACATCTCCCCTTTTTGTTTTGTTCATTAAATGCATACATGTACAAATTGCTTGACCATGGTATCTTTCCTTTATCTTCCTTGTATTTTGTGCAATACTTCTGCCTAGAATGAAGAAGTTCTTGATAATGATCAAGAACGCAAAACTTCATTTGATCGTAAGGAGAAAAAAAAGAAAAAAAAGTTTGCTCTGTATTGGAAGCGCAAGGACTACGTAAGTTAAGAGCATTTGAAAAGATTTTTGTTAACCTTTGTTTGTTTGGAAGAATTAAATGGAGTACCGAAGTGATGACGTCACAAAAGCTATTTTTTCATTTTGACATTTTTTATACCATATCTCAAAGGAACATGGTGAAAAACATCCGGAGCCCAAATTTTATGGCAATTGGCTCATTGGGCCCCGAGATATGGCAGCATGAATACCTCCTTAGCCCCATTGAAGTCGGTGTTAAATTGGCCTGGTTCTAAACTGTTAAGAACCAGGCCAATTTACACTGACTTCAGTGGGGCTAATTAGATATTCATATAGCCATACCTTGGGCCACCGTGAACTGATTCATGTCAAATTTGATGTGTGAACGTTTTCCATCATGCTCTACCTAAATATGGTCATAAAAATACTAATATACAAAAATCAGAATTTGATGACATCACACTTCGGTACTCTATAACACCTCTTCTGGTTTTAGATTGATTTGGCTCTATAGTTTTCACAGCACTGGCTCTCAGTTATTTAGTTGTTGTTTTTCATGTTTTAATGCCTGCTTTAAAATGCCTTTGGGGCCCCATCTTATGAAGAGTTCCGATTGATATGGATGGATTGTTCATCACCCGATCTTTAGACCAGTTCACATATATCACTTCTTCTCTAAGCTTAGTGCATTAATCTGCTGTACAAGTAAATTGTACTTAAATGATCTAAGTCCTGTGTGCATGCAGTAACTGTTGCTATGTTAGAGTCATCACTAGTAATTTTTGTTTTAGTAGAGGCATGTGCAACATATATACATGTATGTGAACTGTTCTAAGGCAAGTCAATGGATTTGCCCTTTAATGGATGTTCATTTGTTTAAATAGTTTGTTCACATCGATCAACTCACTTCATACTATGGGCCATCGATCTGCATGTATTTCAATAGCCACTTCAGTATGCTCCCTTTGTGTGCTCCACTTGTGCTCCACTTGTGCTAAAAGTGTATTTAAGTGTGTGCATTTGTTGCAGTACTTTGCATTTCAGTTTTCAAGTGTTGATATATGGACCGTGTTGAATTACTTACTTTCAGAAGCATTTGAGGTATCTTACTTAAACAAAGATAAAGTTGAGTTCCGGTCATGAGATTGAATTGTGAAATAAACTGTCTTAAAGCGATTGGGAAAGGTTGATTAAATAGCAAATAAGAATTGGTGTATGTTGTGAGGTTTTGGAATCCCCAAAATGATAAGAAATTGACTCACTCTTGCTGAGAGTCAAATGCAATGCACACAGAAATGTGTATATGGGACTGCACACACATGTTCGGCCCGAAAATTTCAGCTGTTTCTCGTCATATTTTGAATTTGAGGGCATTTGAAGAGCAACCTTTTCAGGGGACATTTCTACTATGATGTTCTTCCATTGTCTTCCGTCATTGTCTATTTGTATCCCCCGAACTAGTGTTCGGGAATACTATGGATTTGGCATCGTCGTGCCGCGTCCGCGTCCGCCGCAGAGATTTTCTTGTGAGCGCTCTACTGGCTGCAGTTTTTGTCGGATCACCTTCAAATTTCACATGGAGGTGCATTATGGTTAGATGAAGAAGCCTATTGTTTTTGGTGTGGGCGGAGTCATGGTTGCCATCATGATGGTAACCATATTTTTAAAGAAATAGTAAAGATTTTCTTGTGAGCGCTCTACCGGCTGCAGTTCTTGTCGGATCACCTTCATATTTTGCATGGAGGTGCATTATGGTAAGATGAAGACACCTATTGTTTTTGGTGTGGGCGGAGTCAACATTGTTGCCATGGTAACCATATTTTTAAAAGAAATGGTAAAGATTTTCTTGTGAGCGCTCTACCGGCTGCAGTTTTTGTCGGATCACCTTCAAATTTCGCATGGAGGTGCATTATGGTAAGATGAAGACGCCTATTGTGTTTGGTGTGGGCGGAGTTGACATTGTTGCCATGGTAAGTTGGTAACCATATTTTTTAAAGAAATGGTAAAGATTTTCTTGTGAGCGCTCTACCGGCTGCAGTTTTTGTCAGATCACCTTCAAATTTCGCATTGAGGTGCATTATGGTAAGATGAAGACGCCTATTGTTTTTGGTGTGGGTGGAGTCATCGTTGCCATGGTAACCATATTTTTAAAGAAATAGTAAAGATTTTCTTGTGAGCGCTCTACCGGCTGCAGTTCTTGTCGGATCACCTTCATATTTTGCATGGAGGTGCATTATGGTAAGATGAAGACGCCTATTGTTTTTGGTGTGGGCGGAGTCAACATTGTTGCCATGGTAACCATATTTTTAAAAGAAATGGTAAAGATTTTATTGTGAGCGCTCTACCGGCTGCAGTTTTTGTCGGATCACCTTCAAATTTCGCATGGAGGTGCATTATGGTAAGATGAAGATGCCTATTGTGTTTGGTGTGGGCGGAGTTGACATTGTTGCCATGGTAACCATATTTTTTAAAGAAATGGTAAAGATTTTCTTGTGAGCGCTCTACCGGCTACAGTTTTTGTCAGATCACCTTCAAATATCGCATTGAGGTGCATTATGGTAAGATGAAGACGCCTATTGTTTTTGGTGTGGGCGGAGTCATGGTTGCCATGGTAACCATATTTTTAAAGAAATAGTAAAGATTTTCTTGTGAGCGCTCTACCGGCTGCAGTTCTTGTCGGATCACCTTCAAATTTCGCATGGAGGTGCATTATGGTAAGATGAAGACGCCTATTGTTTTTGGTGTGGGCGGGGTCAACATTGTTTCCATGGTAACCATATTTTTAAAAGAAATAGTAAAGACTTTCTTGTGAGCGCTCTACCGGCTGCAGTTTTTGTCGGATCACCTTCAATTTCAAAACAACTAAAAAATGACAAAAGTACAAAAAGGTCATTTTTGTCAGCAGTGATACCCAAGGTCCCAAATTACCACTTTATCCATTTCAGTCACAACATTGATTCATATGGGGGATGGGTGATGGGTTCGGGGATACATGTACTCGGACTGGTCCCCCCTCCGAGTGCTCTAGTTCTTTTTAGTTTGATAGTCTGTTAGATTTTGATTTCACATTGTTATATTGAGTCATCTTGGAGTTCAGTAGATTAGTTAATACATGTATGCTGACTTGATTTGCCCTAATTGTTTTTGTTTTTAATTTGTCTTTGGATTGCATAAATAAAGATAAAGGCCACATGAGTAGAAAGATACATGTATATTGCATGTAGTTTCATTAGTAAACGATAAAGTAAATAATAATACGGTAATACATTCAAATCGTAAAAAGTAGACGCCTGTGTTTGGAATGTTGAGTTTCTACAGGACTATGCATATACATGATACAAGTCAAACCTGCTTTAGCGACCACCTGTATAGAAAGACCACCTGCTTATAAGGACCACCATTTTTGTTTCCCTTGAAAAGTGTTTCTCATTGAAACATGTATAAAAGGAACCTGTACGTAAAGACCGCTTTTCTTGTCTCCCTTGAGCGGTCTTTATATACAGGTTTCATTGTATTATGTCTGCTTATTCCCTTTACCCTGGATTTTAAGAATTATCATGATGCCACTGTTACCTTTTTGGAGCGTAAAGAGAGATGCTGTTGTGAATTTTGATGAAATTCTCTCAACCCAGAGAGCCAGTGCCAAATAGTGTAAAATTACAAATTTTTTATCCTTGAGGTTATGACTTTAGCACAGCAGCGTAGTACTTAAAAAAAATATTGGGTTGTTAATCACTCTGACAATTGTATCTCTGGGTCTTTTATAGAAAGATGCCCCTAAGGCAAGCACCGAAGCCATGGGAGCGGCACACCAGTACCTCTGGTATAACTTCACCCACCGTGAGGTGTGCGATAATTCCATGACCCAATACAGATGGAACGGTCAGCTGCCCCCGGCACCCACAGCTATCCTACATCAGCTTGTTCAGCAACAGCAACTGCCAGAAATCTACCAACTTGCCAGGTAAATTGTCTATCTTCTTTGTCCCTTACTTTATCACATTTGATTCTTATAATTCAAAGGGAAAGTTCCCCCAGGAATCAAGTTGACTAAATTTTGTGAGGAGAAAAATTAAGGGAAATCGATCAATGGAAGTTGGAAGAAATTCTAAATAAAGGAAAAGAAAGTTACAAAGTGTGAGAGTTGTGATCAGTCCCTCGTGAATTTCCTTGCAAGGATCTCTGTTTGTTTGTTACAAAATATTCCATACATTTCCTTTTTATTTCCACAAAAATATTTCATCAAACCTGTGCTGTATACAGATCTAGACTATTCCTTTCGGTCCTTTTCCCCTAGGGATCTCGGGCCATGAAAAGTGAAGAAAATTTATTTGTGGATAGCGTATCTTTTTACAAGCTCATTAGGTTTCGTATTGATACATGTACCTTATTTGATTTTGGATTACCCCTAATTAATTGCTCATGTATAAAATTAAATGTCTGTATTGGCCTGTGCAGTGCTGCAAATTTTGATGCTTTGTAATAGCCAGTGGTTGAAAGTTTATAAATGTGGTATCAAATGGTGTAAAAGCCAAGAGGATATAGAGTCCTGAAAGCTTGCTGCAAATGTACAAGAAGGTGGATCTTTCCCCCACCCCAAGCCCTATTGTGGGTTATCAATCACACCTGCTTCATTCTTTCAATATAGCCAGTGGATAGCATACAGTCAGCAATGCCTCTGGCCTCAATGTACATGTCTGTACTCTAGTTTTCAATACCTTCTTTGATAATCATTTATTATTCATTCTCTTGTGGATAGCATACAGTCAGCAACACATCTTGTCTGTATGTGTATGTGTCATAGATTTCAGTGCTCCCATTTGGTAATCAAATTTTAATGCATTCTCTCGATACAGCCAGTGGATAGCATACAGTCAGGAGTGTGTCTTGCCTCATCTAGATCTCAACGTGATGCTGTCCATCATCACTGGCATAGCTAACCTCTGGGATAAGGGCCCTCCGGATGAACAAATAGTAAGTAGAATTAAGAGATAAAAATAGAATTCTGGTCACGCGATTACCTTAATTGTGATAGAAACTGTCTCAAAGCAATTGGGAATTAAAGGTTGATCTATGTCTACATAAGAATCGGTGTATACTGTGAGGTTTTGGAATCATCAAAAATGATAAAAGATTGAAACAATCTCACTGAAAAGCACATGGACTGCACACAGAAACACAGAAAAATGTGAAAGAAATGTAAGGAAGTGAATGGAATTCAACTGTACATGTTGATATAGAGAGATAACAAAAGGACAAAGAGTGAAAGGAAATGTAAGAATTTTAAAGAGGAAACTAGACAAATAATGAGATATACAATGTAGAGAAGAATTAAACTTTACAAATGTACAATGCTGAATTTATACTTTATTTCTCATTCATGTCTCCAGGTCAAATACATTCACAAGTCCTGCAGTGAGTTTGTAGAGCAATCCATGAGGATGTTACAGAAGCAACATGAAGCCTTTCCATTCAGAGACACAGAGGCCGTCCTACAACTTCACCTTCTTCTCAGGTAAATAGTTCTTGATGATATAATCAGTCAAAAGAAAGATACAAAAGGAACTGAGTGGGCCCCCACCCCCAAAGAAATGTCTTGAACACAAGTTAGTTTGTAGATACACCTTCACCTTCTTCTCAGGTAAATAGTACTTGATGATATAATCAGTCAGAAGAAAGATACGAAGGATGGCTTACGAAAACTGAGTGGCCCCCACCCCCAAAAGAAATGTCTTTAACAGAAGTTAGTTTGTAAATCACTCCATGAGGATGTTACAGAAGCAACATGAAGCCTTTCCATTCAGAGACACAGAGGCCGTCCTACAACTTCACCTTCTCAGGTAAATAGTACTTGATGATATAATCAGTCAAAAGAAAGATACACTTGTACCAAGTACATTAAAGGATATCTTATAAAAACTTAGTGGCCCCCGCCCCAAAGAAATATCTTGAACACAAGGTAGTTTGTAGATCAATCCATGAGAATATTACAGAAGCAACATAATAATAATAATAGTGGCTACTTGTATAGCGCGCAGGTCCACCTTTCGACGCTCATGGCGCTGTATAGATAGGTATATATTATTACCCCCGGTCATTGGATTCTGGCACGCCCGCACACAGTGTATGCACATTCTCCACTCCCTGGGGAGCATTCCAGCCAGTCGCTGTAAAGCGCACACATGCTAAGCAAAGGACATTACCTTTCGCCATCCTACCGTGTACCCATTTAACACCTGGGTGGAGAGTGGCAAATGTAGATTAACGTCTTGCCAAAGGACGCTAGTGCTGCGGTGGGATTTGAACCCCGGACCTCGTGGTTCACAGTCCGGGGACTTATCCACTGATCCACAACACCTCTACACTGATCCACAACACCTCTGCTTACATGAAGCCTTTCCATTCAGAGACATAGAAGCTGTCCTACAACTTCATCTTCTTCTCTGGTAAATACCGTCAGTGAGACAGTATAATAATCCTGTTTTGGCTGTTGAAGCCATATTAGTTTAGTACTTTGGCTATCATTAAAACAGATCCAACAATTCATTTTCTAATTTTGAATTACATTTGACCCGTGTTGTGTGATTAATTTCTTATTTACATAGATGATAGATGCATGGTGATATTGAAGAGTTGAGTGACAAGCTAGTGTGATGAACTGATGAAATACTGCGTGTACATTAGTTGAGCATTTTGGCTATCTGAACAGAAAGATTTGATTTTCAAACTCTCAGTT
The DNA here is from genome assembly GCA_025617745.1 of Heliocidaris erythrogramma. Taxonomy (NCBI): domain Eukaryota; kingdom Metazoa; phylum Echinodermata; class Echinoidea; order Camarodonta; family Echinometridae; genus Heliocidaris; species Heliocidaris erythrogramma. Next base: position 24,650,372 of record CM046857.1, on the reverse strand, counting down.
AATGTTGCTTTAAATATTTTGTATCTCATTTACATACTAGATGCATGGTAGTTATCAAGCAGCTGAGTGAGAAGCTGTCCTGGGGTATCTTTCGTGAGAATGTGAAAGACCTCATCACAGATGCTGTCAAGGTGAGTTCTCATTCCTTCTTTGGTATGCAATCATTCCGGGGAAAGAAGAAGGGCAGTAAAGACAGGTTCCCATGGGAAATTTGAGACCATTTGGGTGTTTACCTTATAACAAACGTTGTGTGTCACCGAGAGTGGACTTCATTATTAATGATAGGCAGTTCTTATGTAATTTTTGTTCCCACTTCCTACCACAGTGTAGGTAAAATGTCATCATAAATCTCCCCAGCTTGTCTGAGTAATTTTATGGTGGGACAGACCCATGGCCAGACCCTGGGATACCTCTAAGCCATCTTCCCTGCAGAAAAAATAGGTTACGCATGGTTCAAATTGACAGAAATATGCTTTACAGAATCCCATGGGGGTGATCTGAGAGGACCAAAGCAATCTTGCAGGTTGACAAATTTATTGGCCCATATGGAGTGAAATGTAGAGGTGCTGTGGTCTAGTGGATATGTCACCGGACTGTGGATCGCATGGTTCGCGGTTCGAGTCCCACCACGGCACTAACGTCCTTTGGCAAGACATTAATCTACATTGCCACTCTTACCCAGGAGATAATGGGTACCTGTGAGGATTGCCAAAAGTCAATGTGACTGTATTTGCCATTGCCCTACATGCATGCATGTGAACGGTGCAAAATGGTAGGAATGCTCCCTAAGGAGTGGAGATGGTGCACACTTGTGTGCAGGCTTGAAATCCAATGACCAGGGGTAATAATAAAATAACATTGTAAAGCGCATTGAGGTGTTCACGTAATGCGCTATATAAATGTAACATATTATTATTATTATTATTGAAATTATTAGCCGTATGACATCCCAGGGAGGTGGTTTAGGAGGACCAAAACAAGTTTGGAGATTGAAAGTAGGTGTTGACTCAACTTGACTGATTTATTACCCTTGTTGTTACCCTTGGGAGAATATACAAAAGTTTTTTTTTTTAAATATCCTCACCCTTGGTATCAACACCAAGGGTGTTATGTACTGGCAAGAAGGCTGGGTCTGAGCACTCCTCCATCATTGTTGTTATCATTGTCATAATTATGGTCATAATAACTTTCTTTAATTGCTGTTGGTATCATTTATATCTCTAGAAAAGCACCAAAGATTGGTTTGTGAAACAGAGCCTGCTCTGCGAGGTGGTTCACGAAACCAAGAAGAACATCCTCTTCCAAGACGACAATGACGATGTCGATGGCGATGAGGAAGAGGAGACAGAGGAATCCAGGAAAGTTTCCATCTTAGTCAATCTCATTGAGAACATGATCAACCATGTCAAAGTCCAGATCAGACCGCCTGCCGTTATCTACCAGAAGGCCTTTGAGATTGATCTCACCAGGCTCATACATATGGAACTAGCTGAAAAGGTAAGAGCTCTTTCTGTCTTGGTTTTGTTTCTGTGAACATGTACTACATAACGTGGAGGCCATTTAACCTACATGTATATGGAGGCATGGAAGTTAAGACATGGATGTGAGAGGCTTTCTAACTTTTAAAAAATTGGTTGGTTTAAAAATCTTTAGTCCAGGTTGGATTGGGTAGGTGTAGTCCACTGATTGACTAAGGGTCAAGTGCAAACATCCTAGAACCTCCCCCTAATTTGAAATGATTCTACAACTCAATGAAGCTTAATCCATGTCAGCATAAAGACCAGTTGTCATTTTCATTTCATGAGTGCATTCACTTTATTACAGAATGTTGTTAATTTATGCAGGACAGAGAGCTTGACACCTGGCACTCCAGTAATCCGATTTAAAGTAGCACCACAAAGAGTCAAAAATGGGTTTAATTGACTTTAAAATCATATCACTGTGGAGGGGAAGGTCCACAGATTAATTTGAGCACCTTTTTTCTTCAAAATATGCTCACGCCCCTCGGTAATATTGATTTTTGTCCAGGTAATTATTAGCCCGCTGATCAGCAGTGGGGAAATTGATCACAGCTGAGCGTCATATCTTTGACGTCACATCAGAGACAATTCTCTTGCCGGCTATCTGTATCACATGGTCACAAGTGCACAGTGCATGCACGCAATCCCTATACGTCCGGTCTTGTTATCAAAATGTCGGACGGAGTAGACGAGGAAGTCGAGTTACTGAACTTGGACATTGAATTTAGTGAAGAGAGTGACAGTGATTCGTACGACAGCGATGATGATGATGGAGAGGTCGGAGAGATTGGAGAAGAAGAAAATGAGATAGAAGTTGACAACGATCAGGGAGATGTGGGTGGAATGCCGCGACCCTACCAGCACGAGCCAGAGCCACAGCAACCGGCGGCGGCCGGCCAGCAAGGAGTAGCGGGAGCCGAGTTGGGTACCCAGCCCACGGCCCACCCGACGCCGACTCGGCTCCGGGGTAGCAAGCACTAGTCTAGAGTCTAGATCTATTATAATTTATAGTCTATGCTTTAAAGTTTAGCGATACGGTAGCTGTGCGTGTGATTGTGAGACTGCACTGAAGACTTGAAGTGGAACAGCAAACAAGATTTGAGAATTCATTGAATTGATATATCTTGTTTGCTGTTCCACTTCAAGCCTTCAGTGCAGTCTCACAATCACACGCACAGCTACCGTATCGCTAGAGAGTAGCGGAGGAGACACAGGCTGGGGCCCACAGACTACCGTATCGCTAAAGCATAGACTAGCGTCGGGTGGGCTGGGTAGCCTACGTGTATTCTGGATACGGACCCCTAATCTCCGGGTTTGCCTTTTATAGTAATATCAGAAAATTTAGAATTTGAAAACATACCTTTGTCAAAAATATTTCGTGATACTGCAGCTAGTTAGTTTTGGCTGGAGATACAATAGGCCTACTACTAACAGCCTACTACTAACTAGTACTCTGAAGACATCGACTGTGCTGACAACACATCGCTGATCAGTCTGTCACGTCAGTGCAGCTGGAGCTGAAGAAATAGCATATTTGCAGGCCGATAATTCCTTCATCAAAAGTTTTCAATACATAGAAATATTGGGAAAACGTTTCCAAACAGTCTCCAAGATGAGTCAAACCCTGAATGAAAAATCAAATGGTGCATCGGTCGATAAAACTATGAGATGCAAACGAGGTAAATATGCAACATGTGCGGGAAAATGAATGCGAGTTTGTCTACGTGATGGCCGGCTAGCCGGCTGTGATGAAAATTGTCTCGTACATGACGTCATTCTATTCTGCTCCTTTTTCTCCCAAGTCGACTGGCGATCTGCTAGTCTCACATTAGGGTCTGAATGGAGTGAGAAAATTGCGATTTTGGTCTCCTCATGACATTTTTTTGACTTCAAAGCAATTTAATCTTGTTCATCATAATTCAACCTTTCCAGACATATATAATTTGTCCATGATATCCATTCTTAGTGAATTTTCTTCGTGGTGCTAGTTTAAACCAAGTTAAACTGAGTCCACCTCTATGAATATGAGCCTTTGTGTATACATGTATGTGTCTATTTCTTAACCCATAGCAGTTCAGAGTTTCCTTATGGTCTAAATTAATCAGTTTTCCTCCTCAAATTGGCAACAATTATTCTTATATTCCACTCCTACATAGTTTGTAAAAAACCAGAAATGTTTATTGTATAAACCAATGTGAATACAAATCGCAAAATTTAACAGAAAAATCGCCAATTTGTACACGAAAATAGTGATTATATATTTTGCACCGCGTTTCAAATTTGGAGATTGTAATAATAGGTTACAGTTAAAATGCTCTTATTTGTAAATGGCCCAACATACTGCATTAGAAATATACTCACTTCTGTGTTTTTTGCTCTTTCTGCTCTTGTAAAATGTGTAATTCTGAGTATTCTGAATCAAAAGATAATACAGAAACGTCACTTTAAGGAGTTGCTATGGGTGCTGGGTAGACTTTACCGTTAATGATAAGGACAACGATAATGAGATGTTTCATTATAATATTAAAGGTCCACCCAACACCTGTCCTACATGTACTATAAACAAACATGAGCATACTTACACGTACCACAACATTGTAGGGTGTACGTTTAATTTGAAATCTCTGTATCCTTAATCGTTATCGGTCATGTCTGACCAACCCTTTATACTGTATATCCCATATACATGTAGATCATGGTTGAGATCAAGGATGTAGTACCCAGTGCAGGGAAGCTAGCCCATCACGACACCCATCAGACGGCCATCGCTCTCTTCTCGCTCTACCTCACTGTCAGGGGTTTCCACACTGCAGCAGATCAATCGTGAGTCTACTCAAATCGCTTGAGATACTTTAGACTAAGTCACACGAGAGGTTGCCGACCAGCACAACCGAAAAAGCTGCATAATCAAACACTGCCGGCTATTGGTTGCACACCGCTTCGTCAATTGGTTGCAGACCAGTCGCCTACCTTTATACAAGTGCTTATAGATCAGGGGAGCGTTTCATCAAGCGTTTTGTCAGTGATTTTTACCGACAACTGTTATAAGCTACTGAAATCCTTGCATCTGATTGGCTGAGAGCAAATTTGTCAGTAAAAACCACTGACAAAATGCTTGATGAAACACTCCCCAGAAAAAGGTTTTTGATGCAACATCAAAAACCTTTCGTTAGTTGGTGACCAGTCATCAACCGATGAACACCTACAAGAGTGAATTGCAGGAATAATAGAATCAGCAGCTCAATGGGGAAGTAAGCTCCTATGATCACAGACAGTGGATTGATTGCCGTTGGTCGATGATCGGCCGCCGCTATAGTGTGACTTAGGCTTTACATATTCATGTACATGTACATGTCAGTGAATATCAGAGAAATTTTCCCTTCCATGTGTTTTTTTTCTTCTTCAGAAAGTGACTTATCCATGAATTAAAAGATTTTGTCAGCCATTTGCAGAAAAAGTAGATGGCCTGGTTTTCATGAGGTACTACCCGAATGACAGGCAGTTTATATCTAAAGAGTTCATTTGAAGAGATAACATGAAATACAAATCTATATAGTACTGTATACTTGCAGTCTGTGACCTATGGGCGTATACATTGTATCCATAATCAGTGCTTGTATAAAGGAAATTTATTTATTCAAATTTGAAGAAAAAAAAAATTAATGAAGCTCTATGACAAAATAATGGACAAGAATTCAATGAATACTACATTTATTTAGTAACAAGGATGCATAAATGTGGTGCATACATAAACTATTTTCCAGGTATCGTTCAGACTTGGAGACAAAGAATTACCACCTGGTTTTCAAGAAGACTGTGGAGCAGTGGTTTGAGCTGGCTAGAAGCAAGGCCAAAGCACGCATACTGAAGGCTGTGGAAGTGGATGAGGTTGGTTTTGATAAACCTACAGTGTAATTGTAATTGTAATTGGACACAGTTAATTTTGAGGAAGAACAGGGACAAATTAAGCATAGATGAAACTATGGTTGTTGATTAGGGGGGGGGGGTGGTTCACAAACTACATGTAATTGTACTTCAACACATTCAGAATTCAATAAGAACATGCAGGGCCAAATAAAGCATAGAGAACATTGTACATGTAGATGCTTATGAGGTGGGTGTCATAAACTAATTTACCTGATCACAGTCTATTATGAATTAGACCAAGCTAAATAATGCATAGAGAAGGGAGTGGAAGGAAATGAGGTATGAAGGTTTCATAAACTACTTGGAACACAGTCAAACCTAGGTAAGAAAAGGGTCAAAATATGCAGAGAGAAGGCTGTGAAAATGAGGTAGGTTTTCATGGGCAAGACGTCTGTAAAACAGTTTATGTTGACCGGTGTCCTTACTACCTGACGATTGACTTTTATAGTAATAATGTATTTGCATTTTGTCCAAAAAAGCAGAAAGTTGTGATGTTGTCAAAGGTGAATATATGATTGTTCGGTGTGGACGTACAATAATGTCTATCTGCATGTAATTGTTTTTGCCCTCACACATGTAAGATTTCTATCAATAAAATCCTTTTCTGTTTGTTGCACATCGCCCTCTCTTGTTTCCTGATGACAGGTTAGGCTTGTAGACTCTATGGTGAAGCACAGTTCGTCTGCAGTGGATGTCACAACTACCTTTGTCCAGGTATGCCAAGTTATTATTATACCCCCGCCAAACGAAGTTTGAAGGGGGTATATAGGAATCAGTCAACGGTTGGGCGGTCGGTCGGTCTGTTGCAAATCTTGCGGATCGAACTACTTTCTCAGTTTTTGACCAAAGCTCATGAAATTTGGTACACACATTGGTCTTGGTGGGAAGATGTGCAAGACATATTTTTCGGATGAGTCGGAATCTGCGTTGCCATGGTAACGGCATATTTATGGCAGAAAATCAGGGAAAAATCTTGCGGATCGAACTACTTCCTCAGTTTTCGACCAAAAGTCAAGAAAGGCTGTTGTCACGGGGCGGGGGTATTAATTATCATCTTCAGTGATATTTCTAGGTCTTTTTGTTTGATACATACAGTCTCCAGTAATTTAAAACATGCAGGTCCTTGCTGTCCTTATAAACCTGGTTTTACATGTACTTTGTCAAAGAGAGAAGGGTTCGGGCTTGGGGTCCTATTTGCTTTAAGGATAGGTTTTGGGGTAGGCTAAGTGTTACATGTACAGTGTGGATTCAGGGTTGGTGTTAGGTAGCTTAATAGCGACACGTTGTGGCGCATAAAAAATGCGGGAAAGACACATATGACAAAATTATTCAAAATAAAAAATTTATTCTATAAAGGCAGAACCAACATATTAGGATGTAGAATTAGTATTTGCCTCTTTGAACACTCAATAGGCAAAATAATATGAAAACTTATATTCAGATATTTCTGATTCTAATTTTAGGAGCACAGGGAAAACTAGCAGTTTTCCTCTTTACGTCTTTCCCGCATCTTTCTACGCCATTGCGTTTCATTAAGCTACAGTACCACAGGCATTTGATCACTGCTGAATTGAATTGAATTGAATTGAATTTAATGACTCTATCGACCCCCTTCCGGGGTATGAGAGTACGAACATATGCAATATTTACAAATGAATATAACATGTTACAAAAATTTTAACAAAATAACATACATTATATGAACATCAAGAAAATGGCAACTAGAAAACAACTTAGCATTTAGCAATTAACCCATTCAGGATAGGAATTATATTTATGCATAATTTAATTACCTTTTCTTCTTCGGAATTGGCAATGTTAAAACCTCCCCTTTACTGCTACATATGCATGTGGAGGAGGGTATTAAAGGAGAGTATTTTCATTTCCAACTTGCATTAATATGAGTAAATAGAACATGCAATTTTAGTAAATTTGATTATAATTTTTCTTTCACTTACTAAAACCACAAAATGTGGGTCCTCCGTCATGGATGGGTTAATTATGCATTGCAACATCACAAGAGAATATATTGTTAGAGTTACAAATCTAAAATAACAGGTACTCTGGTTTGTGCTAGAAATTGACCGCAGAGCTATTGCTGCAGGAAGATACAGTATGTCATACTCCAGCGATGTCTTATTTCCAGTAATTACCAAACTGACTCTTTTAATTCAGTGCATGCACAGTACCCCGGCGCAGCACTACTGTTCTTTGGCAAGACATTAATCTACATTTGCCACTCTCCACCCAGGTGTTAAATGGGTACCGGCAGGAATTAATTCTTTGAATGCTGTGAGCACCGAAATCGGTCTATCTAGAGCCGGGGTAATATTGGAGCGCCTTGAGCACCATTCATGGTGGATATGAGCGCTATATAAATATCCAATTATTATGTATGCTCCTTGTAGTATGTGTAGTAGGCTTTTGTCCAATATTTAACAAATCTTTCACAGAACAAGGCTCTTTATTTGTTACATCCATTTTACCTACCTAGATCAAGGAATTCTGGAGCAAGCTGAACTGGCCTGATAAATCTGGAGCATACGTCTTTGTTGCCAAGGTTACAGATGTAAGTATGGAACATGGACCATGGACATTTGCAGTGAGATCATTGGTGGGAGGGTTTACCCTTTTCTGATGTTAGAAATGGTATTATGCCAGCTGGTCTCTCTTAATGTGAAGTTTTAATCATGTTCCAAGCATAAAATCCCTAACTGTTGTGTTCTCATCTTAAAGGGAAATCCAACCTTAATGGCAAGTTGCTCTGAAAGAAAGAGGTAAAATCAGAGGAGCAGATTGGTGAAAGTTTGAACGAAATCGGACAAGCAATAAGAAAGTTATGAATTTTTGAAAGTTGTAATCACTATACATATGGGAATTTCAAATTGGCCGAATAGGTAATGACACTGTGATGTACATGTAGCTGTGGACAACTCCCCCATTCGCTCCAACACACAAAATGACTAAAATGTCAACTTTTTTCAAAATGTATTACTCAGTAGGATCTTTTTCTTTCATGAGGACCGATAACGATATGCTATCTCCAATATATTTGGAGTACTGCCCCGAGGGTAAAAGCGCCTCGAAGAAAACCGCAAATTAATGATATTTTTGTGTACGATAAACGGGAGAGTTGTCCACAAAAATGTCACAATCGAGTCACCAAATTGCCAATTTGAGATTCGCATCTCATTTTTCAAACATACATAACTTTCTTAGTCCTTGTCCGATTTCTTTCAAACTTTCACAGTCCTGTTTTTCTTATTTTTCTGCTTTCACACAAATAATTTTTTATTACCAGGGTTGGATTGCCCTTTAAGTACACTTACCTAGTATGTTTAAATGATTGGATTCTGAGATTGGATAGTACCTGGAGAATATTTATGTTTTGAAAATGTGTGACCTGTCAACTCAAAACCCCTATTATGTCCTCAGAATTTACTATTTTTTGTGCTTTTTGTATATATTTTCTGATTTTTTTGAAAGTTCCAAGCTTTTTAACAATGTACAACATTAGTAGTTTACTCCAGTAGAAGTCACCAGGGGAGTGTTTCATAAAGCGTTTTGTCAGTGATTTTTAGTGACACTGTTATAAGCTACTGAAATCCTTGCATCTCATTGGCTGAGAGCAAATTTGTCAGTAAAAATCACTGACAAAACGCTTGATGAAATGCTCCCCTGAATATCATGTTGTAGCAAGTCAGAGCAATTTGACATCTATTCAGGGGCGGTATTCTGAAAACTATGTTATCTTTTATGTTAAGGAAAACTATGTTAATTGTCATAACAAACTGAAATTGGGCGCAATAAACACTAATCATTGGTGTTTGCGCAGATGTCTCTGTTAACTTTACGCGAGCACAGCCAACTTTGGGCAATCATTAACCAGTGACTTGTCCTGATTTTGATTTGTTATGACAATTAACATGATCGTTTTACTAACATAAAAAGATAACATCGTTTTCAGAATACGGCCCCAGATGAATTGCCTTTCCCCGCTCTTACTATGTTGTCAGATTTTGAACCTCTTTTTGGTTTTGAACCTTCTGATTGCTTATACATGTTGAAGTATGTTTGACCTTAATGAGAAATATAGAATATCAACTCTCAAGTACTAATCGATATGCTAAATGTTATAATTGCCAATAACCCGAGTGTTGAATGCTGAGCATGAGGTAATTTGAGATGAAATGCATTGATGATGAAAAATATGAAATCATCTCCAACATGTGGATAAAACTGTTTGTACATGTACATGGACTTATTGAATAGGATTTCTGTTTGATGTACGAATGACAGGATATCCGTCAGGGAGCCGTAGACTATGCAAACACCATCCACAGGAAGCTGGAAGAGAATAACTTCTATGATGACGAGGGCCAGTTTGATGTCACCGATCAGGTAAATGTCTTTTGAGGGAATATAACAATGTTAGTACATGGTTTCTCTTATGGTGCACTGTGAGGCATTTGAAAGTAATGTGTTCTTCTTCGAAAAAAAATATGACTATTGAAATATGAGCAAATCTTTTTGTTTAATTCTTTAAAAATGTAACTCTTTGTTGGTGTTAATTATGTGCAGGATTTTTGTAGTTCCTGATCAGACTTGTTCCATTATGAGACCGTAAAGAAGATCACACGTTCCTTCATGTTAAAATGAAAACCATTGAAAAACCTAAAGGAGTTAAAGTTTTGGGGTCCTCGGCTGCTTACTGGCGAGTGTATGTACGTGCTATTTTCCAATTATGCGATACAGTGGAACCTCGTTATAAATAACACTGTTATAACAAACGCTTGTTACAAGAAGGTAATTTTGCCGGTCCCGCTTCTCTGTATTCTATAGTTTTTAGTCCTGATATAACAGGATTTCGATATAACAGGGTTTCGATATAACAGGGTTTCGATATAAAGAGGCAATTTCCTTTGTCCCAAGGAGTTTGTTATAACAAGGTTTCACTGTATTGTAATGAGCCATTTCATCATTTAAACTAGTGTAAATGTTTGTCAACAGCTCTGCATAGCAGTCAACAACATCGAGCAGGTGCGTCGCTACCTCTCCAGCCTCCCTGTCCACCTCGACTTTGAGAGTGTGCTTGACGGCGTCCTCATTGAGCACGGGTCAATGGGATCAGAGCAGTGTGGGTTGACCCTCCACACCATGCTGTCCAGTGCGGATGAGGACATGTTGAATGTCATTGGCAAGGTCATCAGGCATGTTGGCGAGAAGATGGAGCGTGACTTTAGGAAGTACACCGCACCGCTCATGTCTGCCCCACCCGAGACCAGTCTTGATGATGTGAGTTTTTCTATGTAGTCTTTGATTGATAGTTTTAAACTAATAGCGAAGAATAATTTATAGGTGAAGAACTGTCTGTACACCATATTAAAGGTTAATAATACCACCTCTCATTTTCAAGAAACATGTCTTGTAACTATGTCAGACATATTCCTTTGCGATGTGTCTCTTTATATGGAAAGATGTATAATAGTGAATCACATTATGACAAATGTCTGCAGGACTGTTCATAATTCTTTTTATGCTTATGTTCTTTTTTGTACTTGAGTTGGTAATCATATTTTGTTAATACGATATATTTCATAGTTATATATCCATTTTTATTTTTGTTTCATGACCTGCAGGTAATCACACCTTTGATGGAGTATCTTGATAGCAATCTCATCACATTACACAGCTGTCTATTGAAAGCCAACTTCCAAAGGTAAAGATAAACTCTCTCCTATTTAATTAGAAAGGCTTTTGAAGATAATTGTAAGAAGTTATATCTCGGCTGCGTTTCATAAAACTTGTTATCAATATAAAACAACAGCCTCATTTCTATGACCAATTTGCTCTCAGCCAATCAGAATTAAGGATTTCAGTAGCTTATAACAATTCTTGTAACTTGTTATTGATAAAAAGGTTTATGAAACGGGGCCCTGTTCTGTCTTGTATAATAATTACTGTGTATGAGAATACTGTGTATCCATGTAGTGCCTGTCACATGTTGAGAGGAAAAAGAACAACACACTAGGTAAGTGCTTTATTTTATTATTCACCAAGGGCATAAGCAGCCAGCAAGTCAGAATTTGATGTGTTAACCTTTTTATAGTCACTATACATGTACCTCCCGGTACCACCCTTCTTATTACTCACTGAACTGCCCAGGACTGCCTGTGACCAAGAAGGTCACCAAGAAGAAGCCGGCAACACACCCACCTGCTGCCGAAATGATAACTTATCATACTCACTGAACTGCCCAGGACTGCCTGTGCCTGTGGACTTTGACCTGTGTTACACTACAGCAAATGTATTGTAGGGGATATTGGGGGCTGAAATTTTGTGTGTGCATTCTTTACACATAAACCATTTAGAATCTGCATTGAAGTGATGCGATCGGATGCGTTACCGTGGAAAGATTTTGCATACAGCAGAGAGTCTCTGCCACAAGATAGTTTACTGAGACCGAGTTCAGTGAATAAATGACTATGATACGCGTAATCCTTAGGTGCTAAAGGGTTTAAACCCCTCTTTATCGTACAAATTTTTTATGATGTACATGTAAAGATAGAATGTAGTAACCATGGCTCAGTATCAATTAATTCTTTTTAGAATCTTGGAAGAGCTGTGGCTCGTTGTCTTGAATATCCTGAAAGAGATGGTGAACAATGGCTACAAGGTAATTAAATATTGATTAAAAAAGAGAAATATATACTGTTTGTGATATTAGAATATACAGTCATGTAAGTTATGGAACCATTGATGTACAATCAGTAAGTGAATAATTGTTCTTCTACCAAACTTAATACATGGACCCCCTTAAAACCTCCCATTGTTTTCCTTCCTCCACTATTTGTACTTTCCTTTCATTTCCATTCCGTGAAAGATAGTGGTATATGTACATGTACATGCACATGCATAGCCTGTAGGTGCATTTAAATTTTTTTTTAAAATAATTATTTGAGTGGGGGATTACTGTTTGCACCTACATGTAAATGTAGAAGCAATGCAATCATGCTGGTATATATGAGGGATAGTGTTATTCATAGATAAGAAGAAACAAAGTTTGCCAATTGTAATACTGCATATACAATATACAGGTTTGAACACGTTACTTTTTTCCTCTGGAATAAATAGTTAATTTTGTGTATTAATTGTTTGTTCATATCATTTGCAGACGCTAAATCAACAGTCTCTGATTGGTCAGCGAATGCATGATGCCTTTGATGTAAGTATTTTTACCTCTCTCCTTTCTCCATTTCTTCAAAGAGATTCAGTTGTCAATATTCATGTAGGCCCAGTAAGCCTAGCTTTTGCTCTTCAAAGTCCTAGAAACACTCCTTAATTTTTTTTCTACTTGAACCATAACTAAACTCTTTCAGCAATATCAGAATACAGTCAAACCTGCTTTATCGACCACCTGTATAGAAAGACCACCTGTCTGTAAAGACCACTGAACAATGTTTCTCATTGAAATGTGTATTAAAGGAACCTGTCCATAAAGACCACCTGCTCATAAAGACCACTTTTCTTGTCTCCCTTGAGTGGTCTTTATAGACAGGTTTCACTGTATATACCTGTGCATGTACTTTTTACATTGTTAGAACTGTGGACCTTTGCTTTTTTATATTGGTTGAATATATTAAAGATATACAATATTTTATCTAAAAATTTACTCATTTATATACACCAACAAGAACATACATTTGTAATTATATGAGTTCATTGTCTTTTCTTTTAAAAATGAAGTTGCAATGAAATACACTGTACATGTACTGTACTGTAATCGTGGAATATTTCGCGGTGTGGAAATTTTCATGCATTTCGCGCGGCATGAAATTTGCGTGAAATTAGGAACACGCAAATATTTTTGTTTATGTCGGCGAAATTAAAAACGTGAAATTCACCTTAACCGGCCGGGCGCGAGAAAATTAATCGCGTGAAAATTTCCACTTTTACAGTACTTACCGAATATGCAAAATAAAACTCAATCAAGGCTAATCTTAAGTTTTTTTGTTCTATTTCTTTAATAGGTCATTGGTAACTTCTTTAATGCGGAGGGTAAGGGTTTACCTATGGAAGTGATCGAGTGTCCAGCATTCAAGGAGGCAATGGGCAAACTCAGCAAGTTTGGGACTGCTACCAGGAGATTGATCGAAGACTACCTGATGCATAGGGTCATGCAGCAGGTGAGTTTGAGATGAGTTTATCTTATTGAGATTGAGTTGAACAGATGAATTTGAGATGAATTTAAATGAGTTGGGTAGAGTTGAGACCAAGTGAAGACTAGTTTTTTGTAGCAAATGAGTTTGAGGTCCTTTGAGTCTATTTGGGTTGAGTTGAACAGGTGAGTTTGAGATTGAATGAGATGAGTTGAGTTTATTGGGGTTGAGTTGAACAGATGAGTTTGAGATTGATAGAGATGAGTTGAGTTTATTGGGGTTCAGTTGCACATGTGAGTTGAATTTATTCCATGGGTTTAGTGGAGTTCACATTTAATTGAGTAGTCGAGCAGTTTGATCAGATCTGAATGGAGTTGAATGATGTTGCTTTGAATGGATTGAGTTTGATTAATTGGGGTGAAAGTTAAATAACATTGAGTGTTGTAAATAATTCCCATCAATCAAAATTGAAGAAAACTGAATTATTTACTTTAATTTTTAGTTGCCAGTTTTACATGTGTATGATGTTCTTCTTTTTATTTCAGGAAGCAGCAAACAAGTCAGATTCACCTCTGGGAATCTTAACAGTCAAGTGCAATTACAAACAAAGTCAGCAGAAGCTCAGAGTCAGGGTCATGAATGCTACTCAAATCAGACCTATGGATGACAATGGTAAGTTTATGTAAACAAACTAGTGCAATTAATTATAAACAGAGTCAGCAGAAGCTCAGAGTCAGGGTCATGAATGCTACATGTACTCAAATCAGACCTATGGATGACAGTGGTAAGTTTATGTAAATAAACTAGTGCGATTAATAAACAGTCAGCAGAAGCCCAGAGTCAGGGTCATGAATGCTACTCAAATCAGACCTACTGTATGGATGACAATGGTGAGTTTATGTAAACAAACTACAGTGTAAACGAAGAAGCTTGACTGGGGAGGAATTTTTAATTTGTAAACAAATCTTTAGGCATTTTACTCCCAGTGTTAAAGATCGTATGCTCGATCTGTAATGAAAAACACAAGTCAGAAAAAATTGGAACCAGCGGGATTCGAACCTGTCATCTACTGCTTGCCGGGGAGCGACTTAACCACCAGGCTATTCTTGGGTATTTGATTCTAGTTCATCGTGACTTGGCCGTGAACCAGAATAGCCTGGTGGTTAAGTCGCTGCCCGGCAAGCAGTAGATGACAGGTTCGAATCCCGCTGGTTCCAATTTTTTCTGACTTGTGTTTTTCATTACAGATCGAGCATACGATCTTTAACACTGGGAGTAAAATGCCTAAAGATTTGTTTACAAACTACAGTGTAGTGCGATTAATAAACAGAGTCAGGGTCATGAATGCTACTCAAATCAGACTTAGGGATGACAATGGTAAGTTTATTATTAAATGTGAACAAACTCAGCAGAAGCTTAAAGTCAGAGTCATGAATGCTACACAAATCAGACTTATGGATGACAATGGTAAGTTTATGTAAACAAACTGGTGCGATTGATAAACAGAGTCAGCAGAAGCTTTAGAGTCAGGGTCATGACTACTACTCAAATCAGACGTATGGATGACAATGGAAAGTTTACGTAAAACAAACTAGTGCAACTAATAAACAGAGTCGGCAGAAGCTCAAAGTCAGGGTCATGAATGCTACACAAATCAGACTTATGGATGACAATGGTAAGTTTATGTAAACAAACTGGTGCGATTGATAAACAGAGTCAGCAGAAGCTCAGAGTCAGGGTCGTGAATGCTACTCAAATCAGACTTATGAATGACAATGGTAAGTTTATGTAAACAAACTAGTGCGATTAATAAACTGAGTCAGCAGAAGCTCAGAGTCAGGGGCATGACTGCTACTCAAATCAGACCTATGGATGTCAATGGTAAGTTTATTTGAACAAACTAGTGCAACTAATAAACAGAGTCGGCAGAAGCTCAAAGTCAGGGTCATGAATGCTACACAAATCAGACCTATGGATGACAATGGTTATGTGAACCCCCCAAAAGATAAATGTTTGCAGTAGCATATTTTAAGTAATATGCAATGATGTAGCAAAACCAGTCTTGGTCTCAGAATATTTAATGTCATGTGGGTTGGTCTCAACACTGAAGTCGAGTACATGTACTAAATGGATGTAATCAAAAGTTTCCCCCTCAGGTTTAGACTAGAATGTTTTGGTGCTATATAGTAATATTTGAGAGCACTGCTTCCCCTCAGAATTGTTATTTATTTGTATAAAAATGAGTGATTGCACATTTACCTAGTACATTGTATATTTTGTCAATTTGGAGATTTTGATGCTTTTCCCCAGGCTTGAGTGATCCCTATGTGATAGTATACCTACAGCCTCACCATGTGTTTCCCAAGACTCACTTTCAGAAGACACAAGTCATCAAGAAAACCTTGCATCCACTCTTTGATGAGACCTTTGAATTGTAAGTACTTTTTATACTAATTTACAGGATCAGATGATAGGAAAATATATCGCTGTGGATACAGTGCCAATACTATAGATTAGCACAGATAAAACTGGGATGAAAAGGAAAAAAAAGAGAACAAAATTATGCAACAAAAACTTTTAATAATGGATGATCCAGATTAAAACCTTAGAGTAATTTTCTGTAAAATCGTGAATTTGAAATAAATGTATTTTGAGGACGGTTTTAATTTGCTGCTGTCTTTCTCCAAGATTTACCTAGAAATGGAGCTTAAATGAGCCTGTCATTGCATTATGTGTCTCTGTCACACAGCCAGGTATCATCTCATGGTGCTCACCATACATATTTTTTTCAAACATGAACTTAGTGAACATGGTGTGTTAATTAAGGGTTTATATATTGTTGATAAACAATCTGTAAAACACTCAGGAGATTTATATACATGTATTGTAGATAAACAATCTGTAAAACACTCCAAGGATTGAGATTAGAAGGTCACTATTCTCTTTCTATCCATTGTCTTCCTAGTAACGTGCTGCACAACCAGGTGTCATCCTACGGCGCTACCGTCCACTTTGTCCTAATGGACTATGACTTCCTGATCAATGACTTCGCTGGTGAGGCCTACCTGCAGATCAGCGATGTCCCTGGTGTTCATGGCAAGCAGAGCAAGAACCTTGGTGAAGAGTCGCCCATCTCGCTCCATCTTCTGCCTGCCGTCACCAAAGGTACACATGTTAGGTGTCTTTAATGTTTGGTATTGCAATTAATAAAGGTTTTGACACTATTTTATTAGTAACATCCAATGCTACTTGACGTTGTTCCAATATCTTTACTAGAGCTTTATATGCTTTCTCTAGTGGTTAATCATCATGTCTGATCTTTTTTTTTTATAGATTCCTCACATGCAATATTTATAGAATACTTTTATCCTCTTATCTCATTTGGAACCATCATAAGATATATTTTACTTCTTTTACCTCATATGGAGAACTTTATTTATATATAAATAAATATATTAATCAATATTTACATAAATCATTGATGACATTAAAAAAAATATTAAAAATATATATCATACTACACGTATTATCATTTCAATAATGATACATTATTATAGAAGGATTTTTAAAAATTACCCTGATGGGATGTAAATAATGTTTACTCTGGCCTCCTGAAAGGTCTTATCTATTTCTTCAGAAAATGTGATAATATCCAAACTGTCTTGATTTGTCAGATACAGTGCATTAGCCCTCTTTACACTGGGGTTGAAGTCTCGATGGGTATTAACTCTTATTATTCATTTGGTTACTATACAGCAATCAGATTACTTGCTGAAATGTGATACTACGTGACTGTACATCGATTGAATATGTTATGGTGTCTAAAACGTCTTTCAATTTATTCCTTACTGATCAGGGGATAAAGCCTGGATGTGCGTTCAGACACTCAAGGAGAGGTCCTCAGACAAGGAGGCCGTCGAGTTCCTCAAGCTCCACAAGATAAAGTGAACCAGTGACTTATTCATCTTTCGTTAATAAAGGTCACCTCATTTATACAACTCACTTCATTCAACATAGGGGAAGTTTTGCAATAGCCTTGAGAGAGAAAGCATAAAATGCCATTCCTGATAGAAAGAGATGATGGAAGCAAAGCTGGGAGAATACAACTCTGCTATTTCGTTCACTCGGTTCACAAGTGATCATCAAATATTACCTTTCCATAATAAAAGAATTATCTTTTTTTTTAAACCAAAATAAATTAATAAGTGCACATCATGAATGGGACTTGTCTCCCTTGGCATATAAATGGGTTGCAATCTTCATCTTTTGGTACTGCTTCCATTGAAAGTAAAGGATTTGTCTGCCAGGAATTTCCCAGCCACTATGCATGGTGAATATCATTAAAGTGTTGAATGCATAGAAATATTTCTTGTCCAGTTTGTGCTGTACCCTTGTGGAAATTCTTGAGGTGTGATAATGTATTGTTGTGAAGCCAAGCCTGAAAATTTGCATCATTTCATGGACATTTCTCTACACTGTAGTAACAGAAGATGTAGTGTTATATTTTTTGATATGTTCTGTAGGTGTAATATGTGGAAAAAACTTTTTTGGAACACAAATTGCCTACTAGTATTTCATGTTTTCTTAAAAGTATTACAGTCTGTTTGTCTACTTTAGGCCATGTACATTCTGGCTTTATTTTTCCTTCAAAGAAAGGAATTATTTTGTTTCATTTGAAGCTGTAATTTACTATAGTTTTTCAAGATTCCTGAATTTGTAAAATGATGTGGTCTGTGGAAAGAGAGATCCACAGCAGAAATACTTTGTTGAACTACCAGAGAGATGGTAAGCCATTTGCAAATTGCTGAGTATTTCATGTTTTCTTAAAAGTAACTGTTTGTCTACTTTAGGCCATGTACATTCTGGCTTTATTTTTCCTTCAAAGAAAGGAATTATTTCGTTTCATTTGAAGCTGTAATTTACCATGTACATGTACTTTATAGTTTATCAAGATTCTTGAATTTGCAAAATGATGAGATCTGTGGAAAGAGAAGTCCACAGCAGAAATACTTTGTTGAACTAAAGAAGGATGGTAAGCCATTTGCAAGGCAACATAATGGAACAAAATACATGTATGTATGCAATTCTGTGTTTCATATTCATGTATATGTATATTAATATGAAAATGCCTTTTAAATTCTTCTAGAAATCGCTTGTGGCTTTAATTTGTACTTCCAAGTTTATACCATGTTCTTAGAGTTCTGCCAAAGGTAGATTAGCGATGCTCTGAATGTCATCATATCAAGCCCTGGTATTTGGCAAGTTACTTAACTATTTTTGCCACTCTCCACCCAGGTGTAGTGAAAGGGTACCAGGTAGGAAGGAATTCCTTTATTGGCACCTGAAGTAGCTTTGGTAAAGACAAGGTAATATTGGATCATGAGCACCTAGTACATGGTGGACTTGACTGCTACAAGAAACCAGTATCATTATCATTCTCATACCAAAGTTAATTAATTTTTTTTTGTGTGTATGAGGATACTGTGCACTTGCTTTTGCTTTTACGATCGTACAGTTGTACAGTGTATGCTTTGTTTGCATTCGGTAGTCATAGAGCGCAGTTCTTTGCGTTGCTAGGAATAGAGAGTTACAATCAGGTCTCAAAATATTCAATTTAGCAGGGTTATGCTACGATTGTTGGAATCTTTTAGTTGAACAACATTAAAGAAAGAAAGTGGTCCACTGTGGTGATTACGTTTTGGAACAGTTGACAAGTTTATTATATACATTCCACATTCCAAAATATTGGAATTGAATTTTTTTCTTTCACCAAATATTTCACCTTGAAAATTTTCCAGGGTCTTCTGTTACACGCATATCACAAACTGCCAGATTATTGCATACATGCTGTATTTCTAACCAAGGTAATAAATTGGTGAGATCCAAATTGAAACTTACTGTACATGGTCCTTGGTTGAAAAATCTGGGAGGAATTACAACCTGTATGTAAGAGAATTTGAATGGATCACAAGTATTTCTTTAAATGTAGTTTGCTCACTCTTTTCTCTCTGCCAACAATAACATAATCCTTGACATTTGTTGCTGTGTTGTACAAACCCTGAGACATGGGGTCCATATAGAAAGTAAAGAAAGTACAGAAATGTATGTGTTCAATATATATGATCAATTCTAATCAAGCTCCTGGCTAGCACAGCTTCACGTTTATCTGAGCCTGTTTACTTTGCCAGTTAGCTGGTGTCAGGATGTTGTATTGTGCCTTGTAAGGTCTTTCAATTTTATTAACATTGCCTTTAATACAAAGAACTGAAATTTCTAAGCAAATTTGTGTTTGATAACATTTCTATAAAATACAATTTTTTGATATTTTTTTGGAAGGATGCTACGTGTTTGTATAATTACATGCCTGTACATACTTAATCCACCGACTTACATAGAGCCTTTAATTCGATTTTCTATTAATTCTTTAATCTGCCGGCATTAATTAATGTCATTACTTTTTTTTTTCCTCATTTCTGTATTCTTGTGAACTTCAATAAATTTTGTATCTTTAACTGGACACTGTGTGAATGAATAAATTGGATATCCGAATCGTCGTGACAGATAATTTTTCGATAATATTTTGTTCTTTACCAGAAAACATACATCTTTGCATTGGAAAGTGTTTTTGTATGATAATTGAGAAGTTGCCTACATAGGGAATACTGTTTCATGTACAAGGAAATATGTTTTTGATTTCTCAATATCTGTTTTTGATATGTTATAAATGTAATATGTAAATACTTTGTTAGATTATTTATTAGATTCTAGATTTCCTTACAGTGAATTTAGTTATACATGTACATTTATACATCATTAGAGGAGAAAATAAGGAAGATGTACATGTATATGATATGAGACGATGCCTGTATATCTTGCACCTCTATTTCTATACAATTGTATATCCTACCATGTTGCTTTTAGACTGAATGGTGCATGTATGATTCGCTGGTAATGTAGACTAGGTGGAGCAGTACAACCTTTGAAAGGTAATCTGTAACTTTGTGGAGGCTTGATAAAATCTGAGCTGCATGGCCCTATTAATGCTATCAGGGTATGTAATATGTTGTAAAAATGAAGCCCTGAAAAATGAATGTTAAACGCACCATCATGTGCTTCACAAAAAGTGAAATTCTGCAAGTGACTGGAAATGCCAGACCAGTGTTGGACTAAAGCATACCCCAGTACGGTTTCATGAATGGCAATATTCGGTCTTAGATATCTTGCAAATAACATCAGCATATATATGTATTGCAAAACCTCTTTATTTCTGGTTGTTTATTTATCCTTCTGAACATCATTATACAACACAAACATCAAAATTCAACAATTTATGAATTAAACCTCCACAAAGTTACCAAGAATCTCTAGGAAGAAGAGATACATGCATTAATGATCAGCAATATGAGTTGAATAAAAAAAAATACCTGAGTAATTAGCTTTAACAGAAAACAGAAAACATGGATTACGTTTCCAACTTGCTGTGGTTTATTCTTTTGGTGACATCATTCCCAGGCACATACTGAAGTTTATTACATTGCACTATCCAGAGACCCCCTGAAAATAGGCAACCAACGTATATTTTTTTTTTTTTTTTTCTTTTAGCCCTTCCACAGGGTTCCTTTATTTACAAAAAATATCATACATAAAATTATACAAGAATACATGCAGAATTTCAAAATGATATTCTTGGCCATCAATATACGAACATACATTTACAAAAATCAATTACATGTAAAGCAAATTCTTTTCAAGATCTACTTGGCAAACAAATTTGTAAGAAAAAAAAAAACAACAAACAATCAGAAACATTGAGTAAACTGTAACCATTTTTTCATGAATTTCTTTTCTTTCAGATTTGTTTTACATATATATTTTTCCATATCATAGTAATATTTTATTGCTGACATGATGTTTTCAAAAACTGGTAAACAGTTTTTGCATTTGGCTACAAATATTTCTTTTCTTACTACAATCATAATACAGTTGAGGGCACTATTATTACGTCCATGAAACCCAAACAATTTATTTTGATTTGTAAGCTTAATGTGCATATTATTACGAGACAGCCAAAGCTCAAATTTTGCCCATATTTTGTTTGAATAAATACATGAACAAAATATATGCATGATTGTTTCTTCATTGTTATTACAAAATGTACATAGGTTATCTGTTACTAACTTAAATCTTAACAAAGCGTCTTTCATATAAAGAATTCTATTCAGCAGCGTGATCTGAAACCACCTCATGTTTATATCGACAGTTGAATTATAGGGTATTTGGTAATAAGAACTCCATATGATAATGTCGGGATCAAACTCCTGTTTCCATTTTGTAAGACTTTTACATTCCTTTACCTTATGTTTCAAAAACGAATTATAAATATGTGAACAACCTTTTTTCACTTTCAGTATTAAAGACAATGCTTCAGGGATAATACATGTAGGTTCCATGATCTTTGGTATGACACTTTTATTAAAACCAGATCGAATAGCGTTACACAGGCCATAATATTGAAGAAAGTTTACTTGTACATTGTATTTACGTTTAAAATCAAAGTATGATAGAAATGATCCATCTGTTTTTAAAACATCGTTAACAAAACGTACCCCCTTAGCACACCAAGACTTGAAATAAATTACATTATTATTGACCTGTATTCTAAGATTATTCCAAAGGGGTTGACATGCAATATCATCTACAATGGATTGAGTAAGATCTGCAAAGGCTACTAATACCTCTTTCCAAAATGGATTGCGCATTGAAACTGCTAATTCTTTGTAATGTTCAGCCCCCATGAATAATTGAAGAGACGTATATGATGGAGGCAAGAATGATAGGAACATATGGAAAGTAAAATTTTCATTACTTGGACAAGAAATAAATCTTCTTATCCATGATATTTTGAGTGATTTAGAATGCATAAAAATGTCAGTCATTTTTACCCCACCATCAATATATAATTGGCACATTTGTTTCCTACTTATTTTATCAGGTTTACCATGCCATATAAATTCGAAAAAACATCGGTTAACATTATTCATAATTTCTGATTTTGGTTCTGGAAAAGATAAAAGCAAGTAATTCAGTTTGGGTATCAATAAGGATTTTATTATGGTTACTCTCCCTAAGGGAGTCAGTGTTCTTTTTAGCCAAATCGCCATCTGACGTTTTATCTCTGTAACCTTTTCTTGATAATTGTGATTAACCATTTCTGATAATTTAACTGAAAAATCTATACCCAGGTACCTAAAATATCCTTCAGATATCCAGTTTAGTTTGTACTCGTGTAAAATCTCTTTCTTGAAAGTTCTGTTCTTCCCAATCCATATCACTTGAGTTTTAGTTATGTTAATTTTGAGGTTGGACATATTTGCAAATTCATTAAGTATTGTAAGGGCACGTTGTAAATCCTGTGTTGAACCGTTAAGTGTTAAAATAGTATCATCTGCATATTGCAATAGTTTAAGCGTTTTCCCATTCATATGCAATCCAACTAAAGAATCTGAGTGTCGCATTAGGATACCAAGTATCTCACTGACTAACAAAAAGAGGTATGGGGACAAAGGATCTCCCTGACGACACCCTCGTCCTATTTCAAATCTATCTGTACAGTGTCCGTTAACTAATACACAAGAGGATGCATTTGCATAAAATAACTTTATCCACTTCTTTACAGATGGACCGAAGTTAAAGAAATCCAGAACCTTGAAAAGAAAATTATGCGATACGGAATCGAATGCCTTTCCGAAATCAACAACGAGAAGCATGCCAGCTATATCATTTAATTCAGTATAAAGTAGAGTGTCATATAATAAACGTATGTTTTCACCAATAAAGCGACCACTCAAAAATCCTGTTTGATTTTCATGTATTAAAAAAGACAAAACGCCCTTGAGTCTATTTGCAATACAACCGGATGCTAATTTGTAAACTACATTTAGTAAGGAGATCGGTCGCCAATTTTTTAATAGATGTCTAGGTTTGTTTCCTTTCGGAATCAAAGTTATTATTCCCATTTTTTGTGAGTTAGACAATTGTGTTGAGAAATACGCATAATTCAATGATCTTACTAGAAAGTATTTAATATCTTCCCAAAAATAACGATAGAATTCTACAGTAAAACCATCTTGTCCTGGAGATTTATTATTTTTCATGAGTTTTAAAGTGGAATAGACCTCGTCAACACTAAGTGGACCTTCCAGTAATGAGGACAATTTTGAGGACAACTTAGGAATGTCAGGATAATTCAATAATATTTCCAAGTTAATTTCATCAGTTTCTTTTTCCTTATAAAGATTAGAGTAAAAATCAAACACTTCCTTGAGTATGTCACTTTGTCTATCTAAAATGTCACCATTTTCAGTCGATAACTGACGTATTTCTTTATTAATATTATTTTGTTTTTCTAAATTTAAAAAGAATTTAGAAGGTTTTTCTCCAAACTCCATCCACTTTATCCGAGATCTAATCGCAATTCCTTCATTTGTTTTTAAACGAAAAGCTTCCAATTCTGATTTTAATTTATCAATTTCCTCTAATACAGAAGTCTTATCATCAAATATTATCAATTTTCTTTCTAACTCTTCAATTTTCTTTTCTAAATCCATTTCCATGTTCACTCTTTGTTTTTTGGCGAAAGAGGCATATGATATTGCTTCTCCGCGTATTATCATCATTAAAGTTTCAAAAAATAACTGATCATTTATGATAAATTCACAATTGCCGACTATGCAATCGTTTTGATCGAACTTTGCTTCGTCTTTAGCATAAAACAGAATAGTATCTTTTATAGTTTTCTTAATTTGTGAAACAAAACTTTCGTTTTTTAACAAGGAATTATTAAATTTCCAAAAACCACGGCCTCGTTTTATTTGATTCAAACTGAGACTTAGAAGAATTAAGGAGTGATCTGTTCGATAACCTGAAAGAATATCGACTTTGTGCACTAATGAAAGAAGTTCTGAAGATATCAAAAAAAAATCTAATCTACTCTGTTTAAAAGGGGTAGGTTGCCGCCATGTATAATATCTTTTATCTGGAAATCTAATTCTCCAAGGATCGCATAAATCTACTTCATTCTTCATATTATTTACTTGTTGTTTCGCTCGCGGGTTATTAACATTCAAATAGTTATATGTATCAAGGGTTGAATCTTGTACTAAATTCCAGTCCCCACAAACAATAGCATGTGGATTCTCAAAGTTTATTATAATTTGTTGAAGGTCAGCAAAAAATGTTGGGTTGTCTGTGTTCGGACCATACAACGATGCAATAGTAATATTATAATCGTACAACGTCACATCTAAAACCACAAAGTTCCCTGTATTATCTACTTTAAACCTATTTATATTTACCGGGAGAGTGTTTTTAAAAAGGATTGCTACTCCTCTTGAGTTAGACGTGTTGAAAGAGAAAAAGCATTTACCTTCCCATTCCCTCCGTATTTCAGTTTCTATATCTGGAACAAAGTGTGTATCTTGAATACAACATACATCATATTGCTTTGATTTTAAATATAACAGAACATCTCGTCTTTTGCGACTATCTCCTAGGCCGCGACAATTCATGGAAATAAAAGTAACATTATCCTGCATTATATATGACATTAATGAAGGAAAGAAAGGAGGAACTACCTGTGGAAGTTTTCATTTTATGCACACAAACATTAAGGACACAAAAACAAATATACAGCGACAAAAACATGACAATACACACAACACAAAACAAAACACACAAACGTTTGGACGCGACGCAACGCATCAGAGCTGAATGACGATCAGCTGCGAACAGACAATCAACCCCCAAGTTCCTGATCAATATATGGAAATGTATCCGTAAAAATCTATGTCCCAAACCCTTAATGTCTTTAAGACCGTGACTGCATACGTACTAGATTCTATAATGATAAGAATATCGAAGTCTTAATCTAACCTATATCAGCTGTTTAAAAATATAACATGTACAGTATAATTTGTGAAAGTAGACTGAATGATGATTATTCAAGAATGCAACCATGAATGAAATTAGACTACCGTGTAATATATATTATGTATATATACACAGAAGTAACACTCTATGAATCAACAGAAATGAGTTATTTGAAACAATCAGGCATTAAGGTCAAGAAATATGAATAAGATGATAGTATTTTGACCATGTCGCGCTAAACGTTCATTTAAAAGTGAATATCTGAATAATGAACTTCGGCTCCGGATCATATTCTCTCATTTTCTTTGCAAATTGACAACCTTAATAATTATGTCAACATGTACTTAAACATTCCAGTTTGCCTGTTTTTATGATAACCACATAATTATTTTGCATACTGAAATACTTCAACGAAGAGTTAATATGAATATGAATATGAATCAAGTCAAAGGTTTAGAAAAAACAAGTCCCAGGTTTGGAATAAAATGTTTATCTGATTTTTTTTTCTTTATTAACTTTTCCATTTAGCCCTTTCATATAAAGCTATCATTATTAGTTCATAGCTCACGATATCTAACACGATATTTGTTAATTTCGTTTAAAACACGACAACGTAATCTTATAAGAAATTCACTTGTCTTTAAGACACATTGATGAGAACATCTTTATCTTATTCAATTAAAAAAATTGCTCGCGAGTTGGCATATGCCAATCGGAAAACGGTTACTCCTTTAAGTAACCCTGAAATGAATAAAACTATGAGAAAGAGTTAACATGCTACCAGTTTCTTTCTTCCTGACTGCAGAATATGATCACACAGATGGAGGGGGAAAAAAACACTTTACATATATATGGAAACATCGAATTCCATTGCAACGGAAGAGTGATATCTAAACCGCCAATCAACCAAAAAATTGCCATTCAATTCTCAAAAACAATAGACCATTATACAGTAGTTGGTCAAAACCACTAGTTGGTAAGACTTCCAATTGTAAACCCATTAGCTTTTTATATTAGTGTGTAATAAGACCATTCGCTATAAAGGCGTATACACTTGCTAAAATGAACTTTTGAAATTTAAAACAAGAGATCAGGCTGTAAAGGTAAAGGAAGTATAAAGGTGAAGAAAAAAAAGCCCAATATATCACATGAGACATGAGCGCAGTATACTGTATTCCCTTAATATCACCTTGACTTCACCAAATCATTCAGGTCCCATAATACTATGAAATATTTATACCACACACCGAAAAAAAAAACCCTTTAAAGTTTAAAGTAAGCATTGATTTCCATTGTGTGGTGATAAACAAGTCACAAAAATTTACAATACCATGACCTGGTGAAGTTTGGATTTCTAATAAAGCTGTTTCCTATTATAAACCTAATGTAATTTTGATTCATGACATTTTACCCACTACTTGGTTACATCATTCAAAACATAACAAAGATATAACATGTCACGTATAAAGACTGGCACCAAATTCGTATGAACAGGCAAGTCATTATACTTGGTCTACTTCAAACATTTCAATGCTTTGCTCATGAATTATCAAGTGTAAAACAAATGACGGTTATTAAATCATGCACTCAGACTTAAATGAAGAATAGTATTAAAATGGGTATACTTTACCGTCTATTTTTTACCCACTATATGAAGTATACTCATCTACACAACACTAGCCTGAATGTACATATTATATGTATAAAAAATCGATGATTATTCCGAAGGGGAATTCAACTAATCCTAGCTACTTTAGTAGCTGGTCAAACGTTTCTAATTACACCATACTTCCACTCTTGAACCAAGAAGTAATATTACCCGTATATAGCATTCGATATGTATGCTTTAAAAAGCTTCTGAGTAAGTGTTCAAGCCTAGAAAAAAAAAAAAAAAAAAAAAAAAAAAAGACCTCGTATCACATGAGTTATATACCTTCATTGAAGATGAATACTCAAAAATAGATTCCTTGGGTCTTTTTACTGCATAGTGATAACCCTGACTTCATTAACATTTTTCAGGATCATGACATAGATATTTCACACATCGAAAAAAATAAATATGCAAGGTGATCTTTGATTTACATTATGTGATGACAAACACGTCACAAGTTTTACTATAACATGGCTTGGTGGTGTTCAACTTTCCTGCTTTAGTTGTTTCTTATTAATATAAACCATAATAAGTATTTCAAACCGTCTTGGGTTACTTTGATTTAAAACTCAACTATTCTTACAAGAAGCCACTTTTTCCTTGGATAGGTAACGTATAAGAATCGTGATTCTTATCAATATGATTAACAAACATTTTCGTCCTTTGTCATATTTTTTTTTCTATCAGATATAGTCAGTCCATTTTCTGCTGTACTTTGTTTTGTTTTTCAAATCCGTAAATGAAAATCATAGTTTCCATATTTTGAGAGATCTCAGTATGTAGTTCTCTCTTCACATTTCGGTTGGGTCTTTTATATCTCTACAGTTCGCGAATTATAATATAATGAACAAATATACAAACTTAACTTTCGATATTAGATATTAGATCGTAACGTACAGGCATGAACAAGCAACAGTTTATAAAGAAACACGACTCATACATCCGCTATATCAACGGGCGCATTCACATCTATCTCGATCACGTCCAAAATGCGATGATCGCGCAAATAATCATAAACTGACGACTTGGCAAATTGGAATCACCACTCAATCCAAAATAAGGCAGTTTATGATAGTCCACTTCAGTTGACATCAAAATTCAAAGGTTTTCATTTCGATTCATCCACCCGTAGAAACTTTGAATCACTCACTCATTAACAACACGCCATGCAGACGAAGATCCCTTCTCCCTACACTCTAGATGCAGATTTACACCATTTAACTTGATTCTTGTAGACTTATTCTCATTTTTTCTCATCTGATACGCTCTTTGCTCGAGTAAGAATCGCTTCCTCTTCAATGGTGCAGGTAAGTCGGTCACGATACGGAAAGTGTGACGAACAGCAGCTTGACCTTCAGAGGTCACCGGACGAAATTGCGCTCGTTGGTATGCATTCAAGACGGAATCACGTTCTAACATGGCGCCAAACCTTACTATGATTGGATCATGACCACGTTGCTCACTTCCGGGTATGACACGTCGTGGAAGTCGATGTGCGTTCGCAATAAATATATACTGAGCCTCCTCCTGACAGAAACGTATATGGTGAATTACTCAGTAATTCCAAATTATATTTTGGAATTTTTTCTTCGTCCATATGACATAAAGAATATGACCAATAAGTTACGCTTGACCAATTTATTTTGAATTCTCGAGTTATTTACTAATGAATTCTTGTTTCCCTTTTGAAGGGACACCCTGTATTTATATAACTGTACAATATTATTTTTGATATGCTTGGAAAATGATTATATAAATACTTGACCAGGTGTTTGGGTATTTCAGATTGTGTGTATGAAACTTGCAGTTTCTTTTGAAATGCAAATATATGTTCAAAGCATATTGATATCCTTTGAGATTTAGAATCTTTTAGGTTCTGTTGGAATGACCCGATCATAGGCCAATGCACGCACTCCTTCATACATTTTCGAGAACTTGTCTTTCTCTTTAATTCCTTTTATATCCTTCTTGAATGTTTATGAACTCAAATCTTTGCAAACTTCATGATTCTTAACAGTGTAATTGTCAATCAAATTCTTCATGTTATTTTCTACTGAGCATTGAACTTAGACTACTCCCAAGTAGTGATCTATTAAATATACATCAAATTATATATGTCTTGTACTTTGTTTGTGCATCATATGTTTGTCTTTTTGTCTTATGTAAAAATATATATTTTCTTTTTGTTTTATTTACAGTACTAGTATTTGTAGGTGCTTAGCAAATCATATGCGATGACATTTTGCTTCCTTAAAAATGAATGTTAAAAAGAATATGCAGATTGGCAATGTCACAGTTTTGTGATAAAAAAATAGTTGATTTTGACATATATGATTGTGTAAATCGAATTCATGCAAATAAACTACATGTACATTCAAAATTTGATTATTGTACATGGCATACACATTTATTTGCTGTTTGTATAATGTAACATTTTGTAATCTGTTTATTGAAGATCAGTTCATTCTACATGAAAAGATAAAATAATCAGATTAATGTAAGTTTGAGGAAGAATATTTTACATTATCTTGGGACATCTAGAAGATAGGAAAAGTCTCTCCTTTTTAGTCTGCATGCGAGATTGATAAAGAATATATGAACAAATTCCAGGCTTTGTGAATCTTTTTCCTTGTGTTTCTGTTGATTGGCTTGTTGCTGTTTTGGCTTAATCCGTGCTTGTCATTTTTTATTTATGCAAGAGCGTGAATTTGAAGTCTCAGAAGTCTTCATTCGAGACACATAACTACAAGTCTTAATCTTTGTCAGTCGGGTTTTGCTCAAATAAGACACCATCGTTCTGGCCATCATTACATGCAATTCTTATTAGATGTTTCAAACCAGCACTGATAAGAAAAAAAACAAGAAACGAAAAAGTCCGGCTATGAAAGGACCCAATCTCATGCCTTTGTTTATATTTCATTCTGCCTTTAAGGGTATACCCGTATACACCTGTACAAATATTTGTTCTTTTCAGCATTTCTGTCCTTAACATGTACCATTCTAACTGAATAAATGTGATGAATATCACATAAAAAATACGCTATTGTCAATTGATGCTTATCAAATATCAGGAAATTAGTAAAGAAAGAGAGAGAGAGAGAGAGAGAGAGAACGTGCGAGAGAGAAAGAGAGACAGGGAGAGCGAGGGAGAGGGAGAGAGAGAGAGAGAGAGAGAGAAATGAGAGAGTGAGGGAGAGATCGAAAATATAGGTAGTCCTACAGTATATTTTCTTTTCGTAAATTCACAGAAACTTCTGTAAAAAATGTTACTTTAAATAATTATATTTGGCTTTTGAACATAATAAACGTGCCTGTAAGGTCCTGCCTATCCTTGCCCTTAAATTTGCTTTCCTCTACAGTACTGATCTTTTACAATTATTGATATCTCAAGCAAACGGAGTAAGGGTCAACTGAACAGAAAGTTTCATTCTTTTTCAAGTCTTGATATGGAATCTAAATGAATTCACTGTAAGGTATTCATTACCACATCTAAAATGAACGGGGGGGGGGGGGGGGGGGGGTGACAAAAGAAAAGTCCCAATTAAAAGCACTCACAGAGTTGTATAGCTTTCGAAAAAATGATAGCTCTTGGTGTCTCTTACATTTTTTCCTCAAGTGCTTAAAATTATTGCTATGCTATTTGTCTAATTGATTGCACAGTGGGAGTCAGTTATTAAAGAGAGACCATCTTCAACGCCAATATATCAAAGACCCTTATGCGATTCCCGTGATAGATATCAAAATATGTGACACGACGGAGCACCCATATTTCCCCCTAAAATATGTCAAAACCACGCTTGCCCAAGTTTTTGAGTTGAATGGTTATCAGAATGTTCATTGTGCTGGGGATCTATCATGCACTCGTCGCTTTAATGTATAGCCTATAAAAACAACAAATTTTGTTCCAATCTTAGAACCTTAAACTCTTAACTCAAGCCCAAGGGTGACTCTCACTGACCTTGGGAAATTTAGGGCACTATAAGAAATTTCCCCTCCCCTACAGACAGTTTACTTTCATTTATTCACACAAGTTTTTTTAATTGGGGCAATTTTGACAATTTTCTAAGGTCTCATGTAATGAAAATAAAATAGTAATAAACATGAGTTCAAGTTCAAGTTCAAGTTCAAGTTCAAGTTCAAGTTCAAGTTCAAAAGTTCAGGTTCAAGTTCAAGTTCAAGTTTATTCAAAACCAAACAAACAAATATGAGAATGTAATATAAAAAACAATGGTATAAAGGACATGAATATGAGATTGAGTGGTTTAAGGACCCCATGAGAAGTTAAGCTTGTGGGTGGGGCCCCCTAACAGCAAGGTAATAATACAGAATACTTAATGACAACACTAAATACAACATATATACATGTACGATGACTAATCTACAGAGTATAACATAATACAAGAATATATTTAACTACACACACACACACACACACATGGTACGATGACTAATCTACAGAGTATAACATAATACAAGAATATATTTAACTACACACACACACACACACGCAGGTTTACATGGCTTTACTTCCGAGGACAACTATTGTTCCTCTATTGTTACTCGTCCTGGGACAGTCGACGGAATAAAGCATAAATTCATTGTTCGACGTTCGAGGACTATTGTCCGGCTTCCGAGGACCATTGTTGTCATGATTTTTTTTTTGTTCTCTGTCCGAAAATGTCCTCGGACATAATGCTAAACAAACGCACGCACACACACACACACACATGCACACAAACAATAGGTCATATGGGTAAAACATTTTTATACATTTTTATACATTTTTATACATGATTCCGTCTATTCAAAAAACATCTAACCAAAACAAAAATTAATGATTGAACCTTTCGTGTGGAGTCTTGCGCAATGCTGATCGTAAAAAATACATACAAACAAAGTGTAAATAACCGCAATAAGGAACTTGGGTTTACTAATCACTAAAACCGAATCGGCTCTTATGCACGTGCAGATGAATCAAATGTTCGTAAATACAAAAAACAAAAAAAAAAAACAAAAAAAAACATGCCTTCAAACCAGACCATGATTTTAGTATATTGAAAACTGTGAAGCTGAACGGACTATGGAGCGCACACTGACACCATTGTGCTTTATATATTTATTAATCCCATCTAGTCCACTTGACGCTCTTATACAACCAACAGTGAACCTTGAAGAGTTCTACTCGTAAGTAGTCAAATAACATTTTTCTGTTTTGTTGCCCATGGGGCAACCTTGAGCAATTGACGTACTTTGCATATCAATATCCACTATGTTATTCATCTTATGCAGTTCGTGCAACTGATCGGATCGCAGTCATAAGCTACAGTATAGCACACTACACGATGCGATCAAAAATCAGTCGCATCGCAGTCGGATCGTACAGTGTGCGCCGGGCTCATATATGTGACGTTTTTTTTTTATTTAAATGCAAATTATGCAAATTGCTCAAAGTTGCTTTGGGGGCAACAAAGCTGACATTGTTCCGAGACAACATGGAATCACAAATTCTCCCCAAAACTTCAACGGACAGAACTTTTCTAGGTTCACAAAGTGTTAAGTCGACTAATCCCTCTTCCTTTTGCATGAAGATCATGCATGAAGCCTCAGAAGAGGTATGGAGTTATAGACAAGTCAAAGAACAATACACATATTAAAGCAGTGAATTATGTATACAATCAATCAATATTACTTGACAAATTAATGTTATGTCATAGTGATACTGTTATCTTTCGTTAGCTTATTTATTTTGCTTGAATCTTTTCTTGAATCTTGGATTTGTTGCACCAGAAGCTACCAAAAGTTATCGCACTACGATGTTCGCGGAAAAGCCGCTTGGAATGGTTCAGGAATTATTTATCAAATAGAAAACAATTTGTAGAAATAAATAATCATAGGTCATCGTTACGACCCATAAACTGTGGTGTTCCACAGGGAAGTATACTTGGTACCTTATTATTTATTATATACATAAATGACTTTTATAAATCCTCAGATGTGTTACCATTTATTCTATTTACAGACGATTCAAACTTATTTTATTCTCATTCTAACCCTAATACCCTTCTTTCAACAATAAACAAAGAACTTAAATACATAGTAGAATGGGAAAAAGCAAATAAGTTATCACTTAACATACTAAATACAAATGTTATGCTGTTTAGTAACACCCTGCAAAACTTACCTGGAAATATTTTTTTTGAAGACGCGCCGCTGGATAGGCTATCATCAACAAAATTTCTAGGGCTTACGATTGACGATAAACTAAACTGGAACATGCACATACGAAATATATCCAAAATTATTTCCCGGAATATTGGAATAATGAATAAACTCAAATATTTCTTTCCAAGGACCACACTTTTCACACTATACTTTTCACTG
The DNA here is from genome assembly GCA_025617745.1 of Heliocidaris erythrogramma. Lineage (NCBI taxonomy): Eukaryota > Metazoa > Echinodermata > Echinoidea > Camarodonta > Echinometridae > Heliocidaris > Heliocidaris erythrogramma. The sequence goes on along the minus strand of CM046857.1, from coordinate 24,616,806 downwards.
ATATTACACTCTTAAAAATGCGTGGTCAAAAATAACCCCAAACGGGGTTACAAATGACCCCGCATGCGGGATCAACTATGCACAAACCCCGTGCGGGGTCACATTGACCCCGCCATGCGGGGTCACCCAAAGTAACCACATAGCGTGGTTACATTTCGACCCCGAATGTGGTCAAAATTTAACCACGATTGCGTGGTCATTTCTGCATAACTTGACCCCGCATAATTTGACCCCGCATACTAATGATCATTACCTTATAACGAACGGGGTCATTTCCCGTCGGACGGGGTTGATGCTTCTGCCGGATGCGCGTGTATACCATCCACGTTTCAAAGATTAAAAAAAAGAAGCTAATGTCAAGTAATATCATAACATAACATATTTTGTATATTTTGCTCACTGTGACCTATAACCTATCCTCTCCTATCGTATAGCATATCATACCCCTATCATCCTACTTTAACCCTACTCCTATTATAGTCCTACATCCTATACCTATATATCCTGAAAACCTTTACTTTATTATATAGGGACTGTATTGCAGTGCTTGCTAAAAGTGGTTAAAGATTTTAATTTAATTTTCTAATGTAGATTTTTAGATCTTAAACCTAATAACATGTTTGAATATGTACAACATAATAATGTTTTCATCACATTTCAAAGTGCAATCATTGCATAAAAACTTAAAAATCAAGTGTCATTTATATATATAAATTCTGGTTGTTTACGGTTGCTCATGGGTATTCAGGATACATCATGAATATTCATGACAATGGCCCAACGTTTAACCAAGTAGAAGTCGGACCAATACTTTGCTGATGAATAAGCAATATTTCAAATGGTTAGTGATTAACCAGTGAAATTGGAACATTGTGACCAACATATTTTTGGAAATAACCCATATGGTGTTGACCAATCGCATTGGTACATTTTTTGACCAGTCCTTTTTTAGAGTGCATTAAAATGACCAGTTTTGCGTGGTCATTTTGTACCACGCAAAAACTGGTCATTTTAATGCATGCAGCGGGAGCATTATTGATCGAAAACAACCCCGAAACGTGGTCGAATAAATTCGACCACGCAATATGCGACCCCGCATTTTTAAGAGTGTACCTTATCTTAATTATGGAGTAATGGCTTGGGGTAACACTAATAAATATCGTACTTATAAAATTACTATCTTACAAAAGAAAGTCATAAGGATAATGCATAATGCTCTTGTTCGCTCACATAGCTATCCTTTATTTTACGAATCAAAAATTCTCAAGTTTCCAGATTTATTTCTTTTTCAAACAGGACAATTCATGTATAAATTGAATAAAAACGAACTGCCACACGCTTTCATTAACATGTTCACAAGAAACAATTCCATACATACATACCCAACAAGACAATCCAACCGTTTCCACCTTCCCCGCACCCGCACTCTCTTTGCACACAAAACCGTCTCTTTCTACGGCCCGAAATACTGGAACTCACTTAGCAGCGATATAATCAACTCCCAAAGTCTAAACTGTTTCAAAGGCATGTTGAAGAAACATCTTCTTCAACAGTACTGTATGCAATGAATTCAAACTGAGCGAGCAGGACCCACCTCTCTCTTACTCTCTCTCTCCATCTCCCTCTCTCTTCTCTGTTTTACTCCCTTTTCACCCCTTCTTTTTCCTGCCTTCTCTCTTCCTTCTTCTCACACACAGACACACTCATTATCTTTCATTTTCCTCCTTCCTCCACCCTCCTTCTTTTCATTCATTTTTATTTCCACACCCGCGCCTTCGACTTCCACTTTACTTTCACACTTAGTATTTCTTGTGGGTTGAAGCAGTAATCCTACTACCTCAACTCATTTATCAATTCTCTTATCAATAATTCGCTTCTCGTAATGATGCTTTATGAATTTGATATTATTGAACGACCCACTCGTGATTAAGTTATATAAGTTTCTGGACATGTAATATACAAGCTTTGCTTTCAAAACATGTTCAACTGTTTTCAACACCACCTAACAGGTCTATAGTTGTACACCATATTTTTAAAATTTTACCTTTTGATATTTGATATTGTGCCATATCTATGGAAAAGCATGATTGTTATATGTTGGTATTATTGTATTCATATTATGTTATGCACTACAGTATGTAAATTATGTTAATATGATTGAAAACAGCAATAAAATCAAAATCTGAATCGGAATGACACTAGTCTAGTTCTGGACGTTTTTAATTATTTTGTCCGTAAAACCATGAAGCTATACAACCCCGTGTGTGCGCACCATAGGTGTGCACCCAGCGTAGAACGGTCCTCTGATTGAGAGAGTGAATCAGTGGACTTCGCACCGTTCTACGCTGGGTGCACACCATAGGTGCACACACATGGCTTGCCTCGTACGGCCTTGGTTTTACCGACAAAATAATTAAAAACGTCCAGAACTAGACTACAATGACACCTGCCTAGAGTGGACTACTGGTAATGGTAAATGTACTTAAAAGAAACGACACATGTATGTATAAGTCATGTGCATTACACCGACTGCCTCATTATTGTGCCATATTCTGTCCCTCTTTTTTTTTGGGGGGGGGGGGGGGGTGGTAGATGACCTCTACGGAATTACCAACTGCTCATACACATTGTTTATTTTGTTACTCAAGACTGGCGTTTACTGACGAAAATTATATATTGATATATATATAAATCGCGCAACTCACCATATTTTACTCTGAAAACTGTAATAGACCAAGCTTTCGTGAAGAAAAGTATAGTAGAGGTGTCGTAGTCGAGTGCTTTAAACACTTGACTGGAGATGGGAAGGTCGTGGGTTCGAACCCCGGCGCGACACTACTGTTCTTTGGCAACACATTAATGTACATTTGCCACTCTCCTCCCAGGTGTTAAATGGGTACAGGCAGAAATTAATTCCTTGAATGCTGTGAGCACCGAAATCGGTAGCCTAGCTAGAGCCGGGGTAATATTTTAGCGCCTTGAGCGCCATTCATGGTGGATATGGGCGCTATATGAATATGCAATATTATTATTATTATTATTTATATGTATGTTTCGTTGATGTCCTAAAAGATTATGACTCCATGAATAGGCAAGCTCTACTTGCAAAATGGGTCCAGAAGGTTCAGGACACGAAATCATATTGAATAACGGGGACCGTTAAACGATTTTGAAAGTAAGGGGCGCTCTCACTCACTTGTTTCTTTCATCTCCATTATTTCCCTCTACCTCTCCTCCACTCTCCTCTTCTTATCATCTTTTTAACTGCTCTTTCTTCATTTCTCTTCATGATGCTTTTCCACAATTTTCCTTACTATTACTGCATGTTCTCTTTCTTTCTCTATCTTCAGACATATACCCTTTCTTTCTTTACGTTTTTCTCTCTTCTTCCTCTCACTCTCCCAGTTTTATTCTCTCCCATCTCCATCATATCCACTGCAAATATTTACCCCAGCCCTGTCCCTCTCTTCACATTCTCTTCTCACCCTCCCCTCGCTTTCCCAGCGCCCATGCAATCTGTTCTTTGTTGTATATCGTCGCCTGAAGGAAATGAAAATCCATAACATAATTAATAACGAAGCCAATCTCAAGCATTTGTCCATCAATGAACACAATAAACTAAACAATACGTATTTGATTTTTCATGGACTAATTTCAGTAAATTTTGCCTAAAAAGCGGCAATTTTGAGTGTCAGGCCTATTGGGCTGATCCACTTGTCGCGGGTGAGAAATTGTTAGTGAGGGATAACTCTTTTGGCAAATTGAATAGAAAGAAGAATAAAGAATGGGGAAAACAAAGAAATATGTAAAAAGAGGAAACAAAGAGAAGAAAAACAAGGAAATACATAAAGAGAGGAGGACAGAAAGAAGAACAAAGAAATGCGAAAAGCCAAAATAAAGAATAAAAGAAATATGAAGAATAAGAAACAAAGCAATGTGTAAGAAAAAAAGATAATAAGGAAAAATAAAGTAATACATAAGGAAATTTAAAGACAAGAGGATAGAAAGAAGAACAAAGAATTACATAAGAATAATTATAAAGAAAAAATATAGAATGGGTAAAAGAAAAGAAATACATAATGAAGAATAATGAAGAAAAGGAATAATAAAGAAATGTATGAGAAAGAAATACATAAGGAAAGGATCAAAAAGAAACTTCGTATTGCTCCCTAAAGGCGCTTTTGTCCCGAATTCTAATTTATTAATTAATTAGGAAGAATTGAACGCCTCCTACTCCCCGCTTGCAACCCCCCCCCCCCCCCCCCCACTTTCCAAATGCAGGCTGGGGTTTAGCAGAGACATATGGGGATATAAACATGTGAAATGCAGTTGTTTTACAGGGGCGGATACAGGATTTTGTGAGAGAGAGGGCTCAATATTCAGACAATTTTCGGGGAAAAAATCAGCACGGTTTTTACTCCCCAAATCCTTAAAGGGAAATTAACCTCAGCGTATGAATTAGCTTATTTTGAATGGTGTAGTATATGCCTCTTATTTGATACATGCAATTTCATGTAAAAACACAGGATATAGATATAAATCACTATTTTCCAGCCAAGTTATTGTCTGCTAGCAATAATAAGGGGGCTGCCATTACTTTATGTGTACACGAAAATATTTTTCATCCCAAGTAATATTTCCTTCATCGTTAACTTGTAATTGATTTTTAGAGGACAAATATATATTAGATATAGTCACATATTCTGAAATGTAAGTTTAGTTTTATATATTTTTTAAAAGGTCTTAATTTGTTCATAAAAATATACTTTCTGTACGTGGAGACGGAGAATTGACGTCAAGGACGGAGACAATCGTAACAATACCAAAACAAAGCGAGGAATCTGCATTACAGGATGGCTATTAGAACTCATGGGTCGTCAATTATCTAGGCCCATGGCCAATAACAATCGTAATAAAATCAGAACAAAGCGACGTATCTGTTGTAAAGGTAGGCTATTATCAATGCATATGGTACCTAATGATCCGTGTCATGCACAAAATGGCAGCCTCCATGGAAAGACGTAGCAGACAATACCGCATCTAGAATATCATGTGGGGTTAATTGTCCTTTAAGGAAATGATAAACATATAAGAATAGTAAACAAATACATGAGAAAAAAAAAAGAGAGACTAGGAAAAACCAAGAAATACATAAGAATAGATTGAAGAATAAATCAATCAAGTCGCGTAGAACTCCCGAGATCCGCGGATAAGTTCTTTCCAGCAACCTTTGTCATTCATGAGTTCAGCGATGTCTCGCATCTCCTGGAGACCAGTGTCCATCATTAATGAATCGACATATGTCCTCCTAAGCAGGGGAGGATCCAGGATTTTGTAAAAGAGGGGGCACAGAGCCGAAAAAGTACACTGTAAAAACTTTTGAGGGCATGCATAGGGACTGCACTCAGAGGGCTATTGAATGCACACAGCGTGCTATTTCAGTACTTTCACGGGAGCTGGACTAGCCTTTTGACAAGGCCCTCGTGACTTGGCTATTTTTCTTGGCAAGTAAGCTAGTAGTGGCTGCATAACAAGACTAGCCGCCCAGCCCGGTGAATGCGCTATCGAGCGACGTGTCGCGATGGCCTTTTGGAACCTGGCTTGTATTTCTTATGTTATCCTTTGTTCTAAGCGAGGATCTGCTACCTTTTTGGTAGGAGCCAATCAGCGAACGTATCTTTGCATGACGTCAGCATAAATTTAGTATGAAATTCGCCTTCATCTCAAGCGCTAGCTCACTCGGCACGTACTGCACCCGGCGCAAGCTACATCAATCATGAACGAATCACATGGAAAGCAAGCCCCGCAGAGACCGTTGTGATTGGTCGATAATCCTCGGTGTAGGCGTGTTAGCATACGAATGTCAACTCGTGAATAATTCATATCGGACGATGGAAACCCAGGTTCCAAAAGTCGCTCGATCGCCCGTTCACCCCGGCCGTGTTGATTCTTTTCGTCGCCGGCTAGTCTCATCTCAGGCACAGCATGACGAGGAAAATGGCCAAGTCACGAGGCCTTGTCAAAAGGCTAGAGCTGGACCGGCTCCTTAAACTGCTAAACATTCATTAAAAAAGAAAAGATTTGGGCGAGCTTCGAACCAGGGTCCGCTGATCGAGAATTGCTGGCATTACCGCTAGACTAACTCACATCGTACGATTTAAAGCAGATCATATTGTTACATAGTGAATTTACGACACCACATAGTTCATGTTATCTACTTGACTAAACTGGATTGCAAGAAGCATTCGTTAGTCCATCGTTAACGTCAGCGCCTCTCAATCAGCGGAATCTGGTTCGAGGCTCGCGACGGTCACATTTTTTTTTGTTGCTGGTAAATTAGCACACTACAAGTGCTATAAACAGCATTTCAGGTGCAGTCACTATACATGCCCCTTAAAAGTAGCACTTTAGTTTTTACAGTGTACTTAAAGGGTCACTAAAATAAAAAAATAATTGCCTATTTTTCGTAGGAAGGTGTCATCAGGAGCCAAAAAATATACATCACACAATTTTTTATGCATTCAGTCATATTTTATAATCATTTGAAAAGTACATTTTCGCTAATTTACACAGTCATAAGCCCCGCCCCTAAAAAAAACCCATCGAAGCGACATCCTGATCACGACTGTGACGCATGAGAAGTAAGGGAAAATATTCCACAAACCTATACCGTGCGCGCCCGGAGGCCCCCGGCAGGCCCAGCCCGGTGCCGAGCATGATATTCACCGCATCGACCATTTGCATTGCGTATTTTCGTGTGTTTAATTCCTCACAATAACTTTGATTTGGGGACACAGTTTCATCAATAATGCCTTATCGGTGTATAGCTGCGGGCTGTAGCAAGACCCCTAAAGATGGTGTAAGCCTACATCATTTTCCTAAATATGAAAATCTACGGAAATTGTGGGTCGCAAATGTAAAGCTCACGCGGGCAGAGTGACAAGGGCCGGCCAAGTGAGTGGAGTACAATCTGCAGCGATCACTTTGCCGAAGATGATTTTGAGGATCCTGGCCTGTATTCTGAATTTGGCATGAAGAGAAGGATAAGCAGCTAGCTAAAAGATTCAGCTATTCCAAAGATTAGACTTGGAGTAAAATCTTCCAATCTGTTTTTCAACGACAGCAGCTGCAGCAGCTTCACCCGTAGACCGAAAATTCTGTCTCTCGTTCGTTTAGCTATAAAGACGACCTAACGAACGAGAGACAGCATTTTTGGTCTACTTCACCCGTAACTCCAGGGAGCTCCCTGGAGTTACTTCACCCACGGTCCTTCACCGTATTCTGCGAGGGGTTCAATTACATATAATATCAGGGGCGTATCCAGGGGGGGGGGGCGCAACAGGCGCGCGCCCTCGCCGTCGTAAAAAAAAAAACTAGCAAAAAAAAAAAAAAAATCCTCATACCAATTGAAAATATTGTTCATTAAATAGGCTTCAAAATTGGTCACATATAGCACTATTTTGCATCTCAGCCCTTCTTCAGAAGCAAAAATTTTCCAAAGACCCCTCCCCCATGACGGCGATCAATAATTCCTCGCGCCCCCCTATTGGGAAATCCTGGATACGCCACTGTAATATGGTCGAATTTCCTCTTGCCTTCGGGTCTGATAAATCATCTGATAAATCAGAGTTCGTATCTGCATGGCTCAGAAAAGTCCTCCAACTCGGAATCGCGGGCACTTTTCCTCTCTCTATATAAGTTACTCGAATTCAGCAAAAATGTAAGTCAGTACTAACGTACTATATATCTACAGCGAAGTAAAAAAAAAAAGCCGTAAGTGAAATAAACAAAAAAAAAGCGTTCACCAGTCGCTATGTACGAGGGGATCATAGTCACTGCCGTACTAGATGTGTAGGACATTGTCAGCCAATCCGCAGTCCCCTAAAAGCGCGCTATTTTATTTCCAATTCTGCCTGACTATGAATACATAATGAGCAAGAACAGCCAGGAACATCTCATTTGCAAACTATTGAATAGACTACTTATCATTCACCAATTGTCATGAATTATACATCAAATAAAAGAAGAGGGATCAGAGATTTGTAACATGCTTTTATTGTGTTCAAAATAAAAGACGAAATAGGTATAAAATGGTGTTCCTTTTATGACAAAAAATGGAAATTAAATGAAATATAAATCTGGCCAAATCTACCATAGTTTTATTGTGAGCCAGGGCAAATTTGACATGAGCGTAAAGGGCATTTTCTGTACTTTCCAAAGATTGAAATAACATTAATGTGCACTTCATGACAGGGTCAGGATCCAGCAATATGTAACCAATGTACACACTTTGTCTTTAAAAAAGTCAATTCCAGAATTCTGATTGGTTACCACCACGCAAGATGTTTTCTCACAGCCAGGCAACAGCTATGCGCATGTTTGCGCAAGGATGAAGCAACAGGTTGCGCAATGTTTCATTCAACGCGCACTTGGTTACGGATGGCTCGCTTGCCAATCACAGGGCTAAGATTCTATGGTCTTGACCATTGGCGGATCCAGGGGGGGGGGGGCACAGCCGGCCCGTGCCCCCCCCCCCCCTTTGGGAAGAGAAGTATGAGTTTTTACCATAGACAATCCGCCATTTTGTCGATTGTGCCCCCCCTTTTAGAGTGAAGACCTTTTTTTTTTTTTTTTTTTTTTTTTTTGTGCTTGTCAGGGAATTTTGGAGGGAAACTGGACCCCATATTCCCCCCCCCCCCACTGAGCGACTTTTCGAGAAGCTGGCGAGACCAAAAAAATACGGGTCTACCTTTTCACAAACTTTCAGTTTTGTGCCCCCTCTTTTACTCAATCCTGGATCCGCCCCTGGTCTTGACCATGGTCTTGACAACGGATGATCTGCGGCTGAATATTGCTGGATCCTGACTCTGTCATAAATTTATGGATGATTTGAATGTAACGATGAAAAAGATGAGATTCCAGCGCTTCCATACATATGTGTCTTGATGGCGGCTCATATACTTTTTATATGTCTTTTAACAACCTGAAATCTTGTGAAAAAAAGGCTTTTGTATGACTATTTCATCAGTTATTTTAAACATTTTATTGTTAAAATTCTGACTAAAACAAAATATCCCTGTGTTGGTAAACTATTCATTTATTTTTGCAGAAAGTCTAATGAGCACAGCATTAATATTTATTGAAGAGCATAACTTTAAAGATGACCATGCGATACAGCCGGCTGGGTGCAGGGAGAAAGTCCATTTCGGGCACTGGAAATAAAATGCGCGATTTTTGCTCATTTGCATACGACCTGCGGTCTGACTGTTGTACATACAGACCAAGCCCCTAAAGCGGCCGCCATTTCGCTGTAACATTTGGGCACGATTTGAACGCGCCCGAAGCCCCCGATGCATTATTCATTTTGTACGATGCTCCCCTACAGTGTATATGCTTTACACACAGGTAAAATATAAATGTGGATCAGTGTCACGCATGCGCATTAAGAAAGGTCAAATCCGCCTAATCTATTCATGTTTGCTAATGTATTCATCACTTGGCTAATGACGGCGCATCGATAATTGACGAATGGGCGTCATTCATATGGTGTCATTAAATCTTTATGATAATTAGGTCCCAACATGTGATCAGTCAGCACAAAAGGGTTAACGTCGTTCCACTTAAATAACGTTACTTGGTCGAGTTCAATGAGTTGTATACCGTAGTTATGAAGAAGATAAATACATGTTGTTCACATTAAATTTATCACATCTCATGAATTAAGAGAAAAAACTTTTACATTCATAATAAGTAAATTTTTCAAATTACTTTTTAATAAATTTACTATCTTTGACCAGTAGGATAATGTTATAAAAAAAGGGGGGGGGGGGGGGGGGGGGGGGGGGGAGTGTGTATAATAATTGAAGGCCAAATTAAGGTAAGAATAAAATATCAGCCGGTGTAGAAGAAGAGGTATCCTTTGATTTTCTTGAGGGGCAACTTTCGCATTGATACCAAATTTTGAATGTATAATTGTACCTTTAGAATTATGAACCTTTCAAGAGAATTATTATTTTGAAATTGACCATTTAATTTTAAGTTGACCCGAAAACTATTACATTTTTATTCTTTACTTTCTTTCCCTCTCTTCTCACCCCCCCCCCCCCCCCCACTAGCATACCTGGGGTGGGGGTGGGCAAGGGACAGACTGCCCCCTAACAGCTTTTGACCCCCCCCCCCCCCTTTTTTTTTTTTTTTGAAAAACAAGTATAAGCCTATAACGTGGAGAAGGTTTACGGTTCATCATGTGTGTTGGTAGGAGGAAATAAAGGGAAAAGGGAAATTAGAAATGGATAGACGAGAAAGGATGACAAGAGAGAAAAGAAGAAATATTCTTTCGTGACAATGGGTGAAGTCCTGAAAAGGACTGTAGACCAGATGAGATGAGATGAGAAGACTTGGTTGATGATCGATGGATGAGCAGCGATGGATTGAGTAGCGAAGGTTTGGGTAGATGTGGCTTGAGTAGGAGGTTACTCTTTCCCTCTTTCCCTCTTTCTCACCCCCCTTCTCCACGTTATAAGCTCCACCATGCAAACCTTCAAAGATCATCTAAAGTATAAGCCTATTTAAGTGTGCCACCCCTTTCTTTTATAACATATAACCTTTTTTGAAATTCATATTTTGCTTGTCAGAGAATTATGGAGGAAAACTGGACCTCATCAAATCTGGTAACCCCCGCCCCACCCCCCGAATTTTGGAGGAGGAAAAAAAATTCTCGAAGGGCTAGCTAAAAAAAATTCCCCTCCCCCATTTTCATCAAATCTTCTTTCACCTTTCCTCATCTTTTTTCTTCCCTCCCCTTTTTCTCTCTCTCCCTCTCTCTCTCTCATACACACACCTCGATCACACGTCCTGGTTCATTTTGGAGGGGAAAAAAATCTTGGAGGGCTGGCTAACCCCCCCCCCCCCCCAAAAAAAAAAAAAAAAAAAAAAAAAAATCATAAAATCGTCTATTTCACCTTTTCTCATCTTTTTTTCTTCCCCCTCTCTCTCTCTCTATCTCTCTCTCATACGCACCTCGATCACACCCCCATCCCCATATGGTTCATGTCATTGATATAACGTGAGAGGACCTTTATCATGTTCACATGCAAATTTTCAATAACAATTAATCTTTCTTACAATCAAGATTCAAGGTGCAATTTTATGCACACGTCAATTCGGGAATAGTTAGATTTTCTCACTTTTTAATGAATATTTTTGTACATGCAGAAATGATAACAGTCTTTAGAGATGTTTAGACATTGTATTACTTCTTAAATAAACCCATCATTTATCTGCAGTCATACTCTTTCATGAGTTCTATTACAACTGACTTGTCATGGTCAAATAATATCATTCTTTTCTTGACAGTAGTACAAATATGTACATGCATTAAAAAAATGAATTTCAATATAAATGAATCATACATTATTAATTTCAATCCCTATTCAAGAGGTAAATTATTGAATTTACACTGGAGAAATAGATACTATTAACTTTTTACCACTACACCCCACAAAAGAAGAAATAATAAAAGAAATAAATGACCATCTAATTTCCATGTTCAATACGCACACCATGTTACTCTTGAAAAACAGATAATGTGAGTCTTTAAACGAAGAACCTTGATGGGAGGAATTTTAATTTGTAAACAATTTTTTAGGCATTTTACTCCCAGTGTTAAAGATCGTATGCTCGAAAAACACAAGTCAGAAAAAATTGGAACCAGCTGGTTCCAATTTTTTCTGACTTGTGTTTTTCATTACAGATCGAGCATAAGATCTTTAACACTGGGAGTAAAATGCCTATTTTAATTTGTTTACAAATTAAAATTCCTCCCATCAAGCTTCTTCGTTTACTAACCATTGTCTACGGCGGACTGTTGAATATTAATGAGTCAGAAAGAAGAGGATCTTGGGTATTTGATTCCAGTTCATCGTGACTTGGCCGTGAACCAGAATAGCCTGGTGGTTAAGTCGCTGCCCGGAAAGCAGTAGATGACAGGTTCGAATCCCGCTGGTTCCAATTTTTTCTGACTTGTGTTTTTCATTACAGATCGAGCATACGATCTTTAACACTGGGAGTAAAATGCCTACAAATTTGTTTACAAATGTGAGTCTTGTTGACACTTCTAAGAAATATAAATCAAATGATTCATCTTCCTTTTAGTTGGTACATGTATATTGCATATTAATAGTATTAAAAGTCTAACTAAAAAGGGGGGGGGGGGGGGGGGAGAAACACACACAGAGATCTAATTCTATAGTTTGAATCTAAATAACAGGGATGCCAATTAGAATTGATAAAAAAGTGGGAAAATCATCTAGAATGGCCCTTGGGTACTACATAAACAGTGGTTTTATATGGCTAAAATTATGTTGAAAAAGTAGGAATTGCTACTTTTGTCTGAACAGTGGCATCCCTGAAATAAAGTGTTGAATGGTATGGATTTTCTCTGAAGATCAATAATAGAATAGTAATTAAATTAGCACAAATTCACAGAATCGGTTAATTATTATTATTAATTTGTTATACATGGTGAGAAGATTTAATAAAGGAGGCAGTGCTTATCTTTATTTCATTAGGGGCCACATACAAGAGGAAGACCTCCTCACAATAACGAGCTACTACACAAAATGGCTGCATGTGACTGCAACATTTGACATGGGGAGGGGGTGGGTAAGATGGTTAAGATATAATTGAAGAACTTTAACAGGGACCGCGGAACCGGTGGGGGTGAACCAGAAGCCCCCCACCTTTTTCAGTAAACACGTGCAAACGCACAGCAGTGCAAAAATGTGGTAATACACGCAGCCCCCCCCCCCCCCACTAAGCCCCTCCACTTTCCAAGACGTTCCGCGGCGCCCGTTTAAAACTCCTCTTCCGCCATTCTAATGAAGCATATTAGACTGGAATCCAGGTATGATTTCAATATGAAGAAATTTAGATGTTTATCAAAGCAGGGGTCTATTTCACTGAAGAGTTGAAGTAGAAATCCATGTCTGTTGAAAGAAAAGAGGAAAGAGTTTAGAAAATAGCATCCATTGTGTATTTTATAATTTAGCAAGCAACAATTAGAATTTGCAAAAAGACTGAAATTTAGAGTTTCCTATTAATAGTTAACATCGACTCTTTAAATGATATTAATATAATAATAAGTGGGAATTCTCAAAAGTATTTAAAGAGGAAAAAAGTTTTTCCAGTTGGACAGATAAAATTTTCAAGGCTATTCAAAAGAAACTAAATTAGTAAAGTCACAAGAAAATGGCTTCTTAAACCAAAAAGTGTGTACCTTGATTGTATTGAGGTACTAATAACAACCAGGGCGTTGATTATGGGGTGGTAAGTGGGCAGTAGGAGGGCAAATAATATAGTTTTGCCCCCCCCCCCCAAAAAAAAAAAAAAAAAATTATATTTCCCTGACTCATGTTACCTTGGAGAAGCTGGCAATTAAGAGGCATTGAAAAAATCATGAAGGGTGCTATTAGGCTGTTTTGCCCCCCCCCCCCTCCGAAAAACACATTGACGCCCCTGAAGGCTGATAGCAATCTTACTCTTAAAGCACATGCCTACCATGCAAAACTGAAGCAGCTAAGTAGTAATTGTTCCTCTCAGAATTTGTCTTCATTCTCAGTAGGTAAGCATTCCTCTTCATCATCATCATCTGTTGTAGAATAGATGAGGTAGAGAAGCATTACCCTGTATTAAGAAAAAAAATCACACAAACACTCATCCTCACCCTCTTCATCTTTTCAAAGAGGAGACTAACTACAATAGATTTATGGACTGTAATCAATAGTGTCATATTTGGCCCTAATATTACTACTACTACTACTACTACTACTAGTCCTACTAACAATAATAATGATCATAATGATAACAATAATAATGAAAATAATAATATCATCAATAACATACATTCACCCATCTTATTTTGTTTTGTTTCTGTTTGCAGGAATTAATGAAATGTTAAATGTAATAATTAAGGGGACTAAAATTTGTATTTATGACATCCCACTGAACATCCCTTAAATATATCATAATTGATATTTAAAGACACTAAACAGCTAATTTCATATTACACTGAAAACAGATCTCAGTGGTGGATAAAGGAAAAATGACAAATGAATTGTCCATTCCTCAGAAAAAAGAAAAAAAAAAATGTTGTTTTGGTTGGACAATGTTAACTAAAAATGCCACTCTTTATTGTGAACACATCATCACCCCCCCACCCCTCCCTCCCCAGTTAACTGATCCTGGATCCACTACCACCACCAGACCTAGTCTATAATTTTTAGCTGTAATAGGTATAGGTCTAACTAGTTAGGTCTAGTCCCTAGCCCAGGGATGCTGCCACGAACGCTATGCGTTCAGGCTGCCGCAGTAAGGTCTAGACTTACCTGTTTATTTCTCATGTCTCATCAAGTAGGACTTTCCACTTCATCCGGCACCTCCAACAGTTGTTAAGTTATGTAAGGAGACCTAGTAGATCTTCAAGTAGATCAGCCACAGGTTAGTTCCTTGCCATGTTTATCTGATGGAAATCAAAGTCAACATGAATGAGACTAATGAATGCAATACTGAAACAAAGGCCATCCAGCTATTTAATACTCAGGGGAGATTTATTACCTCTTTAAAAAGGCCTTTGATTCTGGTCTATAATCAACACTAATTTATGTACCCCCTTCTCTCTCTCTCTTGAAATGTAAAAAATATAAAACCTCATCACCATGATGCTGGCCTAGACCGAAATTTCTCTCTCGTTCGGTCTAGATCATTAGGCCTAGATGCTTGCCTAGCTAGCCTTGGCTTTGGCCTTGGCTCAACTTTAGAAGAAAAAAGTGGGCCAAAGCTCATCTAGCATTAGTAAGACCTACACCTAAGCAAATTAACTTTTACTAAGAACCACTACGTTAAAATTACAACCCTGCATTACCAAACTCTGTACATGTACACAAAGTAAACCTTGACCTGGTCTCTGGAAAATACTAGTATCAACATGAAACCCCCTCTTCATTCTCAAAAAAAAATCCTGACAAGAACAGCCTACGCTACAGAATCAATTAATTAGAAAGGGTCTCACCTGGGCCCTTTGTCTTTCAGAATATAACGGGGTCTATGCGTCTACATCTAACTTAGATAACCAAATCATCGAAATACGGACTAAGTTCGATCTATTTCGAGGTTTACGAAATCTGTCAGCCATTGGCATTGACATCAATCAATAGATCATCTATCGAAACGTATCTAGATAGTCCCGCCCGAAAGTCCGGGTAAGCCGTCACGAGTGACAGGGTGGTAAGGGGAATCGAGCTGCAACATTTAGCTCATGACGATGAAAATTGAATTGAAAGTTCGAGAGTAGATTACACATTGTTTCATGACATACAGCTCTGTAGAATCCCTTCAAAATGTAGAGAAATTGAAACAGATTACTCACAATGGCAGAACTTGTTATAAATATAATCTAATTTTCGAAAATTAAGCATAAATACAGGTGTACTCACCTCTAAACTTTCCACAACTTTTTTTACTTTGTGCGGGTGACGTCAAATTCACAGCGGAAGTGACGAAGAGAGGTCAAATCGTCCCTTTTCAATCACATTCATATTCATAAGGTCCGGTCCAATCAAAGTTTGATAAATCGAGTATGCAAAACAAAAATGAATAATGCATAAGGAGTTTCTCGATACTTTTCGATATTTTCTTGGTATCGGGGGCTTCGGGAAAATTAAATGTTACCAAATGGGCGTGGCCGAATCGGGGCCGAATACGCTTAGCCTGAATGGTGACGCTACAGCTTATATGCAAATGAGGGAAATCCGCGGGTGCTACCTTTCCGTCTATAAGTTTTAATTTGTCTATGATACAGACCAGACGCATAAAACGGCTGTGCACGCGTTTATGACCAATGCAAAACTTTCGTTCAGCAAGCTCAGATGGATGAAAAAATAGTTCAAAAGAAAAGCTAAAAAACCAAACAACAGCTGTATATTTGGGCAAAAGCGTCTTCTGATCTTGTAGAAAATATATTGCTAATGATTATTCACTCCTAAGATTATATTGATTAATTTCCTTTTTTCATAAATTGTCCGTTGAACAGAGGGTCAAATACCGAATTCTGTGTACAATATTATATGCTGCAGCCTGCAGATCTTGTGCCTCTTACTTTTCATACGTCACTTGGGGTTAGGCAATCAGCTCACGAGTTTTAAGGAATGGTCCCAAAACCTCTACTCCCCCCCCCCCCCCCCCCCCTTTTCGCCAAAACGAGACATAATTTGGACAATCGATTGGCAGATTCGTGATTAGAAGGCAAAATTACATGAAAGAGCACCCATTTTCTCTCTAATTCAGTCAACCTTTAAGGTATGCCAGTTGGGTTTCAAAAGAGGGGGCATGGGGCGGTTTTCCCCCTATGTAGATCCGCCACTGCTCCTAGGTCTCCGTCTTCTTGCACCTCCATGAAGGGGTTCCCACAGGACCAATGAGTGTTGGAATGGGGAGAATGAAGAAATACATTAGGAAATATAAAGAAAAGAGGATTGAAATAAGAACAAAGAAAGACTAGGAAGAAAAATTAAGACTGTGTAAACAGAGAAATAAATAAGGAGAAAAACAAGAGACAAGCAAAAACAAAGAAAGCCCTTTTTTAAAATAAATTTTTAATAGGGATAATATATTATGGATGTAAGCGACAAAACATTATCTTTCTTTGTATGAATTGAATGACTGAATTGAATGAATTACATTAAAGCTTATCTCACCATGGGAAACACTCTTCTCACTATAATAACCTTAGTTTACTCAAGCTCAAAATTTATGGGTCAAACTCCACCTCTTTTGTTACCCTAGTTAAATAGTGATTGATAAAGGGGCCGTCACATATCCAAACGGAGCCCACCCGACTTGTCTGCGAGCTCAAAATGGCATTTTCGCCCGGCATACGGCCGGAATGCAGCAGGTGTCTGCTCGATCACTGCGCGGGCTCTGCCGCCTTTTGTCGGCCGACGTCTATGGCAAGCCTAATGCCCAATAAGTCAGATAAACTCAGTTTTTCGCCGATAAACTGAGTTTTTCGAGCGATAAACTGAGTTTTTCGAGCGAAAAACTAAGTTTTTCGAGGGAAACTCTGCATATCAACTGATAAACTTAGTTTTTCACGATAAACTAAGTTTTTCACTCGAAAAACTAAGTTTATCACCGATAAACAGGGTTTTTCTAGATAAACAGAGTTTTTCATTTGATATGCAGAGTTTCTCTCGATAAACTCTGTTTATTACTTGAAAAACTCGGTTTTTCGGTGATAAACTAAGTTTGGTGTTTATCATTTGATCTATCCCCTTCTCTTTCCCTATGTATTTCTTTTTTTTTTTACTTTTCTTCTATCTTTTCCTGCCATTGTTGTGAAAAAGAAGATATATTAAATGAAACAAAGAAGTCGATCGGTACAGTTGATGGCTTCACAAGAAGGCATTTTGCTGACTATGTTTGAGTTCGATGCTCACAGGCCAGCTTCTTTATGTACTTTTGTAGCGCCCACTCGCGGTAAATTCACAATAACTCTGCATATCGAAAAACCCTGTTTATCGTTTGATAAACAGGGTTTTTCGAAAAACCTTGTTTATCAATTGATAAACAGAGTTTTTCGCCGATAAACTTAGTTTATCTCCGAAAAACCGTGTTTATCGTTTGATAAACATAGTTTTTCGAATGAAAAACTGTGTTTATCGTTTGATAAACATAGTTTTTCGAAAAACCCTGTTTATCACTTCGATAAACAGGGTTTTTCAAAGTGATAAACTTAGTTTATCAAGAAACTCTGCTTATCAATTGAAAAACTTAGTTTATCGCCGAAAAACTGCGTTTTTCGCCGATAAACTTAGTTTATCACCGAAAAACCGAGTTTTTCAAGTGATAAACAGAGTTTATCGAGAGAAACTCTGCAAATCAAATGAAAAACTCTGTTTATCGAGAAAAACCCTGTTTATCGGTGATAAACTAAGTTTTTCGAGTGAAAAACTTAGTTTATCGTGAAAAACTAAGTTTATCAGTTGATATGCAGAGTTTCCCTCGAAAAACTCAGTTTATCGCTCGAAAAACTCAGTTTATCGGCGAAAAACTCAGTTTATCGGCGAAAAACTGAGTTTATCTGACTTATTGGGCATTAGGCTTGCCATAGACGTCCGCACCGACACCTGCTCCCAATTCAGCAATTTTCCAGTGGCGAATTTTGAGCGGGCACCGACAGAAAGAGTTATCATCGACCGAACTCGGACGGCGTCCGCCCTTGTGTCGAGCGAGCTTAGTCGGACTCCCGTTTTTTACTGACAGGCGCCGGGCGACTTCTGATCACTAGTGTTCAAAGGGCTCAGTCCGAGCCCCGTCCAATATGTGACAGGGTAGATTTAAAGCGAAAAATACGCTCGACTCCCTGGCGGATTTTAAATTCGGCGACTTTGGGGCGATCTACAAATTCGGCCGGAGATAGTTGGATATGTGACGCAGGCATAAACGGATATGAAAGACGACTGTATCGAATTAAGTTTGTTAAGTTTCTACAGACAACGACCATACTACGACATTGGATTTGCTAAAGAGCACTATTCAGGGTCCATTTTTTGGAAAATATTAATTATCCAATCATCTGACTTTTACACCAAATCTTGTCTTGAATTCGGAGGATGAGGTGTCGAGTTTAAAGTGCAGTGTTTGTCAAGGTAGGTCCACTACATATCGACCACCCTTAAAACCGACCACTCACGGGTACATTACTGTAAAATAGTTGGTATTTTCTGTCGCATGTACTAAAGGTATGGGGGGGGGGGGGGGAAATAAGATAAATATTTTAAATACTTGCTTTCAAATTCAGCCCTTAAAAATCTCACTCCTACCTCAAATGGCCGTTAGGAAGAACTTTTGATATTTACAGCAAAATCCAAAGTCAAAATCTTGTCCAAAACCGGAGAAATCCCCGCCGATTTGTTTCGCGATCGCGTGTTGTTTACAAACTGCCGATGTCTTAGACTAAAATCGGCCAATATAATTTTTGTCCACGAAGAAACTCGGGATCGCAAGGGCACATCGATCTTTACGATCGCGCACACAGAAAATCGGAACTTTTCCGTGTACGCCATAGGGACCGAATTTTTGAGGACAAAACTCTTTTGGGGAGATGTCAGCGCCCGCGGCGACCAGGAAATGTACACAATGACTCCGATAGCTCGTTTCGCGAGAATCAACAGTAAATTGCGGATTTCATTTTTGTAAATATCTTTTCCAACATTGGTGAGTTGAATTTATTGTATTTCTTGGATATTTTGGGGTCGGTTTTTGAAAATTAAATGCCGATTTTGAGTGAATATTGGTGACTTTTGTGCAGTGGTGTTTTAAAAAGATGAGGTGTATGACTGCCTACATTATACACACGAAGTATAGGAATGTACCTATGAGTGAATCGAACCAGACTCACCTGCTCAAGAAAAATGAGGAGGAAACAGGTAAGAAATTGATAAAATTCATAAAATATACGGTTATAATGTTATTACATTCGATTACCTTATAAAAACAATCCTTGTTTGTGGTTTTTAGAACACAGTTCCATCGATTTTCGGACGATAAATGTTCCGTAGCCGACAGTATCTACTAATATAATGATGACGTCATACGGCTTTCTGTATATACGTATGTCGCCAGCTACGCCCATCAGTATGAATATAAGCGGCAGTTTTAGGGGAAAATATAAGAAAACGAATCCCGTTATTGTTGCATCCAGTGGATTCACTTTGCGTGCATAATGACTACTCCGTAAGAAGCACAGATTTGTTTAGAGAATTAAATTGGCAACCGTTTGAAATTAGACGCAATTATTTTTAAAGTATTTTGGCATATCAATGCGTTTATGGTCTAGCTCCTTCAAGGTTATGCAATGAAATTGAAATGTACTTTGATAGGCACGGATTCAACACAAGAAATGCTAATTCATTAAATGCTGTTTTACCTAAACCTAACATTGAAAGTTTCAAGCAATCCTATAAATATGCTGCTATTAAATTATGGAATTCCCTGCCAACATCTCTCCAAAATCTTCAATCTCTCCAGTCGTTTAAACGTTTATATAAGCAAACATACTTTTAAGTCTCCATAATAGTCTTCACGTTCCACATTTCACCTAGAATTATTAACATATTCTACTTTTTAAAGTTATTACTATCTCTATTAGTTCATATACCCTACTGGTTCATAGTCGTTAAATTATTGTTGTTTTATATATTAATTAAACTTTTAATTATTTCCATGCTAAGTTAATAAATTTTTCATTGTGTGCTTTTATTACTAATGTACTTTCTTAAGTTAATTGTTATTATCTCATTCTATTCATATCCAGTTTATCGGTTGGGTCTTATCTCAGTTATGTTTTGTATATTAGTTTCGTTATTTCATTATGATAATACCAATACATGTTAATTCTTATAACTAATTGACGCCATTTGTTTTAAATTCATTATCTTATGCCACATTTTTTACTTTCTGAGTTTATGCAATAATATTTTGGAATAATCATTGTGTTATTTTTTCCACACATCATATATATAATAACTTTTTATTTTTTTTCGATGCTTTTAATATACTGTTGATATCTCAGGACCATGATGTAAAACAGTTGTTAACTGATCTTGTCATCCTGATTAAATATGTTCAAATAAATAAATAAATAAATAAATAAATAATCAGTAGAGGGCGGGTGGTCGGTTCATAAAAAGGGCTTATTTAGCGCACAGAAAAAAAACATGCGTTTGTTTACGTCGCGCGCGCCGCACTGGTAGGACCCAACCAGTCCTCATTGTGGAATGACGTGAATCTGCGGGATTTTTCGTCCAAGATAGATCAATTGTAGGTAAATTTGACAAACAGTTTTGTAGATATCGTGATTTTAACATTAGGCGGTCGATAAGGGGTAGGTCCAACCATACATTCTTATAGGCTTCTTCGGGAAATGATACTTCAGTATTACAAAAAATGCGCTAAAGATGCGTAGTGCATAGCGCGTAATTGTAAAAAAACAATTACGCGTTATAATTACACTCAATTATCCCTACTCCTAACCAACGAACGTAGAGGGCGGCAACACTTTGCAGTCTTGCTATGAGGAAGGTTCACTTCTTACGCGCATGCAGTTGAAGTGCGCGCACATTTTGGTAGGCATGCCAACAAAACCATAAATCGAAGTAATACAATGACGGATTGATAGCGACATGAAGACAAAAGGAGATACTATGAATAGATGCAGATTTAAAAAAAATATCTAATGCAAGTATACATTATTTGAAACATTATTCTATTCATGATACCGTGTAAATTTTATTTCTATAATATATAATCTTACCGTAAATAGGCACCTTTGTGATTAGTGATTGTACCAGTGTGCTAAATTCATGACGTTTTCGGCAAGCTGATTTTGTGACCACTCGCAATGCATTTCGGGATAGGGGTAACCTCTCTCCCGCTGCGGGCGTACTGCTGAAATTAAATAAAATCCATTCGCTGATCCATCAAAATGCGGAATCAATGAATGCGTCGTCTGCTGACCTCGTTAACGGTATACAGTCTAGCTAGCGTCAGCGTCATACCATCTCGCTGCACTGGACGTGCCCGAGGACGTATATATAGCTGTGCTGTCAGGGTATGAATATTTCATAATTTATGATAACGGCTAAACACATCCATAAAACAAAACAAAAAAACACCAAACAAACAAACAGCAACAACAACAACGTTAAAGGCAAAACCAGTGATTCTTGCTGCAGGGAATTTAATTGGAAATTGGAAATTTCGACATGAATTCAATTCATATTATCTTTTATTAAAAAGTTTTAAATAATTCTATTCATTAATTCTTGGTTATTCATGATTTATTTTTTGTATTATTTTTTTTATTCATTTATTCAAATATTTTTTTAAAATTAATTAATAATCAATATTATTAATATATTATTAGGTGTGTATTTATGTATGCATATATTCATTTATTAACCTATTTCATTATTATTTTATAGAGGAGGGGTTAAGCTAAATTTAATTTGACATCGCCACCACTTCTATTCAGACCTCACCCAGGGGCGGTCCAGGATTGAGTATAAGAGGGGCACACAAATGAAGGTTTGTCAAGGTAGACCCGTATTTTGTTGGTCTCGCCAGCTTCTCGAAAAGTCGCTCGGGGGGGGGGGGGGGGGGGCGTTTGTCAAAAACAAAACAATTTCGCCAGACCTTCAAAATTTGCTCAGTGGGGGGGGGGGGGGGGTTATGGGGGTCCAGTTTCCCTTCCATAATTTGCTGACAAGCAAAAAAAAAAGAAAAGAAAAAAGGTCTTCATTCTAAAAGGGGGGCACAAAATGCATACTTTTCTTCCAAAGAGGGGGGGGGGGGGCAGGGGCCGGAAGTGCCCACCTGGATCCGCCACTTCTCTCTTTCCTTTTCACCATATCTTCTCAGTTTCGCCTTTTCTCATCTTTTTTGTCTTCCCTCTCTATCTCATACACATTGATCACATGTCCTGGTTCATTCACCCCTCCCCTATATGGTTCATTTCATTGATATAATGTGAAAGGACCTTTATCATGTTCACAGAATAATTTTCAATTACATGTATATCTTTCTCACAATCAAGATTTAAGGTACAATAGTTTATACAAGTCGATTCAGAAATACGTTTATATTTTTTTACCTTTTAATGAATATTTTCTTGCATGCAGAAATGAGGACAGTTTTAGAGAAGTTAATTAGACATTGTCTTACTTCTTAAATACACGTTTACTTCTTCTCCTTTAAAAATTCCAACATAATTTATATAATTCATCTGCATACACTTTTTTCATATACTACAATACAATATAGTTCCATCACAGCCGACTTGTCAAATAATATTCTCTGAGTACAAATTATGTACATGCATTAAAAAAAAAAAAATCAATCTAAATGAATCATACGTTATTAATTTCAATCCCTTTCCAAGAAGTAAATTATTTGAATTACAATTTAAAGATTATTTACCCACTACACCCCTACAAAGAAGAAAAATAAATGACCATCTAATATTTGTTCAACACACACCAATGACAACAATTGTACTCCTAAAAAACAAAGATAATTTTGACAGTTGTAAGAACTCTTTAAATGATCCATCTCCTTTTAGGTTGGTACATGTATATTGCATGTTACTATTATTATAAATCTAACTATAAAAAAGAGGCAGGAGAAACACACAATTAGATAGTTTCAAGTCAAATGAAGTGTTGAATAGTATGGATTTTCTCAGTAGATAATGAATAAAATAATAATTTACTTAATAATTTATAAATTCATAGAATCAGATAAGATTATTAATTTGTGATACACTGCGGGCAGATTTAATAAAGGAGTGGCCCTGGCAGTGCTTATCTTAATATCATTTAGGGGCCCTGTAATCTCACTATATAGGCCACACAGAAGAGGAAGACCTCCTCACATTAACGAGCTACTGTAACAAAATGGCTGCATGTGACTACAACATTTGAAATGGGGAGGGGGTGGGTAAAATGGTCAAGATATAATTGAAGAACTTTAAACTCCTGTTCAGTCATTCTAATTATAATAATATACATGTATGTCCATTTATATAGCACAACTACTATACAAATATACTCTCTGCCCTTTAATTACTGCAGCTTTAGCCGAGCTGCCATGAAAGGCGCTAAGGCATTTAAGCAATTTCTCCCAACCGGTACCCATTTACTTCACCTGGGTGGAGAGTGACAAATGTAGATGACTGTTTTGCCATTAGCGCTGCGGCAGGATTCGAACCGTGAACCATATGATCCACAGTCTGGTGACGTATACACTAGGCCACGACACCGCAACATGCATATTTTACTTGAAGCCAGATATGATTTTAATATGAAGAAATGGGGTAACCTCGCTATTCATAAGGACCGCTTATTCATAATGCGTGACTAAATGAATAGCGGTCCTTCTAAATAGACAAATTACCATTATTCATAACTATTCATAAGAACTGCTCTTCATAACGTGTGTTAAATGAATATAGTGGTTTTCTATGAATAGCTGTCCTTTTGAATAGCGAGCGGACCCAGAAGAGATACATGTTGATCAAAGCAGGGGGCTATTTCACAGAAGAGCTGAAGTAGAAATCCATATCTGTCGAAAGAAAAGAGGAAAGATTTTAGACAATAGCATCCATTGTGTATTTCATAATTAAACAAGCAACAGTTAGAATTAAAATAAAACCCTGAAACTTCAAGCTTCCTATTAACACAGTTAGCATCAACTCTTTTTATGAAATGGAATAATAAGTGTGAATTCTCAAAACTATTTAAAGAGGAAATAAGTTGGACACATAAAATTTTCAAGGCTATTCAAAAGCAACCAAATTAGTAAAGTCTCAAGAAAATTCAGTTGGTATGTTTATGTGAAGAAAAATATGTGTACCTAGATTGTATTGAGGTACTAATAACAACCAGGGGCGTCGATTATGCAATGGCAGTTGCCCCCCCCCCGATAATATTGAGGGCAAATATATAATTTTGCCCCCCCCCCCCAATCCAAAAACGGATTGACACCCCTGATAGCAATCTTACTCTTACAGCATAGACCTACCATGCAAAACTGGAGCAGCTAAGTATTTATTTGTTCCTCTCAGAATTTGTCTTCATTCTCAGCGGTAAGCCTTCATCTTCATCATCATCTGTAAAATAGATGAAGGAGAGTCGTGTAGAGAAGCATTATTATGTATTAAGAAAAAAAAATGAGATACGCTCATCCTCACCCTCGTGATCTTTTCAAAGAGGATAAATACTAACTGCATGTACAATCCATCCTAAAATATTTGTGGAATTTAATAAAAGTGTAATGTATTCAACCATCTTATTTTGTTTTGTTTCTGTTTGCATTAATTAATGAAATGTTTAATATAATAATTAAGGGGGACTAAAAATTATATTTATACTGACATCACCCTGAACATTCCCTAAAGATCTCATAATTGATTTTTAAAGACACTAAAACAGCTAATTTAATATTACACTGAAGAAAACAGATCTCAGTGGTGGATAAAGGAAAAGGACAAATGAAATGTCCATTCTCTCAGAATTCTTTTGTTGTTGCTGTTTTGGTTGGACAATGTAAACTAAAAACTCCCCCCCCCCCCCAAGTAAACCGATTCTGGATCCACTACCATTACCAGACCTATAATTTTTAGCTGTAATACCCTGTGGTAACTCCTTGGTATTATTAAATCTAGGACTAGGTCCAACTAGTTAGGTCTAGACCTACCTGTTTATTTCTCACGTCTCATCAAAGTCTTTTAGAGTAGGATTTCCGCTTCATCCGGCACCTCCAACAGTTGTTGAGTTATGTAGACCTCTAACATTAGGCTCTATTAGATCTTCAAGTAGATCAGCCACAAGTTAGTTCCTTGCCAAGTTTATCTGAGGGCAATCAAAGTCAACATGAGACTAATGAATGTGATTACTGAAAGTCACTGAGTGAAACAACAAAGGCCATCCATATGATATATTACTCTGTGGATGTATTACCTCTCATTAAAAGTGCTTTGATTCTGGTCTACAAATAGTAGAATCAAGACTAAATATGAACCCACTCTCTCTCTCTTGAAATTAAAAAAAAATAAAACATCATCATGCTTGCCTTTGAGTTTGACCTTGTCTCAAGTTTGTGAAAAGTTACAAGTTACAAATACAATTATCATTATGGTTAACGTTAGGGCCTAACTTTGTTAATGTTAGGCCTAAGTTAGACCTATTTTGATCTAACTTAGACGATATTATTAAGCAACCCGGAGAATAGGGGCCGGTCTGCGAGTCCTGTATTCTTTTGTGTGCAAGCAAATGTAGCCCAGCGGCGGCGGCGGCGGCGACGATCTTGTACCAGATTCAGCGATGAAACATTTGCGAGTTTCTGGCCAAAATCGTTATGATTCTGGCCAAAATCGTTATGATTTTCATCAAACAACTACAAATCTGAAAGTCAAGAGGACAATATGATTATCACAGCATTAATTAGGCCTACTTGATTTGAAATATATTTGGAAGTTGTTTTGAACTTGATTTTGAACTTGATTAGGCCTATGAACTTGTTACATGTGTAAAGTCATTTTTGCCTCTGCCGATCTCCGCACTGTAAAACATGGCACGCGTACGCCGACCTGCCCCTATTTTGGGTTTGCCCGATATTATTTATAGAAAAATATATCGATGATGATTATCACGACAAGAATTCCTTATGTCCCAGCCGCCTTATTTTTTCATTTTTGTTAAGTGTCCGGTCATCCGAATCTGATCCCCCATCCATCATCATGATCATCATCGCTCCATCCAGCATCCGAACAATTTTTTTTTAATTGAACAAATTAACGTTACAGTAACAGTAACACTAGTAACAGCTCTCTCTATTTTTAATTTTATTACCCTGGATTGCCAAATTTGTTTCATCATCATTTCAAATAAGTTAATCTAAATTTATAACTAAAAACAAACCTTGATTGATCCATCGTCGAGCTCCGACTCTGAGTCTACTTAGGCGGTCAGATCGAGAGAGAGAACTGTATAATTATGTAGGGCCTAGCAATAATGTACACGGTATGCACACGGTACGGACATGGATCGAAATCGAAATACAGTGCAGTAGCAGCGAAATATAGCAGGAAAACGTTAGCAACCTCACAAATACATATTATTGTATAGTAAAGTAAAATGATAAATTTATAACCATTTTAATCTTTTTTCTCTTGAAAATTATAAAAATCATTCAACAATATTATTGAACATAACATCTTATTTTAACATTTTAATTCAAATGTTTTTGAAAGTATAAATTGAAAAAAAAATCAAATCTACAATCTACCTAAAAACCTCTCTGAGAGAAAACGATGGTCACAGAAATTTAGCGAAGTGAACCTTCCTCATAGCAAGACTGCAAAGTGTTGCCGCCCTCTACGTTCGTTGCTCCTAACTTAACTGAACTTGTCATCTTTGCAGTTTGATGGAAGATGCTTTTCGCAAAGACAGGGAGTCGCCATGGGAAATAAAATATGGGCCCTTCCTCTGCCTATTTATGGGCTAAAGATCAAATCTACCAAGCCCCTCCTTCTGCTACGTTGCATAGATGATAGATAGAGAAGTGCTGCTTTCACTGATAGCTCATTTCAAAGTTTTCGATCCATCCCCTAAGTTCACTCACGACAGTTCTTCCACTTCCATAGCTTTCTTGGACGTAGAACTCCTTATTGGTGGGACCAGCATTATAACTGGGGTTTACTACAAACCAAATGATGCTTGCTGTTTCCTCAACTCGTCTCATCCGCCTTCGTACAAGCGATCAATTGCCAGATCTTAGTTTGTACAGCTTCGTAGACTATGCAGCACTGACGAGAACTACCAATTTTGTATCGACGAGATGGCTAGCTTCTTTAACAGAACGGGGATGCCCTACTGAAGTTGTCGAAGAAGCAATGCAAAATGATTGTCCCCAAACTCAGCACGAAGCCTTGCTACTGCCCCCCCCCCCCCCGGGGGGGGGGGGCACTCAGTATGTAGTGTGCGGTGGGTATGTGCCGCCCAGAAGGCCCCCAATCTTACACTCAAATTTCCGTTCCAAAACGTATCATTTTTTTCTTGTTGAGAATAAGAAGAGAGAAAATCGTTCCACAGCACCGCTTTTTTTCATTTCGTCGTTCCTGCCGTTCTGTCCCGTCCCGGCCCTTTTCGAAGAATATCATTTTTGGTGAAAAGTTGAAACGAGTTTCATTCCAGGTGCTTAATTCCTCCGGGATCATGGACTATGACCAAATCGTTTTCCTGCACTTCTGCGAACATTATCTATTGCATAACTTGCATTTCTTGTAGAAAGCTGTACGTAGGAGAAACGGAACGGAGACTGGCGGATCGAGTGACTGATCATTTTTGTTCTAGTTGTCTCAAGCTTCTTAGTAGGGACTTTTAGAAGCAGTGGACTAGTACTTCGTCCCAGTCGACTAATTCGCGCATGTCAACGTCGTCGACTGCCCATGTTGACTTCAGTTCTGATCATTTTAGATTTCACTCAACGTGTACGTACCGTCGACGTCAACCGGAAGTACACACTCAACGGCGCGCCAAATTAATTAAGTCGTGAGATAAGTTGTGTAGCCTTGGTCTCTTTTAAATTTCTAGTTAGAAATGGCGAATTTACACAGAACTCAGGAGAGTATTACAGCTGCATATATTGTGATGGACTTATAGATGATGTCGAATTTCTGCTTTATGACGCCAATAAGCCCCGAAATGTTGAATACAAGTATTGGGAATACCAGGCATTTGATTTGGACACTTACAATGATGAGGAATGTAAATCTTATTTCAGGTAAGGATAGACTAGTTTAACTTTAAGTAGTTAACAACCGTCCGCAACTAAAGTTAGACCTGCGTTAAATCTATACGAATTAGGATCTTTATGATTGTTACACCTCGCTTGTCCTTATTTACTTTTCTCCACTTCATCTAATGAATTTTTAAAGTTCATGACTCACGCTGCGAATTGTGAAATTTGAGAATTTTATTCACCTTTGCCCTTTGGCTTAATAACTTAATACCACTAAAACAAATGAGCATAATAGTTGAGCTGTTCTGATGACGTCATATACGTGAACCTCGTCGAAGATTTCGGAGCACCGCAAAAACGAAGTGAACACGTTCTCGATTTTGCAAGTCAGGGATCGAGGAGGACAGGGAGAGGGCGAGTGGCACATGCGCAGTGGCGTAGAATGATGTCCTTGCGTACCAGTCGACTAAGTGGACGTGCAATTCTAAAAGTCCCTATTGATAATCACACAATCAACGATCTGAAAGTTTGTGCTCTTTAGCAGTGTTGGGTAACAGATGAGGAAAGGAAGATTCAAGAAGAAAAGATCATCCTTCAAATTGGTATCACTACCATTTTCCGTTCCTTTCCTTCTTCGTAACTTTTCCGGCTTCCCAGCTTCTTTCTCCTTCTTTCTTGTACTTTGCTTTTGCTCTCTTCCCTTGTTTCTCTCTCTCTCTCTCTCTTTCTTCTTTCGTTTCTTTCCCTCTCTCCCCTCCTTCATTTCTCTTTTTCTTTTCTTCCCACTGTTTCTTCCTGTCTCTCTCTTCTTTTCTCTTTCTCCTTTCTTTAACTCTTTTCTTCTTTGTCTGGTCCCTCTCTCTCTTTCCCGTCTTTCTTTACTTTCACCACCTTTCTTACTCTCTCCTTACTTGTCCCTCTCTCTCCTTTGCTCCTCCTTTTCTCTCTCTTCCTATGCTTTATTCCTATCTCTATTTTTCTTCTACACTGTCTTTCACTCCCCCCTCTCCCCCCCCCCCTCTCTCATTTCCTCACTCTCCTCCCCCTCTCTCGTTCCATTCCGCACTCCTCTATCTCTTTCTATTAAAGGTTGACTAAATTAGAGAGAAAATGAGTGCTCTTTCCATGTATTTTTGGCCTCTGATCACGAATCTGCCAATCGATTGTCCAAATTATGTGTCGTTTTGGCGAAAAGGGGGGAAAAGTACAGGTTTTGGGACCATTCCTTAAAACTCGTGAGCTGATTGGCTAACCCCCAAGTAACGTATGAAGAGTATGAGGCACAAGATCTGCAGGCTGCAGCATATAATATTGTACACAGAATGCGGTATTTGACCCCTCTGTTCAACGGACAATTTATGAAAAAAGGAAATTAATCAATATAATCTTAGGAGTGAATAATCATTAGCAAAATATTTTCTACAAGATCAGAAAACGCTTTTGCCCAAATATACAGCTCTTGTTTTGTTTTTTAGCTTTTCTTTTGAACAATGTTCTCATCCATCTGAGCTTGCCGAACGAAAGTTTTGCATTGGTCTTAAACGCGTGCACAGCCGTTTTACGCGTCTGTATGTACAATGTCCTACACATCTTTAGTACGGCAGTGACTATATGTTCCCCTCGTACATAGCGACTGGTGAACGCTTTTGTTTTGTTTATTTCACTTTAATACGGCTTTTTTTTTACTTCGCTTTACATAGTACGGTAGTACTGACTTAGATTTTGGCTGAATTCGAGTAACTTATATAGAGAGAGGAAAAGTGCCCGCGATTCCGAGTTGGAGGACTTTTCTGAGCCATGCAGATACGAACTCTGATTTATCAGATGATTTATCAGATGATTTATCAGACCCCGAAGGCAAAGAAGCTCGAGTGGCAAGGGGAAATTCGACCATATTATATGTTTGAACCCCTCGCAGAATACGGTGAAGGGCCGTGGGTGAAGTAACTCCAGGGAGCTCCAACGCGTTGGAGCTCCCTGGAGTTACGGGTGAAGTAGACCGAAAATTCTGTCTCTCGTTCGTTAGCTCGTCTTAGCTAACGAACGAGAGACAGAATTTTCGGTCTACGGGTGAAGCTGCTGCAGCTGCTGTCGTTGAAAAACAGATTGGAAGACTTGACTCCAAGTCTGATCGTTGGAATAGCTGAATCTTTTAGCTAGCTTATCCTTCTCTTCATGCCAAATTCTGAATACAGGCCATGCAGGATCCTCAAAATCATCTTCGGCAAAGTGATCGCTGCAGATTGTACTCCATGCAGTCACTTGGCCGGCCCTTGCCACTCTGCCCGCGTGAGCTTTACCTTTGCGACCCACAATTTCCGTAGATTTTCATCTTTAGGAAAAAGATGTAGGCTTACACCCCCCTTACATCATCTTTAGGGGTCTTGCTACAGCCCGCAACTATACACCGATTCGGCATAATTGATGAAACTGTGTCCTCAAATCAACGTTATTGTGAGCAATTAAACCCGAAAATATGCAATGCAAATGGTCGATGCGGGCATACGCGGTATACAGATGGGTGGAATGTTTTCCTTTACTTTTGTATGTCACAGATCACGATGTCGCTTCGATGGTTTTTTTTAGGGGCGGGGCTTAAAGTGATTGAGTAACTTTGTGGAGGATTGATAAAATCTGAGCTTTCTGGCCTTACATGTTATCAGTGTATGTAATATGGTGTAAAATGAAGCCCATGTGGAAAAAAGCACTTCAAAATCATCATGTGCTTCACAAAAGTAAACATATGCAAGTGACCGGAAAATGCCAGACTCATTTTCCCCATTGACTCAGTGTTAGACTAAAGCGTATGGCCATACGCTTTCGTAAATGGGAGTGTTCAGTCGCAGATATCTTAATAATAGCATTATATATTTGAAAACCTTTCTATGCCTGGCTATTTATTTATCATTCTGAACATCATTATACAAGACAGATATCAATATTCAACAATTTATTAAATCAAGCCTCCACAAAGTTACTCAATGCCTTTAAGACTCTGTAAATCAGCAAAAATACGTACGTACCATATGCTGTACTACATTATATTGATGGTATACTTCACCTGTATTGAATTATACTATATTTATATATATATATTTTTTTTTTCCATTATACATAATTATGTTTTATGACATACTATAACGATTATAAATCGATGTGATAGTATACTAACGTATATCGTAGACCATTTTCTGATGTCCTAGTTACTCTACACACATTGACTTAATTCAGAACATGCACTTACCTAACTGAAATGTTATCTATAATAACATACATATATATCATATAATTTATTAAACACAATTTGTTAATACTTCTCTATAGATTCATGGAAAACCCGTTGATTTCATCAAAGACGGGATGAAGTTCTTAGTACTCTGAACCTCTATACATGGTAATTTTTTGTTCTCATTGTCTATACTTATTAATTACTCTATACTCTCAGTTTGAACACATACACATATATAAATGAATTGTTGTCACACTTTTATGCTGATTTTAAATATGTAATAAGCAATTATGGTGCTGATAGTTATTATAAAGATATATTTGGAACAAAGATCAGATACGTGCCGGGTAGTAGCAGTTTTACTAGAATAATGTGTTTAGCAGTAGAGAACGAGAAGTAGTTCATCACGATTTAATTTTAACATTAATGATAACCAAATTATAAGTAATCAAGAGTTAAACTTTACTTTAATTTATATATTTTTTATTTCAGCCATCATATTGTACTTATGTATTTTGTTTACACAGTCGTCCTGATGAAGATCTTTAGATCGAAAGCTTGATTGAATAAAAGAGAAGTATAGAAGCTACGGCCATTTCATAGTCCATTTCTTTCGCTATATATATATATATATATATATATATATATTGGCCAATTTATTGGGTATTTTTCATATATATATGTCAATAATTATACATCTGAATCTGCAAATAGTGCAAAACAAGCAGCGACACTAGAACTTCACGAACGTGCAAGAAGGAGATTTCCGGTTCCACCATGTTGTCACGCCTTTCCTGCATGGCTGTAGAAGAAAGAATCATTTGGAAAATTTAAATGATATACCAAAAATTCGTAACTCACCAATACACAATTCGTTCCTTTGTTATTACCACTTCCCTTTTTCCAACAAAAGTTTACCCATCTGCATCCATCCAAGGATAGGTCATCGACCATTTTTTTCACGTGTTGCAAGTAGCTCACACCTACCGAAATACCTTATGGAAATATATTGCATGGGCGGTTAAAAAAGAAAGGAAACTTAACCTTGAAAATTTCCTGCTAAATGTCTACCGACAATGACATTCATATATGAAAGAATAATTCATATTTTTCCAATGGTAATTTGTCTAGGTTGCCAGGGTAATGCATCACTAAAACACCATTGTCTTCAAAATGTGCAAAAATCTAGTTGGTTCACTTTCTTGTAGGCATGATGTTAAAGAGATGCTTTTTGTGAAATGGCCTGAGAGCTCCAATTCTCATTGTGAATGGTTTTCTTCTTCAAATTTGTGTTAATGAGATGTTATTCACCCATGCTTCAGGCTTTGTAAAACCAGTGCGAACCAGAATGATTACAAAAACACAAAGCATTGCAAATCAAAAACAAAAATCATAAAGAAGGAAAATCCAAAACTCATGTACATGTATGTGTTTGATTTGACTTTCCTGATAAAGCAAATGTCAGATTATTTGTTGAATATGGGCGGAAGATACCTGCAATACTCAGGAGAAAAGAACATGTTCTCTGTGCTTACGGTCTTTTGCTTGGTCAAAGTTTATTGCTACCAAATAGTTGCATACATTGTGAAGTTCACAAGACTCTTTGTTAAGGCGTAAACTCAAATCATTATAAGATTTTTTTGACTAACGAATGGACATGAAAAGCAACATGCTAGTTAACAAAGACATTAAAACCAAACCATGTCTAATGTGTTCTACAAGAAACAAAATTTTGCATTTAATTTTGAAGACAATGGCATTCGCTGATGCGTGACCCTGGAAACCCAAACAAGTTACCATTGGAAAGCAAGTGAATTGCTCTTTCATATAATATGAAATTCAACGCGGTAAATGTACAGTCCATTAAAAGGACATGTTTAAAATTGGGTTTTCTTTTTTTTTAAACACCCAGTATAGTGATATAGAGAAGCGGCATAGTGACGAAATATACACATATTGTGCATTTTGTGATAAAAGCACCGACTTTGGCTCACAGGCAGAGGCGTCGGAACGTCGGGCTCAGACAATGGAGGAGGGGGAGGGGGGGGGGGAATCCTTTGCCAGGTGGACAAAAGAGCCCCCCCCCCAATCCATTGTCCTAGCCCAACATCCCGACACCTCTACTCACATGTAGATATATGTGTTATAAGCAAATTATGGAGACAAGTCATCTCGATTTTCGCTCCTGAGAATTGTTGCATCAGGGCTCTTTTCATTTAAACCCAGTCCAAAATCACATGTATGTGAAATCGAATCTGTCTTAAATCATGTAAATTGATATATATAATTCAAATTTGATTGTTTTAGGGCAGAAAGAGTTTATGTGCCCAGTTGAAGAAAAAGGGGCCATTTCTATTAATCTTTAGATAACCCCACCCCTTTCGAAATTAAATGCGTGTCGTGATAGCAGCATATTTAGCTTGTAGGTAGAAATATTTATCACAAAGTGCCATGGGGGGGGGGGGGGATGGAGATGTCTCCACATCTACATTTGCTTATTTTTTTGGTTTGAATCATTCTCTTTTTTTTATTATGTCACTTGTTGATATCAGATGTATTCATTTTGCAGTTCTAAAGAATTAACTGAGTTATTAAGATTATAAAAAAACAGAACAGGTTGGATCATGAGTGTGAAACACAAACACACACACCCTCACGCAGTCTTGTATTGCTTTATTTCCGAGGACAAGTATTGTTCCTCTATTGTTCCTCCGTCCTCGGACAGTCGACGGAATAAGGCATAAATTCATTGTTCGACGTTCGAGGACTATTGTCTTATAGCATCTAATAAAAGACAGTCTAGTAAATAAAAATTTACACAGATATCTTTTTATTCGTCCAGATTAAGAAGTTTGAAGAAATCAAGCCGAACTGGGGAACATACATTCTTGATCGTGAATTACTGAGGAGCATACATGAATACGGAATTATCACTTGGGCCTATTTTGCTGTACATATCGGTGAGTTAACACAAACTAAGTTTTTGCCTAATTAAGGCCGCAAATGGCAAGAGACTGCATGGAAGTATAGGGCGTCACTGTTGAACTACGGGAAGTGACCTTGGAGATTTTAAATATATCTAAAAAAAAATATGTAACATATTTAGATGTTGGAATAACAAAATAGTATGCATCCCCGCACATCAATATGAATCAACTTGCATTTGGGTTGCAGGGGAACTTTATAGGTGCTTAGACCATCTAAGTCATTAACAAAAAGGTTGTCAGCCTGATCTGACAGCCCCGTTGTCAAGTGGTCAAAACATAGCTTTTGGGAAATTTTGTGAAAATTTTCGAAACATACATTTTTAGAAAGATAATGTCATGAATAAAACTATAAACGTTGTTTCCAAACTTTGAAATGTGTCTAAAGTTACTTTTCAGGTATTTTTAGAATGCTGAGTTTGGTCAAAATGTAGGTTTTTAAAATTATTTTTTAGAAAATGCTCTTAATTGCAATAGGGAAAGGAATTTTCATTGTTTGCATATAAATAATACCACAGATGACTTTCATGAAAAAATAGTGCAGAAAATATAAAGTCATATCAAATATAGACTTCTATTCATCTCATTTCATACGCCATCTACGATAATCATGAAGCATTGTCTTATGATGATGTCATTGCAGGTTGGGTAATTCAAACAAAGCTGTCACAAAACACAACACAATGATAGGTTCAAAGTCAGACAGTCAGCCGAGTGCTAAACCAAACTCTCAGTCCCATATCCCATTCCCAGTACGGGAAAGAAAAGAAGAAAGGGACAGGGCAAAACCCAGATCCCACTCACAGATCCGAATTCTAGTGCGAAAAAGAAAGGAGGAAAGAGACAGGGAAAAGCACACTCCTATTAGTGAAACTGTAAACTTAAGTCCAGTATCTATTGATTTGATTATGTTTATTCTGTCTGTGATACGACAGTTGCCTAAGTCTATAATGATGATAATTTCTTGGAAGCGGTAATTGAAGCAGGTAAATAGTTTTTGAAGGCAGACGTTACCATGGAAATGATAAAAAGTCCCTCAAATAACAAAGTCCATACCAGACCTACAAATTGTACCATATGGAACGCACAAGGCTAGGCTTGACGGCGCATGGCGCAAACTTTTTATGTTCCCTCACTGACAATTTTATTAGGTATTCGCCCAGATATAATGTGCATTCAAGAAACTTGGTTCAATGATTTTAATGATTTAGCTATACCCAATTACGTTTGTGTTTGTAAAAATAGGCCGGCCACACGGCATAAGAGGCGGTCTGGTGATGTATTTAAAAAATGGCATCACTTTCCAGGTGATGGAAACACACAGGGACGCTGAATACATGAGAGTTGATATTATTTGTAAAAGGGAATTGTCTCAATTTTCAGCTATTATATTCCTTGTAAAAAGATTGAATTGATAGATCTAAATGATATGATAAGAAATGTGTCAGGGAAGATTATACATCTGGGCGACTTTAATAGTCACAATCCTCTATGGGGGAGCAATAAATTAGATACAAACGGTAGAACTGTAGAGTCCTTTATAGAAAATAATGCTTTGGTTTTAATGATGGGTCCCCTACAAGGTTATACCCTTACTATGGTACATACTAAAATTTGGATTTGTCTTTAGTATCGAAAGACTTAGCCTGTTATACAGAGTGGAAGGTGCTATCCAACAACTTTGGCAGTGATCATAATCTGATTTGTATAAATTTTGGACCTGCGTACAATAGATCGAAAGACATAGAGGATGCAGACACGCGATATTGATAGTCTTTTAGAAAGGTTAATTGGGAAGAGTATAGAAGAGAAATTAAAGAGGCTTTGAAAAAGGAAGGATATGGAAATCTTGATGCAGATTTAAATATTCAAGGCCGATACAATGTGAATGTTATGGTGATCAAGGACGCGTCAAACAGGTCCATTCGACGAGTGCAGATTGGGAGAGAAAACAGAAGGAAAGTAAATCCCTGGTGGAACAATGCTTGTCAAAAGGCTGTGCAAGAGAGAAATCTTTAAAAAAAAACAGTTAAGAAGGGGTTATGATTTAAATAACGTTAAGAAATACTTAGAAAAGAAAGCTGTTACTCAGAAGGTGATCAGGAGAGCACAATATGATTATTGGTTAGAGTACTCTCGTCATGCTCGTAGAACGAATAGATTTACAGACATTGGGAAAGTCTGGGAACAGGTTAAAGGAATGCGGGACAGTGCAATGAAAAAGCACGGTTTTCACAATCTAAAATTATTGTAGATGGAAACATTTTGAAAGAATCTGAATAGAAGGCGAATGCAATGGCAACCTATTTTAAGTCGGTGGATGAATCACTTTCCGTAATTGAAAATGAAAACGAAAATACCTCGTACGATAATTCTTGAAATGATGAAACAAATGATGATTGTATCAACGATGACTTTAACATGAGAGAAATGAGGAATGTGTTAAAGGAGATGAAAAACTCCTCACCAGGTAAGGATGATATTTATTTGATTATGATTACAAATTTGCCGAACATGGCACTCGTGTATTTATTAAATTTAAAAATTCAAAATTTCCACACTGTCCAGTGATATGAAGTTTTCAGATTCCAATTTTGAAATCCGGAAAAGATTCTACTCAAGTAACCTCTTATAGGCCGATCTCGTTGATTGATATCAACTTTTTTTAAGTTATGGAAAAAATGATTAAGAAAATCGCCTCACGTGGTATTTAGACAAAAATGGACTATTAAATCCACTTCAGTCTGGCTTCCGCAGATATAGGAATGTCAAAGATCACTTAGTGAGATTGGAGACTGATGTACATGTTTCTTTGAGAATGAAAAAAACAAACTGTAGTGTTTTTTCTAGATTTAGAAAAGGCATACGATCAGTTATGGAAAACCGGTCTTCTTTGAAAGTTGTCTGTCTTAGGCATTGGTGGAAAAATGCTATTTTTATCAAAGCAATTCTATTGAGAAGGATTTCTAATGTGAGGATAAATAACTGTATGTCTCGCCACTACACGTTAGAAAACGGTATCCCGCAGCGTAGCTCATTAGGTCCTTTATTAATGATCTGAAGATAAAGGAAAGTGAAGTTAAATTATCTTTCTATGCTGATGACATCGCAATGTGGTATTCAAATAACGATTTGGAGCTGGCTCGCAGGAAATGACAAGAGGCACTGCGTGAGCCTGAGATATGGTATTGGGAGTGGAAGTTAAACGTTTCTCCTACTAAATCGGCGGTTCTATTCTTTACCAACAAACAAAAGAGAGATATTCTTTTAAAAATAAAGGACGTAGTCTGTCAGTATACGAGCAGCATAAGTTCCTTGGTATGTGCTTTCTATCATTGATAAATATAAGAAAAGATTAAACTTGCTACGTTGTATCTCTGGCACCCCTTGAGGAAGTAAGTATGAGTTTTTTGATGATGATTTATAAAGGACGACTTATCTTATCCGTTTTGGATTATGGAAGTGAAATGTACCATTCTGCTTGTATATATCACTGAAGAAGAAACTTGACTCTATCCAATATAGAGCCTTAAAAATTATTACAGGTACAATAAAGTGTCGTTGGAGGCTTTACAGGTTTCGACCGGGGAGCTGCCTGTGAGCCATCGTAGAGGGTTGTATCATTACTGATAAAATTA
Organism: Heliocidaris erythrogramma; assembly: GCA_025617745.1. Classification (NCBI taxonomy): domain Eukaryota; kingdom Metazoa; phylum Echinodermata; class Echinoidea; order Camarodonta; family Echinometridae; genus Heliocidaris; species Heliocidaris erythrogramma. Next base: position 24,578,599 of record CM046857.1, on the reverse strand, counting down.
GAGTTTATTTGCTGTCTAGTACCCTAAATCACCCGACAAAAGAAATATTAGGTGATGGTTGTGTTTTAAATAGCCTAGAATGGAGGGCCAGAGAAGTACCTCTTAAACGGCGATCTTTTAGAGACGAAATGGTGGTAGAGGGCCAAACTTATTACCCAAAATCCCTAAAGGGCTCACATAAGTAATCCACGGCCCCATTCACTCACGTGTTATAACGAAGGTTGTCTATAAATCATATTTTGAATACCCCTCGGAACAGAAATCGTTTCAATTCACAGAATAGAGATAAAACATAAATATCTCTCAAATAAAGTACCTAATTTGGGCACTTTCCCGGCGTTAAAAAAAGATATTTAGCTGAAACAAGGCTAGCCGAAATTTCAGCCCATTTGCACATAGAAACAGAGGAAGTGCACCAGTGATAAATAAATCCTTTAAAAATAATAAAAAGCTAGCCAACTTCGGCTAAGGTGTCAAATTGAAAAGAGTATGTCTATTAAACACCATTAACGCTTTTTAAATTTACTGAGGACAATCAATCGATTTTATATGAATATTTCTAATCAATTAATTTCAAATAATCTTTGCTCCGCCTCACCGGCATGCATTGCGAGCGGATGAATTACTTATGTGTGCCCTATAGAGTAGGTCAAAATTTTATAATCTGAATAATTTCAGCCGTAAATGGTAGAGTTGCATCTACTGATAAAATTGATACCAATTTCTCATTATCTAATCAAGGGTAATGAGGACAGGCAAGTGAGAACGGTCCCAGTGACATCACTCACTATTGTCAATTTGCGTGCATGAAACTACGGTTGACGTGTAGATGCGGGAATGTGATTCTTTATAGTGAATACTGTTTCCTTTGCACCCTGAATGAAGTGTCGGCCGATTGATGATGTTGAATGGCACCTGTTGGATCAAAATAGAGAATTTAAATTTTTGTCTTTATCTTTTAAAAACAAAGAATATAAAAGAAAAGGCTGCATATTCACTTTTCCTTCATATTCTCGCAATTTATTTATAGTATTATTCCGTCTATAATAAGGATAGAAGGGGAGATTGGGGACGTTTCACATAATTACCCATGGATGTTGTGTGTGAGTCTGAGGGGGGGGGGGGGGGGGGGGGGGGGGAGAGAGAGAGAGAGAGAGAGATTTTAAAGAATGAGACTGCTCTGAAAAGAGATCGAGGAGAGCGAAACTAACCGGCTCGAACGGGAGGCGTGCTAAGCGTTTTGTAATGGTGATAGTTAATAAATTTAAATTTCCCTATCTTAGCAAACGTCCGAGGCAGAAGGGAACCTGAATAACTTTAATCGACAGAAAATCCTAGTTCAGATTCTCAAGCGACTGACAACCCCCCCCCCCCCGCCCCCCCCCCCCCCCCCCCCCCCCCCCGCCCCAAATGTTGGAAATACAAGAGACACGTTCATAGAAAGCCGCGGGTATGAATCATTCCTTTGGTGTTTGGTGTTACCTGTCCAAAGCATAGACAAATGCTGTATGTTTTTATTAAGGATGGCTCTCAACTTACCTCAAAATGATACTTTAAGCAGTTAAGCATCCAAAAAGTAATCTACATCAATTTAAACGCAACCCAGACCAACAAAAGCAGACGACATTTCCATAACAACGCGTAGCTAGGTTTCGCTATAGGCTCACATAAGTAATTCACGCCCCATTCACTCACGTGTTATAACGAAGGTTGTCTATAAATCATATTTTGAACACCCCTCGGTAGAAATCGTTTAAATTCACAGATTAGAGACAAAACATAAATATCTCTCAAATAAAGTACCTAATTTGGGCACTTTCCCGGCGTTAAAAAAAGATATTTAGGCTGAAACAAGGCTAGCCGAAATTTCAGCCCATTTGCACATAGAAACAGAGGAAGTGCACCAGTGATAAATAAATCCTTTAAAAATAATAAAAAGCTAGCCAACTTCAGCTAAGGTGTCAAATTGAAAAGAGTATGTCTATTAAAACACCATTTACGCTTTTTAAATTTACTGAGGACAATCAATCGATTTTATATGAATATTTCTAATCAATTAATTTCAAATAATCTTTGCTCCGCCTCACCGGCATGCATTGCGAGCGGATGAATTACTTATGTGTGCCCTAAATGGTGTTTAACACGACCTCATGTGTCCCTCGAACACCAGGGTAAAATACAGGAAAAGGAAATGCTTCAAGTTGAAATGAAATCCATTGTTCTAGAAAGTATTGGAAATGCATAGAATGGATATTTACATGTTTATACAGATGGATCCAAACTGGAAGATGGAGAACATGAGCCGCATTTTATGTGCCTCATTACGACGTGGTGCTAAATTTTAGATTATCCCGTGTCTGCATTATGAGAGCAGAGCTAGTAGCCATACTAATGAGACTATAGTGGATAAACACATTCATGGAAGCCTCATCGATGGTAATAAGTAGTGACTCTTTGTCAGCTTTATAAATGATCAATTCATACTTTATTAGATGTGCTATCGTGAATGAAATTTTATACATAATTAATATTTTGAAGTTGAAGTTGAAGTTGAAGTTGCCTTTAAAGACCTCAGCCTGACCCAAAACAACCATATATTGACGTAAAGCTTAGTAAACAAAGAATATAATTACCCTGGGTATTCATAAATTTTCATCTCCGTTTATCCATAAAAATAAAAAAGAAAATTTTTCTTTGGTCCGCCCCCTCCCTATGGCGTAACAACAGAGGAAACTGCAGGGGATCGCTAGACGTGTGACGACATGTCATGTATACAGCTCCGAGTGCGTCTACACGATATGTCGTCATCAAATTTTCACCCCCCGCAAAGTAGCGTTCCTCAGAGACGGGGCCCTCGTCAGAAAAACCACCGGGGCTCAACATTCGGGACGCTGTTACTCATTCCACAGGAAACGGAATCTCATGAAGTTGGTTTCAATTTGTTCAGAAAATATATAGCTCCCCGTGGATGAATAAAGTGTATATTTCAAAATTCGGTCAGGCTGAGGTCTTTAATGGATTCCATCACACTGCGATATTAACGGCAACGAGATCGTAGATCGGGCCGCCAAAAAAGGAGCCATGAAAAAGTGTATAGACATAGATATACCAAACACGACAAGTGAACTAGCAGCCTCTCGTTTGATACGTTAGGCCTATAAAAAATTATGGCAAAGAGAATAGGACAATGCCGAGCACTGTAGATTTCTATATGCCTTACATAGCGTCGTTACTGAGCCCATACACAGACATGGCTTGTCTCGCAGAGAAGAATGCTTCATATAACAATTAAGATTAGGTAAATGCAGGTTAAATTATTACCTTATTCAAAATTAACCAGCATGATACTGGTCTCTGTGAAGCGTGTCAAGAAATTGAGACGATTGAACATTTTATTTTATATTGTTCAAAATACGATAAAGAGAGACGTCCTTTTAAAAAAAGGATTAAATATAATTACGAATAATCACGATCGACATGCAGCTTTCTAACTTAGGAGATGTGATACTAACATCTTACCATACTAATGATGACCATTAATAACACCATTTTCACTACACACACACACACACACACACTCACACACAAAAGTCGCTCGTGGGCTTTCCGAAGCCTACGCCAAACCTACAAAAGTGACTGGCGCGAATAATCTGAAGAGATTGAAGAGCTCCATCATACCAAGAACCAACCAATATATAAAGATTAGTTACATTTTATTTTGAATTTTAACTAAGAACTCCCCCTTTTCCTCTTTTTTTCTCTCTTTCCCTTTTCTTTTTTCCCTCCAATTAAGCTCAGCGGTCTAGGAATGTTATCTTTTTCTTTTTTTTCTATGTAGTTTTCTTTTTATATATTTATTATGTAATATTATATTATTCAGGGCACCCTTGCCTCAAGCTTTTGCTTTTAGAGGTGTGTCCTCCAACCATGTATGTACCACGTGAATGTTTATAATGTCATATTATGTACATTCTTTCGCTCATTTATTACTTTGTACACATATATTGAAAAGGAAATAAATGTCCTGAAAATGAAAAAATTGAAAAATTGAAAAATATGCTATTTTTACTTGCAAACATGGAAACTTGCTTGCAAGTACATTCAAAGCTTTTACAAGGGAGAATAGTGCAGGAAAATCAGAAATTTTCCAAATCCTGTTAAAAGATGGCGATATTTAATAGGTTGAGTTAGTGTCCCTGTATTAAAGAGTTGCGACAACTGGGGATTTGAACGCGATTTTGTTTCCACTATTACGTAACATTTCTATTCAGTTCCGATGAGCACCTGGGTGTTCTCAATAGAAAGAATTCGAACGCCATTTTGTTTCCAGAAAAGTGAGACGTCCATGTCGCAACTCTTTAATACAGGGACACTAGGTTGAGTTTAAGGCAACTTTAAAGCGGACCTAATGTGGTTAGTTCCTGAAGAAAAATGTAAGTGTCCCAATGAACTTGATGAGAGATATATGGATGGTCTAAGTAAGTTTAAGGGGTCGAATCTCTTGTATGTAAAATGGGGTGACTATTTGCTGAGCATTATATCCAGCCATCCGTGGACCAGGAAGGTATCGATGCATCCAGGATCATTTTAAAACAGAAAATCTAAGTGATATAAAGAAGAAAACGTACTCATGAAAAAGCGGGTTATAAAAACGTCAATATACTTATGATGGTATATAAATCTTTTTCGTCAAGTTTTTGTATAGGTGCTCCTCATATCTTTCATAATTCGTTGCCTCTTTTCCCTTTCAGATTCTCAACATCAGAGATGAAAACTCGTTGTTGCAATTGTCAGCACATCCCATTCACGTTGGGATGAATGTTTGTCTACATCCCCGTTACAGTCCCTGGAACGTAACAGAAAGATCTGACATATTTCCTGGATATTCGCTGAGCAAATTCGCCGTAACCAAGTTATACAGCCGTTAGGAACGAATGAAGAGAAGCTTTGTATTTCTGTATGAGAAGTCATGAGCTTTCAACACAGCCATAAAACGAAGAAGAGAAACTTTGTACCTCTGTATGAGAAGTTGAGCTTTCAACACACTGAGTCATATAGAAACAAATGAAGAGAAACTTTTTACTTGATCTACGAGAAGTTCAGCAGTCAACTGAAATTCACCAGCTAATTGTGGTCTTTCAAGCTTACAAGTATTTTGGGTTCAGATCATTTTAGAACATTCGATCTCTTGATATGTACAAAAGTCGCAATATAACAGTGTTATCAGTGTTATTTTCAAAGTGTTATAAAAACCAATGATTAAAGACTTTTTCTTGAACAAGTTTGAGATGCAGAAGATCAGTGTAAGAGTCTTAGTAATCTCTTGTGTTATGATAATTTTCAGCAGGCAGGCTAGTTGTGATTCTGATACAAAGAATGTTAAAGAGGGGGATATTGTACAATTACACTTTTCATATCCATGTGACACTGTTAGAGTCACATTGCAGAAGAGTAACGGAGTCCCATTTTACAGTACAGATTCAGAATCCATCTCATTGCCTCCTGAACATGCAAAGAGATACACTGTCAAGAACAAAAATGAAAGTGACGATTGTTCTCTTCATCTAACCATAAATCCAGTTTTAAGAGCTGATGAAGGAACCTTCATTTGTTTTGTATATGATCATGATGATATTGATGAGATAAGTGCAATGGAAAGAATTAGATTGCACGTTGACTTACTCCTTGGTAAGGCTTCGTGTACAAGAGTAAAGTATATAGTTGATAATTGGGAAGCAATGCATTGCAGTGCTCCAGTTGGTAGTTTACCAGGTCAGATAGATTGCTATCAAAATGGGATTAGGATGCCGCCACTGAGGAAACCTGTTGAAACCAATACGTATCTCATGCAGACCATACTTGTTCAAAATAATTCACATCATGTATTTTGCTGTACTTCCATCTTTGATCAAATTAAAGAGATGTGTGAATGCCGTGATGTTGAATGGGATCTCTCTAACAACATCTTAAGCATAACAAATATCGTCCCTTGCCCTACCATCACAATAGAGGGCCCAATAGAGATCAGTGATATCCATGCTAATACCACAGCAGATCCACTTCCAATACAGACAACAGAAAGGGACAAACAGAAATGTTCCAATACTAGGGAACGTACGGAAATTTGCATATCAATTTCGGCAACGATTGCTTCTTTGGCTTGTTTAGTTGCAGTAAGTACATGTATAAAGTACTGCAGGGTTGTTAGAAGAATGAAGCAAACACAAAATAAGGAAGTCAAGGAAAACGTGCAAAAGGAACAAACAGAAATCATCCTTCCATCCGCTGGAACAAAGTTTCAATGTTAGTTTCTAACTACGCCAAAGACAATTTTCATTTATCCACGATTAAGTTTAAAATCAATTAAAAAGGGTTATAATGATCGATCCTTATAAATTAGTAGCATATATTCGCGAGTTTATATCAATAATAAGACTGAGAATGCAGTTTCCAAAGATTAGTTGTGCCTGTGTTCGGGGGCGAATCCAGGATTTTGTAAAAGAGGGGGTTGATATATAAAATAGATTCTGACTAGCTCCCCCCCCCCCCCCAAAAAAAAAAAAAAAAAAAAAAAAAAATCATATTTCAGGGGTCCCGTTTTCCTCCAAAATTCTTTGACAAGCAAAAAAAAAACTAAAAAGGAAAAAGAAGAAAAAAAAGTGTAATCACACATCTGGGGAGCGTTTCATCAAGCGTTTTGTCAGTGATTTTTACCGACAACTGTTATAAGCTACTGAAATCCTAGCATCTGATTGGCTGAGAGCAAATTTGTCGGTGAAAATCACTGACAAAACACTTGATGAAACGCTCCCCTGAGGTCCTTTTTTCCTTCATATTTCTCTGACAGGCAATAAAGAAGAAGTCTCAAAGGAAAGTAAAAAGTCATCATGTTTAAAGGAGGGGGAGGGCACAATGTACACTTTGGTTTCAAAATCGGCCACTGGCTGTGTCAGGAAAACCTCTGGCAATCAAGCAAGCCTATCCGTATATTTCTGTTTTGTTTCTTCAACATAACAATATACAGGCGATATCTCTATTGTTGACGATGTGTCTAGCAGTCGCTTACATGACTTGTCTTTCCTTACAGGTTCAAGTGCCACTTTTTTAAAAATTTGGCATGAATTTCCTGAGTCAACAAATATTAGTGATTTACATGATACCATTTTCAGATCCGTTCTACCAACTGTTGCCAAATAAAGTTAAAATCTAAAAATGCAATGATATTACATAAAGGCTACTCTACTTAAAGCTCAAATTCAAATAAAAGTTTTAAAAATTGCAGAGTTTTTGTTTAAAATGTTGACTTCAGGAACTATTTTCAATAAACGTCAAATTTTATTCTTACAGCTTCTCAAGAACTGTCATAAATCGTAATGGACCAGTTGTGTGGAACAATTTGCCATTTGAATTTAAGCAATGTCATTCGCTCCAATCTTTCAAAAGAAAATTTACATTCTAAATCATAATGTTCATGCCACTTAAATGTCAAGCTTGCCTCTTACTTACATTATTTCTCTTTGTTAAGTGATGTTATTTTGCGGTTTATGAGTTTGTAACTTATATTGTAATTTATGTATTGTGCCAGAGCATGATGGAGTAATGACGAGGAGTAGCTTTGACAGGTCAATGGCCTTTGCTAGTCCCGCACATCCACCCCATTACTCCATCACTTATCATCACTGTGTATTTATTTCCCATCTATATATTATTTATTGTATTGTTCTTCTTTGATTGTAATCATGTACTGTCATTTATTAATATATGTGAAATAAAGCATTGGAATTTGAATTGAATTGAATTGAATTTCCATGCTTATTAAGTAGTTTATATCATTCAGTTCATGAATGATGTACATTTTATTTGTAATCCATTAATAATGGGTAGAGATTATAAAACATTGGTTATTTGTGGAGAACACATTTATGTTGGAAACAATTTACGATTTCCTCATGTAGCTCAGTGTACTTGAGTGGATGTATAGGGAACTTATTTATTTATGGGCAAGTCCAAGATATTTGGTCATACGTCAGCAAATATTATGGAGTCCTGAACACAATTTGACTTCAAATGTATCATTACACTTGATATTTGGTCTGATCTTAGCTCTCGTAGGGCTAATAACTTTATTCAATTCAAATTCTTACTTGGCAATGAATGTACTTATCGGTAATAGCTTTTAACCTTTTACCAATCAATGCTTTTGTTCCTTTATATGTGAATATCATTGTATTGAAATTGTATTGTATTGTATTGTATTGTACCTAATTGCTGTTGACAAATAAATAAATCAGTCAACAAGTCAACTTTTGCTTCAATGATTGGGCTTCTCAATAATCGTAACCTTTGTACACGTATAAACTGAATAACTGAATAATCGAAATAAATCATAATGTATATAAATTCTAACTGGACAATGAATGTACTCATCAGTAATATTTGTTAACCCCAACCAGTCAATCTTTGCTTCATTGAATGTACTGCATAATAATCGTAAGCTTTGTACATGTATTATATACTGATAACTGAATAATCGAAATAAATCACAATTCAAATTCTTACTTGGCAATGAATGTACTTATCGGTAATAGCTTTTAACCTTTTACCAATCAATGCTTTTCTTCCTTTATATGTGAATATCATTGTATGGAAATGTATTGCACTTAATTGATGTTGATAAATGAATGAATCAATCAGTCAACCAGTCAACCTTTGCTTCAGTGAATGTACTTATCAATAATAGCAAGCTAGGTCATGCATATACTGAATACCTGAATAATCGAAATTAATCACAATTCAAATTCTAACTGGGCAGTGGATGTACGTTAATATCAGTAATAATTTTTCACCTTTTACCAACTAACGCTTTTCTTCCTTTATATGTAAATATAATTGTATGAAAATGTATTGTACTTATAATTGCTGTTGATATAAATAAATAAGTCAGTCAACCAATCATTCAATATAAATTACCCTTTTTTCATTTGTCATTTCGTCTCCTTTATCTATGTACATTATTTGAATATAAAATAAATGAAAAAAAAAATATTAAAAAAAAGAAGATCCCCCCTAAACTTGACATGAAAACTGATAGAAAATACGTAGAATTTTGTAAATATAGCATGTATGGCTATAATGCAATATGTCTGGTTTGAGCCTTTTGGCAGGATCGATGCCCCTTGTTCATTCCTGCTTTCATCACGGATACTCCATTTTCATACCTTAGTCACACCGACAAGACCGATACCATATAATGATATATACAATATTTGAAATATTCAAAACATTTTCTTCCAAAAAAAATAAATATGAGTATACCAAATACTTTATATATATTTATATAATTATGTTGTTATGTATATTTGTGGCTATGTATATAGATGGTTTTTATTGACTATTATTGTTACTTATAATTTTTATCAGGGCCTCATGAAAGCCCACCACTTTTAGTGGTAATGAGTTACCATGTCTAAATATCAGAAATAGATAAGAAAATAAATAAATAGATAAATAATATACAAATGTTGACTGCTTTGAGGGGCACGGTGAGAACTATGGCCCGAGGTGAGCTCATACAAAACCGTGCTATGCCCCGAGACGACAGTCGAGGGCCTTGGTTTATACCGTGACGCGAAAAAGAAGCAGTCAACATTTGTTTTATATCCCACATCCTTCGTTAGCTCAGAAATTCATTTCAAAGACAGATGAAATACGGTACCGTAACGTAATTCTCATCCATGGTTTTTTTTTTCGAAATTTCGTTCGGTGTATGATGGGGTGACCATATTTCGCGCACATTCAAATTTTTATTAGAAATGTGATATTCGATACTTGATTTCTCATATTCTACAATAATTTATTTATAAAGTTTTATACCAAACGGAAAGCAAAATTCTGGACTAAAACTTGATTCAACAAGAACATTAATCGACGAAGAATATCGCGATCTCAAAACCCAGTGTCGGATCGCAACACACTGAAAAAAAAGGCATAAAAACCACGAGACCTAAGTTCGCGCACGTAAATTAACATCTAAGTTATCCAACGTAGCGGTCCAGCAAAGGGAAGATAATTGCATCATTTGTGAGACAAAATATCATACAATCATTATTTTGATATCACGTTTTACCTACAACTTTGATGACATCTTCTATCAAAATGAGGATTTTTGGACCGTTGTCGGTAACTTCATATTTTTCGGAAACTGACGCAAAAAGTAGCAAAATTGCCGATATTTTGTCAATATCTTCATAATTTCTCACCCAACTTAAAAGAAAATATAGTCCATATGTAATTTTAGCTTCCTCTATCTAATAGCGCTATCATTTTTACACGCACATTGTATTGCATTGTACGCGCGAGCAGAACTATGCCCATACCGCCCGGCAGTCCGTAGTGAATTTCATGCCCGCAAATATGACCGATCAGAGGAATCGAGACATGCGGTATATTATACAAATAATGAATGTTTATGAGTGCAATGGACAGAATATTTTATGAGGTGAAAGATGAAATGATCCATTCAACGAGGCGGAGCCGAGTTGAACGGATCGAATTTCATCTTTCACCGAATGAAATATTTTGTCCATTGCACGAATGAAAAAAACATTCATTATTTGTTTTATATGACACCTAAAAATCTTTCTCATTTGACATTTTATGCATTAAGAAACAATGCATTAAGAAACAAGTGGAGGTGTCGTAGTCGAACGGTTTACAGCGCTTGCCTGGAAACGCGAAGGTTGGGGGTTATTCGCTGTTACGGCACCTATGTCCTTTTTGTTGTAAAAAATATAGCAACTTTCCTTTTTTTTAATTTACTAGCGCGCGAAGCTAGCGACCAAAAATAATTGTGCCTTTCCGTTGTGAAAATATCATAAAAATAACGTATTTCGGCATATAATGACTGGAATATGAGGATATTCGGGCACCTCACTCCCTGAATATGAGGTGTGAGTTGCCGGAATATCTGCACTTTCAAAATCCGGGGGAGGGAGGGGGGGGGGGGATTGGCTGCAGCAGCCCCCCTTCTCGTACGCCTATGCCTAGGCCTAAGTTAAGTACACAGTTGCGATTGATTTTAACTTTAAATTGTTTCAAATAAATCGCTTCAACTCCTTATAAGGCGGGTCACTGGTTGATAAAAGCCATTAAAGGACAAGTAACCCCACGTGATATTCTAGATGCACCTATTGTCTGCTACGTCTTTCCATGGAGGCTGCCATTTTGTGCATGACACGGATCATTAGGTACCATATGCATTGATAATAGCCTACCTTTACAACAGATACGTCGCTTTGTTCTGATTGTATTACGATTGTTATTGGCCATGGGCCTAGATAATTGACGACCCATGAGTTCTAATAGCCATCCTGTAAAGCAGATTCCTCGCTTTGTTTTGGTATTGTTACGATTGTCTCCGTCCTTGACGTCAATTCTCCGTCCTTGACGTATATTTTTTATGAAGTATATTTTTTATGAACAAATTAAGACCTTTTAAAAAATATATAAAACTAAACTTACATTTCAGAATATGTGACTTTATCTAATATATATTTGTCCTCTAAAAATCAATTACAAGTTAACGATGAAGGAAATTTTACTTGGGATGAAAAATATGTTCGTGTACACATAAAGTAATGGCAGCCCCCTTATTATTGCTAGCAGACGATAACTTGGCTGGAAAATAGTGATTTATATCTATATCCTGTGTTTTTACATGAAATTGCATGTATCAAATAAGAGGCATATACTACACCATTCAAAATAAGCTAATTCATACGCTGAGGTTAATTTCCCTTTAATTTAGGTCAGAATGTGTAATTCCTTATTTCTATTTTTTACGATGAGGATTGTTTTACTCTCAATGTCTTTTAGTGTTTTGTAATTCGTTATGCTTGTAAAAGTTATTTCAAACTTCAGGTCAGCGGTTGTAACTGTTAAAAACGCAGACTGTGCAGTAAAATGAAGCAACTTATTAGAATCAAATTTATTATGCTGTAAGCAGCTGTATAAAATGAAAGATTTTCAGCCATGTTTAGAAATGATGGTATTTTGGCAAAGTTAAAGAACATAATTCCTTATTTCTATTTTTTACGATGAGGATTGTTTTACTCTCAATGTCTTTTAGTGTTTTGTAATTCGTTATGCTTGTAAAAGTTATTTCAAACTTCAGGTCAGCGGTTGTAACTGTTAAAAACGCAGACTGTGCAGTAAAATGAAGCAACTTATTAGAATCAAATTTATTATGAAATTTATTATAAAATTTATTATAAAATGAAAGATTTTCAGCCATGTTTAGAAATGATGGTATTTTGGCAAAGTTAAAGAACATGTTCAATGATTTTAATCTATTTATGCGGCATAGATAGTTAGGATTATTCCCTGTATGATAATTATTTTAGCCCGACTGAAAGAAAACTTAACATTTTGATCCACTATTCTTCAAATTTGGTTGTATGCACCTGACCTATATACTTACACATAATATGCCAGTATAAAGAGTTATTTTTATTCTTCAGATGCGGTGTGCTACATAGCAGTGGCTTTAACATTTTTGTTATTGCTCACTTGTTATCTTTCTTTTCTTGAATTTGGTTTTCTTAAGAAGTAGCTGCTGCACGGCTTTTGTAAAGTTCTGTTGGAATTGTAAAGTGTTTGAAAACTATCTGCGTCATAGATCATTTCAGATATGCGGCAAACAAATGCTGTATAGTTGTGTAAGCAAGGTCATTACTTACAACATACTATGCTGCATTTCATTCATTTACCTCTACAATTTAAGATTTTAATCTGTTTTAAGAAATGTTAATACTTTTGCAAGGTTATAAAACATGCTCAATGATTTCAGTCTGCCCTGCTGCATAAATTGTTTGAGATATTTTGCATTATAGTTTGGTTTTACTTTTGTTTCCTTTTATGATAATCATATCAGCCTGATGATAAGACTCCTTCTTTAAGAGAGATTGAATGGATCACAAGTATTTGTTTAAATGTAGTTTGCTCATTCTTTTCTCTCTGCCAATAATAACCTAATCTTTGATATTTGTTGCTGTGTTGTACAAACTCTGAGACATGGGGTCCATATAGAAAGTAAAGAAAGTACATAAATGTATGTGTTCAATATATGTGACCCGACGCCTCAAAACCTACAATAAGTCGCAAAAATTATTATTTTTTGTTTTATACATTTCCAATGGTATATCACTTGCCTATTTTACTCAATGAGAACACCTTTAAATATCACATTTAGAATCAGTATGTAACCAGCAATCAAGAACTCCTATTCAGAGAAAATTGCCATTTAAGTTCGGAACAAACATGACAAAAGAGTGCTAAATCGTCGCTCTTTGTGTGCGCCCAAGTAAAACTGGGTATTCAAATGGCCATAGCAACCAGTGTGAAGGGATTATCAGATTAGGCTGAATTTTGGCAAGCTGCCCCAGGAGGATCTATTAATTACTCACTCCAAAAAATCAATTTAATATCTTTAGAGGTAAAGTAGTAATTTGGCATTGAATGAAAGTATTACAAAAGCTCTCCAAACATTCATTAACTCGACAGGTGAAAAAAGGAGTCATTTTAAAATGCCCCCAAAACATATTTCTAAGTCGAATTACGACTCACAAACTTGAGACATGATAGAATGATAAGAAAACTACCCATTTCTATCAAAAACGGAAAATCGACTGATCCAAGCAAATTTACTATTTTGGGCTGTTTGCTACGTTGTGGTCCGTGCGACTTATTGTAGGTTTTGAGGCGGCGGGTAACATATATGATCAATTCTAATCATGCTCCTGGCTAGCACAGCTTCAAGTTTATCTGAGCCTGTTTTCTTTGCCAGTTAGCTGGTGTTAGGATGTTGTATTGTGCCTTGTAAGGTCTTTCAATTTTATTATCATTGCCTTTAATACAAAGAACTTAAATTTCTAAGCAAATTTGTGTTTGATAACATTTCTATAAAATGCAATTTTTTGATATTTTTTTTGAAGGATGCTACGTGTTTGCATAATTACCTGCCTGTACATACTTAATCCACCGACTTACATTGAGCCTTTAATTAGATTTTATATTAATTCTTTAATCTGCCGGCATTAATTAATGTTATTGCTTTTTTTCCTCGTTTCTGTATTCTTGTGTACTTCAATAAATTTTGTATCTTTATCTGGTCACTGTGTGAATGAATAAATTGGATATCTGAATTTTTAGATAACTTTTTGTTCTTTACCAGAAAACATGTGTCTTCGGATTGGAAAGTGTTTTTGTATGATAACTGAGAAGTTGCCTACGTAGGGACTACTGTTTCATGTACAAGGAATTTTTTTTTGACTTCTCAATATATGTTTTTGCTATTCATGTTATAAATGTAATATGTAAATACTTTGTATTATTTATTAGATTCTAGATTTCCTTATAGTGAATTTAGTTATACATGTACATTTATACATCATTTAGGAGAAGATAAGGAAGATGTACATGTATATGATACGAGACAATGCCTGTATATCTTGCAGCTCTATTTCTATGCAATTGTATATCCTGCCATCTTGCTGTTAGACTGAATGGTGCATGTATGATTCGCTGGTAATGTAGACTAGGTTGAGCAGTACAACCTTTGAAAGGTAATCTGTAACTTTGTGGAGGCTTGATAAAATCTGAGCTGCATGGCCCTATTAATGCTATCAGGGTATGTAATATGTTGTAAAAATGAAGCCCTGAAAAATGAATGTTAAACGCACCATCATGTGCTTCACAAAAAAGTGAAAATCTGCAAGTGACTGGAAATGCCAGACCAGTGTTGGACTAAAGCATACCCCAGTACGGTTTCATGAATGGCAGTATTCGGTCTTAGATATCTTGCAAATAACATCAGCATTATATATGTATTGCAAAACCTCTTTATTTCTGGCTGTTTATTTATCCTTCTGAACATCATTATACAACACAAACATCAAAATTCAACAATTTATAAATCAAACCTCCACAAAGTTACCGATTCCCTTTAAGGTAGCTTGTTTATGATGAATGAAAACATTTTCCAACAAATCTCTAGGAAGAAGAGATACATGCATTAATATGATCAGCAATATGAGTTGAATAAAAAAAAATTCCTGAGTAATTAGCTTTAACAGAAAACAGAAAACATGGATTTTGTTTCCGACTTGCTGTGGTTTATTCTTTGGTGACATCATTCCCAGGCACATACTGAAGTTTATTACATTGCACTATACAGAGAGCCCCTGAAAATAGGCAACCAAAGTATATGGTAAATTACTCAGTAATTCCAAATTATATTTTGGTTAATGTACACATTATTGGAAAGCTTATTTTCTCTTCGTCCATATGACATAAAGAATATGACCAATAAGTTACGCTTGACCAATTTATTTTGAATTCTCGAGTTATTTACTAATGAATTCTTGTTTCCCTTTTTAAGGGACACCCTGTATTTATGTAACAGTACAATATTATTTTTGATATGCTTGGAAAATGATTATAATAATACTTGACCAGGTGTTTGGGTATTTCAGATTGTGTGTATGAAACTTGCAGTTTCTTTTGAAATGCAAATATATTTTCAAAGCATATTGATAACCTTTGAGATTTAGAATCTTTTAGGTTCTGTTGGAATGACCCGATCATAGGCCTATGCATGCACTTCTTTATACATTTTCGAGAACTTGTCTTTCTCTTTAATTCCTTGAATGTGCCTTATTTCCTTCTTGAATGTTTATGAACTCAAAGCTTTCCAAACTTCATGATTCTTAAGTGTGAATCAAATTCATCATTTTATTTTCTACTACGCATTGAAACTTAGACTACTCCCAAGTAGTGATCTATTAAATATACATCAAATTATATATGTCTTGTACTTTGTTGGTGCAACGTAGGTTTGTCTTTTGTATTAAATATATTTTTTGTTTGTTTTATTTACAGTACTAGTATTTGTAGGTGCTTAGCAGAATCATATGCGATGACATTTTGCTTCCTTAAAAATGAATGTTAAAAAGATTATGCAAATTGGCAAATGTCACATTTTTCTGATTAAAAAAAATAGTTGATTTCGACATATGTGTAAATCTCATTCATGCAAATAAACTACATGTACATTCAAAATTGGATTATTGTACATGGCATACACATGTATTTGCTGTTTGTATAATGTAACATTTTGTAATCTGTTTATTGAAGATCAGTTCATTCTACATGAAAAGATAAAATAATCAGATTAATGTAAGTTTGAGGAAGAATATTTTACATTATCTTGGGGCATCTAGAAGATAGAAAAAGTCTCTCCTTTTAATCTGCATGCGAGATTGATAAAGAATATATGAACAAATTCCAGGCTTTGTGAATCTTTTTCCTTGTGCTTCTGTTGATTGGCTGGTTGCTTCTTTGGCTTAAACTGTGCTTGTCACGTCATGCAGAATTTTTTATTTATGCAAGAGCGTGAATTTGAAGTCTCGGAAGTCTTCATTCGAGACACATAACTACAAGTCTTAATCTTTGTCAGTCGGGTTTTGCTCAAATAAGACACCATCGTTCTGGCCATCATTACATGTAATTCTTATTAGATGTTTCAAACCAGCACTGATAAGAAAAGAAAACAAGAAACGAAAAAGTCCGCCTATGAAAGGACCCAATCTCATGCCTTTGTTTATATTTCATTCTGCCTTTAAGGGTATACCCGTATACACCTGTACAAATATTGGTTCTTTTTAAGTGTGATGAATATCACATAAAAAATTTGCAGAGCAACTACGCTATTAATTGATGCTTATCAAATATCAGGAAATTAGTAAAGAAAGAGAGAGAGAGAGAGAGAGCGAGCGAAAACGTGCGAGAGAGAGAGAGAGAGAGACAGGGAGAGCGAGGGAGAGGGAGAGAGAGAGAGAAAATGAGAGAGTGAGGCACAGATAGAAAATATAGGTAGTCGTACAGTATATTTTCTTTTCGTATTCACAGAAACAACTTCTGTAAAAAATGTTACTTTAAATAATTATATTTGGCTTTTGAACATAATAAACATTGTGCCTGTAAGATCCTGCCTATCCTTGCCCTTAAATTTGCTTTCCTCTACAGTACTGATCTTTTACAATTATTGATATCTCAAGCAAACGGAGTAAGGGTCAACTGAACAGAAAGTTTCATTCTTTTTCAAGTTATGATATGGAATCTAAATGAATTCACTGTAAGGTATTCATTACCACATCTAAAATGAACGGGGGGGGGGGGGGGGTGGTGACAAAAGAAAAGTCCGAATTAAAAGCACTCACAGAGTTGTATAGCTTTCTAAAAAATGATAGCTGTTGGTGTCTCTAACATTTTTTCCTCAAGTGCTTAAAAATTATTGCTATGCTATTTGTCTAATTGATTGCAAAGTGGGAGTCAGTTATTAAAGAGAGACCATCTTCAACGCCAATATATCAAAGACCCTTATGCGATTCCCGTGATAGATATCAAAATATGTGACACGACGGAGCACTCATATTTCCCCCTAAAATATGTCAAAACCACGCTTGCCCAAGTTTTTGAGTTGAATGGTTATCAGAATGTTCATTGTGCTGGGGATCTATCATGCACTCGTCGCTTTAATATATAGCCTATAAAAACAACAAATTTTGTTCCAATCTTAGAACCTTAAACTCTTAACTCAAGCCCAAGTGTGAATCTCACTGACCTTGGGAAATTTAGGGCACTATAAGAAATTTCCCCTCCCCTACAAACAGTTTACTTTCATTTATTCGCAAAAGTTATTTTAATTGGGGACAATTTTGACAATTTTCTAAGGTCTCATATAATGAAAATAAAATAGTAATAAACATGTAATTATGATTCCGTTTATTCAGAAAACATCTAACAAAAACAAAAATTAATGATTGAACATTTCGGGTGGAGTCTGAGCTTGCACAAAGCTGATCGTAAAAAAATACATACGAACGAAGGGTAAATAACCGCAATAAGGAACTTGGGTTTACTAATCACCAAAACCGATTCGGCTTTTATGCACGTGCAGATGAATCAAATGTTCGTAAATACAAAAATAAAAAAAGAAATAAAAACAATGCATGCCTTCAGACCAGACCATGATTTTAGTATATTGAAAACTGTGAAGCTGAACGGACTATGGAGCGCACACTGACACCATTGTGCTTTATATCTTTATTAATCCCATCTAGTCCACTTGACTCTCTTATACAGCCAACAGTGAACCTTGAAGAGTTCTAATCGTAAGTAGTCAAAGAACATTTTCAGTTTTGTTGCGACTGATCGGATCGCAGTCATAAGCTACAGTACAGCACACTACACCATCCTATCAAAAATCAGTCGCATCGCAGTCGGATCGTACAGTGTGCGCCGGGCTTATATATGTGAGGTTTTGTTTTATTTAAATGCAAATTATGCAAATTGCTCAAAGTTGCTTTGGGGGCAACAAAGCTGACATTGTCCGGAGACAACATGGAATCACAAATTCCCCCCAAAACTTAAACGGACAGAACTTTTCTAGGTTCATAAAATGTCAAGTCGACTAATCCCTCTTCCTTTTGCATGAAGATCATGCATGAAGCCTCAGAAGAGGTATGGAGTTATAGACAAGTCAAAGAACAATACACATACAGTGAATTATGTATACAATCAATCAATATTACTTGACAAATGAATTTCATGTCATAGTAATATTGTTATCTTTCGTTAGCTCATTTATTTTGCTGACATGTTCTTGAATCTTGGATTTGTTGCACCAAAAGCTTCAATGACCCCTGCCCTGGGTGGAGTACTGGTAGTGGTAGATGTACTTAAACGAAACGACACATCATACTGATATTGTTTACCTAAGCTTACACCGTCTTTTCACTTTAACCCTTTCGAGGCAATTCACCACATTTTGTGGTTTGGCTCAATGAATTTTGATTCAGAGCCCTAAAATATACCAGACACAGGAGGGAGTAGAAAGAGCAAAAGGTTTTTTTTCTACACACACTGTGTCAATTTCTGTTGCGTGACCATTTTGCGTTTGATGCCAGGAATTTTAAAAAGAAGAATAAGCTTTAAAATACTCAAATTCGCAACGTATTGAGAGGTTCAAAATAATCGCTTTCTAAAATCAAAATTGGCAAGTTTTCCACTTTTCGTCAAAGTTCCCAACCATGTATGTTGTTTTCAAAGACATTACATACCATGCAGCAGTAAAAGCAAATTATTATTGTTGCCAATTTGAAAAACAAAATGTGATCAATTTTGCCCTTAAATAATTCCTGTCCTGAAAGGGTTAAGTATGCAAAGTGCATTTCTCTATTTCTCCACTCAGTCTCATCCTTCTCCAACTCTCTCTCTCTCTCTTTCTCTCTTTCTCTCATCTCCCTCAGGATCTGTCCTCTGTTTCCTTACATTTCGGCTCCCTCACCTTCCTCTGTTACTTATGACAGAAGGAAAGCTCATAATATGACGTCAGAGTTGCTATTCCTTAACACAAGCAAAACAAAACAAAAAGATGATTGCTCTTTATCTTATTTACTAACCTGAAAAAAAATTATTAGAACTTGGAAGTAAGGATGTTTGTCTTTGATATGTTGGAGAGCACTTAACTTAAGTTGCTTATATGCGTTTCGAGCAAAAACAAACATCTGAACAATGACTGAAACTTTAGGCTTGTTAATAATACAGTGATGTAGCAGTGAACAGGCGTTTCACCATGTTCTGAAAAGTGCAAGATACAGTAGTGCACGAACAAAATAATAAAAAAATGTTGAATAGATCTACAGATAAAACAAATATTATGGTATATGGACCAAAAAGTAATTGGTTAATGCATGCCAAAATATTGTAAATCAAATCATTCGAGCAATAGGATCAGTTCGTAGAGTTAAAATGTATATATATATCCCGTAAACATTTGATTAAATTATATTACTCTCACTTTGCCATTGCCAATTGTTGAACCATATTAGGATTACGTTTTAATATGGTTTGTATCATGGTGTTTAAAATTTTGAATTGCCAGCCACATGAGTATCTATATCGTTTGTTGTCAATAAGACCAATATATACACCACCTGGTATGCTAATTAATCTTTAGAATCCCACTTGTTTAATCTTGATGTCATTTAACTGTCTATCATGGGGAAGGGGGGGGGGGGATATTCTATCTCACTTTTGATACGCAATGTTATTTCTTTATTTGTTTAGACTCCCCCTTTATGTCTTTTTAACTAGATTTAAAAAAAAACATATTGAATAAATGGGCTGTATGCCCTTGTTTTGGGGTGTTTTTTCAATGATATCTATTTTATGTATCTTTTGATAATTTTTCTTATTGCGTTGTTCTGAGATAAATCTGTTTTTGTTATGTATCGTGTATGTATATGTATGTTTTATGGTGAAGGGCTTCCTTGGAAAGCAAGCCATCAAATATTCGTATGTTGGCTTGAATGGAACTACCCTACGAAAATAAAACTTAATGAATAATTAGATAAATGAGGAATTGTTTGTTTGTTTACGTACTTTACCTTTTCTCAGTCATTATCTACGGGGTACACAATTTACAAGCACTGCTTTCTAGTGGACCTCTCCATTTCCACAGAAATAAATTAATTTCATAATTTATGTACTTATTCTACTTTTATTTTCAAAGGTATTATATTTTGTATTGATCTATCTTTATTGCAAATATAATTTTTTTTATAAAATTTGCATATATTTATTATTATGATAAATATTGTATTTCGTATTTGCATTTTGTTGGAAATGTTAAAAATAAATATGAAACAAACATAGATATAAATATATTTCTCTGTTAACCTTTTCGGTTTAATTCTCCTTAATTTTTTTTTCAAATATGAAGCCGCCCAAAGAGTACTATGATAAATTAGATATAATTATTGCCTTTGCTATCATGTTTATATAATGTCAAATTAAAGGGTCTATAATATTATACTTACTGAAAACATGTTGTGCAGAAATGTGAAAATTAATGTGCTCCATGTATTACCCTGGCATTTCCCACTACCCAACATCCTTTAACGTACCATATTCAGTTTCAAACGCAAACTTGTCTTGTTCAAATTTAAGTAACTTATTTAGGCTCTGTATGAGGCCCCAGTCATTGACGAATAGACTAAACGTGAAGAAAAGTATAGTAGAGGTGTCGTAGTCGAGTTCTTTAAACACTTGACTGGAGATGGGAAGGTCGTGGGTTCGAACCCCGGCGCGGCACTACTGTTCTTTGGCAAGACATTAATCTGCATTTGCCAATCTCCACCCAGGTGTTAAATGGGTACCGGCATGAATTAATTCCTAGAATGTTGTGAGCACGAAATCGGTAGCCTAGCTAGCTATTGGAGCGCCTTGAGCACCATTCATGGTGGATATGAGCGCTATATAAATATCCAATATTATTATTATCATTATTTATATGTATGTTTCGTTGATTTACTAAAAGACTCCATGCATGAATAGGCAAGCTCTAATGGGTTCAGAAGGTTCAGGACACGAAATCACATTGAATAACGGGACCGTTAAACGATTTTTGAAAGTAAGGGATGCTTTCACTCACTTGTTTCTTTCATCTCCATTATTTCTCTCTACCTCTCCTCCACTCTTCTTTTCTTATCCCCTTTTAACTAATCTTTCTTCATTTCCCTTCATGATTCTTTTCCACAATTTTCCTTACTATTGCTGCATGTTCTCTCTCTTTCTCTGTCTTCAGACATATACCCTCTCTTTCTTTGCGTTTTCTCTTTTCTTCCTCTCACACTCCCAGTTTTATTCTCTCCCATCTCCATATCCACTGCAAATATTTACCCCCAGCCCTCTCCCTCTTCACATTCTCCTCTTACACTCCCCTCGCTTTCCCAGCACCCACGCAATCTGTTCTTTGTTTCCAAAATACCTTTTCGTATATCGTCGCCAGAATGAAATTAAAGAAAATAACACAATTAATAACGAAGCCACTCTCAAGCATATGTCAATTAATGAACACAATAAACTAAACAATACATATTTTATGGATTAATTTCAATAAATTTTTGCCTAAAAAGCGGCAATTTTGAGTGTCGCCTTATTGTGCTGATCCACTTGTCGCGGGTGAGAAATTGCTAGGGAGGGATAACCCTTTTGGCAAATTGAATAGAAAGAAGAATATAGAATGGGGGAAACAAAGAGATGTAAGAAGAGGATACAAAGAGAAGAAACACAAGGAAATACATAAAGAGAAGAGGACAGAAAGAAGAACAAAGAAATGTGAAAGACCAAAATAAAGAATAAAAGCAATAAAAAGAATAAGAAACAAAGCAATACGTAAGAAGAAAGATAATAAGAAAAAATAAAGTAATACATAAGGAAATTTAAAGACAAGAGGATAGAAAAAAGAACAAAGAAATACAAAAGAATAATTATAAAGAATGGGTAAAACAAAAGAAATACATAAGGAGAAAAAAAAGGAATAATAAAGAAATATATGAGAAAGAAAGAAATACATAAGGAAAGGATAAAAAAGAAACTTCTTATTGCCCCCTAAAGGCGCTTTTGTCCCCAATTCTAATTTATTAATTAATTAGGAAGAATTGAACGCCTCCTACTCCCCACTTGCAACCCCCTCCACTTTCCAAATGCAAGCTGGGGTTTAGCAGAGACATATGGGGATATAAACATGTGAAATGCAGTTGTTTTACAGGGGCGGATCCAGGATTTTGTGAGAGAGAGGGCTCAATATTCAGACAATTTTAGGGGAAAAAATCAGCACGGTTTTGGGATGCATTTTTACTCCCCAAATCCTTAAGGAAATGATAAAAAAGATAAGAAAAGTAAACAAAAACATGAGAAAAAAAAAGAGACCAGGAAAAACCAAGAAATACATAAGAACAGATTGAAGAATAAATCAACCAAGTCGCGTAGAACTTCCGAGATCCGCGGATAGGTTCTTTCCAGCAACCTTTGTCATTGATGAGTTCAGCGATGTTTCGCATCTCCTGGAGACCAGCGTCCATCATTAATGAATCGACATAATTGTCCTCCTAGGTCTTCGTCTTCTTGCATCTCCATGAAGGGGTTTCCACAGGACCAATGAGTGTCGGAATGGGGAGAATGAAGAAATACATTAGGAAATATAAAGAAAAGAGGATTGAAAGAAGAACAAAGAAAGACGTAAGAATAGGAAGAAAAATGAAGATTGTGTAAAACAAAGAAATAAATAAGGAGAAAAAACAAGAGACAAGCAAAAACAAAGAAATGAAGAATAGAGAATGGGAAAAGAAAGAAATACATAAGGAAAGGATAAAAAGAGAAGAAAAACAAAGAAATACATAAACAGAAGAGGATAGAAAGAAGAACGAAGAAATACAGAAGAATAGAAACGAAAACAAAGAATAAAAGAAATACATAAGGAAAAAAGAAAGAAAGAAATATATAAGAAACAAAGAGACATATAAGAAAAGATGGTAAGAAGGATAAATGAAGAAATACATAAAGAAATTTAGAGACAAAGAGGATGGAAAGAAGAACAAAGCAATACATAACAATATAAAGAAAGATAAAGAATGGGTAAAGCAATGGGTAAATCAATGAAAAAAAAGAAGAGAAAGAATAACAATGAAATGTATTAGAAACAAAGAAATACAAATTGATACAAAATAGAAAAGGAAACTTTTGAGCGGGCACCGACAGAACTAGTGATCATTAACCGAACTCGGACGGCATCCGCCCTTATGTCGAGCGGGCTTTGCCGGACTCCCGTTTGTAACTGACGGGCGCCGGGCGACTTTTGATCACTAGTGTTCAAAGGGCTCAGCCCGAGCCCCGTCCAATATGTGACAGGGCAGATTTAAAGTGAAAAAACGCTCGACTCCCTGGCGGATTTTAAATTCGGCGACTTTGTGGGGATCTACAAATTCGGCCGGAGATAGTTGGATATGTGACGCAGGCATACACGGATATGAAACACGACTGGGTCGAATTAAGTTTCTACAGACAACGACCTTATACTACGACATTGGATTTGCTGAAGAGCACTATTCAGGGTCCATATTTTGGAAAATATTCATTATCCAATCATCTGACTTCTACACCAAATATTGTCTTGAATTCGGAGGATGAGGTGTCGAGTTTAAAGTGCAGTGTTAACGTACATTCTTATAGGCTTCTTCGGGAAATGATACTTCAGTACAAAAAATGCACTAAAGATGCGTAGTGCATAGCGCGTAATTGTTGTCAAAACAATTACGCGTTATAATTTCACTCAATTATCTGTACTCCTAACTTAACTTGTCAACTTACCAGTTTGATGGAAGATGCTATTCGCAAAGACAGGGGGTCGCCATGGGAACTATATGGGCCCTTCCTCTGCCTGTCTATTTATGGGCTAAAGATCTTATCTACCAAGCCCCTCCTTCTTTTACGTTGCATAGATGATATACAGAGAAGTGCTGCTTTCACTGATTTCGATCCATCCACCAAGTTCACTCACGACAGCTTCCACTTCCATAGCTTTCTTGGACGTAGAACTCCCTATTGGTGGGACCAGCATTATAAAATGGGTTCACTACAAACCAAATGATGCTTGCTGTTTCCTAAACTCTTCTCATCTGCCTTCGTGCAAGCGATCAATTGCCAGATCTTAGTTTGCACAACTTCGTAGACTATGCAGCACTGACGAGAACTACCAATTTTGTATCGACGAGATGGATGCCTTCTTTTACAGACGGGGATGCCCTACTGAAGTTGTCGAAGAAGCAATGCAGAAAGATTGTTCCCCAAATTCAGCACCTACCCTACAGCACCACCCCTCCCCGCTGGGGGGGGGGGGGGGGGGGAGGGAGGCACTCAGCATGTTGAGAATAAGAAGAGAGAAAACCGTTCCAAAGTACCGCTTTTTCTCCATTTCGTCGTTCCGGCCGTTCTGTCCCGTCCCGGCCCTTTTCGAAGAATATCATTTTTGGTGAAAAGTTGAAACGAGTTTCATTCCAGGTGCTTAATTCCTCCGGGATCATGGACTATGACCAAATCGTTTTCCTGCACTTCTGCGAACATTATCTATTGCATAACTTGCATTTTTTGTAGAAAGCTGTACGTAGGAGAAACGAAACGGAGACTGGCGGATCGAGTGACTGAGCATTTTCGTTCTAGTGGTCTCAAGCTTCCTATTGCTAATCACACATCAACGATCTGTTAAGTTTGAGGAAAGGAAGATTCAGGAAGAAAAGATCATCCTTCAGATTGGTATCACTACCATTTTCCGTTCCTTTCCTTCTTCGTAACTTTTCCGGCTTCCCAGCTTCTTTCTCCTTCTTTCTTGTACTTTGCTTTTGCTCTCTTCCCTTGTTTCTTTCTCTCTCTCTCTTTTTCTTCTTTCGTTTCTTTCCCTCTCTCCCCTCCTTCATTTCTCTTTTTCTTTTCTTCCCACTGTTTCTTCCTGTCTCTCTCTTCTTTTCTCTTTCTCCTTTCTTTAACTCTTTTCTTCTATGTATGGTCCCTCTCTCTCTTTCCCGTCTTTCTTTACTTTCACCACCTTTCTTACTCTCTCCTTACTTGTCTCTCTCTTCCTATGCTTTATTCCTATCTTTATTTTTCTTCTACACTGTCTTTCACTCCCCCTCTCTCTCCCTCTCTCTTATTTCCTCACTCTCCTCCCCCTCTCTCGCTCCATTCCGCACTCCTCTATCTCTTTCTTTCTCTCTTTGTGTTTCACGGAGTGATTTATTCCGTTTGTGTGTATATATGTATGTGTGGTGTGTGGGTCGGTGTGGGTCTGTTTAGCAGTATGTCCGAGGACATTTTCGGACAGAGAACAAAAAAAAAAAATCATGACAACAATGGTCCTCGGAAGCCGGACAATAGTCCCCGAACGTCGAACAATGAATTTGTGCTTTATTCCGTCGACTGTCCGAGGACGAGGAACAATAAAGGAACAATACCTGTCCTCGGAAGTAAAGCCATGTAGAGCTGCGTGTGTGTGTGTGTGTGTGTGTGTGTCTGTCTCTCTCTCTCTATGATTATATATAGATTAATATATAATCGCAAGAATTGTGTAAGAACTGTGGACCATGGGTTGTCACAAAGCTATCCATACAGAGAGTCGCGACACTGGAGGTCGCTCCTGATTGGTCAGTCATTTCATGGAGCTTCAAATAGTTCCCTCCCATAGAGAATGTACATGAAAGGGAACTATTGGGAGGGTCATGATCCGCCATGTTTTTTTGCCGTCTAATCACGAATCTGCCAATCGATTGTCCAAATTATGTGTCGTTTTGGCGAAAAAGGGGGAAAAGTAGAGGTTTTGGGAGGTTTTTCGTGAGCTGATTGGCTAACCCCCAAGTGACGTGTGAAGAGTATGAGGCACAAGATCTGCAGGCTGCTGCATGTAATATTGTACACAGAATGCGGTATTTGACCCCTCTGTTCAACGGACAATTTATGAAAAAAGGAAATTAAACAATATAATCTTAGAAGTGAATAATCATTAGCAATATATTTTCTACAAGATCAGAAAACGCATTTGCCCAAATATACAGCTCTTGTTTTGTTTTTTAGTTTTTCTTTTGAACAATGTTCTCATCCATCTGAGCATGCCGAACGAAAGTTTTGCATTGGTCTAAAACGCGTGCACAGCCGTTTTATGCGTTGTATGTACAATGTCCTACACATCTTTAGTACGGCAGTGACTATGTTCCCCTCGTACATAGCGACTGGTGAACGCTTTTGCTTTGTTTATTTCACTTTAATACGGCTTTTTTTTTCTTCACTTCGCTTTACATAGTACGGTAGTACTGACTTAGATTTTGGCTGAATTCGAGTAACTTATATAGAGAAAGGAAAAGTGCCCGCGATTCCGAGTTGGAGGACTTTTCTGAGCCATGCAGATACGAACTCTGATTTATCAGATGATTTATCAGATGATTTATCAGACCCCGAAGGCAAAGAAGCTCGAGTGGCAAGGAGAAATTCGACGATTATGTTTGACCCCCTCGCAGAATACGGTGAAGGGCCGTGGGTGAAGTAACTCCAGGGAGCTCCAACGCGTTGGAGCTCCCTGGAGTTACGGGTGAAGTAGAGCGAAAATTCTGTCTCTCGTTCGTTAGGTCGTCTTAGCTAACGAACGAGAGACAGAATTGTTGGTCTACGGGTGAAGCTGCTGCAGCTGCTGTCGTTGAAAAACAGATTGGAAGACTTGACTTCAAGTCTGACCGTTGGAATAGCTGAATCTTTTAGCTAGCTTATCCTTCTCCTCATGCCAAATTCTGAATACAGGCCATGCAGGATCCTCAAAATCATCTTCGGCAAAGTGATCGCTGCAGATTGTACTCCATGCAGTCACTTGGCCGGCCCTTGCCACTCTGCCCGCTTTAGCTTTACCCTTGCGACCCACAATTTCCGTAGATTTTCATCTTTAGGAAAAAGATGTAGGCTTACACCCCCTTACATCATCTTTAGGTGTCTTGCTACAGCCCGCAACTATACATTCGGCATAACTGATGAAACCGTGTCCTCAAATCAACGTTATTGTGAGCAATTAAACACGAAAATATGCAATGCAAATGGTCGATGCGGGCATACGCGGTATACAGGTGGGTGGAATATTTTCCTTTACTTTTCGTACGTCACAGATCACGATGTCGCTTCGATGGTTTTTTTTTAGGGGCGGGGCTTAAGACTCTGTAAATCAGCAAAAATGTACTTTTCAAATGATTATGAAATACGACTGAATGCATAAAAATGTGTGTGATAGATATTTTTTGGCTCCTGAGGACTCCTTCCTACGAAAAATAGGCAATTAATTTTTTATTTTAGTAACCCTTTAATGCGCTCTGGGTTGTGAACGAGGGTGCCGCCACGTCACGTGATCCAAGGCACACCCACAGACAACTAAACAGGTAAATAATTTTAGCTATATGAAACTTTATACTAATTATTATATTGATTTATATATATTGATCTTCCATATTGGATATTAGCAATATTATTGTCTGCAGAAATATATTACTATTACTCTTCACTTACACATGAAGTGCTATTTTGTTCCATTTTCGTCCCTCCAACATGTCGAAGAAAGCAATATGCCGAAAGCTCGACGTCCATAGATATACAGCTACTTCCTGATAGTATTGGCCATTGCCCTATGTCAATATATATATATATATTGGCCAATTTATTGGGTATTTTTCATATAATATATGTGTCAATAATTAAACATCTGAATCTGCAAATAGTGCAGAACATGCAGCGACACTAGAACTTCATGAACGTGCAAGAAGGAGATTTCCGGTTACACCATGTTGTCACGCATTTCCTGCATGGCTATATCTGTAGAAGAAAGAATCATTTGGAAAATTTAAATGATATACCAAAAATTCGTAATCACCAATTCACTATTCGTTCCTTTTTTATTACCACTCCACTTAATAGGCCTACCTGTCCGAAATATTCCCTTTTTTCTAACAAAAGTTTACCCATCTACATCCATCCAAGGATAGGTGATCGAGCATTTTTTTCACGTGTTGCAAGTAGCACACACCTACCGAAATACCTTATGGAAATATATTGCATGGGCGTTTAAAAAAAGAAAGGAAACTTAACCTTGAAAAGTTCCTGCTAAATGTCTACCGACAATGAAATTCATATATGAAAGAGTAATTCATATTTTTTCCAATGGTAATTTGTCTAGGTTTCCAGGGTAATGCATCACTAAAACACCACTGTCTTCATAATGTTGTGCAAAAATCTAGTTGGTTCACTTTCTTGTAGGCATGATGTTAAAGAGGTGCCTTTTGTGAAATGGCCTGAGAGCTCCAATTCTCATTGTGAATGGTTTTCTTTTCTCAAATTTGTGTTAATGAGATGTTATTCACCCATGCTTCAGGATTTTTGCTTTGTAAAACCAGTGCGAACCAGAATGATTACAAAAACACAAAGCATTGCAAATCAAAAACAAAAATCAAAAAGAAGGAAAATCCAAAACTCATGTACATGACTGTA
Organism: Heliocidaris erythrogramma; assembly: GCA_025617745.1. Taxonomy (NCBI): domain Eukaryota; kingdom Metazoa; phylum Echinodermata; class Echinoidea; order Camarodonta; family Echinometridae; genus Heliocidaris; species Heliocidaris erythrogramma. Next base: position 24,549,634 of record CM046857.1, on the reverse strand, counting down.
TGTGTTTGATTTGACTTTCCTGATAAAGCAAATGTCAGATTATTTGTTGAATATGGGCGGAAGATACCTGCAATACTCAGGACAAAAGAACATGTTCTCTGTGCTTACAGTCTTTTGCTTGGTCAAAGTTTATTGCTACCAAATAGTTGCATACATTGTGAAGTTCACAAGACTCTTTGTTAAGGCGTAAAACTCAATCATTATAAGATTTTTTTGACTAACGAATGGACATGAAAAGCAACCATGCTAGTTAACAAAGACATTAAAACCAAACCATGTCTAATGTGTTTTACAAGAAACAAAATTTTGCATTTAATTTTGAAGACAATGGCATTCGCTGATGCGTGACCCCGGAAACCCAAACAAGTTACCATTGGAAAGCAAGTGAATTGCTCTTTCATATAATATGAAATTCAACGCAGGTAAATGTACAGTCCATTAAAAGGACATGTTTAAAATTGGGTTTTCTTTTTTTTAAACACCCAGTATAGTGATATAGAGAAGCGGCATAGTGACGAAATATACACATATTTTGTGATAAAAGCACCGACTTTGGCTCACAGGCAGAGGCGTCGGAACGTCGGGCTCAGACAATGGAGGAGGGGGAGGGGGGGGGGGGGAATCCTTTGCCAGGTGGACAAAAGAGCCCCCCCCCCCCCCAATCCATTGTCCTAGCCCAACATCCCGACACCTCTACTCACATGTAGATATATGTGTTATAAACAAATTATGAGGACAAGTCATCTCGATTTTCGCTCCTGAGAATTGTTGCATCAGGGCTCTTTTCATTTAAACCCAGTCCAAAATCACATGTATGTGAAATCGAATCTGTCTTAAATCATGTAAATTGATATGTATAATTCAAATTTGATTGTTTTAGGGCAGAAAGAGTTTATGTGCCCAGTTGAAGAAAAAGGGGCCATTTCTATTAATCTTTAGATAACCCCACCCCCTTCGAAATTAAATGCGTGTCGTGATAGCAGCATATTTAGCTTGTAGGTAGAAATATTTATCACAAAGTGCCATGGGGGGGGGGGGGGGATGGAGATCTCCACATCTACATTTGCTTATTTTTTGGTTTGAATCATTCTCTTTTTTTATTATGTCACTTGTTGATATCAGATGTATTCATTTTGCAGTTCTAAAGAATTAACTGAGTTATTAAGATTATAAAAAAACAGAACAGGTTGGATCATGAGTGTGACACACAAACACACACACCCTCACGCAGTATTGTATTGCTTTATTTCCGAGGACAAGTATTGTTCCTCTATTGTTCCTCCGTCCTCGGACAGTCGACGGAATAAGGCATAAATTCATTCGACGTTCGAGGACTATTGTCCGGCTTCCGAGGACCATTGTTCTCATGTTTTTTTTTGTTCTCTGTCCGAAAATGTCCTCGGACATACTGCTAAACACGCCCACACCCCCCCTCCCCACACACACACGGAAATTGCAAAGCGTCAGCAGTGTTAAGATGAAAATATTGTGATCTTATAGCATCTAATAAAAGACAGTCTAGTAAATAAAAATTTACACAGATATCTTTTTTATTCGTCCAGATTAAGAAGTTTGAAGAAATCAAGCCGAACTGGGGAACATACATTCTTTGATCGTGAATTACTGAGGAGCATACATGAATACGGAATTATCACTTGGGCCTATTTTGCTGTACATATCGGTGAGTTAACACAAACTAAGTTTTTGCCTAATTAAGGCCGCAAATGACAAGAGACTGCATGGAAGTATAGGGCGTCACTGTTGAACTACGGGAAGTGACCTTGGAGATTTTAAATATATCTAAAAAAAATATGTAACATATTTAGATGTTGGAATAACAAAATAGTATGCATCCCCGCACATCAATATGAATCAACTTGCATTTGGGTTGCAGGGGACCTTTATAGGTGCTTAGACCATCTAAGTCATTAACAAAAAGGTTGTCAGCCTGATCTGACAGCCCCGTTGTCAAGTGGTCAAAACATAGCTTTTGGGAAATTTTGTGAAAATTTTCGAAACATACATTTTTAGAAAGATAATGTCATGAATAAAACTATTAACGTTGTTTCCAAACTTTGAAATGTGTCTAAAGTTACTTTTCAGGTATTTTTAGAATGCTGAGTTTGGTCAAAATGTAGGTTTTTAAAATTATTTTTTAGAAAATGCTCTTAATTGCAATAGGGAAAGGAATTTTCATTGTTTGCATATAAATAATACCAGAGATGACTTTCATGAAAAAATAGTGCAGAAAAATATAAATTCATATCAAATATAGACTTTTATTCATCTTATTTCATACGCCCTCTACGATAATCATGAAGCATTGTCTTATGATGATGTCATTGCAGGTTGGGTAATTCAAACAAAGCTGTCACAAAACACAACACAATGATAGGTTCAAAGTCAGACAGTCAGCCGAGTGCTAAACCAAACTCTCAGTCCCATATCCCATTCCCAGTACGGGAAAGAAAAGAAGAAAGGGACAGGGCAAAACCCAGATCCCACTCACAGATCCGAATTCTAGTGCGAAAAAGAAAGGAGGAAAGAGACAGGGAAAAGCACACTCCTATTAGTGAAACTGTAAACTTAAGTCCAGTATCTATTGATTTGATTATGTTTATTCTGTCTGTGATACGACAGTTGCCTAAGTCTATAATATCATTATAGACATAGGAAGCGGTAATTGAAGCAGGTAAATAGTTTTTGAATGCAGACGTTACCATGGAAATGATAAAAAGTCCCTCAAATAACAAAGTCCATACCAGACCTACAAATTGTACCATATGGAACGCACAAGGCTAGGCTTGACGGCGCATGGCGCAAACTTTTTATGTTCCCTCACTGACAATTTTATTAGGTATTCGCCCAGATATAATGTGCATTCAAGAAACTTGGTTCAATGATTTTAATGATTTAGCTATACCCAATTACGTTTGTGTTTGTAAAAATAGGCCGGCCACACGGCATAAGAGGCGGTCTGGTGATGTATTTAAAAAATGGCATCACTTTCCAGGTGATGGAAACACACAGGGACGCTGAATACATGAGAGTTGATATTATTTGTAAAAAGGGAATTGTCTCAATTTTCAGCTATTATATTCCTTGTAAAAAGATTGAATTGATAGATCTAAATGATATGATAAGAAATGTGTCAGGGAAGATTATACATCTGGGCGACTTTAATAGTCACAATCCTCTATGGGGGAGCAATAAATTAGATACAAACGGTAGAACTGTAGAGTCCTTTATAGAAAATAATGATTTGGTTTTAATGATGGGTCCCCTACAAGGTTAGACCCTTACTATGGTACATACTAAAATTTGGATTTGTCTTTAGTATCGAAAGACTTAGCCTGTTATACAGAGTGGAAGGTGCTATCCAACAACTTTGGCAGTGATCATAATCTGATTTGCATAAGTTTTGGACCTGCGTACAATAGATCGAAAGACATAGAGGATGCAGACATGCGATATTGATAGTCTTTTAGAAAGGTTAACTGGGAAGAGTATAGAAGATTAATTAAAGAGGCTTTGAAAAAGGAAGGATATGGAAATCTTGATGCAGATTTAAATATTCACGGCCGATACAATGTGAATGTTATGGTGATCAAGGACGCGTCAAACAGGTCCATTCGACGAGTGCAGATTGGGAGAGAAAACAGAAGGAAAGTAAATCCCTGGTGGAACAATGCTTGTCAAAAGGCTGTGCAAGAGAGAAATCTTTAAAAAAAAACAGTTAAGAAGGGGTTATGATTTAAATAACGTTAAGAAATACTTAGAAAAGAAAGCTGTTACTCAGAAGGTGATCAGGAGAGCACAATATGATTATTGGTTAGAGTACTCTCGTAGAACGAATAGATTTACAGACATTGGGAAAGTCTGGGAACAGGTTAAAGGAATGCGGGACAGTACAATGAAAAAGCACGGTTTTCACAATCTAAAATTATTGTAGATGGAAACATTTTGAAAGAATCTGAATAGAAGGCGAATGCAATGGCAACCTATTTTAAGTCGGTTGATGAATCACTTTCCGTAATTGAAAATGAAAACGAAAATACCTCGTACGATAATTCTTGAAATGATGAAACAAATGATGATTGTATCAACGATGACTTTAACATGAGAGAAATGAGGAATGTGTTAAAGGAGATGAAAAACTCCTCACCAGGTAAGGATGATATTTATTTGATTATGATTACAAATTTGCCGAACATGGCACTCGTGTATTTATTAAATTTCTAAATTCAAAATTTCCACACTGTCCAGTGGTATGAGGTTTTCAGATTCCAATTTTGAAATCCGGAAAAGATTCTACTCAAGTAACCTCTTATAGGCCGATCTCGTTGATATCAACTTTTTTTAAGTTATGGAAAAAATGATTAAGAAAATCGCCTCACGTGGTATTTAGACAAAAATGGACTATTAAATCCACTTCAGTCTGGCTTCCGCAGATATAGGAATGTCAAAGATCACTTAGTGAGATTGGAGACTGATGTACATGTTTCTTTGAGAATGAAAAAAACAAACTGTAGTGTTTTTTCTAGATTTAGAAAAGGCATACGATCAGTTATGGAAAACCGGTCTTCTTTGAAAGTTGTCTGTCTTAGGCATTGGTGGAAAAATGTTATTTTTATCAAAGCAATTCTATTGAGAAGGATTTCTAATGTGAGGATAAATAACTGTATGTCTCGCCACTACACGTTAGAAAACGGTATCCCGCAGCGTAGCTCATTAGGTCCTTTATTAATGATCTGAAGATAAAGGAAAGTGAAGTTAAATTATCTTTCTATGCTGATGACATCGCAATGTGGTATTCAAATAACGATTTGGAGCTGGCTCGCAGGAAATGACAAGAGGCACTGCGTGAGATTGAGATATGGTGTTGGGAGTGGAAGTTAAACGTTTCTCCTACTAAATCGGCGGTTCTATTCTTTACCAACAAACAAAAGAGAGATATTCTTTTAAAAATAAAAGGACGTAGTCTGTCAGTATACGAGCAGCATAAGTTCCTTGGTATGTGCTTTCTATCATTGATAAATATAAGAAAAGATTAAACTTGCTACGTTGTATCTCTGGCACCCCTTGAGGAAGTAAGTATGAGTTTTTTGATGATGATTTATAAAGGACGACATATCTTATCCGTTTTGGATTATGGAAGTGAAATGTACGATTCTGCTTGTATATATCACTGAAGAAGAAACTTGACTCTATCCAATATAGAGCCTTAAAAATTATTACAGGTACAATAAAGTGTCGTTGGAGGCTTTACAGGTTTCGACCGGGGAGCTGCCTGTGAGCCATCGTAGAGGGTTGTATCATTACTGATAAAATTAGGGTTTATTTGCTGTCTAGTACCCTAAATCACCCGACAAAAGAAATATTAGGTGATGGTTGTGTTTTAAATAGCCTAGAATGGAGGGCCAGAGAAGTACCTCTTAAACGGCGATCTTTTAGAGACGAAATGGTGGTAGAGGGCCAAACTTATTACCCAAAATCCCTAAAGGGCTCACATAAGTAATTCACGGCCCCATTCACTCACGTGTTATAACGAAGGTTGTCTATAAATCATATTTTGAACACCCCTCGGAACAGAAATCGTTTAAATTCACAGAATAGAGATAAAACATAAATATCTCTCAAATAAAGTACCTAATTTGGGCACTTTCCCGGCGTTAAAAAAAGATATTTAGGCTGAAACAAGGCTAGCCGAAATTTCAGCCCATTTGCACATAGAAACAGAGGAAGTGCACCAGTGATAAATAAATCCTTTAAAAATAATAAAAAGCTAGCCAACTTCGGCTAAGGTGTCAAATTGAAAAGAGTATGTCTATTAAACACCATTTACGCTTTTTAAATTTACTGAGGACAATCAATCGATTTTATATGAATATTTCTAATCAATTAATTTCAAATAATCTTTGCTCCGCCTCACCGGCATGCATTGCGAGCGGATGAATTACTTATGTGTGCCCTAAATGGTGTTTAACACGACCTCATGTGTCCCTCGAACACCAGGGTAAAATACAGGAAAAGGAAATGCTTCAAGTTGAAATGAAATCCATTGTTCTAGAAAGTATTGGAAATGCATAGAATGGATATTTACATGTTTATACAGATGGATCCAAACTGGAAGATGGAGAACATGAGCCGCATTTTATGTGCCTCATTACGACGTGGTGCTAAATTTTAGATTATCCCGTGTCTGCATTATGAGAGCAGAGCTAGTAGCCATACTAATGAGACTATAGTGGATAAACACATTCATGGAAGCCTCATCGATGGTAATAAGTAGTGACTCTTTGTCAGCTTTATAAATGATCGATTCATACTTTATTAGATGTGCTATCGTGAATGAAATTTTATACATAATTAATATTTTGAAGTTGAAGTTAAAGTTGAAGTTGCCTTTGCCTCAGCCTGACCCAAAACAACCATATATTGACGTAAAGCTTAGTACACAAAGAATATAATTACCCTGGGTATTCATAAATTTTCATCTCCGTTTATCCATAAAAATAAAAAAGAAAATTTTTCTTTGGTCCGCCCCCTCCCTATGGCGTAACAACAGAGGAAACTGCAGGGGATCGCTAGACGTGTGACGACATGTCATGTATACAGCTCCGAGTGCGTCTACACGATATGTCGTCATCAAATTTTCACCCCCCGCAAAGTAGCGTTCCTCAGAGACGGGGCCCTCGTCAGAAAAACCACCGGGGCTCAACATTCGGGACGCTGTTACTCATTCCACAGGAAACGGAATCTCATGAAGTTGGTTTCAATTTGTTCAGAAAATATATAGCTCCCCGTGGATGAATAAAGTGTATATTTCAAAATTCGGTCAGGCTGAGGTCTTTAATGGATTCCATCACACTGCGATATTAACGGCAACGAGATCGTAGATCGGGCCGCCAAAAAAGGAGCCATGAAAAAGTGTATAGACATAGATATACCAAACACGACAAGTGAACTAGCAGCCTCTCGTTTGATACGTTAGGCCTATAAAAAATTATGGCAAAGAGAATAGGACAATGCCGAGCACTGTAGATTTCTATATGCCTTACATAGCGACGTTACTGAGCCCATACACAGACATGGCTTGTCTCGCAGAGAAGAATGCTTCATATAACAACTAAGAGTAGGTAAATGCAGGTTAAATTATTACCTTATTCAAAATTAACCAGCATGATACTGGTCTCTGTGAAGCGTGTCAAGAAATTGAGACGATTGAACATTTTATTTTATATTGTTCAAAATACGATAAAGAGAGACGTCCTTTTAAAAAAAGGATTAAATATAATTACGAATAATCACGATCGACAGCTTTCTAACTTAGGAGATGTGATACTAACATCTTACCATACTAATGATGACCATTAATAACACCATTTTCACTACACACACACACACACACACATAAAAGTCGCTCGTGGGCTTTCCGAAGCCTACGCCAAACCTACAAAAGTGACTGGCGCGAATAATCTGAAGAGATTGAAGAGCTCCATCATACCAAGAACCAACCAATATAAAAAGATTAGTTACATTTTATTTTGAATTTTAACTAAGAACTCCCCCTTTTCCCTCTTTTTTTCTCTCTTTCCCTTTTCTTTTTTCCCTCCAATTAAGCTCAGCGGTCTAGGAATGTTATCTTTTTCTTTTTTTTCTATGTAGTTTTCTTTTTATATATTTATTATGTAATATTATATTATTCAGGGCACCTTCGCCTCAAGCTTTTGTTTTAGAGGTGTGTCCTCCAACCATGTATGTACCACGTGAATGTGTATTATGTCGTATTATGTACATTCTTTCGCTCATTTATTACTTTGTACACATATATCGAAAAGGAAATAAATGTCCTGAAAATGAAAAAATTGAAAAATTGAAAAATATGCTATTTTTACTTGCAAACATGGAAACTTGCTTGCAAGTACATTCAAAGCTTTTACAAGGGAGAATAGTGCAGGAAAATCAGAAATTTTCCAAATTCTGTTAAAAGATGGCGATATTTAATAGGTTGAGTTAGTGTCCCTGTATTAAAGAGTTGCGACAACTGGGGATTTTAACGCGATTTTGTTTCCACTATTACGTAACATTTCTATTCAGTTCCGATGAGCACCTGGGTGTTCTCAATAGAAAGAATTCGAACGCCATTTTGTTTCCAGAAAAGTGAGACGTCCATGTCGCAACTCTTTAATACATGGACACTAGGTTGAGTTTAAGGCAACTTTAAAGCGGACCTAATGTGGTTAGTTCCTGAAGAAAAATGTAAGTGTCCCAATGAACTTGATGAGAGATATATGGATGGTCTAAGTAAGTTTAAGGGGTCGAATCTCTTGTATGTAAAATGGGGTGACTATTTGCTGAGCATTATATCCAGCCATCCGTGGACCAGGAAGGTATCGATGCATCCAGGATCATTTTAAAACAGAAAATCTAAGTCATATAAAGAAGAAAACGTACTCATGAAAAAGCGGGTTATAAAAACGTCAATATACTTATGATGGTATATAAATCTTTTTCGTCAAGTTTTTGTATAGGTGCTCCTCATATCTTTCATAATTCGTTGCCTCTTTTCCCTTTCAGATTCTCAACATCAGAGATGAAAACTCGTTGTTGCAATTGTCAGCACATCCCATTCACGTTGGGATGAATGTTTGTCTACATCCCCGTTACAGTCCCTGGAACGTAACAGAAAGATCTGACATATTTCCTGGATATTCGCTGAGCAAATTCGCCGTAACCAAGTTATACAGCCGTTAGGAACGAATGAAGAGAAGCTTTGTATTTCTGTATGAGAAGTCATGAGCTTTCAACACAGCCATAAAACGAAGAAGAGAAACTTTGTACCTCTGTATGAGAAGTTGAGCTTTCAACACACTGAGTCATATAGAAACAAATGAAGAGAAACTTTTTACTTGATCTACGAGAAGTTCAGCAGTCAACTGAAATTCACCAGCTAATTGTGGTCTTTCAAGCTTACAAGTATTTTGGGTTCAGATCATTTTAGAACATTCGATCTCTTGATATGTACAAAAGTCGCAATATAACAGTGTTATCAGTGTTATTTTCAAAGTGTTATAAAAACCAATGATTAAAGACTTTTTCTTGAACAAGTTTGAGATGCAGAAGATCAGTGTAAGAGTCTTAGTAATCTCTTGTGTTATGATAATTTTCAGCAGGCAAGCTAGTTGTGATTCTGATACAAAGAATGTTAAAGAGGGGGATATTGTACAATTACACTTTTCATATCCATGTGACACTGTTAGAGTCACATTGCAGAAGAGTAACGGAGTCCCATTTTACAGTACAGATTCAGAATCCATCTCATTGCCTCCTGAACATGCAAAGAGATACACTGTCAAGAACAAAAATGAAAGTGACGATTGTTCTCTTCATCTAACCATAAATCCAGTTTTAAGAGCTGATGAAGGAACCTTCATTTGTTTTGTATATGATCATGATGATATTGATGAGATAAGTGCAATGGAAAGAATTAGATTGCACGTTGACTTACTCCTTGGTAAGGCTTCGTGTACAAGAGTAAAGTATATAGTTGATAATTGGGAAGCAATGTATTGCAGTGCTCCAGTTGGTAGTTTACCAGGTCAGATAGATTGCTATCAAAATGGGATTAGGATGCCGCCACTGAGGGAACCTGTTGAAACCAGTACGTATCTAATGCAGACCATACTTGTTCAAAATAATTCACATAATGTATTTTGCTGTACGTCCATCTTAGATCAAACTAAAGAGATGTGTGAATGCCGTGATATTGAATGGGATCTCTCTAACAACATCTTAAGCATAACAAATATCGTCCCTTGCCCTCCTACCATCACAATAGAGGGCCCAAAAGAGATCAGTGATATCCATGCTAATACCACAGCAGATCCACTTCCAATACAGACAACAGAAAGGGACAAACAAAAATGTTCTAATACTAGGGAACGTACGGAAATTTGCATATCAATTTCGGCAACGATTGCTTCTTTGGCTTGTTTAGTTGCAGTAAGTACATGTATAAAGTACTGCAGGGTTGTTAGAAGAATGAAGCAAACACAAAATAAGGAAGTCAAGGAAAACGTGCAAAAGGAACAAACAGAAAGCATCCTTCCATCCGCTGGAACAAATTGAAGTTTCAAAGTAAGTTTCTGACTACGCCAAAGACAATTTTCATTTATCCACGATTAAGTTTTAAAATCAATTAAAAAAGGGTTATAATGATCGATCCTTATAAATTAGTAGCGTATATTCGCGAGTTTATATCAATAATAAGACTGAGAATGCAGTTTCCAAAGATTAGTTGTGCCTGTGTTCGGGGGCGAATCCAGGATTTTGTAAAAGAGGGGGTTGATATATAAAATAGATTCTGACTAGCTCCCCCCCCCCCAAAAAAAAAACCAAAAAAAAAAAAATTCAGGGGTCCCGTTTTCCTCCAAAATTCTTTGACAAGCAAAAAAAAAAAATTAAAAAGGAAAAAGAAGAAAAAAAAGGGTAATCACACATCTGAGGTCCTTTTTTCCTTCATATTTCTCTGACAGGCAATAAAGAAGAAGTCTCAAAGGAAAGTAAAAAGTCATCATGTTTAAAGGAGGGGGGGGGGGGGCACAATGTACACTTTGGTTCAAAATCCGCCACTGGCTGTGTCAGGAAAACCTCTGGCAATCAAGCAAGCTGTGATGTCATAAGCTGTGATGTCATTTGTTTTGTAAGTTCGGATAAACTCTATCCCCAATAACATGATTTGAAAACTTCTTTGTGTATTTATATTATCTGCAACATCACAATGCATACATGAATATATAGGGCATACACACGAATGATATTATTGTATGTGAGGACTGTACACAAAACTTGAGAAATTTTTGTTTGGAAGCCTATCCGTATATTTCTGTTTTGTTTCTTCAACATAACAATATACAGGCGATATCTCTATTGTTGACGATGTGTCTAGCAGTCGCTTACATGTCTTTCCTTACAGGTTCAAGTGCCACTTTTTTTTTAATTTGGCATGAATTTCCTGAGTCAACAAATATTAGTGATTTACATGATGAATGAATACCATTTTCAGATCCGTTCTACCAACTGTTGCCAAATAAAGTTAAAATCTAAAAATGCAATGATATTACATAAGGGCTACTCTACTTAAAGCTCAAATTCAAATAAAAGTTTTAAAAATTGCACAGTTTTTGTTTAAAATGTTGACTTCAGGGACTATTTTCAATAAACGTCAAATTTTATTCTTACAGCTTCTCAAGAACTGTCATAAATTGTAATGGACCAGTTGCGTGGAACGATTTGCCATTTTAATTTAAGCAGTGTCCTTTGCTCCAATCTTTCAAAAGAAAATTTACATTCTAAATCATAATGTTCATGCCACTTAAATGTCAAGCTTGCCTCTTACTTACATTATTTCTCTTTGTTAAGTGATGTTATTTTGCGGTTTATGAGTTTGTAACTTATATTGTAATTTATGTATTGTGCCAGAGCATGATGGAGTAATGACGAGGAGTAGCTTTGACAGGTCAATTCAAGATTCATTTATTTTCACTCAATATAAAAAACAGCATACATGTTCAAAGTGCATAATTGCACGTAATGATCATACATATAAAATATGAAAACATAGCAAGTACATTAGGAACAAACAGTTGTATTGGAAAACAAGAGACATAAATGAGTGGGGGTTAAGATTAAAGATCTTTGGAGATCTTGGCTATTCCACCCCGTTGTGAAAATAATTGTGCCGGTATGTGGTTGCATGTACAAGACAATAGCACAAAAGAGGGCGTGGGTCGACGAGAAGGGATATACAAAGAAGAGAGTGAAGGCAAGGATAAGAAAGGATAAGACAAGATGAAAGGGAAATAGGAAGTTTTAGAGAATAGAGTAGGGAATGAGTATAATGAATAGAAGACCCTCCTAAAGGACCCACTTACATAAATGGCCTTTGCTAGTCCCGCACATCCACCCCACATCCACCCCATTACTCCATCACTTATCATCACTGTGTATTTATTTCCCATCTATATATTATTTATTGTATTGTTCTTCTTTGATTGTAATCATGTACTGTCATTTATTAATATATGTGAAATAAAGCATTGGAATTTGAATTGAATTGAATTGAATTTCCATGCTTATTAAGTAGTTTATATCATTCAGTTTATGAATGATGTACATTTTATTTGTAATCCATTAATAATGGGTAGAGATTATAAAACATTGGTTATTTGTGGAGAACACATTTATGTTGGAAACAATTTACGATTTCCTCATGTAGCTCAGTGTACTTGAGTGGATGTATAGGGAACTTATTTATTTATGGGCAAGTCCAAGATATTTGGTCATACGTCAGCAAATATTATGGAGTCCTGAACACAATTTGACTTCAAATGTATCATTACACTTGATATTTGGTCTGATCTTAGCTCTCGTAGGGCTAATAACTTTATTCAATTCAAATTCTTACTTGGCAATGAATGTACTTATCGGTAATAGCTTTTAACCCTTTACCAATCAATGCTTTTGTTCCTTTATATGTGAATATCATTGTATTGAAATTGTATTGTATTGTATTGTATTGTACCTAATTGCTGTTGACAAATAAATAAATCAGTCAACAAGTCAACTTTTGCTTCAATGATTGGGCTTCTCAATAATCGTAACCTTTGTACACGTATAAACTGAATAACTGAATAATCGAAATTAATCATAATGTATATAAATTCTAACTGGACAATGAATGTACTCATCAGTAATATTTGTTAACCCCAACCAGTCAATCTTTGCTTCATTGAATGTACTTCATAATAATCGTATAAGCTTTGTACATGTATTATATACTGATAACTGAATAATCGAAATAAATCACAATTCAAATTCTTACTTGGCAATGAATGTACTTATCTGTAACAGCTTTTAACCTTTTGCCAATCAATGCTTTTCTTCCTTTACGGTGAATATCATTGTATGGAAATGTATTGCACTTAATTGATGTTGATAAATGAATGAATCAATCAGTCAACCAGTCAACCTTTGCTTCAGTGAATGTACTTATCAATAATAGCAAGCTATGTACATGCATATACTGAATACCTGAATAATCCAAATTAATCACAATTCAAATTCTAACTGGGCAGTGGATGTACGTTAATATCAGTAATAATTTTTCACCTTTTACCAACTAACGCTTTTCTTCCTTTATATGTAAATATAATTGTATGAAAATGTATTGTACTTATAATTGCTGTTGATATAAATAAATAAGTCAGTCAACCAATCAATCAATATAAATTACCCTTTTTTCATTTGTCATTTCGTCTCCTTTATCTATGTACATTATTTGAATATAAAATAAATGAAAAAAAAATTATTAAAACAAGAAGATCCCCCCCTAAACTTGGAAATCGTAACATGAAAACTGATAGAAAATACGTAGAATTTTGTAAATATAGCATGTATGGTTATAATGCAATATGTCTGGTCTGAGCCTTTTGGCAGAATCGATGCCCCTTGTTCATGCCTGCTTTCATCACGGATACTCCATTTTCATACCTTAGTCACACAGACAAGACCGATAGCATATAATGATATATACGATATTTGAAATATCCAAAACATTTTCTTCCAAAAAAAATAAATATGAGTATACCAAATACTTTATATATATTTATATAATTATGTTGTTATGTATATTTGTGGCTAGGTATATAGATGGTTTTTATTGACTATTATTGTTACTTATAATTTTTATCAGGGCCTCATGAAAGCCCACCACTATTAGTGGTAATGAGTTACCATGTCTAAATATCAGAAATAGATAAGTAAATAAATAAATAGATAAATAATATACAAATGTTGACTGCTTTGAGGGGCACGGTGAGAACTATGGCCCGAGGTGAGCTCATACAAAACCGTGCTATGCCCCGAGACGACAGTCGAGGGCCTTGGTTTATACCGTGACGCGAAAAAGAAGCAGTCAACATTTGTTTTATATCCCACATCCTTCGTTAGCTCAGAAATTCATTTCAAAGACAGATGAAATACGGTACCGTAACGTAATTCTCATCCATCGTTTTTTTCGAAATTTCGTTCGGTGTATGATGGGGTGACCATATTTCGCGCACATTCAAATTTTTATTAGAAATGTGATATTCGATACTTGATTTCTCATATTCTACAATAATTTATTTATAAAGTTTTATACCAAACGGAAAGCAAAATTCTGGACTAAAACTTGATTCAACAAGAACATTAATCGACGAAGAATTTCCGGAAATATCGCGATCTCAAAACCCAGTGTCGGATCGCAACACACTGAAAAAAAAAGGGCATAAAAACCACGAGACCTAAGTTCGCGCACGTAAATTAACATCTAAGTTATCCAACGTAGCGGTCCAGCAAAGGGAAGATAATTGCATCATTTGTAAGACAAAATATCATACAATCATTTGGTATCACGTTTTACCTACAACTTTGATGACATCTTCTATCAAAATGAGGATTTTTGGACCGTTGTCGGTAACTTCATATTTTTCGGAAACTGACGCAAAAAGTAGCAAAATTGCCGATATTTTGTCAATATCTTCATAATTTCTCACCCAACTTAAAAGAAAATATAGTCCATATGTAATTTTAGCTTCCTCTATCTAATAGCGCTATCAGATTTTCGAAATCTTTTGTATTTTTTTAGATATTGCCCTGTGCGCGAACTTAGGTCATGCGCGAAATATGGTCACATCACCATACATGTATGGTGCCGGTTGCGCCCCTGCGATATCTTATCTAAATTGCCAAAGCTATAAGCGCGCATTGCTTTGCATTTTTACACGCACATTGTATTGCATTGTACGCGCGAGCAGAACTATGCCCATACCGCCCGGCAGTCCGTAGTGAATTTCATGCCCGCAAATATGACCGATCAGAGGAATCGAGACATGCGGTATATTATACAAATAATGAATGTTTATGAGTGCAATGGACAGAATATTTTATGAGGTGAAAGATGAAATGATCCATTCAACGAGGCGGAGCCGAGTTGAACGGATCGAATTTCATCTTTCACCGAATGAAATATTTTGTCCATTGCACGAATGAAAAAAACATTCATTATTTTTTTTATATGACACCTAAAAATCTTTCTCATTTGACATTTTATGCATTAAGAAACAAGGGTTCATAATTCCTGGTAAAAAAGGCGAATTCATCAGGAGCAGAGGTGTAGCAACGGGGGGGGGGGGGGAGGGCACGCCCCCACCACTCCCTCATCGGATGGCGAAAAAATAAGAAAAAAAGAAAGAAAATGGAATAGGAAAGAAGACGGTTGGACCCCTTCCGGCAACCCCCCCCCCCAACCCTCTTCCACCAGCGGCGTCTTAGATTAGCTTTAAGATTATTCCAAAAGACTTGTGCCTCCAATGGTGCCAGTGCTCCCACAATGGCTAGACTCTAGCTACGCCACTGTTAAAATTTAGGGTAACGATAGGATATTATGGTTTTAATTGCCATCTTCAAAAAGCGGATCTCTTTTCGACGAAAAGCACCTCCCCCACCCCCTCAATGAATAAAAAAATGAAATGGAGACACAAAACTGGGAAGGTTTATAAAAGAGGAGAGGAGAAGAGAAAAGAGACGAAAATAAGAGGACGAGATTAGAAAAATCGAATAAGTGTTTATGTGTGTGTGTGTGAGGGTGCGTTTGTTTAGCATTATGTCCGAGGACATTTTCGGACAGAGAACAAAAAAAAATCATGACAACAATGGTCCTCGGAAGGCGGACAATAGTCCTCGAACGTCGAACAATGAATTTATGCCTTATTCCGTCGACTGTCCGAGGACGAGTAACAATAGAGGAACAATAGTTGTCCTCGGAAGTAAAGCCATGTAAACGTGCGTGTGTGTGTGCGTGTGTGGAGGTGTCGTAGTCGAACGGTTTACAGCGCTTGCCTGGAAACGCGAAGGTTGGGGGTTATTCGCTGTTACGGCACCTATGTCCTTTTTGTTGTAAAAAATATAGCAACTTTCCTTTTTTTTAATTTACTAGAGCGCGAAGCTAGCGACCAAAAATAATTGTGCCTTTCCGTTGTGAAAAATCATAAAAATAACGTATTTCGGCATATAATGACTGGAATATGAGGATATTCGGGCACCTCACTCCCTGAATATGAGGTGTGAGTTGCCGGAATATCTGCACTTTCAAAATCCGGGGGAGGGAGGGGGGGGGGGGGGATTGGCTGCAGCAGCCCCCCTTCTCGTACGCCTATGCCTAGGCCTAAGTTAAGTACACAGTTGCGATTGATTTTAACTTTAAATTGTTTCAAATAAATCGCTTCAACTCCTTATAAGGCGGGTCACTGGTTGATAAAAGCCATTAATTTAGGTCAGAATGTGTAATTCCTTATTTCTATTTTTTACGATGAGGATTGTTTTACTCTCAATGTCTTTTAGTGTTTTGTAATTCGTTATGCTTGTAAAAGTTATTTCAAACTTCAGGTCAGCGGTTGTAACTGTTAAAAACGCAGACTGTGCAGTAAAATGAAGCAACTTATTAGAATCTGTACAAATTTATTATGCTGTAAGCAGCTGTATAAAATGAAAGATTTTCATCCATGTTTAGAAATGATGGTATTTTGGCAAAGTTAAAGAACATGTTCAATGATTTTAATCTATTTATGCGGCATAGATAGTTAGGATTATTCCCTGTATGATAATTATTTTAGCCCGACTGAAAGAAAACTTAACATTTTGATCCACTATTCTTCAAATTTGGTTGTATGTTGCTTTTAATCAATTAGCGATTACACCTGACCTATATACTTACACATAATATGCCAGTATAAAGAGTTATTTTTATTCTTCAGATGCGGTGTGCTACATAGCAGTGGCTTTAACATTTTTGTTATTGCTCACTTGTTATCTTTCTTTTCTTGAATTTGGTTTTCTTAAGAAGTAGCTGCTGCACGGCTTTTGTAAAGTTCTGTTGGAATTGTAAAGTGTTTGAAAACTATCTGCGTCATAGATCATTTCAGATATGCGGCAAACAAAATGCTGTATAGTTGTGTAAGCAAGGTCATTACTTACAGCATACTATGCTGCATTTCATTCATTTACCTCTACAATTTAAGATTTTAATCTGTTTTAAGAAATGTTAATACTTTTGCAAGGTTATAAAACATGCTCAATGATTTCAGTCTGCCCTGCTGCATAAATTGTTTGAGATATTTTGCATTATAGTTTGGTTTTACTTTTGTTTCCTTTTATGATAATCATATCAGCCTGATGATAAGACTCCTTCTTTAAGAGAGATTGAATGGATCACAAGTATTTGTTTAAATGTAGTTTGCTCATTCTTTTCTCTCTGCCAATAATAACCTAATCTTTGATATTTGTTGCTGTGTTGTACAAACTCTGAGACATGGGGTCCATATAGAAAGTAAAGAAAGTACATAAATGTATGTGTTCAATATATGTGACCCGACGCCTCAAAACCTACAATAAGTCGCAAAAATTATTATTTTTGTTTTATACATTTCCAATGGTATATCACTTGCCTATTTTACTCAATGAGAACACCTTTAAATATCACATTTAGAATCAGTATGTAACCAGCAATCAAGAACTCCTATTCAGAGAAAATGGCCATTTAAGTTCGGAACAAAAGAGTGCTAAATCTTCGCTCTTTGTGTGCGCCCAAGTAAAACTGGGTATTCAAATGGCCATAGCAACCGGTATGAAGGGATTATCAGATTAGGCTGAATTTTGGCAAGCTGCCCCAGGAGGATCTATTAATTACTCACTCCAAAAAATCAATTTAATATCTTTAGAGGTAAAGTAGTAATTTGGCATTGAATGAAAGTATTACAAAAGCTCTCCAAACATTCATTAACTCGACAGGTGAAAAAAGGAGTCATTTTAAAATGCCCCCAAAACATATTTCTAAGTCGAATTACGACTCACAAACTTGAGACATGATAGAATGATAAGAAAACTACCCATTTCTATCAAAAGCGGAAAATCGACTGATCCAAGCAAATTTACTATTTTGGGCTGTTTGCTACGTTGTGGTCCGTGCGACTTATTGTAGGTTTTGAGGCGGCGGGTAACATATATGATCAATTCTAATCATGCTCCTGGCTAGCACAGCTTCACGTTTATCTGAGCCTGTTTTCTTTGCCAGTTAGCTGGTGTCAGGATGTTGTATTGTGCCTTGTAAGGTCTTTCAATTTTATTAACATTGCCTTTAATACAAAGAACTGAAATTTCTAAGCAAATTTGTGTTTGATAACATTTCTATAAAATACAATTTTTTGATAATTTTTTGGAAGGATGCCACGTGTTTGTATAATTACATGCCTGTACATACTTAATCCACCGACTTACATTGAGCCTTTAATTAGATTTTCTATTAATTCTTTAATCTGCCGGCATTAATTAATGTTATTGCTTTTTTTCCTTGTTTCTGTATTCTTGTGAACTTCAATAAATTTTGTGTCTTTATCTGGACACTGTGTGAATGAATAAATTGGATATCTGAATTTTTCGATAATTTTTTGTTCTTTACCAGAAAACATGTGTCTTCGCATTGGAAAGTGTTTTTGTATAATTGAGAAGTTGCCTACATAGGGAATACTGTTTCATGTACAAGGAAATATGTTTTTGATTGCTCAATATCTGTTTTTGATATTCATGTTATAAATGTAATATGTAAATACTTTGTATTATTTATTAGATTCTAGATTCCCTTATAGTGAATTTAGTTATACATGTACATTTATACATCATTTAGGAGAAGATAAGGAAGATGTACATGTATATGATATGAGACGATGCCTGTATATTTTGCAGCTCTATTTCTATACAATGGTATATCCTGTCATGTTGCTTTTAAACTGAATGGTGCATGTATGATTCGCTGGTAATGTAGACTAGGTTGAGCAGTACAACCTTTGAAAGGTAATCTGTAACTTTGTGGAGGCTTGATAAAATCTGAGCTGCGTGGCCCTATTAATGCTATCAGGGTATGTAATATGTTGGAAAAAATGAAGCCCTGAGAAATGAATGTTAAACGCACCATGTGCAAGTGACTGGAAATGCCAGACCAGTGTTGGACTAAAGCATACCCCCAGTACAGTTTCATGAATGGCAGTATTCGGTCTTAGATATAATAATAATAATAATAATAATACCTGGCATTTATAACGCCATTTTCCCATAGTGGCCCAAAGCGCTCACTATTCATTTATATATACACATAGCATTACAAGACGATGAAACACACACCAAAAAAAAAAAAGTAGGACGGTTTTCTAAAACAAGTGGGCTTTAAGGGACTTCTTAAAAGAATCAATGGAAGGGGATTGTCTTAAAGTTGAGGGAGTTTGTTGCATTCTTGCAAATAACATCAGCTTATATATGTATTGCAAAACCTCTTTTATTTCTGGCTGTTTATTTATCCTTCTGAACATCATTATACAACACAAACATCAAAATTCAACAATTTATAAATTAAACCTCCACAAAGTTACCGATTCCCTTTAAGTAGTAGTTTTGAGTCGTGTTTATGATGAATGAAAACATTTTCCAATGAATCTCTAGGAAGAAGAGATACATGCATTAATGATCAGCAATATGAGTTGAATAAAAAAAAAAATCCTGAGTAATTAGCTTTAACAGAAAACAGAAAACATGGATTTTGTGTCCGACTTGATGTGGTTTATTCTTTTGGTGACATCATTCCCAGGCACATATTGAAGTTTATTACATTGCGTTATACAGAGAGCCCCCTGAAAATAGGCAACCAAAGTATACGGTAAATTACTCAGTAATTCCAAATTATATTTTGGTTAATGTACACATTATTGGAAAGCTTGTTTTCTTTTCGTCCATATGACATAAAGAATATGACCAATAAATCACGCTCAACCGATTACTTTTGCATTCTTGAGTTATTTACTAATGGACACCCTGTATTTATATAACTGTACAATATTATTTTTGATATGCTTGGAAAATGATTATATAATACTTGACCAGGTGTTTGGGTATTTCCGATTGTGTGTATGAAACTTGCAGTTTCTTTTGAAATGCAAATATATGTTCAAAGCATATTGATATCCTTTGAGATTTGGAATCTTTTAGGTTCTGTTGGAATGACCCGATTATAGGCCTATGCATGCACTTCTTCGTACATTTTCGAGAACTTGTCTTTCTCTTTAATTCCTCAAATGTGCCTTATATCCTTTTTGAATGTTTATGAACTCAAATCTTTCCAAACTTCATGATTCTTAACAGTGTTTAATTGTCAATCAAATTCTTCATGTTATTTTCTACTAAGCATTGAACTTAGACTACTCCCAAGTAGTGATCTATTAAATATACATCAAATATATATATATATGTCTTGTACTTTGTTGTTGCATTATATGTTTGTCTTTTTGTCTTCTGTAAAAATATATTTTTTGTTTGTTTTATTTACAGTACTAGTATTTGTAGGTGCTTACAGGTAGCAGAATCATATGCGATGACATTTTGCTTCCTTAAAAATGAATGTTAAAAAGATTATGCAAATTGGCAAATGTCACATTTTTGTGATGAAAAAAATAGTTGATTTTGACATATATGATTGTGTAAATCTAATTCATGCAAATAAAGTACATGTACATTAAAAATTGGATTATTGTACATGGCTGTTTGTATAATGTAACATTTTGTAATCTGTTTATTGAAGATCAGTTCATTCTACATGAAAAGATAAAATAATCAGATTAATGTAAGTTTGAGGAAGAATATTTTACATTATCTTGGGACATCTAGAAGATAGAAAAAGTCTCTCCTTTTAGTCTGCATGCGAGATTGATAAAGAATATATGAACAAATTCCAGGCTTTGTGAATCCTTTTCCTTGTGTTTCTGTTGATTGGCTTCTTGCTGTTTTGGCTTAATCCGTGCTTGTCATTTTTTATTTATGCAAGAGCGTGAATTTGAAGTCTCAGAAGTCTTCATTCGAGACACATAACTACAAGTCTTAATCTTTGTCAGTCGGGTTTTGCTCAAATAAGACACCATCGTTCTGGCCATCATTACATGCAATTCTTAATAGATATTTCAAACCAGCACCGATAAGAGAAGAAAAAAAAATAGAAAAAGAAACGAAAAAGTCCGCCTATGAAAGGACCTAATCTCATGCCTTTGTTTATATTTCATTCTGCCTTTAAGGGTATACCCGTATACACCTGTACAAATATTTGTTCTTTTTAGCATTTCTGCCCTTAACATGTACCATTATAACTGAATAAATGTGATGAATATCACATAAAAAAATTGGCAGAGCAAATACGCTATTGTTAATTGATGCTTATCAAATATCAGGAAATAAGTAAAGAAAGAGAGAGAGAGAGAGAGAACGTGCGAGAGAGAAAGAGAGACAGGGAGAGCGAGGGAGAGAGAAAATGAGAGAGTGAGGGAGAGATAGAAAATATAGGTAGTCGTACAGTATATTTTCTTTTCGTAAATTCACAGAAACAACTTCTGTAAAAAATGTTACTTTAAATAATTATATTTGGCTTTTGAACGTAATAAACATTGTGCCTGTAAGATCCTGCCTATCCTTGCCCTTAAATTTGCTTTCCTCTACAGTACTGATCTTTTACAATTATTGATATCTCAAGCAAACGGAGTAAGGGTCAACTGAACAGAAAGTTTCATTCTTTTTCAAGTCATGATATGGAATCTAAATGAATTCACTGTAAGGTATTCATTAGCACATCTAAAATGAACGGGGGGGGGGGGGGGGGGGGTGACAAAAGAAAAGTCCCATTTAAAAGCACAGAGTTGTATAGCTTTCTAAAAAATGATAGCTGTTGGTGTCTCTAACATTTTTTCCTCAAGTGCTTAAAAATTATTGCTATGCTATTTGTCTAATTGATTGCACAGTGGGAGTCAGTTATTAAAGAGAGACCATCTTCAACGCCTATATATCAAAGACCCTTATGCGATTCCCGTGATAGATATCAAAATATGTGACACGACGGAGCACCCATATTTCCCCCTAAAATATGTCAAAACCACGCTTGCCCAAGTTTTTGAGTTGAATGGTTATCAGAATGTTCATTGTGCTAGGGATCTATCATGCACTCGTCGCTTTAAAGGGCATATGGAATGCAAGTACATGTTGATCTTTGATGATGTGTATTGTTCTGTACATCAAAAAATTTACAACCATTTGATCTGAATATGTATCATATATTTTAAAATATTTTTTGTAATCACTTTATTTTACCTGCTAAGCCCCGCCCTAAAAAATCCTTTGGAGTCGAGTGTGTTCATATCATGACATCATCAGTCAATCATCAGTCACCTAAAACAAGCCAAACAATAGACACTGGTATGTACCTATCCCCCAGTTTAGCACCTGCTCACAATAGCATCGCATGTTTTCATACAATACAAACTCATAAACTCTCAATCACAATAGCAGATGCTATGTCAGAAATGCTCCAGCATCACAGGAAAAGAAAGGTACTGAAAATCTGTTGTATGAAAACACACGATGCTACTGTTAGCAAGTACAAAATAGAGAGATACTGTACATACCAGTGTCTATTGTTTGGCTTGTTTTAGGTGACTGATGATTGACTGATGATGTCATGATATGAACACGCTCGACTCCAAAGGATTTTTTAGGGCGGGGCTTAGCAGGTAAAATAAAGTGATTACAAAAAATATTTTAAAATATATGATACATATTCAGATCAAATGGTTGTAAATTTTTTGATGTACAGAACAATACACATCATCAAAGATCAACATGTACTTGCTTTCCATATGCCCTTTAATGTATAGACTATAAAAACAACAAATTTTGTTCCAATCTTAGAACCTTAAACTCTTAACTCAAGCCCAAGGGTGACTCTCACTGACCTTGGGAAATTTAGAACACTATAAGAAATTTCCCCTCCCCTACAGACAGTTTACTTTCATTTATTCACAAAAGTTTTTTTAATTGGGGGCAATTTTGACAATTTTCGAAGGTCTCAGGTAATGAAAATAAAATAGTAATAAACATGTAATTATGATTCCGTCTATTCAAAAAACATCTAACCAAAACAAAAATTAATGATTGAACCTTTCGTGTGGAGTCTTGCGCAATGCTGATCGTAAAAAATACATACAAACAAAGTGTAAACAACCGCAATAAGGAACTTGGGTTTACTAATCACTAAAACCGAATCGGCTCTTATGCACGTGCAGATGAATCAAATGTTCGTAAATACAAAAAAAAAACAAAAAAAAACCATGTCTTCAAACCAGACCATGATTTTAGTATAATTATTGAAAACTGTGAAGCTGAACGGACTATGGAGCGCACACTGACACCATTGTGCTTTATATATTTATTAATCCTATCTAGTCCACTTGACGCTCTTATACAACCAACAGTGAACCTTGAAGAGTTCTACTCGTAAGTAGTCAAAGAACATTTTTCTGTTTTGTTGCCCATGGGGCAACATTGAGCAATTGACGTACTTTGCATATCAAAATCTACTATGTTATTCATCTTATGCAGTTCGTGCGACTGATCGGATCGCAGTCATAAGCTACAGTATAGCACACTACACGATGCGATCAAAAATCAGTCGCATCGCAGTCGGATCGTACAGTGTGCGCCGGGCTCATATATGTGAGGTTTTTTTTATTTAAATGCAAATTATGCAAATTGCTCAAAGTTGCTTTGGGGGCAACAAAGCTGACATTGTTCCGAGACAACATGGAATCACAAATTCCCCCCAAAACTTCAACGGACAGAACTTTTCTAGGTTCATAAAGTGTTAAGTCGACTAATCCCTCTTCCTTTTGCATGAAGATCATGCATGAAGCCTCAGAAGAGGTATGGAGTTATAGACAAGTCAAAGAACAATACACACATTAAAGCAGTGAATTACGTATACAATCAATCAATATTACTTGACAAATTAATGTTATGTCATAGTGATACTGTTATCTTTCGTTAGCTTATTTATTTTGCTTGAATCTTTTCTTGAATCTTGGATTTGTTGCACCAAAAGCTACCAAAAGTTATCGCACTACGATGTTCGCGGAAAAGCCGCTAGGAATGGTTCAGGAATTATTTATCAAATAGAAAAAAATTTGTAGAAATAAATAATCATAGGTCATCGTTACGACCCACAAACTGTGGTGTTCCACAGGGAAGTATACTTGGTCCCTTATTATTTATCATATACATAAATGACTTTTATAAATCCTCAGATGTGTTATCATTTATTCTATTTGCAGACGATTCAAACTTATTTTATTCTCATTCTAACCCTAATACCCTTCTTTCAACTATAAACAAAGAACTTAAATGCATAGAAGAATGGGTAAAAGCAAATAAGTTTTCACTTAACATACTAAATACAAATTTTAAGCTGTTTAGTAACACCCTGCAAAAATTACCTGGAAATATTTTTTTTGAAGACGCGCCGCTGGATAGGCTTACGATTGACGATAAACTAAACTGGAACATGCACATACAAAATATATGCAAAATTATTTCCCGGAATATTGGAATAATGAATAAACTCAAATATTTATTTCCAAGGACCACACTTTTCACTGATATTACCTTATCTTAATTATGGAATAATGGCTTGGGGTAACACTAATAAATATCTTACTGATAAAATTACTATCTTACAAAAGAAAATCATAAGGATAATGCATAATGCTCCTGTTCGTTCACATAGCGATCCTTTATTTTACGAATCAAAAATTCTAAAGTTTCCAGATTTATTTCTTTTTCAAACAGACAATTCATGTATAAATTGAATAAAAACGAACTGCCACACGCTTTCATTAACATGTTCACAAGAAACAATTCCATACATACATACCCAACAAGACAATCCAACCGTTTCCACCTTCCCCGCACCCGCACTCTCTTTGCACACAAAACCGTCTCTTTCTACTGCCCGAAATACTGGAATTCACTTAGCAGCGATATAATCAACTCCCAAAGTCTAAACTGTTTCAAAAGCATGTTGAAGAAACATCTTCTTCAACAGTACTGTATGCAATGAATTCAAACTGAGCGAGCAGGACCCACCTCTCTCTTACGCTCTCTCTCCATCTCCCTCTCTCTTCTCTGTTTTACTCCTTTTTCACCCCCTCTTTTCCTCTTTTCTTTCTTCTCACACACAGACACACTCATTATCTTTCATTTTCCCCCTTCCTCCACCCTCCTTCTTTTCATTCATTTTTATTTCCACACCCGCGCCTTCGACTTCCACTTTACTTTCACACTTAGTATTTCTTGTGGGTTGAGGCAGTAATCCTACTACCTCAACTCATTTATCAATTCTCTTATCAATAATTCGCTTCTCGTAATGATGCTTTATGAATTTAATATTATTGAACGACCCACTCGTGATTAAGTTATATAAGTTTCTGGACATGTAATATACAAGCTTTGCTTTCAAAACATGTTCAACTGTTTTCAACACCACCTAACAGGTCTATATATGAAGAGCTTACTTGCAAAAGGCCCTAAATCCATTTTTTATCATATGGCACTTTTTTATATGCCTTAATAGACATTCACTATGTGCATCAAACTGGCTATATTTCAACTTCTAAAAGTTTCAGGAAGTTTGTTAAAAAATGAGATGAAAATTATGTTTTCTTTCAAAAGGCCCTAAATCCAAAACACTTTTCTTGCAAAAAGCCCTATATCCATTCATCTATCCTGCATCCTGATTGGCTAAGAGAATAGATTTTTGGCATGAATGACCAATCATGCGCCTCCACACAACCACTTTTAGCACTAACATGTAATTTTATTGAAATCTCTGTGGATTTATTTTGTAATCATTCCCACAACTGGAATCTATCTTCAGTATTCTATGTAGAGCTTCATTGCACTTTATTAGATATTGATTTTTGAAAGTTAATGTTCATTTGCTCAAAATGACGTAGAGTCAATGTAGATGTTAGTTCCTAGTTTTATCATTGACCCAAACGTTCTTAAGAGTTATTACTACCCAAAGTATTCTTATTATCTTCACACTAGATCTGTTCAAGTGAAACTGAATCAGAATCACTGTTAGTGATGGTGATGTTGATGACAGTGATAAATGTGATGATGGTAGAAATGGTGATAGAGATAATGATAATAGTGGTGGCAATGATAATGGCGATAAAGGTATTTACGATCACCATAATGACGATGACGATCATGATGATGATGGTTATGATGGTGATGATAATGGCAATAATGATGATGATGATAACAACAATGATGATGTTGGTTATGATGATGTTGATGCTGATTTCATTCATGTGTATGATGGTGTGATGCTGAATGTTCTGATGATGGTAATGGTGTGATGACGATGTCAATTGTACGGGTGATAATGATGGTATTGGTTACGTGATGTGATGTTGATTATGATGATGCATTCTACTCTGGAATCAGTAGATATTGCTTTTATATTGAGCAAATCTGCTTTATTAAGGGCAGATAATGACTGGCTACTGTCAGTAAACAGTACAAATTATCTTTGGAATCGACTTAAAAATGTTGCTATATCAGGCAAGGTTTATCCTAGCAAAGCAAATATTTTAAACAGTTATCTAGAGCAAGTCTGCTTTATTTTTAAGGTCAGATGATGATTTTCGATAAGTCACCCCAATTATCTTTCAAAGTTTAAATTTTGATTGATTTTATAATGTTGCTATATCAGGCAAGGTTTATTATAACCCATTGATCACTTTAGGCAGATGGAGCAGCACAAGAGGTTAGGGGCACAAGGGCGGTGGATTTTGGGTTCATTAGAAAGATTTTTAATGTGTAAATTATTATTATCATTCAAGACTTTTCTTGCAAAAGACCCTAAATCCCACTTTTCTTGCAAAAGGCCCTAAATCCCCAAAATAATAAATATAAAAAATCATATAAAATGTTTGAAGGCCGCAGGATTTTTTTAATCGTGATTATTGTTACCTGTGGTGATGTCTCTTAAACATACATGAATATCTTCTTGAATGAAATCATAGAACTGTGTGAAACAAAAAATCTCAATTTACTAAGAAGTAGGTAAAGTGGATTTAGGGCCTTTTGCAAGAAAACTCTTCATTTGTACATCATATTTTTAAAATTTTACCTTTTGATATTTGATATTGTGCCATATCTATGGAAAAACATGATTGTTATATGTTGGTATTATTGTATTCATATTATGTTATGTACTACAGTATTATGTAAATTATGTTAATATGATTGAAAACAGCAATAAAATCTAAATCTGAATCGGAATGACACTAGTCTAGTTCTGGACGTCTTTAATTATTTTGTCCGTAAAACCATGAAGCTATACAACCCCGTGTGTGCGCACCATAATGATGGTGTGCACCCAGCGTAGAACGGTCCTCTGATTGAGAGAGTGAATCAGTGGACTTCGCACCGTTCTACGCTGGGTGCACACACATGGCTTGCCTCGTACGGCCTTGGTTTTACCGACAAAATAATTAAAAACGTCCAGAACTAGACTACAATGACACCTGCCTAGAGTGGACCACTGGTAATGGTAAATGTACTTATGTATGAGGCATGTGCATTACACCGAATGCCTCATTATTGTGCCATATTCTATCCCTCCTTTTGTTTTTTTTGGGGGGGGGGGGGGTGGTAGATGACCTCTACGGAATTACCAACTGCTCATACACATTGTTTATTTTGTTACTCAATATATATCAATTATATATTAATATATATATAAATCGCGCAACTCACCATATTTTTACTCTGAAAACTGTAATAGACCAAGCTTTCGTGAAGAAAAGTATAGTAGAGGTGTCGTAGTCGAGTGCTTTAAACACTTGACTGGAGATGGGAAGGTCGTGGGTTCGAACCCCGGCGCGACACTACTGTTCTTTGGCAACACATTATTGTACATTTGCCACTCTCCACCCAGGTGTTAAATGGGTACAGGCAGGAATTAATTCCTTCAATGCTGTGAGCACCGAAATCGGTAGCCTAGCTAGAGCCGGGGTAATATTTTAGCGCCTTGAGCACCATTCATGGTGGATATGGGCGCTGTATAAATATGCAATATTATTATTATTATTTATATGGTTGTTTCGTTGATTTCCTAAAAGATTATGACTCCATGAATAGGCAAGTTCTACTTGCAAAATGGGTTCAGAAGGTTCAGGACACGAAATCACATGGAATAACGGGGACCGTTAAAAGATTTTTGAAAGTAAGGGATGCTTTCACTCACTTGTTTCTTTCATCTCCATTTCTCTCTACCTCTCCTCCACTCTTCTTTTCTTATCCCCTTTTAACTGCTCTTTCTTCATTTCCCTTCATGATTCTTTTCCACAATTTTCCTTACTATTGCTGCATGTTCTCTCTCTTTCTCTGTCTTCAGACATATACCCTCTCTTTCTTTGCGTTTTCTCTTTTCTTCCTCTCACACTCCCAGTTTTATTCTCTCCCATCTCCATATCCACTGCAAATATTTACCCCCAGCCCTCTCCCTCTTCACATTCTCCTCTTACACTCCCCTCGCTTTCCCAGCGCCCATGCAATCTGTTCTTTGTTTCCAAAATACCTTTTCGTATATCGTCGCCAGAATGAAATTAAAGAAAATAACATAATTAATAACGAAGCCACTCTCAAGCATATGTCAATTAATGAACACAATAAACTAAACAATACATATTTTATGGATTAATGTCAATAAAGTTTGCCTAAAAAGCGGCAATTTTGAGTGTCGGTCTATTAGGTTGATCCACTTGTCGTGGGTGAGAAATTGCTAGTGAGGGATAACCCTTTTGGCAAATTGAATAGAAAGAAGAATATAGAATGGGGGAACAAAGAAATGTAAGAAGAGGATACAAAGAGAAGAGGATAGAAAGAAGAACAAACAAATGCGAAAGCCAAAAATAAAGAATAAAAGAAATACAAAGAATAAGAAACAAAGCGATACGTAAGAAAAAAGATAATAAGGAAAAATAAAGTAAAACATAAGGAAATTTAAAGCCAAGAAGATAGAAAGAAGAACAAAGAAATACATAAGAGTAATTATAAAGAAAAAAATAAAGAATGGGTAAAACAAAAGAAATACATAAGGAGAAAAAAAGAAGGAATAATAAAGAAATATATGAGAAAGAAAGAAATACATAAGGAAAATATAAAAAAGAAACTTCTTATTGCCCCCTAAAGGCGCTCCGTCTTCTTGCATCTCCATGAAGGGGTTCCCACAGGACCAATGAGTGTCGGAATGGGGAGAATGAAGAAATACATCAGGAAATATAAAGAAAAGAGGATTGAAAGAAGAACAAAGAAAGACGTAAGAATAGGAAGAAAAATGAAGACTGTGTAAAACAAAGAAAGAAATAAGGAGAAAAAACGAGGGACACGCAAAAACAAAGAAATACATAGGAATATAATGAAGAATAGAGAATGGGGAAAAGAAAGAAATACATAAGGAAAGGATAAAAAGAGAAGAAAAAAAATGAAATACATAAAGAGAAGATGATGATAGGAAGAAGAACGAAGAAATACAAAAGAATAGTAACGAAAATAAAAGAATAAAAGAATAAAAGAAATACATAAGGAAAAACAAAGAAATATATAGCAAACAAAGAAACATGTAAGAAAAAGATAGTAAGAAGGATAAATAAAGAAATACATAAAGAAATTTAGAGACAAGAGGATAGAAAGAAGAACAAAGCAATACATAGAATATAAGAAAGATAAAGAATGGGTAATCAATGAAAAAAAAAGAAGAGAAAGAATAACAAGGAAATGTATTAGAAACAAAGAAATACATAAGGAATTGATACACAATAGAAAAGAAAAACTTCCAATTTCCCACAAAGGCTGCTTTGTCCCCAATGCAAGTACCCAGTCCCTAGTTCCAATTTCCCCCAAAGCGGCTTTGTCCCTAATTCAAGTACCCAGTCCCTAGTTCCAATCTTCCCCAAAAGCTCCTTTGTTCCCAATTCAAGTACACAGCCCCTCGTTTTGCTTCTTAAGTCCCTTCAGTAATTGAACAGTCTAACCTTGTTTTTGAAGCGTCATGATTGATAAGTCAATAAAAGGAAGTATTGCACGCCGCCTACAAACCTTGCACGCCTATGCACATACAGCCTCGATGAAAAAAAATCATTATAGATCAAGCCCTTTTTTTGTTTTTTAATGAATTTTAATAGCGATAATATAAATATCATGGATGTAAGTGACAAAACATTATGTTTCTTTGCATGAATTGAATGATTGATTTGAATGAATTACATTATAGCTTATCTCACCATGGAAACACTCTTCACACTATAATAACCTTGGTCTGCTCATGCACAAACCTGGGGCATCTCATTGGACCAATATTTGCACGTCTAAGTGAACTTGTCATCTTTCCAGTTTGGTGGAAGATGCTATTCGCAAAGACAGGGAGTCCCCATGGGAACTAAAATGGGCCCCTTCGTCTGCCTGTCTATTTATGGGCTAAAGATCTTATCTACCAAGCCCCCCTTCTCTTACGTTGCATAGATGATATATAGAGAAGTGCTGCTTTCATTGATAGCTCATTTCAATGATTTCGATCCATCCCCCAAGTTCACTCACGACAGTTCTTCCACTTCCATAGCTTTCGTGGACGTAGAACTCCCTATTGGTGGGACCAGCATTATAAAAGGGGTTCACTACAAACCAAATGATGCTTGATGTTTCCAATTGTTTTCAGTTGCCAGATCTTAGTTTGCACAGCTTCGTAGACTATGCAGCACTGACGAGAACTACCAATTTTGTATCGACGAGATGGCTGGCTTCTTTAACAGACGGGGATGCCCTACTGAAGTTGTCGAAGAAGCAATGCAGAAAGATTGTTCCCCGAATTCAGCACCTAGCCTACAGCACCACCCCTCCCCGCTGGGGGGGGGGGGGGGGGGGGGGGGGGGGGAGGAGGCACTCAGCATGTTGAGAATAAGAAGAGAGATAACCGTTCCAAAGCACCGCTTTTTTCATTTCGTCGTTCCTGCCGTTCTGTCCCGTCCCGGCCCTTTTCGAAGAATATCATTTTTGGTGAAAAGTTGAAACGAGTTTCATTCCAGGTGCTTAATTCCTCCGGGATCATGGACTATGACCAAATCGTTTTCCTGCACTTCTGCGAACATTATCTATTGCATAACTTGCATTTTTTGTAGAAAGCTGTACGTAGGAGAAACAAAACGGAGACTGGCGGATCGAGTGACTGAGCATTTTCGTATAGTGGTCTCAAGCTTCCTATTGATAATCACACGATCAACGATCTGAAAGTTTGTGCTCTTTAGTAGTATACTGTTAGTTGGGAGTGTGTAATTAGTGGGATCCGGCAACACAAAGGTTTTTATCGTGGTGTACCTAACGCACGAGGCGTAGCCGAGTGTGTTAGACACCACAATAAAAACCTGCGTGTTGCCGGATCACACTAATGCACGACCTCACAACCATGTATTAACAGTTTTATAAAAAACGGGTCTACAATCTTAGTGCTTTCACTTACCTCGAACTGATGGCATGTCCCATGCGTAAATCCTGCTCAACAAAACATTATGTAGTAGAGTGTTGCAAACGTACAATGTTTATTAATGTTTAGGCCTATAGCCTAGTCTATACCGTTGCGAAGGTATATAGGCCTACACATGTTTATTTACAATGTTTAGGCCTCGTCTTAGACCTATTTGTTAGTAATGTGTAATGGAAGTGGTATTGAATCTGGTTCACCTATGTATTTCCTTGAACTGCCTTGGCTTGGCTGAGCATGTTCAAATTTGAGCTTATAATTGAAGCCTGAAGATGAAGACAAGGCACCACCAATGGCATTAAGAAGAGTAGGACTAGTACCAGTACTAGCACTCGTAGTAGGAACAGGACTAGTACTAGCACTAGTACTAGGAGTAGGACTTGGTGTAGGAATCACTAAAAAGCGGCAATTTTGAGTGTCGGTCTATTAGGTTGATCCACTTGTCGTGGGTGAGAAATTGCTAGTGAGGGATAACCCTTTTGGCAAATTGAATAGAAAGAGGAATATAGAATGGGAGAACAAAGAAATGTAAGAAGAGGATACAAAGAGAAGAGGATAGAAAGAAGAACAAACAAATGCGAAAGCCAAAAATAAAGAATAAAAGAAATACAAAGAATAAGAAACAAAGCGATACGTAAGAAAAAAGATAATAAGGAAAAATAAAGTAAAACATAAGGAAATTTAAAGCCAAGAAGATAGAAAGAAGAACAAAGAAATACATAAGAGTAATTATAAAGAAAAAAATAAAGAATGGGTAAAACAAAAGAAATACATAAGGAGAAAAAAAGAAGGAATAATAAAGAAATATATGAGAAAGAAAGAAATACATAAGGAAAAGATAAAAAAGAAACTTCTTATTGCCCCCTAAAGGCGCTCCGTCTTCTTGCATCTCCATGAAGGGGTTTCCACAGGACCAATGAGTGTCGGAATGGGGAGAATGAAGAAATACATCAGGAAATATAAAGAAAAGAGGATTGAAAGAAGAACAAAGAAAGACGTAAGAATAGGAAGAAAAATGAAGACTGTGTAAAACAAAGAAAGAAATAAGGAGAAAAAACGAGGGACACGCAAAAACAAAGAAATACATAGGAATATAATGAAGAATAGAGAATGGGGAAAAGAAAGAAATACATAAGGAAAGGATAAAAAGAGAAGAAAAAAAATGAAATACATAAAGAGAAGATGATGATAGGAAGAAGAACGAAGAAATACAAAAGAATAGTAACGAAAATAAAAGAATAAAAGAATAAAAGAAATACATAAGGAAAAACAAAGAAATATATAGCAAACAAAGAAACATGTAAGAAAAAGATAGTAAGAAGGATAAATAAAGAAATACATAAAGAAATTTAGAGACAAGAGGATAGAAAGAAGAACAAAGCAATACATAGAATATAAGAAAGATAAAGAATGGGTAATCAATGAAAAAAAAAGAAGAGAAAGAATAACAAGGAAATATATTAGAAAACAAAGAAATACATAAGGAATTGATACACAATAGAAAAGAAAAACTTCCAATTTCCCACAAAGGCTGCTTTGTCCCCAATGCAAGTACCCAGTCCCTAGTTCCAATTTCCCCAAAGCGGCTTTGTCCCTAATTCAAGTACCCAGTCCCTAGTTCCAATCTTCCCCAAAAGCTCCTTTGTTCCCAATTCAAGTACACAGCCCCTCGTTTTGCTTCTTAAGTCCCTTCAGTAATTGAACAGTCTAACCTTGTTTTTGAAGCGTCATGATTGATAAGTCAATAAAAGGAAGTATTGCACGCCGCCTACAAACCTTGCACGCCTATGCACATACAGCCTCGATGAAAAAAAAATCATTATAGATCAAGCCCTTTTTTTGTTTTTTAATGAATTTTAATAGCGATAATATAAATATCATGGATGTAAGTGACAAAACATTATGTTTCTTTGCATGAATTGAATGATTGATTTGAATGAATTACATTATAGCTTATCTCACCATGGAAACACTCTTCACACTATAATAACCTTGGTCTGCTCATGCGCAAACCTGGGGCATCTCATTGGACCAATATTTGCACGTCTAAGTGAACTTGTCATCTTTCCAGTTTGGTGGAAGATGCTATTCGCAAAGACAGGGAGTCCCCATGGGAACTAAAATGGGCCCCTTCGTCTGCCTGTCTATTTATGGGCTAAAGATCTTATCTACCAAGCCCCCCTTCTCTTACGTTGCATAGATGATATATAGAGAAGTGCTGCTTTCATTGATAGCTCATTTCAATGATTTCGATCCACCCCCCAAGTTCACTCACGACAGTTCTTCCACTTCCATAGCTTTCGTGGACGTAGAACTCCCTATTGGTGGGACCAGCATTATAAAAGGGGTTCACTACAAACCAAATGATGCTTGATGTTTCCAATTGTTTTCAGTTGCCAGATCTTAGTTTGCACAGCTTCGTAGACTATGCAGCACTGACGAGAACTACCAATTTTGTATCGACGAGATGGCTGGCTTCTTTAACAGACGGGGATGCCCTACTGAAGTTGTCGAAGAAGCAATGCAGAAAGATTGTTCCCCGAATTCAGCACCTAGCCTACAGCACCACCCCTCCCCGCTGGGGGGGGGGGGGGGGGGGGGGAGAGGAGGCACTCAGCATGTTGAGAATAAGAAGAGAGATAACCGTTCCAAAGCACCGCTTTTTTCATTTCGTCGTTCCTGCCGTTCTGTCCCGTCCCGGCCCTTTTCGAAGAATATCATTTTTGGTGAAAAGTTGAAACGAGTTTCATTCCAGGTGCTTAATTCCTCCGGGATCATGGACTATGACCAAATCGTTTTCCTGCACTTCTGCGAACATTATCTATTGCATAACTTGCATTTTTTGTAGAAAGCTGTACGTAGGAGAAACAAAACGGAGACTGGCGGATCGAGTGACTGAGCATTTTCGTATAGTGGTCTCAAGCTTCCTATTGATAATCACACGATCAACGATCTGAAAGTTTGTGCTCTTTAGTAGTATACTGTTAGTTGGGAGTGTGTAATTAGTGGGATCCGGCAACACAAAGGTTTTTATCGTGGTGTACCTAACGCACGAGGCGTAGCCGAGTGTGTTAGACACCACAATAAAAACCTGCGTGTTGCCGGATCACACTAATGCACGACCTCACAACCATGTATTAACAGTTTTATAAAAAACGGGTCTACAATCTTAGTGCTTTCACTTACCTCGAACTGATGGCATGTCCCATGCGTAAATCCTGCTCAACAAAACATTATGTAGTAGAGTGTTGCAAACGTACAATGTTTATTAATGTTTAGGCCTATAGCCTGGTCTATACCGTTGCGAAGGTATATAGGCCTACACATGTTTATTTACAATGTTTAGGCCTCGTCTTAGACCTATTTGTTAGTAATGTGTAATGGAAGTGGTATTGAATCTGGTTCACCTATGTATTTCCTTGAACTGCCTTGGCTTGGCTGAGCATGTTCAAATTTGAGCTTATAATTGAAGCCTGAAGATGAAGACAAGGCACCACCAATGGCATTAAGAAGAGTAGGACTAGTACCAGTACTAGCACTCGTAGTAGGAACAGGACTAGTACTAGCACTAGTACTAGGAGTAGGACTTGGTGTAGGAATCACTTGGCACAGTTGTGTTCTTTGTGTAGTCCGTTCCATCCGCTTTTCTGATATGCCTGCATAGAAATGGCTTAATACAGCGTATCTTACTCTAGACCGAAAATTCTGTCTCTCGTTCGTTAGCTCTTCACTATTGACTTACACACTATAACAGTTTGAATACGGCTGGAAGATTTTCAAACGGAGAAAACCTTGGACCCTGAATTACCTGAAAAAGGAGCATTAAAAGGAATAAAACAGTCAAATTGGTAAGTTGAACATGTTCGTTTAAGTATAGAGCCTAGGCCTAATCTATTGAATTTACACAAATATTTTAAAAAATCGTAATATTCACATTTTAACAACCACATGCCTACTGTTCCTCGGCGGTCAGTGAGTTTGCACAGGCGAGTGTACAGAGCGTTTCTGTCATAAGTGAAGAGCCGACGTCGACCCTATCCAAATAAGAGGCTAACGAACGAGAGACAGAATTTTCGGTCTAATCTTACTCACGTTGCGTGATGGTGGATAGGTCCGTGCGACTGAGTTTAGCGAAACTTTCAAGCTTTGAAAATTCAAATTTCACTGCTGTTTTCGTACTGTTGGAATCCTTCCCATTCAGTAGATCGTCGAGTTTCTTCCTCCGTGAGAAGTGCAAAGATTCGAAGATACAACCATTTTTTACACGCTTCTATCGTCAAAATTAAACTTAAACTTTCATTTTCGGTACTGAATTGCAACGATCCGACCGCTGTAGCGCTGCAGCTGTAATTTTGTTGATTTGTTGATTTGTTGACATTAGCGCGACGATCGATATCGCGATATCGAGAGCGTATACGGTATAGCGTGTAAAAACATATAGCAAAATCGAGTCATATCGTCTGCGCTACATTTATAAATGTTTACATGTTTATGTTTACATGTTTACATGTTTACATGTGCAACAGTTCCCTTTTGCTGTATGTTATCACTTTTTTTTTGCACAGTCACGTGGTGTTATTTGACCAATCAGGATGGCTACATTCTTGAACCCGTTTTATAATGTTGGGTAACAGATGAGGAAAGGAAGATTCAGGAAGAGAAGATCATCCTTCAAATTGGTATCACTACCATTTTCCGTTCCTTTCCTTCTTCGTAACTTTTCCGGCTTCCCAGCTTCTTTCTTCTTCTTTCTTGTACTTTGCTTTTGCTCCCTTCCCTTGTTTCTTTCTCTCTCTCTCTCTTTCTTCTTTCGTTTCTTTCCCTCTATCCCCTCCTTCATTTCTCTTTTTCTTTTCTTCCAACTGTTTCTTTCTGTCTCTCTCTTCTTTTCTCTTTCTCCTTTCTTTAACTCTTTTCTTCTTTGTCTGGTCCCTCTCTCTCTTTCCCGTCTTTCTTTACTTTCACCACCTTTCTTACTCTCTCCTTACTTGTCTCTCTCTCCTTTGCTCCTCCTTTTCTCTCTCTTCCTATGCTTTATTCCTATCTTTATTTTTCTTCTACACTGTCTTTCACTCCCCCTCTCTCTCCCTCTCTCTCATTTCGTCACTCTCCTCCCCCCTCCCTCGCTCCATTCCGCACTTCTCAATCTCTTTCTTTCTCTCTTTGTGTTTCACGGAGTGATTTATTCCGTTTGTGTGTATATATGTATGTGTGCGTAAGTGTGTGCGTGTGGGTGTGTGTGTGTGTGTGTGTCTCTCTCTCTATGCTTATATATACATTAATATATAATCGCAAGAATTGTGTAAGAACTGTGGACCATGGGTTGTCACAAAGCTATCCATACAGAGAGTCGCGACACTGGAGGCGATCGCTCCTGATTGGTCAGTCATTTCATGGAGCTTCAAATACTAGTAGTTCCCTCCCATAGAGAATGTACATGAAAGGGAACTATTGGGAGGGTCATGATCCGCCATGTTTTAAACGAAGACCGCGTATGCGCAGACTTTAGAGGTAGGGACCATTATTCCTTAAAACTCATGAGCTGATTGGCTAACCCCCAAGTGACGTATGAAAATGAAAATTATATTATCAACAGCAGGTCGACATTGCAGGATTTCCCCCATGCCTTTTGTACAAACTGTCTCGCCCTGAACGATGAGGGCTCTATATTCATCTTGCTCTATACGCCGTTTTGGAGTATAAACCTGTGCTCGGTTTTCCGAAGTTGGGTCTGACTGTCAGATGATTTATCAGACCCCGAAGGCAAAGAAGCTCGAGTGGCAAGGAGAAATTCGACGATATTATATGTTTGAACCCCTCGCAGAATACGGTGAAGGGCCGTGGGTGAAGTAACTCCAGGGAGCTCCAACGCGTTGGAGCTCCCTGGGGTTACGGGTGAAATTCTGTCTCTCGTTCGTTAGCTCGTCTTAGCTAACGAACGAGAGACAGAATTTTTGGTCTACGGGTGAAGCTGCTGCAGCTGCTGTCGTTGAAAAACAGATTGGAAGACTTGAATCCAAGTCTGATCGTTGGAATAGCTGAATCTTTTAGCTAGCTTATCCTTCTGTTCATGCCAAATTCAGAATACAGGCCAGGATCCTCAAAATCATCTTCGGCAAAGTGATCGCTGCAGATTGAACTCCATGCCGTCACTTGGCCGGCCCTTGCCACTCTGCCCGCGTGAACTTTACCTTTGCGACCCACAATTTCCGTAGATTTTCATCTTTAGGAAAAAGATGTAGGCTTACACCCCCTTACATCATCTTTAGGGGTCTTGCTACAGCTCCATATTCATCTTGCTCTATATACGCCGTTTTGGAGTATAAACCTGTGCTCGGTTTTCCGAAGTTGGGTCTGACTGTCAGATGATTTATCAGATGATTTATCAGATGATTTATCAGATGATTTATCAGATGATTTATCAGATGATTTATCAGATGATTTATCAGACCCCGAAGGCAAAGAAGCTCGAGTGGCAAGGAGAAATTCGACGATTATGTTTGACCCCCTCGCAGAATACGGTGAAGGGCCGTGGGTGAAGTAACTCCAGGGAGCTCCAACGCGTTGGAGCTCCCTGGAGTTACGGGTGAAGTAGAGCGAAAATTCTGTCTCTCGTTCGTTAGCTCGTCTTAGCTAACGAACGAGAGACAGAATTTTTGGTCTACGGGTGAAGCTGCTGCAGCTGCTGTCGTTGAAAAACAGATTGGAAGACTTGACTCCAAGTCTGATCGTTGGAATAGCTGAATCTTTTAGCTAGCTTATCCTTCTCTTCATGCCAAATTCGGAATACAGGCCAAGATCCTCAAAATTATCTTCGGCAAAGTGATCGCTGCAGATTGTACTCCATGCAGTCACTTGGCCGGCCCTTGCCACTCTGCCCGCGTGAGCTTTACCTTTGCGACCCACAATTTCCGTAGATTTTCATCTTTAGGAAAAAGATGTAGGCTTACACCCCCTTACATCATCTTTAGGGGTCTTGCTACAACCCGCAACTATACACCGATTCGGCATAATTGATGAAACTGTGTCCTCAAATCAACGTTACTGTGAGCAATTAAACACGAAAATATGCAACGGAAATGGTCGATGCGGGCATACGCGGTATACAGGTGGGTGGAATTTTTTCCTTTACTTTTCGTACGTCACAGATCACGATGTCGCTTCGATGGTTTTTTTTTAGGGGCGGGGCTTAAGACTCTGTAAATCAGCAAAAATGTACTTTTCAAATGATTATGAAATACGACTGAATAAAAAAGTGTGTGATAGATATTTTTTGGCTCCTGATGACTCCTTCCTACGAAAAATAGGCAATATTTTTTTTATTTTAGTAACCCTTTAATGCGCTCTGGGTTGTGAACGAGGGTGCCGCCACGTCACGTGATCCAAGGCACACCCACAGACAAGTAAACAGGTAAATAATTTTGGCTATATGAAACTTTATACTGATTATTATATTGATTTATATATATTGATCTTTCATATTGGATATTAGCAATATTATTGTCTGCAGAAATATATTACTATTACTCTTCACTTACGCATGAAGTGATATTTTGTTCCATTTTCGTCCCTCCAACATGTCGACGAAAGCAATATGCCGAAAGCTTGGCGTCAATAGATATACAGCTACTTCCTTATAGTATTGGCCATTGCCCTATGTCAATATATATATATATATATATATATATATATATATATATATATTGGCCAATTTATTGGGTATTTTTCATATATATATGTCAATAATTATACATCTGAATCTGCAAATAGTGCAAAACATGCAGCGACACTAGAACTTCACGAACGTGCAAGAAGGAGATTTCCGGTTCCACCATGTTGTCACGCCTTTCTTTCCTGCATGGCTATATCTGTAGAAGAAAGAATAATTTGGAAAATTTAAATGATATACCAAAAATTCGTAACTCACCAATACACAATTCGTTCCTTTGTTATTACCACTTCCCTTTTTCCAACAAAAGTTTACCCATCTGCACCCAAGTAGCTCACACCTACCGAAATACCTTATGGAAACATATTGCATGGGCGGTTAAAAAAGAAAGGAAGCTTAACCTTGAAAATTTCCTGCTAAATGACATTCATATAAATTATGAAAGAGTAATTCATATTTTTTCAATGGTAATTTGTCTAGGTTGCCAGGGTAATGCGTCACTAAACACCATTGTCTTCAAAATGTGGAAAAATCTAGCTGGTTCACTTTCTTGTATGATGTTAAAGAGATGCCTTTTGTGAAATGGCCTGAGAACTCCAATTCTCATTGCGAATGGTTTTCTTCTTCAAATTTGTGTTAATGAGATGATAATCACCCATGCTTCAGGATTTTTGCTTTGTAAAACCCTTTTCAGCTAGGAAACATTTTGCAAAGTAGACAGTCTGGGTGAATTTTAACATGGTTGCATGCCAAAGAACTAGTGCGAACCAGAATGATTACAAAAACACAAAGCATTGCAAATCAAAGACAAAAATCAAAAAGAAGGAAATCCAAAACTCCTGTACATATACAGTTGTCCTCAAAATTATTCATACCCCTTGGAAAATTGGAGATTTTTGCATTTTTCGCAAAAATGAAAGGGGAACTGCATTTACTTGCACATCACTTGAATACATTTAGTTATCATCTACAAATGAATGCCGTTTCTGCAGGGGCCTGGGAACGATTTTGTTACTGGGGGTGCTGTGTCTCTTTTTAAGCAAACAAAAAAAAAAAGGTCCTCAGCATTTCAGTGTCTCTTTTTAAGTCCAATAATCTCTGACAAGCAAAAAAAAAAACAAAAAAAAAGGTCCTCAGCATTTCAGTGTCTCTTTTTAAGTCCAAAAATCTCTGACAAGCAAAAAAAAAAAAAAATAAAAAAAAAGGTCCTCCGCGTTTTTGCAGCACCCCCGCACCCCCGGTTCCCAGGCCCATGCGTTTCTGGTTTCAACTCATTTGCATAACAATAGAAAAAGTGAGTTATCCAAATTTGGTGATGTTCAAAATTATTCATACCCTTGGTGATTTATTGCCTTTGTCGATTAACGTGAATCAAATCCTATGTGATTAAACCTTGTAACCTGAGAGGTCTCTACTGAGATTGCAGGCCAATACCTGGTATCCAATGGCTTAATTTCCTTGAGGATGTTGTCCATAGATGCCTTCACCTAGTCTTCAAGGCATTCCTTGGATTAGAAGGAGATTTAATGTATAAAAGGGGTTTATAGTTATTGATTTTGTGGTTACGGGACTATAAAGTATGTATCCTGTTAGCACCTTACACATCCCAAATTGACTTTTGTGCCAATTTTCATATTTTTGATACTATCCTTTGTATGGTGGGTACAAGCCTTGATATCACTGGGCACTAAATTTATACCATATTCCCTCAGTGGTACCATCTGCAGAGCAAAAAATGCTATCACTTAGAAGACACACAGGAAAATAAAGACAGTATTTAAACTTCACCAGAGTACCCACTTGTGAAGGACCTTATAGCAGGTGTCCATATCTAAGTGTGTCAGTTTGTGTAACTGAACAAACTGCTTAAAATTACACCAACTAACATTTAGACCTCTACCATGGCCTTCCTAGACATTCTTAATGAGAATGGAGCAAAAGTATAAGGGAAAAATCACTCTCAGACAGTGCAACAGACATGACAGAGAAGGGCTCCAGGGAAGGTCTCTCCAGGAAGAGTAAAATTTTCATCAAATTAGCAGAATACTGAATGAAAATACCAGTATCATGGTCTTCTAATGCAAGGCATGCTTTGAAGACCAAGTGAAGGCATCTCTGGACAACACCCTCAAGGAAATTAAGGGATTGGGTACCAGGTATTGGCCTGCTATCTCAGTAGACACCCCCAGAAGCATTGGGACAGTGCAATGAAGTGTAATACAAGTTTTAATCACAAAGGATTTGATTCATAATGACAATAGACAATACAAATAATATAATTCCATAGCATGCCATTCATAAATAAACCATAGTACAACTAACTGAACAAGGTATAAATTAAAATCATAGGTGACGAATTAAAGTATATAGGGCAATTGTTACAATGAATAATTTGTTTTAAAGCCGTTTGTAATATTATCTTGTATGTCCTCTTTCCGTCCAACATTCAAAATAAGTCCACACACACCCGCACACACGCACACACGGAAATTGCAAAGAGTCAGCAGTGTTAAAGACCTCAGCCTGACCGAGTTTTGAAATATACCCTTTATTCATCCACGAGGAGCTATATATTTTCTGAACAAATTGAAACCAACTTCATGAGATTCCGTGTCCTGTGGAATGAGTAACAGCGTCCCGAATGTTGAGC
This sequence comes from Heliocidaris erythrogramma, assembly GCA_025617745.1. Classification (NCBI taxonomy): domain Eukaryota; kingdom Metazoa; phylum Echinodermata; class Echinoidea; order Camarodonta; family Echinometridae; genus Heliocidaris; species Heliocidaris erythrogramma. Next base: position 24,507,751 of record CM046857.1, on the reverse strand, counting down.
CCCGGTGGTTTGGGCCCCGTCTCTGAGGAACGCTACTTTGCGGGGGGTGAAAATTTGATGACGACATATCGTGTAGACGCACTCGGAGCTGTATACATGACATGTCGTCACACGTCTAGCGACCCCCTGCAGTGTTACGCCATAGGGAGGGGGCGGACCAAAAAAATTATCTTTTTTTATTTTTTATGGATAAACGGAGACGAAAATTTATGAATAACCAGGGTAATTATATTCTTTGTTTACTAAGCTTTACGTCAATATATGGTTGTTTTTGGTCAGGCTGAGGTCTTTAAGATGAAAATTGTGATCTTATAGCATCTAATAAAAGACAGTCTAGTAAATAAAAATTTACACAGATATCTTTTTATTCGTTCAGATTAAGAAGTTTGAAGAAATCAAGCCGAACTGGGGAACATACATTCTTGATCGTGAATTACTGAGGAGCATACATGAGTACGGAATTATCACTTGGGCCTATTTTGTTGTACATATCGGTGAGTTAACACAAACTAAGTTTTTGCCTAATTAAGGCCGCAAATGGCAAGAGACTGCATGGAAGTATAGGGCGTCACTGTTGAACTACGGGAAGTGACCTTGGAGCCCCCCCCCCCCCCCCTACTCGGAGGTCGGAGGGACCACATGCGTGTTCCCAAAATCTCCGGTAAAGGGGTAATTTCCGCGCGTGCATTGTAAAAAAATAGGGGTGTATTTGACTTTTCATCGGGAGATTTCTTTTAAAAAGGTTTTTTTTTTCTCTTTCTCTCTCTTTGGACTCCTGAAAAATTTAAAAGGGGGTTATAAAATATCTTGAAAAATCACCTGAGATGGGGGGGGGGGGGTACATTGAGTAGTGTTCCGAATTTAGGGGGTATACGCTGATCATCTTTGAGTTGGAGAATAAGAATTACAATTGAGTTTTGCATGTTTAAGAAAAGGATAATAAATATATCAAAAAAATGTAACATAAATTATGAAGATGTTGGAATAACAAAATATTACGCATCCCTGCACATCAGTATGAATCAACTTGCATTTGGGTTGCAGGGGACCTTTATAGGTGCTTAGACCATCTAAGTCATTTACGAAAAGGTTGTCAGCCTGCTCTGATAGCCTGTTGTCAAGTGGTCATAACATAGCCTTTTTGGAAATTTTGTGAGAATTTTCCAATAATACATTTTTAGAAAGATAATGTCATGAAATAAAAATAAAATCGTTTTTCCAAACTTTAAAATGTGTCTAAAGTTACTTTTTAGGAATTTTTAGAATGCTGATTTTGATGATTTTTTTTAAAATAATTTTTTAGAAAATGATCTTAATTGCAATAGGTATAGGAATTTTCATTGTTTGCATATAAATAATATTAGAGATGACTTTCATTAAGTATAGACTTTTATTCATCTTATTTTATACGCCCTCTATATACGATAGTTATGAGGCGTTGTCTTATGACTGTTTCCTATTAATACAGTGTTAAACATCAAATCGTATATTAGTGATCAATAATAGATCATTAGCATAATTCATCGAATTATATAATTAGAAAATATGTTGGGACATGAATTGACAGTCAAAGTCAACAGTGTATAAAATAATGTATCAACAGAATTAGAATAGTGATATGCATCGGGATCAACACTGAAAAATCCGCCATTCGGCATGCTACAATAAAAACATAAACTTTCATTCATTCAAGAAGATCCAGAGGAGATATATAAGTTTGTCATACATGTTCTTTGAGCTAAACATCAAGGTAACTCGTGATATGTAATATCAGCTCCTCCATTCTTGGATCTTATATCTAATTTTAGGTTGATTTCTTTCGAATCTCATAAAGCAGTGAAACTTACAATTCCTACGCAAGTGATTGTATTCAAGTGTGCGTATTTTTATGGGGCGCCAAGTGTTCAACAATTTATCCTGTACAAACTGATTTTGTGACAAAATTCAGTGAAATCTCGTTTTTGTTACAAAATTATTGAACAGCAATTCATTTTGTAACAAAATGAATTTTAAAAGGTAATTTTGTAACAAAAGAATATTCTGTTACAAAATTAACAGAATTAATTTGTCCGATTTCATTTTGTAACAAACATCATTCTGTTACAAAATGAACATGTGCAATTATATTTTGTAACGGAAAATTATTTTGTCCTTTCTCATTTTGTAACGAAAATAATTTTGTTACAATATTAACATGAAGAAATTATTTTGTCCATTTTCAATTTGTAACAAAAATCATTCTGTTACAAAATGAACATAACAAAATCATTTTGTTCATTTTTATTTTGTAATAAAAATCATTTTGTTACAAAATTATTTTGTCCATTTTCATTTTGTAACGAAAATAATTCTGCTACAAAATTATCATGACAAAATGTCTTGTCCATTTTCATTTTGTAACAAAAATCATTTTGTTACAAAATAAATCGTGACAGAATAATTCTGTCCGATCTCATTTTGTAACAAAACTCATTCTGTTACAAAATTAACATCACAGACTAATTCTGTCCGATCTCATTTTGTAACAAAAATCATTTTGTCAATTTTCATTTTGTAACAGAATGATTTTTGTTAGAAATGAGAATGGACACATAATGTTGTCATGTTAATATCTTTGTTACAAAGTTACCTTTTCAAAGTCATTTTGTAACAAAACGAATTGCTGTTCAATAATTTTGTAACAAAACGAGATTTGAGTAAATTTTGTCACAAAATGAGGCAAGTTCGTACTGACCAATAAGACATTTTCCTTTTATGTAGGTTTTATTTCTTTCCTTTATGGTTCTCGTTGGCTATAGGTTTAGGGAACCTTTTGTAACTATCGGTCTCGTGGGCTGTCGGTCTACTGAGGTATGAACCCGATATACAATATATAACTCACTGCACTATTCGTAGAAGAGTAGGTGGAAACCCCGGTGTAGTGGTACACTTGCACATCCTAATCAGTTATATCGGGAGGAGAGAACTGAGGGTTACAGTGATTCAGTTTGCTTTTCCCCTCCCAGGCATATGTGACGCCAAATCATTAATGATGATGATGATGATGATGATGATGATAATAATAAGAAATTACTGAAAGAGAAAAGGAAAACTATGAAGAAGAGAATTATTGGATTGAGTGTGGATGTGTTGTATAGCACTCTTCTAGTGATTCTGTTTACATATAACTTTTGAGTTTGAATGTCACTCAATGTGTCAACATATTTTCAAATAAATGATAAAGTGAATAATTACTGATATAATATTGTAGCATATTTTATTACTAGTATATATTATCTAATATTATAATGAACATAATGCCACTAATTTATTATTTTTTCTTTACTGATATATGATTGAGTGTAAGTGCACTGCATCGATCTCAACTACATACACTGTCGGAAACAGTCTTAGAGCAGAAGACAATATTTCATGATTGTCGTCGAGGGCGTATGAAATAAGATATGAATAAAAGCCTACTTTGATATATTTATATATTTTCTGCATTATTATTTTTTTCTTCACGAATGTCATCTCTAGTACCAATTCTATACAAACAGTAGGAATTCATATCCCTATTGCAATGAAGGGTATTTAAAAAAAAATAATTCGAAATTCCTAAATTTGACCAAAATCAGCATTCTAAAAATACCTGAAAAGTAACTTTAGACACGTTTTACAATTTGGAAACAACGTTTATAGTTTATTCATGACATTATCTTTCTAAAAATGTATGGTTCCAAAAGTCCTCACCAAACTTCCGATGCTTGACCATTTGACAACGGACTATATGAGCTGACCGTAGCTGTCGGGTTCAGCCCCCTCCCCCCCCCCCCCCCCCCCCGAGAAGCCCCAAAGTTGGGTCGATTTTACCCCATCTCCCTCAAGCACCAAACATTGTCAGTAGGAATTAGTATTACTGGACATTACAAAGCACAAAAAAATGACAAAAATTTCCGTGTGGGTGGGGTGTCAGACTGCCCCTAAATATTGGGGTATTTTTCCCCCTTGAAGCCCAGGGGCCTAATTTTGTCAATAGAAAGAGCTATGGATTTACGTTCCATAAATATAAAAAGTGGCAAAATTGTCTATCGGGAAGGGGTGTCAGACCCCCCCCCCCGAAATTAAACCCCCAAACCCCTTTGACAACGTTTTGCCCCCCCCCCCCTGTATGTAACAGGGGTGGGTGCAGTGGGATGCTGTCACGTTTTACAGGAAATTTGAGAGAAAGATAACGGCTCGTAACACTCTTTTTAGGTGGAAAATTAGTTCGACGCCCTTGTTGCTTTTCAGTTATTTGGACGCAATACTGCACCGTATGTAACGAAGCGCGAAAGTTCCGACGTTATTATTATTAAGTCAGTCATAATCCATAGACAAATTACATGAAAATATCTTTCTTATACATCAAAAATTCATAATAACGTCATATCGGTAAATATTCCTTTTAACGAATCATTCATACTAATTTAGACAAGCTTGTGTGTAACAGAAGACTGTATAAACAGTATATCCCACTCACAGGCGTAGCCATGATTTGTCGGGGGGGGGGGGGGCAGACGTGAAGGATCCATTGGTGATGAACGCGCAAAGCGTGCTTCCCAGGGGGTGGTTGCAGGGAAGGGGAAAGTTTTCCCCTCACGCGCGAAGCGCGAAAGCTCTGACGTTTTATACCAAATTTGAGAGAAAGATAACGGCTCGTAGTAAACAATTTTTTAGGCGGAAAGTTATAGTTCGACGCCCCGACTGCTTTCCAATTACTTGGACGCAATATTGCACTGTATGTAACAGGGGTGGGTGCAGTGGGATGCTATCACGTTTTACAGGAAATTTGAGAGAAAGATAACGGCTCGTAACACTCTTTTTAGGTGGAAAATTAGTTCGACGCCCTGGCTGCTTTTCAGTTATTTGGACGCAATACTGCACCGTATGTAACGAAGCGCGAAAGTTCCGACGTTATTATTATTAAGTCAGTCATAATCCATAGACAAATTACATGAAAATATCTTTCTTATACATCAAAAATTCATAATAACGTCATATCGGTAAATATTCCTTTTAACGAATCATTCATACTAATTTAGACAAACTTGTGTGTAACAGAAGACTGTATAAACAGTATATCCCACTCACAGGCGTAGCCATGATTTGTCGGGGGGGGGGGGGGGGGGGGCAGACGTGAAGGATCCATTGGTGATGAACGCGCAAAGCGTGCTTCCCAGGGGGTGGTTGCAGGGAAGGGGAAAGTTTTCCCCTCACGCGCGAAGCGCGAAAGCTCTGACGTTTTATACCAAATTTGAGAGAAAGATAACGGCTCGTAGTAAACAATTTTTTAGGCGGAAAGTTATAGTTCGACGCCCCGACTGCTTTCCAATTACTTGGACGCAATATTGCACTGTATGTAACAGGGGTGGGTGCAGTGGGATGCTATCACGTTTTACAGGAAATTTGAGAGAAAGATAACGGCTCGTAACACTCTTTTTAGGTGGAAAATTAGTTCGACGCCCTGGCTGCTTTTCAGTTATTTGGACGCAATACTGCACCGTATGTAACGAAGCGCGAAAGTTCCGACGTTATTATTATTAAGTCAGTCATAATCCATAGACAAATTACATGAAAATATCTTTCTTATACATCAAAAATTCATAATAACGTCATATCGGTAAATATTCCTTTTAACGAATCATTCATACTAATTTAGACAAACTTGTGTGTAACAGAAGACTGTATAAACAGTATATCCCACTCACAGGCGTAGCCATGATTTGTCGGGGGGGGGGGGGGGGGCAGACGTGAAGGATCCATTGGTGATGAACGCGCAAAGCGTGCTTCCCAGGGGGTGGTTGCAGGGAAGGGGAAAGTTTTCCCCTCACGCGTGAAGCGCGAAAGCTCTGACGTTTTATACCAAATTTGAGAGAAAGATAACGGCTCGTAGTAAACAATTTTTTAGGCGGAAAGTTATAGTTCGACGCCCCGACTGCTTTCCAATTACTTGGACGCAATATTGCACTGTATGTAACAGGGGTGGGTGCAGTGGGATGCTATCACGTTTTACAGGAAATTTGAGAGAAAGATAACGGCTCGTAACACTTTTTTAGGTGGAAAATTAGTTCGACGCCCTGGCTGCTTTTCAGTTATTTGGACGCAATACTGCACTGTATGTAACGAAACGCGAAAGTTCCGACGTTTTAGCACCTTTTTTTAATGTTAATTATGTTATCCTGAATTGCCTTTAAAGAAAGAATATATGTGACCCGCCGCCTCAAAACCTACAATAAATCGCACGGACCACAACGTAGCAAACAGCCCAAAATAGTAAATTTGCTTGGATCAGTCGATTTTCCGTTTTTGATAGAAATGGGTAGTTTCATTATCATTCTATCATGTCTCAAGTTTGTGAGTCGTAATTCGACTTAGAAATATGTTTTTGGGGCATTTTAAAATGACTCCTTTTTTCACCTGTCGAGCTAATGAATGTTTGGAGAGCTTTTGTAATACTTTCATTCAATGCCAAATTACTAGTTTACCTCCAAAGGGATGAAATTGATTTTTGGAGTGAGTAATGAATAGGTCCTCCTAGAGCAGCGTGCCAAAATTCAGCCTAATCTGATAATCCCTTCATACCGGTTGCTACGGCCATTTGAATACCCAGTTTTACTTGGGCGCACACAGAGAGCGAAGGTTTAGCACTCTTTTGTTCCGAAATTAAATGGCCATTTTCTCTGAATAGGAGTTATTGATTGCTGGTTACATACTGATTCTAAATGTGATATTTAAAGGTGTTATCATTGAGTAAACTAGGCAAGTGATATACCATTGTAAAGCTGAGAATCTCTTCTTTCAGAAAAATGTATAAAACAGACAAAAAATTTTTTTGGCGACTTATTGTAGGTTTTGAGGCGTCGGGTCACATATACATGTATAGGAGACTAATTAACTGAATTATAATATTGGATCTTATATTTTCAAAACCACAACAGTAATGATAATAACAATAATAATAAAAAGAATAATAATCATCATCATCACCATGATCATAATCATGAATACATATTCATATTTATGTACAATATATCATTATTTTTAAAAAAACTTTTCTATCGTACAACCTGGGGAGGGGGGGGGGGGGGAATGATTGTACACACTATCCCCCACCTGAAATTATGGGGGGGGGGGGGATGCACATAATTTTCAAAATTCCCCCGCTCTACGCCCTGATTAGAAGCATCAAGACTTTGAAAAAGACTGAAAAGAGGAGAGTAAAATATATCTCACTCGTGACTATAAAAACACCTAGGAATGAGTAGAACGCTTTGCCAATGATTCGGCTGTGTTTTTCATTTGATTTCCTGGCTGAAATGCAACTCCTTTATACAGTGACTGTTATCCAAGCAAAATTTTTGATCCAAGTGAGGGCGCCCTTCACAGATATTAATTAAAAAAAAATATTTGATGGGCCTATAAACAAGCCCTATATTTTTTAATGATAAGTGATGTGATATGATTTCGATAATTTCATCTGACAACAAATTTATGCTTCCTATGAAATTATTTAACCCGAAACGTTTGTTTATATCATATTGGATGGCGGCCATTTTGGATTTTTGCATTTTACTCGACCACTTTTAAAAATTCGAGAGGGGTCCTCGACTAATATTGATAAGTAGGCTGTTCCTGCCAAATTTGGTGCTTTTGTCCGCTCTGAGATCTGGAACATTTTTTTAGGGTGAAGCTTAGCATGTTTGAGAAAATGATTTTAAAAAATATTAAAAATATATGGAACATAATTATTTAGATGTTTGAATAACAAAATATCAGTTGTATGCATCCCTGCACATCAACAGAAATCAACTTGCATTTGGATTGCAGTGGACCTTTAAGGGCATGAATGGGTCTCGTAATAAGCATAGTTGTGCATTACAATTGCCTTGAACTGATAGAATTTGAACAGCGCCATCTTGCAGTCATAATAATTAGAGTTTAGCTACATTTTATTTTGAATTTCAATTAAGAACTCGCCTAAAAAATTTACTCTTTTACTTGCAAACATGGAAAACTGCTTGCAAGTACATTCAAAGCTTTTACAAGGGCGAATATGGCATGATGGGAAAACAAGACGTTCTCCAAATCCTGTTAAAAGATGGCGATATTTAACAGGTTGAGTTTAAGGCAACTTTAAAGCGGACCTAATGTGGTTATTTCCTGAAAAAAAATGTAAGTGTCCCAATGAAGTTGATGAGAGATATATGGATGGTCTAAGTAACTTTAAGGGGTCGAATCTCTTGTATGTAAAATGGGGTGACTATTTGCTGAGCATTATATCCAGCCATCCGTGGACCAGGAAGGTATCGATACATCCAGGATCATTTTAAAACAGAAAATCTAAGTCATATAAAGAAGAAAACGTACTCATGAAAAAGCGGGTTATAAAAACGTCAGTATACTTATGATGGTATATAAATCTTTTTCGTCAAGTTTTTGTAGGTGCTCTTCATATCTTTCATAATTCGTTGCCTCTTTTCCCTTTCAGATTCTCAACATCAGAGATGAAAACTCGTTGTTGCAATTGTCAGCACATCCCATTCACGTTGGGATGAATGTTTGTCTACATCCCCGTTACAGTCCCTGGAGCGTAACAGAAAGAAACTATCCGTCTGAAGTATTTTAAGATATTCGCTGAACAAATTCGCTGTAACCAAGTTATACAGCCGTTAGGAACTAACGTACATAATCTTTGTATTTCTATATGAAACACTGAGCTTTCAACACACAATAACGAATGAAGAGAAATTATGTACCTCTGCATGAAAAGTTGAGCTTTTAACACACAATAAGTCGTTAGAAACGAATGAAGAGAAATTATGTACCTCTGCATGAAAAGTTGAGCTTTCAACATACAATAAGTCGTTAGAAACGAATGAAGAGAAAATGTGTAATTTTTTCAACTGACATTCACCAGCTGAATAAGCGTATGATCTTTCAAGCTTACAAGTATTTTGGATTCAGATCAATTGATAAAATTCGGTAATTTGATCTGTACCATTGTCGAAATATAATTTTTCAGTGTTATATCCAAAGTGTTATAACAGTCAGTAATCAAAGAGTATACCCTGAACATGTCTGAGATGCAGAATGTCACTATAAGAGTCTTTTTAATCTCTTGTATTATGATAACTTTCATCTGGCAAGCTAGTTCTGATTCTGATACAAAGAATGTTAAAGAGGGGGATATTGTACAATTACACTTTTCATATCCATGTGACACTGTTAGAGTCACATTGCAGAAGAGTAACGGTGTTCCATTTTACAATTCAGATTTGGGATCCATCTCAATGCCTCCAGAACATGCAAAGAGATACACTGTCAAGAACAAAAATGAAAGTGACGATTGTTCTCTTCATCTAACCATAAATCCCGTTTTAAGAGCTGATGAAGGAACCTTCATTTGTTTTGTATATGATCACGAGGATATTGATGAGATAAGTACAATGGAAAGAATTAGATTGCAGGTTGATTTCCCACCTGGTAATGCTTCATGTACACTAAGTGAAGAATACAAATTTGATATCTGGGTAGCACTGCATTGCACAGCCCCAGCTGGCAATCTATCAGGTCAGATAGATTGCTATCAAAATGGGATTAGGATGCCGCCACTGAGGGAACCTGTTGAAACCAATACGTATCTCATGCAAACTATACTTGTTCAAAATAATTCACATCATGTATTTTGTTGTACGTCCATCTTAGATCAAACTAAAGAGAAGTGTGAATGCCGTGATATTGAATGGGATGTCTCTAACAACACGTTAAGCTTTACAAATATCGTCCCTTGCCCTCCTACCATAACAATAGAGGGCCCAATAGAGATCAGTGATATCCATGCTAATACCACAGCTGATCCACTTCCAATACAGACAACAGAAAGGGACAAACAAAAATGTTCTAATACTAGAGAACGTACGGAAATTTTCATATCAATTTCGGCAACGATTGCTTCTTTGGCTTGTTTAGTTGCAGTAAGTACATGTATAAAGTACTGCAGGGTTGTTAGAAGAATGAAGCAAACACAAAATAAGGAAGCCAAGGAAAACGTGCAAAAGGAACAAACAGAAAGCATCCTTCCATCCGCTGGAACAAATTAAAGTTTCAATGTAAGTTTCTGACTACGCCAAAGATAATTTTCATTTATCCACGATTAAGTTTTAAAATCAATTAAAAAAGGGTTATAATGATCGATCCTTATAAATTAGTAGCATATATTCGCTAGTTTATATCAATAATGAGACTGAGAATGCAGTTTCCAAAGATTGGTTATTTGTGGAGAACTCAGTGTACTTGAGTGGATGTATAGGGAACTTATTTATTTATGGGCAAGTCCAAGATATTTGGTCATACGTCAGCAAATATTATGGAGTCCTGAACACAATTTGACTTCAAATGTATCATTACACTTGATATTTGGTCTGATCTTAGCTCTCGTAGGGCTAATAACTTTATTCAATTCAAATTCTTACTTGGCAATGAATGTACTTATCGGTAATAGCTTTTAACCCTTTACCAATCAATGCTTTTGTTCCTTTATATGTGAATATCATTGTATTGAAATGTATTGTACCTAATTGCTGTTGACAAATAAATAAATCAGTCAACAAGTCAACTTTTGCTTCAATGATTGGGCTTCTCAATAATCGTAACCTTTGTACACGTACAAACTGAATAACTGAATAATCGAAATAAATCATAATGTATATAAATTCTAACTGGACAATGAATGTACTCATCAGTAATATTTGTTAACCCCAACCATTTTACAATTCAGATTTGGGATCCATCTCAATGCCTCCAGAACATGCAAAGAGATACACTGTCAAGAACAAAAATGAAAGTGACGATTGTTCTCTTCATCTAACCATAAATCCCGTTTTAAGAGCTGATGAAGGAACCTTCATTTGTTTTGTATATGATCACGAGGATATTGATGAGATAAGTACAATGGAAAGAATTAGATTGCAGGTTGATTTCCCACCTGGTAATGCTTCATGTACACTAAGTGAAGAATACAAATTTGATATCTGGGTAGCACTGCATTGCACAGCCCCAGCTGGCAGTCTATCAGGTCAGATAGATTGCTATCAAAATGGGATTAGGATGCCGCCACTGAGGGAACCTGTTGAAACCAATACGTATCTCATGCAAACTATACTTGTTCAAAATAATTCACATCATGTATTTTGTTGTACGTCCATCTTAGATCAAACTAAAGAGAAGTGTGAATGCCGTGATATTGAATGGGATGTCTCTAACAACACGTTAAGCTTTAAAAATATCGTCCCTTGCCCTCCTACCATAACAATAGAGGGCCCAATAGAGATCAGTGATATCCATGCTAATACCACAGCTGATCCACTTCCAATACAGACAACAGAAAGGGACAAACAAAAATGTTCTAATACTAGAGAACGTACGGAAATTTTCATATCAATTTCGGCAACGATTGCTTCTTTGGCTTGTTTAGTTGCAGTAAGTACATGTATAAAGTACTGCAGGGTTGTTAGAAGAATGAAGCAAACACAAAATAAGGAAGTCAAGGAAAACGTGCAAAAGGAACAAACAGAAAGCATCCTTCCATCCGCTGGAACAAATTAAAGTTTCAAAGTAAGTTTCTGACTACGCCAAAGACAATTTTCATTTATCCACGATTAAGTTTTTAAATCAATTAAAAAAGGGTTATAATGATCGATCCTTATAAATTAGTAGCATATATTCGCGAGTTTATATCAATAATAAGACTGAGAATGCAGTTTCCAAAGATTAGTTGTGCCTGTGTTCGGGGGCGAATCCAGGATTTTGTAAAAGAGGGGGTTGATATATAAAATATATTCTGACTAGCTCCCCCCCCCCAAAAAAAAAAAAAAAAATCATATTTCAGGGGTCCCGTTTTCCTCCAAAATTCTTTGACAAGCAAAAAAAAATTAAAAAGGAAAAAGAAGAAAAAAAAGGGTAATCACACATCTGAGGTCCTTTTTTCCTTCATATTTCTCTGACAGGCAATAAAGAAGAAGTCTCAAAGGAAAGTAAAAAGTCATCATGATTAAAGGAGGGGGGGGGGGGGCACAATGTACACTTTGGTTTCAAAATCCGCCACTGGCTGTGTCAGGAAAACCTCTGGCAATCCAGCAAGCTGTGATGTTATATGCTTGTTACTCACCATTTGTTTTGTAAGTTCAGATAAACTCTATCCCCAATAACATGATTTGAAAACTTCTTTGTGTATTTATATTATCTGCAACATCACAATGCATACATGAATATATAGGGCATACACACGAATGATATTATTGTATGTGAGGACTGTACACAAAACTTGAGAAATTTTTGTTTGGAAGCCTATCCGTATATTTCTGTTTTGTTTCTTCAACATAACAATATACAGGCGATATCTCTATTGTTGACGATGTGTCTAGCAGTCGCTTACATGTCTTTCCTTACAGGTTCAAGTGCCACTTTTTTAAAATTTGGCATGAATTTCCTGAGTCAACAAATATTAGTGATTTACATGATGAATACCATTTTCAGATCCGTTCTACCAACTGTTGCCAAATAAAGTTAAAATCTAAAAATGCAATGATATTACATAAGGGCTACTCTACTTAAAGCTCAAATTCAAATAAAACCTCTTACTATTGCACAGTTTTTGTTTAAAATGTTGACTTCAGGGACTATTTTCAATAAACGTCAAATTTTATTCTTACAGCTTCTCAAGAACTGTCATAAATTGTAATGGACCAGTTGCGTGGAACGATTTGCCATTTGAATTTAAGCAGTGTCCTTTGCTCCAATCTTTCAAAAGAAAATTTACATTCTAAATCATAATGTTCATGCCACTTAAATGTCAAGCTTGCCTCTTACTTACATTATTTCTCTTTGTTAAGTGATGTTATTTTGCGGTTTATGAGTTTGTAACTTATATTGTAATTTATGTATTGTGCCAGAGCATGATGGAGTAATGACGAGGAGTAGCTTTGACAGGTCAATGGCCTTTGCTAGTCCCGCACATCCACCCCATTACTCCATCACTTATCATCACTGTGTATTTATTTCCCATCTATATATTATTTATTGTATTGTTCTTCTTTGATTGTAATCATGTACTGTCATTTATTAATATATGTGAAATAAAGCATTGGAATTTGAATTGAATTGAATTGAATTTCCATGCTTATTAAGTAGTTTATATCATTCAGTTCATGAATGATGTACATTTTATTTGTAATCCATTAATAATGGGTAGAGATTATAAAACATTGGTTATTTGTGGAGAACACATTTATGTTGGAAACAATTTACGATTTCCTCATGTAGCTCAGTGTACTTGAGTGGATGTATAGGGAACTTATTTATTTATGGGCAAGTCCAAGATATTTGGTCATACGTCAGCAAATATTATGGAGTCCTGAACACAATTTGACTTCAAATGTACCATTACACTTGATATTTGGTCTGATCATAGCTCTCGTAGGGCTAATAACTTTATTCAATTCAAATTTTTACTTGGCAATGAATGTACTTATCTTTTAACCCTTTACCAATCAGTGCTTTTCTTCCTTTATATGTGAATATCATTGTATTGAAATGTATTGTACTTAATTGCTGTTGGCAAATAAATAAATCAGTCAACAAGTCAACTTTTGCTTCAATGATTGGGCTTCTCAATAATCGTAACCTTTGTACACGTATAAACTGAATAACTGAATAATCGAAATTAATCATAATGTATATAAATTCTAACTGGACAATGAATGTACTCATCAGTAGTATTTGTTAACCCCAACCAGTCAATCTTTGCTTCATTGAATGTACTTCATAATATTCGTATAAGCTTTGTACATGTGTATATACTGATAACTGAATAATCGAAATAAATCACAATTCAAATTCTTACTTGGCAATGAATGTACATATCGGTAATAGGTTTTAAACTTTTACCAATCAATGCTTTTCTTCCTTTATATGTGAATATCATTGTATGGAAATGTATTGCACTTAATTGATGTTGATAAATGAATGAATCAATCAGTCAACCAGTCAACCTTTGCTTCAGTGAATGTACTTATCAATAATAGCAAGCTATGTACATGCATATACTGAATACCTGAATAATCCAAATTAATCACAATTCAAATTCTAACTGGGCAGTGGATGTACTTTAATATCAGTAATAATTTTTCACCTTTTACCAACTAACGCTTTTCTTCCTTTATATGTAAATATAATTGTATGAAAATGTATTGTACTTATAATTGCTGTTGATATAAATAAATAGTCAGTCAACCAATCAATCAATATAAATTACCTTATAGTTTCATTTGTCATTTCGTCTCCTTTATCTATGTACATTATTTGAATATAAAATAAATGAAAAAAAGAAAAAAGAAGAAGATTCCCCCCCTAAACTTGGAAATAGTAACATGAAAACTGATAGAAAATACGTAGAATTTTGTAAATATAACAAGTATGGTTATAATGCAATATGTCTGGTTTGAGCCTTTTGGCAGGATCGATGCCCCTTGCTCAAGCCTGCTTTCATCACGGATACTCCATTCTCATACCTTAGTCACATCGACAAGACCGATAGCATATAATGATATATACAATATTTGAAATATTCAAAACATTTTCTTCCAAAAAAATTAAATATGAGTATACCAAATACTTTATATATATTTATATAATTATGTTCTTATGTATATTTGTGGCTATGTATATTGATGGTTTTTATTGTTACTGTTACTTATACTTTTTATCAGGGCCTCATGAAAGCCCACCACTATTAGTGGTAATGAGTTACCATGCATGTCTAAATTTCAGAAATAGATCAGTAAATAAATAAATAGATAAATAATATACAAATGTTGACTGCTTTGAGGGGCACGGTGAGAACTATGGCCCGAGCTCATGCAAAACCGTGCTATGCCCCGAGACGACAGTCGAGGGCCTTGGTTTATACCGTGACGCGAAAAAGAAGCAGTCAACATTTGTTTTATATCGCGCATCCTTCGTCAGCTCAGAAATTCATTTCAAAGACATGCAATACGTAATTCTCATCCATTGTTTTTTCGAAATTTCGTTCGGTGTACATGTATGGTGCCGGTTGAGCCCCTGCGATATCTAAATTGCCAAAGCTAAGCGCGCATTGCATTGCATTGTACGCGCGAGCAGAACTATGCCCGGTCAATATTTTCCCCCATACCCCGGCAGTCCGTAGTGAATTTCATGCCCGCAAATATGACCGATCAGAGGAATCGAAACATGCGGTATTTAAATAAATATGAAAACAGATAGATAATAGACAGACAACAGACCGAACAAGATATTACACCGAATGGCAGAATCGATCGGTTTGGAATTGGTTTTGGATGACGGTGTGACTGAGGTATTAGAAATCGATCTAACTTCAGCATATTAGCCCTTTGTGGAGCATTTGGTTGTTCACGTGATCCACCTCATGAGAAGAAAGATGAATAATTTAATAAACTGGGGGAGGAGACCAATTTGCAATTATTTGCCGTCTAGCTGCTCTCTCTCTCCACGATACACTATACTGAACATGTTGGACATAATCCTAAGACTTAGACCTGGGAAACTATGGAGACTGGAGAGCACCAAGTATACCCTATAGGGTTTTCACGGGGCGCGCGAACGATTCGAGAAGTGTGCCAAAAAATGTCAAAAAATGGTAAATTCCAAAATTCGTATTTTACTAGCTAGGTTCTGAAAGTTCGCCAACATGCGTGAGGGTTGAAAGTCGTCTTTTTGTTAGCTTGAATTAAAAAAAAAAAAAAAATTGCGAAACTTTTCCTGCGTCACCGGTGGTGATTTGCTCGTGGTCTGCTCTCGAAAATATCTTGAAAAAAACTTCGTCATATGCGCACGATCTACTCACGACGAGCGTGAAGTTCGCAAAATCTTCGTGAAACCCCGAAACAGGTCCCGATATTTCTTGACCTGTGCGCGAACGCTTCGCGTACTTCTTGAGACGTCTGGCCAACATAAAGCGCATGACAGAGGTGTCTGACTTCATACTGCGGCTTGACAGCGAACTATTCACGAAGAGACCGATCAACTCAAGACAGCCATCAACTTATGTTCACATTATAGTCACATGTTCTTCGTGTATGTGGACTGGCCATAGTTCTGCATCGCTATACACACGCCATTCGCACATACATTCGCATACATTCGACATTAGCATCCTTCGCGAATCGTTCGCTTGCTTCGTGAAAACCCACCTTAATGGATGACGAATGCTACTCAGTATTATCCAAAATTCGAAGTAGTATTCTGTCTATTCATTGTGTGCATCATTATCAAAATATTGGTATATCACTCATTTCGATTTTCTTCATCAATTGATTTTATTTCAAAGCATTTATAACTGACAATTTATTCAATTAGTATCGTAATTCGTCTGTCTTTTAAAGATTATCTGCGTAAGTGTATCATGCAATTATTAATAAAAAGAGAAGGATAGAAGACACAGCAAAACATTATAATGAAAAAAGGGAATGTGATAAAGACTCCGCTTCTTACTATTAAATTTCAGTAGAAAGAATTTAAAGCCGTCGGTTTTAGGAGATACTATAAAACAGAAAATAATGGCTAAATGGTTATAATACACTCTTTGATATATTATGCATGCTATTTCCATTTGCTTATGTAGGGCCTTAATATCATTATTAGTGCAAGAAATGTCACTAGGGGCCTGTAACATAAAGAGATACAATCAATCTTACGATTGATATCAATCGTAAGTCTATGCTAAACCATGTACTGAAGAGTTACAATTAATCGTAAGATTGATTTTATCTCTTTATGTTACATGCCCTAGATTTGATATGCGCTACTATATTATGCTCAAAAATATATTCTGCACATCGCTGGATCGCTGTTTGAAGAATGCGTGAATTCTTGCGTGCATTATGGCGTTTGTATCTCAGCGTTGCCTAGCAACCGACGCTATAGTATTTCTATGACGTACATTTACCTGTTTATGAGATGGAAATTGCTATCAGGCTATAATAGCTCTGCGGGATGTTCGACGAAAAAGAACACCGAATTATTAATGATTTGGTATTGTGCGTGGTGTGTGTGTGTGTGTGCGTGTGTGTGTGTGTTTGTGTTTGAGTCATATGGGTCGTTGATGTGGGCCTAACTATATGCTGTAACCATGCCAGTGGATGAATTGGGAAATGATACACGATATGTTAATGTATATAACACTACCATATAGGAAGTTTTTGAGATAATCAAGTCAATTTTCATTTAAAATCTATATGTCTATTAACCTTTCTATCTCTTAATATATATATATATATAAATATGTATATGTGTTGCCATAAAGTCATTATGGTAATAGCCGGGAGGGCGCATTGTTATACATAATTTGTATATATAAATATATATATATATATATAAGGCACATAAAGATAGATGAAGAGAAAGAGGAGGAGGATAGAGACAAAAAAGAAGGGCTTTCATACCAAATTAAGGGTAAATATAAAGGGAAAGGATATCGAAAAATAATGGACATTATTCTATCAACCTTTATTTTGCGTAGATACAGAGCTATTATAGCCTGATAGCAATTTCCATCTCATAAACAGAATCATTAATAAGGGCTTTCATACCAAATTAAGGGTAAAATCTAAAGGGAAAGGATATCGAGAAATAACGGACATTATTCTCTCATTTCCTTTCACATTATATTTTACGATATAAAGGGAGAAATGGCATTTCACAGACTAATATATATCTCAACTGATTTTTTGCCCTCATCTTATGTTCAGTTACTTATTATGTGAAGTCCCGTCGCAGAATTTTAATATCCTTTTTACTCTCTAAAAAACGGACAAAGGACAAGGACGAAGCAGTTGTGATTGGCATGAAGCACCGGGAATTCCCCATAATTTATGCAAATAATACCATCAAGTATGACATCAGTGTTTATTAATATAGAATTACCGTAATATAGACAAAAGCAACATCGTCTCCTGATACCAGCAGCCAATCCGCTTTTACCGTTTCGCGCTTTGTTTGGTTCATTATTCGCATTTAATTACGGATAGTTATATTTGGTTTCAGCCTTGTACCTCGCTGATTATTGCGATTACTCTGACGAGAGCAAGACAAAAATTGCCCGATGTCATTTTTTTCTGCCTGGAGATTTTTGAATCCCAAGCATACCCCTCACAAGTGACTTTTCATCATGAACCGAATTATCAGGTGAGTGAAATTATCGATTGAATTTTTATCGTATATATTGAAACCTCAATAATTGTTTATTACTGATTATCATGTTATATTCGGATAAGATTTTCCAAGGTTGTTCTTTTATGTTTGTAAAAAACCATTAGTTCTATATATTATCGCATGTACAAACTCTAAAAGAGTTATTCCTCTTTAAGTCGTATTTAAGAGGAGGGGAAAAATGAAACATATATAACACGGGTGTCTCATTTTTAACGAGACTCGAATTAGCCGTAGAT
This sequence comes from Heliocidaris erythrogramma, assembly GCA_025617745.1. NCBI lineage: Eukaryota > Metazoa > Echinodermata > Echinoidea > Camarodonta > Echinometridae > Heliocidaris > Heliocidaris erythrogramma. The sequence goes on along the minus strand of CM046857.1, from coordinate 24,489,227 downwards.
CCCGCCTCCATGAATGCAGTTTTTAACTTCACCCACTGAGTGTGTGGCGTCTCATGCAGATTTATGCGCAGTGGACAATAAACGAGCATCAACATCAGATTTAAATGAATATTAACATTCAATTTACATGAGTTATGACATTTGTTTGTGAAAAATATCATAAATTTATAAAAATGTTATAACTTTATAAAAAACTGTTATAACTTTATTTATGTTCCTTGAATTTTGGCAAATATCTATATTATGCTAATGATTTGGGGGCTTTTTTGGTTCGAATAGGCGCCTCCCTTGGCCCTTTCGGTCCCCACCTTTTGGTATCCACGGGCGGGGAATGGTTCTTGGAGTGGTGGGAGGCATTAAGGGCTGACGTCCCGTCCATATTCCATAAATTCATTTTTAAACATTGAATTTCCGGAGGGAGTAATAATTCTGAATAATAATACTTGTTTCTTTTTTTTTGTTTTGTTTTGTTTGTTTTGTTTGTTTTTTGTTTGTTTTTTTTTGCTTTGTTTTTTGTTGTTGTTTTGTTGTTTGTTGTTGTTGTGGTTGTTTTTTTTTTTTTGGTTTGTTTGTTTGTTTGTTTGTTTGTTTGTTTTGTTTTTTTTTTTTTTGGGGGGGGGGGCAGCTCTCTCTCTGTATCTCGTATATAGACACTAGACCTAGTCATGATAGTCATATCCAGACCATGCCACCTCCGCTTGCCAGGCCAACCAGATACACTAGTCTGGATTCTTGGACCTGGAATGGTCCTCGGACCAGGCTGGAGTTTTGTTAAAAGTTAGACAGTTCCATCTAGATCTAAGTTAGATCTAGTTAAGTAGATCTAAGTTAGATCTGGAGCCTGGGGGGGGGGGGGGGGGGGGGGGACTCAATATATTGGACAGACTGGTAGACCCTATGGCTATATGTGCCGCTTTGACGACTCCTTTTTTCCGATATGCGGAAACGCAATGCCCCGTAATACACGCTCTGATCCGCTCTCTGCATAGCCTTAAAATGTCGCTCCCTTTTCTAGCTGGATCCCGAGTGCTCCGAAATATACGCAAAATAAAGGTTGTCAGTTGCCAAGACAATGTAATTTGTTGCTGCTGTTAAATCTATGCAGCTCCCAAGACCCTATTTTTCACTCGGCTGGTGGGCCTGGACCTGGTTCCGTAGTTCCCAAGACCCTGCATTTTGCCCTTTAATTTTAAGTCCGTTCTTTAATACTTAATAGACCCCCGGTTTAGAGGGCGGCTGCGTCTCACCCCTGTCTGAAAAAAAATGAACCCCCCCGGATCTGGAGCCAGGGTCAGGGATCTATCTCTACTCAATCATATTTAAGTTGCTCATAACGTAGCCCCGGGACGCTGCCACGAAGTGGCAGCGTCCTGAGTGAAACCAGTACGATTCGGTGGCTCTCACAATTTACCAATGTTCAAATGACCATTGAAAATATGGCCATATAAGTTATTTGTTTTAATTAAAGTATCATATATACGATGCCACTTACCTAAACAGACCTTCCGCAAATTAGCTTTTCCTAAAAAATGTGTAGAATCGATGAATGTCACTTTTTACTCTCAATTTTCGAAACCAGTCCCATTCGCCATGTTGTTGAAGCAGAAGCGAAAATAGGCACTTGCGCATGCGCCTATGAATATTTATTACAACGACGGCATAGTTTTCGTCAATGGAATAATGAATATTCATATATCCACTGTGATCCGGCGATCTCTACTTGCTCGAGCTCCTGCTGCCTGCCACTCGTTTTAATGAATATTCATAATGCTCCCTTCTTGTCTATATAATTATTGGAGCTGCTGACGCATGCGCATTGCAAGCAAAACACCGACCTACGGAAGTTTTTAGTACAGGCTTTTGGAGATAAATAGGCCTTTTTTGTATCATCCTCATTGAAAAGAAAGACGACAGTCAATCGGAAAGTATTATAAGTACCTAAAGTAGCCTAAAATCAACTGTCATGTTTCATGGCTATCATTTTGACAAACGACCTTGTAATTAAGAGACATCCAAGCAATCAAAGGACTGCTGATCGCAGCCCGAACACTACGTGTTCGGGCTGCTCAGTAACTCATAACGTATCCTAGGCTAGGGCCAAGTATAAAAAGTTAGGAAATAGCCACCACCGCATTATTATGTTAACGTTAGTTTTGGTCTTTGACTTTGTCAAGTTGGTCAAACATTGGCCTTTGTTTTAGTTGGTCAAACATTAAATCCATAGAACCTCTCATACCTTACTTACCGTAGATATATCAGGCAATATCATGTAGATCTATATAAAAAAAAATCTTTGAACTATGTACGAATACGTAAACCATGGAATAATCTTCACAACGACACCATTACTGCCCCAAGTGTGCACAATTTTGAAGTAGCTTTGGATAGGTGCTGGAAAAATGAGCCCATTAGGTACGATTATGAATCGCCTGCACCAGGAAACGATCCAGACATCTTGAAAAGGAAAAAGAACTTGGAACTGAATATAGAGGCGTAGTGCCTGCGTTCAGTATCCTCCCTAGGTACTTCCTAGGTATCTCTCGTTTTCGGCTGGACTGGACGAAAAGACATCCAACCGGTGCTGTGTTTTGTGTATACATGTACATGTATAGCTCTATGGTACTTTTTGTGCGGTGCGATAACCTAATTTACACGTAAAATCCCATAGAGATTTGAGCTGGAGAAATGAAAAGTTTCTGCCATCAATAACAGGTAGAGACTATTTGAGCACCAAGTCGACCACATTAATTCAAGACGTACGCGTAACGCATTAGTCCAGGCAGCGGTAATCGCGAATTGGTGCTCATTATAGTGCATTGGTGCTCAGGAAACGTGTGTGACGCCCTTAAAGTGTAACCCGGTCTTAAAGTGTAACTCGGTGCCTAGGTATTCTGAAAATTTGTCTGAGCCGCACACCGTACAGTTTTCTGTGTATGGAACTTCTGTGTTGGCTTCATTACATAGAGTTCGGGGGGGGGGGATAAAGTGGAAAAGAAAAAGAGGAAGAAGAAGAAGAGAAGAAGAAGGAGCAGGAGCAGGAGGAGGGGGTATAGGAGTAGGAGTAGGAGGATGGGAAGGCGGAAAGAAGGGCGGAGTAAGAGAAATAGTAAATATATACATGTATATATATATATATATATATATATATATATATATATAAATTATGTATAACAATGCGCCCTCCCGGCTATTACCATAATGGCTTTATGGCAACACAAGGACTTGGGACCCTTGTTGTGCGGTTACACATTGTGGGGAAGAATTGCATAGTGGAGTCACCAGAGTGCTCAAACTGCGAGCAGTGAGCATTGCATATAACGCAAATAGTGAACGTCTCACATAGAGACTCTCCACGCAATCTAAGACAGTGCTCAAACTGCATGTGCAGGGAGCGTTATTATATATATATATATATATATATATATATATAGACAAAATAGGAATGAAAAGTCCGTATACGATGAAAAAATTCGAATTTTCGGCCATAGGCCTTCATCAGGAAATGATGAAAATTTATTAGATAGGTACACAAAAGAGCGTGAAGCGCAAAAAAAACAACGCAAAAGCTCCATGGATACCAGCGCAACCATGGTAGAGATCAGGAAGGAGAGGAGAGAGAGAAAGAGAAAGATATAGAGGCGTAAAAGAGCAGAAGCGCAGAAAGGGAGAAAGCTCCATGGAAACTCGCGCAACCATGGTAAAAGAAGTTAAAGAGGAGAGAGAGAGAGAAAGAGAGAAAGAAATAGAGATAGAGGCGTAATAAAACGTCATAAAAGAAGAGAAAAAGAAAACAAAAAAGGAGAAGCGCTAAAAGGGACAAAGCTCCATGGAAACTCGCGCAACCATGGTAAAGAAAGTTAAGAGGAGAGAGAGAGAGAGAGAAACACGTCACAAAGAAAGAAAGGGAAACAAAAGAAAACACAAAAGCGAGAAGGAAGGAAAGGGAGAGAGGATGACGTAGTAAAACGTCATAAAGAAACCAAGGGAAAATGAAAGAGAGAAAGGGGTGGTGGAAGGGGGGAGAGAGAGGGGGGAGAGAGAGGGGGAAGGGAAAAGAAAAGAGGAAAAAAAAAAGAAAGAAAGGGAAACAAAAGAAAACACAAAAGCGAGAAGGAAGGAAAGGGAGAGAGGATGACGTAGTAAAACGTCATAAAGAAACCAAGGGAAAATGAAAGAGAGAAAAGGGGGGGGGGGGGGAAGAGGGAGAGAGAGAGAGAGGGAGAGGAACAAAGAAAATAAAGAGAGGAAGATGAAGCACAACGGAAAGAAAAAAAAAGAAGAAAAGGGGGAAAAGGAGGAAGTAGTGAAGAAAGAGAGTAAAGAGCAAAAGGAAGTGAGGGAGAGAGAGGAAAAAAAAAAAAAAAAAAAAAAGTAGAAGAAAAGCAGAACGAAGAATGGAAGAGAAAGGTGGAAAGGACAAAAAGAAAACATTCAATTCGTACGAAATGATCGAAATGTTACATTCATTCATTCTTTTTTTACTACATTTTTTTAAATATATATATATATATATATATATATATATATGTGTGTGTGTGTGTGTGTATAATAAAGAAAAATAAAAGAGATGAAGAAGAGGAAAGGAGAGAAATGATAAGAAAGAAGAAAAGGAAGAAGAAATTTAGAAGAAGTAGTTGATTAAGGAGAAGAAAAAGAAGAAGATGGAGGAGGAGGAGGAGAGGGAGGGGGTAAGAGGGGGGAGACTAAGACTCACTAAGTTGATGAAAAACGGAGGTGATGGGGGTAAGTTAGGGAAATATATTTTTCCTCTCCTTCTCCTCCTACCCTTTTTAATCCTCCTCTTCCTCCCCTTCCTTATCCTTCTTCTTCCGCTTCTTCTTCTTTTTTCCCCGTTTTTGTTTTCTTCGTCATATTTTAGTACTTCTTTTCCTGCATTGCCCCTCCTAGCCATCCCCTCTTAATATCCCATTATACCCCCTCCTTCTCTTCCTTTTATCATCAATTTCTTCTCTCCGTCTCTATTTTTTTCCGGGGGGGGGGGGGGGTCTTTTCTTTATTTTCTCCTTTTATCTACCTCATCATTTCTTTTTATTTTCTTTATTTTCTCCTTTTATCTCCATGATCTTTTTTTTTTTTACTTCTTGTCTTTCTCCACCCCTCCTAACCCCTCCTCCTACCCCTTCTTCTCTTCTTGTTGTTCATTACCTTAGTCTCTTACTCCTCTTATACCCTTCCCCATCCTCCTTTTTCTTCTGTTTCTTCTTTTGCCTCGTTCTTCATCTTCTAGTACTTCTCCTACTTCACCCTTCTTCCCTCTTACCCTCTCCCACTCTTCGTACCCCGTTTTACCCTTCCTCCCCGGCTTTTTCTTCTATTTCTTCTTTTTGCTTCTTCTCATTCCTCTTCATTATTTTCTCCTTCTTTCCTCTAAATTCTACCGTGATTTTTAATACTTCTTTAACTCCGCTCTTTATACCGCTCCTCTTCTCTTCCTTCTTTTCCTTCATTATCTTAGTTTCGTCCTTTACTATATATACCCACTCATTTTCCTCCTATTTCTCCTCCTCCACCTCCTCCTTGTTTTTCTTCTTCTTCTTCATTTTAGTATAATGCTCCTATACATCGCCGCTCCTGCCCCCCTATTCATATCCTCTTAAACCCCCTCCTCCGTCCCTTACTCCGCATCTTACTCCTACCCCCTCCCCCTCTAATCCCCTCCCCTATTCTCCCCTCTTTTCATTCATCAATATCTTCTTCCTTCTTCTCACTCCTTTTCACTTTCTCCTTTTTTCTTCTACCTTTTTAAAAAACAAAACAAAACTATTTCCCTTACTTACCCCCATCACCTCTGTTTTTCTTCTTCATCAACTGAGTCTCACCCTTCACCCCTCCTCCTATCTTTATCCTTCCATTTCCTCCTACAACTCCTCCTCTTCCTTCTTCTTCTTTTTCTTTTCTTCTAACCCTTCTTCATATCCCGTTGTACCCCATCCTCCTCCTCTTTTACCAGTTTCTTCTTCTTTCTTCTTTTTTCTTCTTCTTGCCCTATTCTTCTCCTTCTCCTTAGATTTCCTTTTCTTAATCCTAACTTCTTCTTCTTCATCTCCCCCTTTGTTTTTACTATGTCTCTTACCCCGCCCCTCTTACCCCCTCCCTCTCCTCCTCATCGATCTTCTTCTTTTGCTTCTCCTTAATCAACTACTTCTTCTAAATTTCTTCTTTCTTATTATTTCTCTCCTTCTTCTTTATTTTTTTACTATACAGATATACATATATTATTTTACTATTTCTCTTACTCCGCCCTTCTTTCCGCCTTCCCCTCCCCTTACTCCTACTCCTATACCCCCTCCTCCTGCTGCTGCTCCTTCTTCTTTTCCACTTTATCCCCCCAGGAGGGGAGTTAATGGGGGCCCAGTTTCCCGCAGTAATTCTCTGACAAGCAAAAAAAAAAATAAAGTTTTTCGTTCTGAAAGGAGGGGGCACAATCGAAATAAGGGAGCAGTTGGGCACAATGCATACTTTTCTTCCAAAGGGGGAGGGGGCGCGAGCCGGATGTGCCCTCCCCCTAAATCCGCCACTGCTGCAATCAACTTCCGTTTTAGAAAATTGTCAACAAACAAAACACATAAACAGTGACATTAGAGGCCATAAACTTTTTATCTCATAATCCTAATTCAACTAAACTTGGATGTTCTGTTCAGAATGATATTCTCCATGATTTAAACTAACAAAAATATATTTCCATCAGTTTTCGTTGCCATATGGTAACCGTTATTCATGTAAATGTAGTTTTTAATGATTATTTTAAAACAAATTTATTTTTATATAATACCGTGTAAATATGAGTTAGATATAATAACCAGGCAGTTATGGTATTGTTTGTAAATCTAATACACCCAGATAAGATCAGGAGTGATTATTAATCCTTAGGTACGTTCACACGTAGAGCGATAGCATCGATGCTATCTAGGTTTCAATACTATTTTGGTGAAGACCAGATAGTTTTAAGACCAAACGCTGTCTGAACGCAGATAGTCACCAGAGAGAAGCGAGTTTCCAAACTATTCTTGCAGCGGGAGTTTAGCAGGAGTAAATCTCAGGATCCAGCGACAAAGCATCGACGCTTTGCGGTAGACCACCCACCGCGCTTGTGACTATTTGTAATGTGAGCGCAATCGCTGCTATCTTCACTCGCTGCTATTATAATTCTGTCTGTTTCATGTGGTGCTATAATATAATGCAATGTATGTATTCATGTGATGTACCCTCTTCCCTACTTTTTTTCTATTATCATTCTGTCTGTTTCATCTGGTACTGTAATGTAATGTATGTATTCATGTGATGTATATAGGGGTAAGTAGGCTAATGTGTATACTGTGTGGTAAGGAAGGGTGTTGTTTTTTGGGTTTTTTTCTGGGGGAGTCCTTCTTTTTATCTTTTTTCTTTTTTATATATGTGACCAGGCACCACAAAACCACCCAAAAGTCGCACTGTGTGATTTTTCAGTTAAAGCTCAATCAATGTGTTTTGGTTGGCATGCATGGTCAAATTTTAGTTTTGGGTATTTCCTGAAAGACTATACTCTTTTCTAAGTAATCCAAAAATGTGGAGGCACCAAACAATCTAGAAGGGGTATTTTTGACAGTTTTTTATGAGACTTATGTGTGTCTTCTCTGGATTTTGTTGCATTACTATTCTTTTTCACGACCCTGAATACTTGTCTCATTTTAATCTCCCGGAGTAAGTTCTTGCATTGATACTTGTGCACTATGATAAACAGGATATGTCTAAGTAGTATGCCAAGTCTTAGGACAATCTGATAATCCCTTCATAGAAATTTTCATTGAGTTCTAATCCTCCTTTTGTCACCTTAGCACAACACTTTGCAAGTCAGAGTGCTTCAATAGACTGCAAACTAACCCTTATTAAGAAGTAACATTATGAGGGACTGTGCATTCTTATCTTTGTACATTGAGTTATGAACATCCAATGAGTTATATATCATTTTAAAGCTGAGAATCTACTCTTTCAGAATCAAACCTTAACTAAAATATGATGTGGTCTTTAGATATTAATTTACATGTGCTTACCAGAGAATAATGTGCATGCATGTGTTTTATTTTGGCATAAGATTGGAGTTCAGTCAATTTTGACATGTACAAGGTTTATTTAAAATTAAGTATTATAATACATGTATTTGCTAGTTGATTGTATTATCGATATTACAAATGAATTGTTATTGTGTTATTATGTTGATTTATGAAGACAAATAAAATATTATTTTATTATTATTATGACCCCTGTGCACAAACTTCCGCGACGGTTTGACCATGCATACCAATTATACTCGGGTCACTCTGTGTAACGCAGTAATTATTGTTTTGGCAGCGAGTGAGCGATGAATAGTCTAGTCCAGTCTGGCCTCTCAAGGCCTCTCAACCCCTCTCAACCCCTCTCAACCCCTCTCAACACCACCCAACATTGTTGGGTGGTGTTGAGAGTGGTGTTGAGAGGCCTTGTACCATGTCTCCCTCTATCAGACGAGGCCAGACTGGACTATGAATAAGCCACTTCGGAGATGCAATCTGAGCATGAGCAGACAAAGGTCATCTGTACCAAATTCTAAAACCCACTGACACTAATATTCGATATGTGCTCATGAATGTCATGTAATCATTATTCAGTTATGCACTAATGGTGCATTCCATGATATCCAGGTGGAAGTATTCTTTTTAAAGGGGGAAACAAGAGCTATTCATGAGGCACCTCTATCACTCCCAGAGTTATTTTTCTGAAGTGCACATAAAGGGACCCTCCATGTCTAAAATATCTGTGGATATTTGGGGTCATTTGTACCATGCGCTAACCCCGAACTGGCTTATAGTCACAAGTGGGTGATAGAAGCAAGTCGATCCCAGCCTGTCTGAACATACTGGAAGTATTTTTGAAACTTACATGGCATGGATGCTATGTACTACGTGTGAACATAAATTTTATCTTTATGATCGTTTTGAAATCTTTATTTGTTTAGTTGATTTTCTCTCTAATTGTGCCTAGAGATTTCTTTATTGTTGCTAACTGGAACAACCAATATTAGCTTACTCATGTTGAATGAAAAAATGCTAATAATGAAATTATTTCTTTGAATATAATGATGCATAACTTTAGAGGTATTTAACAAATTATGAATCATACAATCTACCATTTTGATAATATGTGATTTCTTTTTAAATCCAAAGTCGTAACCTCAGTGGCTTCAATGTACTGTGATGGTAAGCTGGATAGCCACTATGGTTATTTTGAACCTTGAACTTGCAACACTGAATATTTCATGTGAACAAATGGTGATTGGACATCATTGACAACAATCTGATTTCACACTTTTAGGCTCATTGATGAAACTGAAATCTGAAATATTCTATAACAAATTAGGCATTGCGTAGACGTTGTACTTTAGAATGCATGTCTTGTTGGTTATATTTTGTAGAGTAGTCATTAGATATCATTTGTTATTGGTTAGACAGTGGAATATTCAAGTACAATTAATTACATCTACATGAGAAGAACATACGCTTGTTATTCTTATCTAATTTATTGAGTTGACAAAGAAGTATAAATACTTAATATAATATGTAAATATTACTTTATTGCCTGTGTTATGTTTGTTACTTTTTTTATTTATATGAAGATCATGCAGCCTATCACACAGAGGCGGTGCTCCGGGGGGGGGGGGGGGGGCAGGGTGACACAGTGCCCCCCCCGCACTTTTTCAAGTACCCCAAAAGTGCCCCTTTTTATCTGTGAAAAGTGCCCATTTTCATAGCTGATGAATGTCCCCTTTTTTCTTATTGTGCCCTTTTTTTCTTTCTAATAAGTGCCATTTTACCTTCTGATAAGTGCCTCCTTTAACCTCAGGCATTATGCCCCCTATGAAATCTAATAATTGCCCTTTTTCGTCTAATTAGTGCCCATTTCCCGTTCTAATAGTGCAATTTTTCCTTCTGATAAGTGTCCCTTTTCACTTTTGATAAGTGCCCCCTTTTCCTTCGTATAACTGCGCCCTTCTTCTTTCTGATAAATGCCCTTTTCACCTTCTGATAAGTGACCCCTTTAACTTCAGAAATTACTGCCCCTTTTGAAATCTTTGCCTTTGTTTTTCGTCTGATAAGTACCAATTTTCCGTTCTAATAGTACAATTTTCATTTCCTATAAGTGCCCTTTTCACCTCTGATAAGTGACTCTTTTTCTTTGAATTGCTGCCCCTTCTTCTTTGTAATAAGTGCCCTTTTCACCTTCTGATAAATACCTCTTTTTAAGTGCCCCTTTTACTTCTGATCAGTGCCTTTTTTTTCTTTCTATTAGTATTATTTTCCCTTTTGATAAGTGCCCTACCTATATACATATATATATTTAATAAATTGTACCTATATACTGCGATGTCGCCTACAAACTGAGCCATAAAGTCCACAAAAGAACTACATAGGCCTACCTAGCTTAGAGAGGCTTCATAATAATAGATTCCGATCCTCTACTGATATCAGCACAATGAGAGGCAGTGGAGCAGGGGGCAGGAGGGGCACAATTCTCTAAGTTATACAAGAATGAGCAGTGCCCTTACATCATAACAGGAAGAAGGACATTTTATTCCCCTAAATTTATTTCAAAGCTCGCTTGCTACGCTCGCTCGCATTTACCATTGCCTTTTTATCATATTAGGAAAATCGCTGCTATTCAAAATATCTTCAATATGAATAATCAGACCATTGCACTCAACTGCAAAGTAATTTTTTCTTTTTAAAAAATCTAGAACCATGCTAAGACATAAAAAATAATGTGTCGAAAATGATACTCGATAGTGTATTAATCAGGATGTAGCGGTATACTATTGTCTCAGCTCAAAGTGGCAATTTTTTTCACCCTCTGTAGGTGCCCTTTCCCCCCAAAGTGCCCCTTTTTGTTGGTGCCCCCCGCCCACTTTGAAAGACGCTCCACCGCCCCTGCTATCACCCAGACTGGGAGTTACTAAAGTTCTGGATTCTGATCTTTACCTCCTATTTTTCTCTTTTTATTTATATATTGTGATATGATTTACATTAATAGATTGAAAGAGGTTCATCGTGGTGAAGAATAATTGAAGAGAGTTAATCAGTTGTCTCACGATGTGCAAACGTAAACGTAGGTAGTCTGACGTTTCGGCTGCTATATACTGCTAGCCTTAGTCATAGACAATGAGCCGAGATCACGCTGAGCGGGTCTTAAATAGCCCGGAGCGGCCGGATGTACGCTCGGACCACTCGCGCTGTGATTGGTCGCTGCCGTTGACCAATCACCGGGCGCGGCATTGTTCCCTGCCGTGTCGGCGCTGTGATTGGTCGCTGCCGTTGACCAATCACCGGGCGCGGCGTTGTTCCCTGCCGTGTCGGCGGGGGGCGCGCTATCCTTGGCCGGTTCTAACCGGTTAGCTGCGTGGCGCTGAATAGCAGATAGCCATTCGTTAGGGATGTCAATGCCGTTATCCCTGTTAATGTTATTCGAGTGCAATCGGATTTGAATAGCTTCTTTCACCCGGCGCGTGTACCAATGCTTGTCCTGCGCAACGCAACTGATATTATCCCAGCCGGGATAGTGCTCGGCAGTCCAAGCATGCTCAGCAACAGCCGAGCTATCAGTGCGTCCGAGGCGAACATCCCGGCGATGTTCATGCATGCGCTCCCCGACGGGTCTACCAGTCTCGCCAATATAAACCTTGTCACAGGTCGAACATGGGATCTTGTAGACAACTCCATCGCGCCTATTCGGGAGGACAGGGTCCTTCGGGTGGACCAGCTGGCTGCGAATAGTTGTGTCGGACTTAAACACAACGCGAATATCATGCTTTTCCAAGCGCCGGCGGAGTAGGTGCGCAATGTTATCAACATACGGGAGAACAATGGTGGACTTGAAACGGCTAGGTTCCTCGGGAGTTGTGTGCTTCTTCCGGGAGGCGCGATTCACAAATGACTCGGGATAGCCATTGTCAATGAGCGCTGAGGAGACGTGTTGCTTCTCTATCGCTGTGCATTGGGGTTTGGACACGATTCGTGAGGCTCTTTCGTAGAGACACTTCACTACCCCGCGCTTGACGGACCTCGGATGATGCGAATCAAAAGCCAAATACTGATCGGTATGCGTGGGCTTCCTGTATACGGTAGAAGTCAAACGGCCTTCAGTGTCGCGGTGCACCATGGTATCAAGAAAGGCGATGCGCTCGTCCCTTTCTGTCTCCATAGTAAAACGGATAGAGGGCTGCTGCGCGTTCATGCGCTCGAGTAGATCATTGGCGGATGATCTGGAGGTAATGATGAAAGTATCATCAACGTAGCGCTTCCACACCCTCGGGGCGCAATCGGGTGGGCAGATCTCCAGCGCGCGTTCCTCAAATGACTCCATGTAGAGATTAGCAATGACAGCGGAAACCGGACTGCCCATTGCCGCTCCCTCCTGCTGCTCATAGAAATCACCGTTATACATGAAGTAAGTCGAATGCAGCACAAACTTCAGCAGGTCAACTATCTTCGCCGGTGATAGTTGAGTGCGTTCGGACAAAGATGCATCAGAGCTAAGTTTGAGAAGGGCGGCGTCACATGCGACATTGATGGGTACGTTTGTGAATAACGATACCACATCGAATGAGACCATAACTTCGTGGTCAAGTATGGTCTCGCTGCGCAGGAAATCAACGAAGGATGCGGAGTTGCGGACGGCGTGCTCGGATAAACCTAATATCGGCGAGGAACTTCGAAGTGTTATAAGCAAAAGAGCCAACGCATGATACAATAGGGCGCAACGGGATATCAGGCTTGTGGATCTTTGGAAGTCCATAGATCCTCGGCGGCTGTTTCTGCGCAGGTCTCAAACGGCGGTAAACAGAATCGTCTATATCTCCATCCTTCAAGAAGCCGCGGAGGATGGTAGTAAGCTTGCGGCAGAGGCGCTCGGTTGGATCCTTCTTAATAGCGCGATACGGACCGGAGTCAATTAAATCGGACATCTTAGCGCGGTAGACATCGGTATCCAGAACAACACTGGCGCGACCTTTGTCAGCGGGCAAAATCATAATCGAGTCATCATCCTTGAGTGATTTCAAGTCCACCATTGTTCTCCCGTATGTTGATAACATTGCGCACCTACTCCGCCGGCGCTTGGAAAAGCATGATATTCGCGTTGTGTTTAAGTCCGACACAACTATTCGCAGCCAGCTGGTCCACCCGAAGGACCCTGTCCTCCCGAATAGGCGCGATGGAGTTGTCTACAAGATCCCATGTTCGACCTGTGACAAGGTTTATATTGGCGAGACTGGTAGACCCGTCGGGGAGCGCATGCATGAACATCGCCGGGATGTTCGCCTCGGACGCACTGATAGCTCGGCTGTTGCTGAGCATGCTTGGACTGCCGAGCACTATCCCGGCTGGGATAATATCAGTTGCGTTGCGCAGGACAAGCATTGGTACACGCGCCGGGTGAAAGAAGCTATTCAAATCCGATTGCACTCGAATAACATTAACAGGGATAACGGCATTGACATCCCTAACGAATGGCTATCTGCTATTCAGCGCCACGCAGCTAACCGGTTAGAACCGGCCAAGGATAGCGCGCCCCCCGCCGACACGGCAGGGAACAACGCCGCGCCCGGTGATTGGTCAACGGCAGCGACCAATCACAGCGCGAGTGGTCCGAGCGTACATCCGGCCGCTCCGGGCTATTTAAGACCCGCTCAGCGTGATCTCGGCTCATTGTCTATGACTAAGGCTAGCAGTATATAGCAGCCGAAACGTCAGACTACCTACGTTTACGTTTGCACATCGTGAGACAACTGATTAACTCTCTTCAATTATGATTTACATTGCATACAAGAATTATCTATTGATGAACACTTAAGAGTGCATGTGGACGTCTATTAATGACGTCTATTGTTTACAAGTAATATAATTTGATAATGCTGAACTCACTTTGATTTTCAGATGATGATAGAGTCTTAATAACATTCAAATGATTCTAATGCTTGATAAAGTTTTGCAACCATGGGCCTATTTCTATTTGTCAACCTCAAAACACATATAAATCTGACAAGATGATTTTGTGGTTTACAACGTGGAAAATATTATCCAGTGGATCCAAATTTCTCATATCCATAATGAAAATTATAGTGTCCAAAGCGTAATATACTAAGGCAGGCTACTAAAATAAGGCAATTTTTAACACGTTAATGTTGTCATTTAGTATCCATGAATGTGTAAGATTATTTGACTATATAAATTCATTACGCAATACATAACATCATATACTCTTTGTGTTCAGGCATTCAGTACTGGTATTTTTCGTATAGTCTTACGTCTTCTTTGCAAGTATTTTTTTTTCTTCAATTGAATTAAATTAAATTTATTCCACATTCGATAGAAATGACAATGATAGAATAAAATGGGAAATAAATCGTAATATTAATAAAAGAAATATGAAAAATTAAACAATGATAGGTAGAGTATATCCCCTACACCTGTATTTGTGTGCCCCCCCTTATATCCTTAAGTCCTAGATCCGCCCCTGACTGAAATAGTTACAAATAAACAGAAAATATCTAAATGTGGAGGGACAAAGGCCAAGGGTCTATCAAAGGTTTGTCCACAAACATAAATAACACATAAGATATATCATTTAAGAGAACTACGGACAGTTTACACAACTTTTTATAAACAAGGTTTTTAATAAACACAGTGAAGTTCGATACTTTGGTGATGACAAGCTAAAAGTTTGCTACAGCCACTATAACCTTTTTATAGGTCTGTGTAAATTATACATTACATACATAAGAAATAATCATATTTTACACTGTCTTGTAGAAATAATGATCTCAGCATGATTCATTCAACCTAAATTAAACATTGGTTTCTCCAGTTGGAAAGAATGAAGGTATCACGAAGCACCAAGAACAATAATAACGTCTAATGTCATTTGGGTGTATCAGATTTACAAACAATGATATAATTCCTTTGTTATTATATCTAAGTCACTATGAACACGATAACAAAGAGAGCGGACAAAATATACAGCTCCTCATTGTACCCTCCACAATTGCTCTGGTAGAACATCCCTTCATTACTATTATGTGAAATAAGTAAAACAGGTGAATATGCATGTGACACATTTTCTGCATATTTTTACATAATAGCAATGAAAGGATGTTCTTTTGTCTACCAGGGCAATTGTGGAAGGAACAATGAGGATCTGTATATTTTGTCCGCTTCTTTGTTCGCCATTTTCATAGTGAGTCATGCACATTAACTCTGAATCTCAGACTTTCAAAGTAATATCTATTTGAAAACTTACAACAATGAAATGGAAAATGAACATTGAATAATAGTTGTCAAAGCAACTAAAAGTAACATAAATATATCACTATATTGTTCTAAAACATGTGGAATATCTTTCGGAACAGTGTCCAAGTTTCATTGAATTGGGATTATGATGAAAAAAAGTTACAGCATAGGTAAATCTCTAGGACGACTAACCCCGGGACAATGACCCTCTAGGTTGATTACCCCTCCCTACTAACTACCCCATAGGGCAACTACCCTCGAGGACAACTACCCCCAGACCACTACCCTCTAGGACAACCACCCTCTAGGACAACTTACTACCCCCCGGACAACTCCCCCCCAGGACACCCTCTATAGGAAAAGTACCCCAAATTGGACTTAACATCACATTAAGATGGCCTTTAGCATAATTTCAAGAGGGTGGTTGTCCTAGGGGTACCCGTCTTTGATACCCTACTATAAAGATTATGCACGCGTTTATTTAGCAGCAAGGCATGATATCGTGCTAACACATATTATGAGATTATAAGCACACGTTTCTTGAGCTCAAACTCCAAGGCTCTATCAGGTACCGATGCACGAAGTTGTTGAAAAACAGTCATAAGGTTATGATCAATGCAAATCAAAGTTAGTGTTTGGATGAAGTGATGTTAGAGGCAATATTAAGATGTACATGAAGTTCATTTGAAACAAAGTCCTACAGACATATCATTCTTACAATCCTCGTAGGGTTTAGCACACGTTTCATGAGCACCAAGTCACTATAATGAGCACCAATGCGCGATTTTGCTTGAGAACAGTCATCAGGATTGTAATGTAAGAAAATCAAAGTCAGTGTCTATGAATAGATGTTAAAGACAATATTGAGATCTAAATAAACTTCAGTTGAAACCAAATTTTACAGATAATCATTTCTACAATCCTCGTAGGGTTTGGCACCCGTTTCATGAGCACCAAGTCAATATAATGAGCACCAATTTTATTTGAAAACAGTAAGATTGCCACTTCGATGCCCACTAATAGCCACATGTAATAAGAAGGCGCGCGCGTGTTGCATGAAGCTCATGAATAACAAGTTTGAATATTCATGAGCTTTTATAACTAATTAACATAAAATTGAACTGTACTTTAATAGGCTTCAACTATACAGTTTGTGCAGCCAAAATGAGGAGATGATGAAGGAGAACAAGAAGAAAAAGAAGAAGATAAAGAAGAAAAAAAGAAGAAGAAGAAGAGGAAGAGGAAGAAAAGGAAGAGGAAGAAGAAGAAAAAGAAGAAGATGAAGAAGAAAAAAAAAGGAAGAGGAAAAAGGGGAAGATGATGATAAAGAAGAAAAAAGAACAAGAAAAAAAAGATGAAGAAGAGAAAGAGGAAGAAGAAAAAAAAAGAAGAGGAAGAGGAGGGGGAGGAGGAAGAAGAACACGAACAAGAGGATGAAGAAGAATAAAGAAGAAGAAGAAGAAGAAGAAGAAGAAGAAGAAGAAGAAGTAGAAGAAGCCGAAGAAGCCCTTCTTCGATATTGAATTTCCCTTCATTGAACCCTTTCCTTGTGCCTTGCAGATCTGGCATATCATATCTCAAGTAAAACTGAAGTACAAAGAAAAAATGTGCGCCCCATGATCCCATATACGTACACCATGCACCGGCTGCTGGTGCATGTACCCACCCCCTCCCCCCCCCAAAAAAAACAACAACAAAACAACAACAAACCAAACCAACAAAATAAAACAAAAACAAAAACAACCCAACAACTAAAACAGCAACAAAACAAAACAAACCTCAATTTTTTTTCTTCTTCCTCTTCTACTTCTTCTTTTTCTTTTTTCTTCATCTTCTTGTAAAATGAGTCCATCATCAGAAACCCCACACAAATCAGTCTATCATTCAGTTATTCAAGGTTGCATAAGGCTGTATTCAATCAATCCACCATCACACTTCATAACACATGCCATATTATGCCTGCATCATCATCCCCACTTCTTACACAAAATTATGGGGAAACACAAAAATAGAAGTTTCTCAGTGTGAAATGATGTTTATTAAAATAACTCACTTATCAACATAAAGTTACTGCTCTCTTGAATGCAATATACAGATTATAACATTATAACATCATACACAGATATATCGTCGGTTGTTCCACTAAGACTATGTCTGGCTCCACTGACCACCGTACATAGTAAGGGGAAGGTAAACAAATGTCAGTAACATTAAAGATTTCACCATACCAGACAGTTAATTCAAGACCTATTTATCACTACACAAAAGAAATACTTCAGCCAGTCCCCGGCCCAGGCCAGGTCCAGGAATCAAACTGGGACTGCTCTCCGACTCAGTAACAGCCTTAGCCTTGGGTTAGAGAGAATAAAGAACATTTTAATCTGGGTCCAGTATGGAAGACATTGTCCTTCAAATTTATATGTTGATCTTTCTAGACCCTACCTATACAAAGTTCAAAATCAAAGCGAAGGGGCAGGGTACCTGCAACATTTGCTCTCGTAGGCGTAGGCAAAGCGCAGTAGCCGGTCAGGATCGGCGCACCCAAAACTAACGGACCGTACCGCTGGGCAAGATCTTACCTAGCCTCTTGTTGAAATCCTTGGCGATATGGAGGCAAAAAACCGAGGCGCTTGCGCCGAGGGCCTCTTGACACCCGACCTGAATTATATATTCATGAGGCACGATTTCCTACTGAATTATGCATGAAAACGTGAATAGTTAGATAACCGCGGCGATCGCCCATGCAGCAAATTGGCCAATGAAATCTCCAGAATTTCTTAATTCAGTTCTGGACTAGTATATTATTATTATTATTTATTTATCTATTTATTTATTTATTTTTTTTTGGGGGGGGGGATTACGTAAATCTCTTGCTCAAAATACATTCACAGACAAGCACATTATGAAGAATTCGATCTCTAGCTTACAAACCATGGTAATTTGAAATAAGACAAATGTACATATTTCTCAAGAGATCATCATATATTTACAAATAATGAAGAATGGGCAATAAAAGTCACCGTTCAACAATAGATGCATCTCCATCAGTTCTGATGTAACCAAGGAATTACCAGCAACTTCACTGCCCGGCAAGGCCCGGGGGATCCGCCTGGCCCAGCTCGCGAAGCAGCGCAGCAGTCTCTCACTCTCCATCCCTGGCCCACGGAGGTAATCAGCACAGAGCGATAGCGCGTGAAAAATAACACTTTTAGGCAGATTCACCAGTAGGCAGATTAAAAAAAAATCGAGTCATAAATATTTAACATTATGTCATGGTAGCTCGCGCTTATTGGATGATTTTCACCGAACAAAATTTTGTCGGAATATTCGTCAAAACAATGAAATACAAAAGAAATTCAGATCAGGTGTCAAGAGGTCCACATCTACTTCAATGATGACTACTAAATTTGGTTAATTATAATTATGTAGTTGATAAAACCCCGCAGATGATTCCGAATTACATTCATCCAAACTGCACACTATTTCATTTTCAATTTTCGTTGACACCAGGCGATACCATAATCAGGAAGGAAGGTTCACACATAACACATTGTGTACCCATGGTAATTGCGTCCTAATTTCAATATCATAGTGTGCATAACTGTCTTACTTGTCAATGTAGAATAACAATGTCGAATTGTGCCTGCTCAGTCATGTGTGATCTTTCCCCCATGATTAGGACGTCATGTTTTTTTTTAAACCATAACTGGTCTTCTTTATTGAAATAAAATTCATGATACAAACATATATTTCATGAATTGTTCAACATGCTGTTCCATTTTGTCAGCCTCATATAAACATTTTCTTTTCTTTTGCGTCTTTCAACATCATATCGACTTTGTAGAACATATATAAACATCATTTTAAAATCAATACATCTCATCTTTTGTGTGGAAGCTGTTCCAAATAATATTTATACATTTATAAATCGAAAATAGTGCATAATTCAATATCAAGTTCATTTCTTCTTTTTCTGTTTCTTGGAGACCATAAGCAACATACTGAATTTTCAATTTAAAATTTTACTTCTGGGCATCTCCAATACATGTGTAATAAATCCCCTACCTGGTCACATTCATTACAAATATCACTATTCCTCATATTCCATTTCTTTAAATTATATAATGTTGGTAGTATTTTTTACATAAATCTGAAATTTTATTGAACTGCGACATTATCTGGAATCTTTTTCAATTTAATGTCCAGGTATAATTATGTCCATGAATGGTTTATGTCCATTGGGACAATTTCACTTCAAATTAATTGTGCCCTTGAAATTTCGACATTTAATTGTAATAACTCATTTTAAATCTGCTTTACACTAGAACTAGTAAGCGTAAACCGCAGATGATATGTAACATTCATTCTTTAAAATATTTCTTAAAAATTCTTAAATCTTCTGAAAAAAAATAAATTGTTGTCTTTTAGTTTTTCTCTCCAATTTTTTGGCAATGACGCAATACAAACTGTATACTCTGATAACCATTTTCCATCAAGATGTACCAACTTATCTTTTAATTCAGTAATTGTAAGAAATGTATAAGAAAGGTATAACAAAGGACGTCATATGATAGATGGAATACGGGCTTTCCGACGATGTGCATTTTTTGAAAAAAAAAGTAAAATGTGCCTCCGAATCACTTATCACCTATCTTTTCAAAATCATTTATGAATCAAATGTAATAGCCATCCACTTCTTTTAGACAATTGGGGTTCTGACAATACCACTTCAGAGTGTCTAATATCAGTCATACGTGATTCATCGATTAAAATGTTCTTATGCATACTGGTTAAGAACAAATTAATCATTAAGTCAAAATGAGACCTCATTCGGAACAGGATGGAAATATAATCATTATGTCTTTCAACTAGAAATCGCAGAATTCAACTGAGGAAAGTTATCTTCTTTGTGCTGATGATCATCACAAACCACACCTATGGATCTGCATCTACTAATTGCTCCGAATCAAGGCCTCTCCCAAATGCGGACTTCCTCGGACTCGGCTACAATATAATCAAGGGTAATCCCGACGGCAAGCCAAGTACTACTTCGGATGTGGACAGCGGTCTAGACCCTGGTTTCAACTTAGTACGTATTATTGACCACTCCTACGAAAAGTGCACAAGGGAAAATGAATACTTGGTTCCAGATGATGTTCAGTATCTCCCACGCAGTATCAAAGCTGGCACCTGTAAAGCATATGCTGTCTATGGAAGCCAAAGTCACGAAAGAGAGTTGTCCTTACTCGCTACCTTCGAAGGTATGTTGGTTTTTTTGTCAGGACTTGCGCCACCGACGAGAGAGGGCAGTATTTGAGCGGCAAGAGGGGTGATAATAAGGTTTAAGGTCAAGACTAGTCGGCATGAATATTCATGAAAAACAAATTGTAGGGAGATAATAAAATGAGCGAACCAATTTCGCAGTTCTCTGTGTGGCGCATTCCGATTTACGTTGTGCTTTTCATGAAGATATCCCGAGTTCGAGTCTCGTCAGGGTTAAGGTTTAGGGTTTAGGAATTTATCAGTGACAAAATTTTCTTTTGCTGAAGTAAAAATGAGGTGAAACTTGGAGAAAATACAAATCTTAAAGTTGTAGTCTCTCTCAAAGTCTTTAAAACGGGGCCTCTTGACTAGAGTACCTACATAAAGAGAGTAGCGACAACTTATGATTTGAACGCCATTTTGTTTCACTGCTATGCAAAATTTCTATTCAATTCCGATGAGCACCTGGGTGTTCTCAATAGAAAGAATTCAAACGCCATTTTGTTTCTAGAAAAGTCAGACGTCCATGTCGCTACTCTCTATATAAAGGTACTCTGCTCTTGACGCTCAAAAATACTGCCCTCTCTTGTCGGTGGCGCAAATCCTGACAGAAAAAAGACGCTCCCCGGACAACTGTCTGAAACCCTATATAGGAAAGATTTTGACCTCTTTACTCACTGTTATTTCTTAGCTTCAGGTGTCCGGATGCGTTTTTGATATTACATGTTTAAAATATCGATCTATTACAGTTGTAAAGTTAAACAAGTCTTTTTGGTTTAGAAACTTACGTTTATAATTTATATTGTCCACGTTTATCTAATTTGAAGTTTCTGTAAAGCAGATACGGCAACATCTGTGCCTATATATATCTATATATATAGCCAAAGGCCAGGGGCAGATTATCCTGAGGTACTTATACAGAGAGGGAGAGATAATCATTTTCTTAGGTTCAGTTCAGTTCAGTTCCTTTTATTCTCATTTCACAGCCTCAGCTGAATTGCATGACAATTTACAATCAACTATTGAAAAAAAAAACAAAAAAAAAAACCCACACATCACATTTCAACAACAATATTTATATAATACAGAACATTTAAAACAGGAATACCTTACGTATACTTTATATTAATTAATCTTAAGAAATGTTTGACATACATGTATTTACAGTTTTTACCGCCGCGCGAAGCAAGGGCGGTACTAATTTCAGTCGATTCTGTCCCGATATTTGTTTGCTTGTTTGTTTGTTAGTGCTCTAACGTTTGAATGGTTCCATTTCAGCGAATCTTAGTAATATGCGATTTCCTATTGAATTCCACGGTCACAGGTGCATCTGATTTGTTTTAATTAATTTTTTTAATTATTTTTTTTAATTTTATAGCGCCGAAGGTACAGCCCTTTATATACACGTACCGTCATTGGCCTGTGCATGCAGTGTACGAAAAAGCACCGCAACATAGTATCTATTGAGTTATCGTATCCGCGCGCGCGCTAGTATGATGAGAGACTAGTATAGTCTAATTAGAGCGCAATCGGAGAAACTGCTGGGGTCTAGCCGGTCACACATGCACTGTAATGTATTTTTTGTTTTTATAATATTTATTTCTCCTGGCCTACAGCCGAGTACAGGACTATAAAATGTTTGTAGTCGGCCGTAGTTGAACCAGCCTTGCTCGCAACATTTCACTTTCTGTCATTCTGTGTTCGTGTGTAGATCTAACTGTTAGGTCTAACAACGTTACATCTGTGCTGCTGCAGTGTAAGATCAGCCGTCGTTCGGGTGTTGGCTACGCTGACATTGGGTACGACGACGCTCCGCTGAACCCCCTCGCGAGGAGGAGAGCGACCAAAACAATAAAGTGACAAAAGACTCCTCCAAACAGAGGGATTTTTCCGTCTAGCTGCAGTGTAACTATACACAGCGCTAACGCAACAGAAATTGGATATGCGATAGCACTTTTTTAGCAGCATTGAAATCTGCACAATTTTTCACGTAATGTGGCTATGCCTAGGCTATTATTGTTTGCTGCATGGATGCAATTTCCTATTGAATTCCACAGGTGCATCTGTTTTTTCTTTATTTAATTTTAATTTTTTTCTTTATTGTTTTGAAGGTGTGTATAGGCAATATTTAAGTCACACTATTACTACTCTAGTTAGACCTAGATCTATAGTACAATGGCACTTAGAATATTTTATTATCATCATCAATCAAATGACACATAATAATAATAATAATAATAATTAGTTTTGTTTACCCGGGGTAGCCACTTCAGTTCTAAGAACTGTTCTCCCAGCGGGCCCTGCATAACAATTACCCCATAATCATCAGGTAAAATTCAAACCTGCCCAATTATCTTGAGCACAATCTCAACTCCCCGGGGAGCATGCAAGCCAGGCTATCAGATGACGCTCACGGGTTAGTTAACACCCGACCAAGGTTTCCATCACTCATGGGTAAAAAAATGCGTGGAGATAAAATGCCTTGCCCAAGGACATAAACACCAGACATAGTTGGGTTCGAACCCGCGACCCTCAGATCCAAAGACGAGAACCCCAACCCACTACACCACAGCGCATCCGCAATTAATTCTTATTGAATGGTAATGAGGTGGCACCAAGCCCCTAAAGCGGCCGCCATTACGCTGTAACATTTGGGCACGATTTGAACGCGCCCGAAGCCCCTATGCATTATTCATTTTGTACGATGCTCCCCTAACGTGTGTATGCTTTACAAGCAAGTAAAATATAAATGTGGACCAGTGTCACGCATGCGCATTAAGAAAGGTCAAATCCGCTTAATCTATTCATGTATGCTAATGTATTCAGCGCTTGGCTAATGACGGCGCATCGATAATTGACGAATGGGCGTCATTCATATGGTGTCATTAAATCTTTATGATAATTAGGTCCCAGCATGTGATTAATTGCAAATTGACAGGATCGTCAGCAGAAAAGGGTTAGACTCGTTCCACTTAAATTACTTGGTCGAGTACAACGAGTTGTATACCGTAGTTATTAAGATAAATACATGTTGTTCACATTTATCACATCTCACGAATTAAGACAAAAACTTTTACATTCATAACAAGTAATTTTTCAAAGAAATTAATAAATTTACTATCTTTGACCAGTAGGATAAAGTTTAAAAAAAAAGGGGGGGGGTATAATCATTGAAGGCAAAGGTAGGAATAAAATATCAGGTGTAGAGGAAGAGGTATCCTTAGATTTTCTTGAGGGGCAACTTTCGCACTGATGCCAAGTTTGTTAATTCTCATAATTGTGAACATACATGTACCTTTATTTAAAAGAGAAATATGAACCTTGAAAATTCGGCCATTTTAGTTCTCAACCCCCCCCCCCCCCCACTAGCGTACCGGGGGGGGGGGGGGGAGGGGACAGACTGCCCCCTAACAGCTTTTGACCCCCAAAAAAGTATAGGCCTAAAGTGTGCCACCCCTTTCTTTTAGAACTTTTTATAACCTTTTTTAAATTCTTTTTTTTTCTCGTCAGAGAATTATGGAGCAAAACAAAACCCCGCCACCCCACCCCCACGAGCGAATTTTGGAGGTGAAAAAAACAATTCTCTGAGGGCTAGCTAAGAAAAAAATAATCATCCCCCCCCCCAATTTTGATCAAATCTTGTCTTTCACCTTTTCTCATATTTTTTTCTTCCCTCTCTTTTTTATCTCTCTCTCTCATACACACGTCCTGGTTTATTTTGGAGGAAAAAAAAATACTTGGAGGGCTGGCTAACCCCCCCCCCCCCATATTCATCAAATCTTCTCTTTCACCTTTTCTCATCTTTGTTTCTTCCCTCTCTCTCTCATACACACACCTCGATCACATGTCCTGGTTTATTTTACCCCCCCCCTCCACTCACCCGTATGGTTGTCATTGATATAACGCGAGATGACCTTTATCATGTTCACATACGAATTTTCAATTACATATATCTTTCTTACAATCAAGATTTAAGGTGCAATTATTTGCACACGTCGATTCGGAAATACAGTTAGATTTTCTCACATTTTAATGAATATTTTCCTACATGCAGAAATGAGAACAGTCTTTAGAGATGTTTAGACATTGTCTTACTTCTTAAATATACGTTTAATTCTTTTCCTTACTCTTTCAAGAGTTCCATTACAGCTGACTTGTCAAGGTCATATAATATCATTCTCATCTTGACAGTAGAACAAATATGTACATGCATTAAAAAAAAATATGAATTTCAATCTAAATGAATCATACATTATTAATTTCAATCCCTAGTCAAGAGGTAAAATATTTGAATTTTCACTGGAGAAATAGATACTATTAATTTATTTACCCACTATACCCCACAAAAGAAGATATAATAATTAAAAGAAATAAATGACCATCTATAATTTTCTTCAACACACACACCATGTAATACTCTTGAAAAACAAAGATAATGTTGAGTCTTGTTGACATTTCTAAGAAATATTAATTAAATGATTCATCTTCCTTTTAGTTGGTACATATATATTGCATATTACTAGTATTAAAAGTCTAACTAAAGAAAAATGGGGGGGGGGGGGGTGGGGGGGGGGAGAAACACACACACACAGATCTAATTCTGTAGTTTTAATCTAAATATCAGGGATGCCAATTAGAATTGATAAAAAAGTAGGAAAAACATCTAGAATATTATGGGCCCTTGTGTACATAAAAAGTGGTTTCTATGGCTAAAAATATGTTGATAAAGTAGGAATTCCTACTTTTGTCTGAAAAGTGGCATCCCTGAAATAAAGTGTTGAATAGTATGGATTTTTCTCTGTAGATCAATAATAGAATAATAATTCAATTAGCACAAATTCATAGAATCAGTTAATTATTATTATTAATTTGTTATACATGGTGAGAAGATATAATAATGGAGAGGCCAAGTGGCCCTGGCAGTGCTTATCTTTATTTCATTAGCGGCCATGTAATGTCACTAGTTCAAATAGAAGAGGAAGACCTCCTCACAATAACGAGCTACTACACAAAATGGCTGCATGTGACTGCAACATTTGACATGGGGAGGGGGTGGGTAAGATGGATAAGATATAATTGAAGAACTTTAAAACTCCTCTTCCGCCATTCCAATGATGCATATTAGACTGGAATCCAGGTATGATTTCAGTATGAAGAAATAGATGTTTATCAAACCAGGGGTTTATTTCACTGAAGAGCTGAAGTAGAAATCCATGTCTGTTGAAAGAAAACAGGAAAGATTTTAGAAAATAGCATCCATTGTGTATTTATAATTTAACAAACAACAATTAGAATTTGAAAAAAAAGACTGATGTTTACAGTTTCCTATTAATAGTTAACAATGACTCTTTAAATGAAATTAATAGAATAATAAGTGGGAATTCTCAAAAGTATTTAAAGAGGAAAGAAGTTTGTCCACTTGGACAGATTGTATTGAGGTACTAATAGCAACCAGGGGCGTTGATTATGGGGTGGTAAGTGGGCAGTAGGAGGGCAAATAATATAGTTCCCCCCCCCAAAAAAAAAGAAAGAAATTATATTTCCCTGACTCATGTTACCTTGGAGAAGCTGGTAATTAAGAGGCGTTGAACAAAATCATGAAGGGTGCTATTAGGCTGTTTTGCCCCCCCCCCCCTCCGAAAAACACATTGACGCCCCTGAAGCCTACCATGCAAAACTGAAGCATCTAAGTCGTAATTGTTCCTCTCAGAATTTGTCTTCATTCTCAGTAGGTAAGCATTCCTCTTCATCATCATCATAATCATCTGTTGTAGAATAAATGAGGTAGACCAGCATTATCCTGTATTAAGAAAAAAATCACACTAACAATCATCCTCACCCTCTTCATCTTTTCAAAGAGGAGACTAACTACAATAGATTTATGGACTCGATCAAAAGTGTCATATTTGGCCCTAATATTACTAATACTACTACTAACAATAATAATGATCATAATGATAACAATAATAATGAAAATAATAATATCATCAATAACATACATTCACCCATCTTATTTTGTTTTGTTTCTGTTTGCAGGAATTAATGAAATGTTAAATGTAATAATTAAGGGGACTAAAATTTGTATTTATGACATCCCACTGAACATCCCTTAAATATATCATAACTGATATTTAAAGACACTAAACAGCTAATGTCATATTACACTGAAAACAGATCTCAGTGATCTCAGTGGTGGATAAAGGTAAAATGACAAATGAATTGTCCATTCCTCAGAAAAAAAATAATAATTTGTTGTTGTTTTGGTTGGACAATGTTAACTAAAAATGCCACTCTTTATTGTGAATACATCATCATCCCTCCCCAGTTAACTGATCCTGGATCCACTACCACCACCAGACCTAGTCTATAATTTTTAGCTGTAACAGGGATGTTGCCACGAACGCTATGCGTTCAGGCTGCCGCAGTAAGGTCTAGACTTACCTGTTTATTTCTGTCTCATCAAAGTCTTTAATAGTAGGACTTTCCACTTCATCCGGCACCGCCAACAGTTGTTAAGTTATGTAAGGAGACCTAGTAGATCTTCAAGTAGATCAGCCACAGGTTAGTTCCTTGCCATGTTTATCTGATGGAAATCAAAGTCAACATGATGGGACTTATGAATGCAATACTGAAACAAAGGCCATCCAGCTATTACTCAGGGGAGATTTAGGCCTATTACCTCTTTAAAAAGGCCTTTGATTCTGGTCTAGAATCAACACTTATTTATGTACCCCCCCCTCTCTCTCTTGAAATGTAAACAATATAAAACCTCATCATCATGATGCTAGCCTAGACCGAAATTTCTGTCTCTCGTTCGGTCTAGATCATTAGATGCTTGCCTAGCTAGCCTTGGCTTTGGCCTTGGCTCAACTTTAGAAGGAAAAAGTGGGCCAAAGCTCATCTAACATTAGACTAGTACACCTAAGCAAATTAACTTTTACTAAGAACCACTACGTTAAAATTACAACCCTGCATTAGCAAACTGTACATGTACACAAAGTAAACCTTGACCTGGACTGGTCTCTGGAAAATACTAGTATCAACATGAAACTCCCTCCTCATTCTCAAAAAGAAATCCTGACAAGAACAGCCTACGCTACAGAATTAATTAATTAGAAAGGGTCTCACCTGGGCCCTTTGTCTTTCAGAATTATATTATAACGGGGTCTATGCGTCTACATCTAACTTAGATAACCAAATCATCGAAATACAGACTAAGTTCGATCTATTTCGAGGTTTACGAAATCTGTCAGCCATTTGCATTGACATCAATCAATAGATCATCTATCGAAACGTATCTAGATAGTCCCGCCCGAAAGTCCGGGTAAGCCGTCACGAGTGACAGGGTGGTAAGGGGAATCGAGCTGCAACATTTAGCTCATGACGATGAAAATTGAATTGAAAGTTCGAAAGTAGATTACACATTGTTTCATGACAAACAGCTCTGTAGAATCCTTTCAAAATGTAATTGAAACAGATTACTCACAATGGCAGAACTTGTTATAAATATAATCTAATTTTCGAAAATTAATCATAAATACAGGTGTACTCACCTCAAAACTTTCCACAACTGTTTTTACTTTGTGCGGGTGACGTCAAATTCACAGCGGAAGTAACGAAGAGAGGTCAAATCGTTCCTTTTCAATCACATTCATATTCATAAGGTCCGGTCCAATCAAAGTTTGATAAATCGGATTAAGCAAAACAAAAATGAATAATGCATAAGGTGTTTCTCGATCCTTTTCGATATTTTCTTGGTATCGGGGGCTTCGGGAAAATGAAATGTTACCAAATGGGCGTGGCCGAATCAGGGCCGAATACGCTTAGCCTGAATGGTGACGCTACAGCTTATATGCAAATGAGGGAAATCCGCGGGTGCTACCTTTCCGTCTATAAGTTTTAATTTGTCTATGGGTGGGACACTACATCGTGCAGGCGCGGCGGTTCACTGTTGCTAAACAGTATCAATGCAGTCTTAACCTGTTTCCAGAATATTATCTATATGTATATTATGGATATTTGAATAATAGTTCTGTAGTTACAAGGAGCTTTAAAATGTATTATTGTTTAT
This sequence comes from Heliocidaris erythrogramma, assembly GCA_025617745.1. NCBI lineage: Eukaryota > Metazoa > Echinodermata > Echinoidea > Camarodonta > Echinometridae > Heliocidaris > Heliocidaris erythrogramma. Next base: position 24,460,580 of record CM046857.1, on the reverse strand, counting down.
GAATTTACTTAAAAAGAGACCTTAAAAAAATGTGAATGAAATTTTAATCCTTCATTTGAAGTGCCTAATGAAAAATATCCGTCATGCTTTTTTCATATATTATACAACAAATTTCGGAATATGCATACTGATCTGACTGTAGGCTAACTCCATTCTAATCTGGTCAGAGAAAGGGGGAAAAAAAAAGAGATAAAATATAATATAATATAGAACATGTATAAATCTAGGCATATCTTAATGTCCATTCACCCCTCTCACACAACCATCTGGTTGTATTCATTTAGGCTTGTTATCAACATTTCTGTACTTTCTGTTGGTACGGAGCTGCATGGAATGAGTTTTGTCATTGACGGGGAACAATTCGAGGTACCTTGGGGAATGTGCACATCCGATTGCAAACTTTGTACTGAGGTTGTCTTCTTAAAGTTTCCATTGAGGTTTTCCTGAGAGCATTTTCATATGCCTCATAATGAGTGCCAAGAACAATCCTCATTGCTCTCTTCTGTATCTTTTCCAGGCCACTAGTCTGTTGCTTGGCGACTCCAGAGTGCCACAACGGTGCCGCGTATTCGTGAGCTGGCCGGACGTAGGACTTATACACAGCTACTAAGTCTTCATGAAGGATTCTGAACTTCTTTAATATACTCAGAATGTGTATACTCTTTGCTTGCTCTTTGACATCATTTCTTTAACCTGCTTTCCCCATTTCAGTTCATCTTGAATCCAGACACCCAGAATCTTTGTCTCCTTTACCAAATCCAGAACATTCAGGCATAGGGTTATGGCAGGTGGCTCTGGTGATCTCTTAAAGCAAATCTGGTGTTGTTTGCACTTGGCTGCATTCAGGTGTAAGTGATTTTGGTCAGCCCATTGTCCAAGTTCAGTGACGACCTGCTGCAGGCAAGAGGGCTCATTCAACGTTTTTGTCTCCCCGATGCAAAGGTCGTCCACATATTATTTTTATTATTATTATTATTATTATTATTAAGTATTTGGCGTCACCTGTGCCTAGGAGGGGAAAGCGAACTGAATCACTGTAACCCTTTAATAGGGCTCTCCTCCCGATGTAACTGATTTGGATGTGCAGGTGTATCACTACACCGGGGTTTCCCCCTACTCTTATTCGAATAGTACAGTGGGTTCTTAACGTGCAAAGGTGGTGACTGTCCTCTACATGGGGCCTCCGGTTAACGTCCTATTCGAGGGACAGACTGTTTTCCACTGTAACATAGCCTGCGTCTATGAAACAAGGGAGGGGCAAGTTAACACACAACGCAGGCTTCAGTCATCCGCCCGTTGTGGATTCGAACCCACGATCTTTGGTTCGACAGGCAGACGCTTTACAGACTGAGCCAACTCGCCTCCTTCCAGGTATGTAACTCATTCGATCCTAGTGTGTCGTTGATAAGTGCAAGAAAAGCCAGCTGGCCGATCTTTGTTCCCTGAGGGACACCGCAGGTCAGTCCTTTTCAGGAAGAGACGGCATTCTGGAACTTTACTCTCTGTTGCCTGTTGGTCAGAAAATCAACAATCCATGGGATGATTTCGTGGCGAACTCCGATTCTTATGAGTTTGGTCACAACCATAGTGTGGTCAATTGAGTCAAATGCTTTTGAGAAGTCAGTAAATACAAGATTTCCTACAAAACTGGGTTTGTCCGATCTCTTGTAAACTTGGTGCATCATTTCAATTAAACAATGTGTTGTAGAGGAGCTTTCCAAGCTCCCATGCTGATGTCGGTCAATATTCCCTCACAGACTTTGGCACACTTTGATGTAGGTCTGAGTTTCGTGATGACAGGGGGTTTTCTCTTTTGGCACAAGAACAACATCAGCATCTTTCCAGACCTGCGGGACCTTGCCTTCTCTGAGAGAGGAGTTGAAGATAGTGCTATGTGTGCTGATCTCACAAGCAAATTCCTTGAGAACTCTGTTTAGCAAGTCGTGAGGGCCTACAGCCTTCTTAACGTTGATCCTATTCAGATCTCGATACATCTCCCACACTCCAACCTGCGGGAATTCTTGTGCTGGAAGATACAATGGAAGATCATGCTTGTTGAGAGGTGGTCGACCTGTGATATTGTGCAAAACTCCTGGTTGAATAGGCCTATATGTTTTATTGAAAGAGGATGTTCCCGGTGCCGTTGTTGCTAAATAAGAATAACTATATATATATCCCACCCCTCTCTGTCCCCATATATATACATGTATGTATATTATATATAAATATATACATCTTTTTTTGGTTCTAGGACACTAGACAACCACCCCCGAATAACCACCCTCTAGGACTACCACCAGGACAACTACCACCAGGACAACTACCCCTAGGGCAACCACCCTTTAGGACGACTACCCCGGAACAATTACTCTCTAGGATAATTACCCCCGAACTTACTACCCCCTAGGACAACCACGCTCTAGGACAATTATCCCCAGGACAACTACCCCCTGGACAAATACCCTCCGGACAGCTACCTCCCCCCCCCGGACAACTACCCGGGGGCGGGGCTAAATTTTTTATGGGGGTAATTTTTCCTGGGGGTAATTGTCTTGGAGGTAATTGTCCTAGGGGGTAGTTGTCGGGGGGGGGGGGGTAGTTGTCCTAGAGGGTGGTTGTCCTGGGGTAATTGTCTGGGGGGTACTTGTCTGGGGGGTACTTGTCCGGAGGGTACTTGTCCTAGAGGATGGTTGCCCTAGGGGGTAGTTAGCTGGGGCTAATCATCCTAGCTGGAAATTGCAGGGCTGCCAACCTTGAGGGAGAGTTTAGAGTGAGACATTGGGAGGGAGCGAAGCGACCGAGGGAGGAAAGGCGTGGAAGGGGGTGTCCCCTCTTGCACGGAGGGAGCTTTGAAAATTTTACATTTTAAATGGTGCAATGTGGTGCACTTTAGTCATGATTTCAACACATACATAGAAGCAGCATTAATGTACTAAATTGAATTGAATAAGTAATAAATAGACTCTAGGTTACATTGTTATTAATGCTACATGTAGTTCACTGACCATGAAAAAATACAAAGTTCCAGATTTGTAACTGCATGATTTTGAATACGAATTTCAAGAGTTAAACTTAAATGAAAGATCCTGCTGTCCGGCCGTAGAGGGATGCTATTACGTTTCGTATACGATCAACGGCAAACTCTGCTGAGCCAAACGGCGCGAGCTGCCGCGCCACAGCCATCAGTCTGGCCATAGTTACACTCATCGCAGTCGTTGCACGTACATGTCCATGTATACACGCAGTATAAGCCGATCGTAATCCAATCGTCTTTGCGCGGGCACTACCAAAAACGATTTTCATTTGCTTTGCAAATTAGGGCTTGGGCATATCAAATTTTTGGAATATCAGAGATTTTTGGAGACATTTTTTTTGCTACTTTTTTTTTTGGGGGGGGGTGGGGGGGGGGGGTTCAGCGTGAGAATTCGTTTATCAGAGCTAGACAGTCAGATTTGGGTGAATTACGTGCGTCTCACGTTCAATGCGTGAGAGTTGGCAGCCCTGAAATTGTCCCGGGGGGTAGTCGTCCTAGAGGGTGGTGGCCCTAGGGGGTAGTTGTCCTAGAGGGTGGTTATCGGGGCGGGGGTGGTTGCCCAGTGGGTAGGTGTCCGGAATACGATCTTGTTTTACTTGTATCATTGCTACTCATGCGTCTGTTTAAATGTTTGCATCTTACTGGTTTAAATTACGCACCAACTTTTCCTTCCTTTGTGGCGTCACTACCTAACGCTTACATGATGCGTCGAGCTCACTTTTATTATTATTTGTATCTTGGCAACTTATGCGTCTTCTTAATTTCTTGCATCTGATTGTTTATTTTCAGTCTTACTTTGATAAAGGTCTTTGACCGAAACGTCAGTCCAAATTTTGGCTCCTGCGGTGTTTTCATTTGAGTCCTGAGTATTTACACTTTCTTCGATATATATATATATATATACATATATAATAAACAAACGTAGTGTCATGCTTTAATCCAACGGTGCTTAGTTCCTGTGACCAATGTACGTTTAAAAATAAACGTTGGATTAAAGCATGAATGACTTTTTTTTATTGTTGTGTCTTCTTATGCCAACACGTGGATTTTATGTCGAATATAATATATACAGCCATGGAAAAAAATGATTAGCCCAAGAATGGTTACTGAAAGTGTTATATTTGTGGTAAGAAGGAAATAAAAAATCATAAAAGCAAGCTACAATTGCTGGAATTTGTTATTCATTCAATGAAATACAAAGACAAATCATTTTCATTAGTTTGAAAGCATATTATAGTACCTTTATTACAGAAGCTTGGTCTAATAATTTTTTCCAGGGCTGTATTATGTATATGCAGCAATGGAAATACCCACATGAGAGTCTACAGGGTAAACGTATGTTACTGGCCATTTAGTCAACCCAGGGTAGATAACACTTCCAATTATTTATATCACAGGTTTCCCAGATGTTTTAATTTATTGTCAACCCAGAGTAGTATTTGTGGGCATTTAGTCCACCCAGGGTAGATAAGAATCCCAACTGCCTATATCACAATCATCCTAGACACTTTGGGTTGACAACAAACTAAAACGTCTAGGATGCCTGTGATACAGACAGTAAGAATTGTTTTCTACCATGGGCTGACTTAATGGACACAAAAACAACTCTGGGTTGACAATACACTAAGGTATCTAGGATAATTGCGATATAGGCAGTTGGGATTCTTATCTATCCTGGGTTGACTAAATGGCCAGAAACATACGTAAAATATTTAAGTTCCCTAATCGACCCTGGTCTGCCCGGGGGGCCCTACCCCGGGTAGACTCTTATGTGGGTATTTCCGTTGCTGCATATATATATATATATATATACATGTATATATATACATGTATTTTATATTATTATATTATTATATTTTGATTACAGCTGGACTTTCAGTCCTGTTTAATGGCTTCAAGTTTGGTGCAAGTGCCGGTAAGCTTTAAAAAAACAAATCTAACCCTGATCATCGATGTTCTTATACCCATTACATGTACATGTACGGTAGATTAATTCGAAGTCATAAGTTCGGCTCACCTCTTTCTTACTTCTGGACCGAAACTCGAGCCTGCTGCATTCATTGTTATTATTACATGTGTGCCGAAAGTCTAATGTGGCAGTCAAGTGTTTGTTTCATTATGATAAGCATATCCTATTACACTCAGCACCCAGCACCTTATTCACTCTATTTACTTTCTGTCCTGATTGTTGTCTTACAATATACAAGGCGGGGTGGGGATAGGGAAAAGCGCTGGCGTGGTGTGTGCAGCATAGTTTGTTGGTCCCCGGGACGGAAAATATACAAAATAAGCAATGCAGGCATTCATTTTAAGGAGAAGCCTGCTCATCAGAGCACAGAACAATGAATGAAAAACAAAACAAAACAACAAAGAAAAAGGAGATAGGGAAGAGAGATGGGAATTCCTAGAAAGGAATGGGGGGGGGGGGGGGGGAATGGCGTGTTTAGAAGATTAGAGAAATTCATCCCACTCCTCTCCCTTGTCGGTGGCTTTGTTCATTAAAGGGTCACTAAAATAAAAAAATAATTGCCCATTTTTCGTAGGAAGGTGTCATCAGGAGCCAAAAAATATCTATCACACAATTTTTTATGCATTCAGTCATATTTTATAATCATTTGAAAAGTACATTTTTGCTGATTTACACAGTCATAAGCCCCGCCCCTAAAAAAAAAACCCTCGAAGCGACATCGTGATCACGTGATCTGTGACGCATGAAAAGTAATGGAAAATATTCCACTAACCTATACCGTGCGCGCCCGGAGGCCTCCGGCAGGCCCAGCCCGGTGCCGAGCATGATATTCACCGCATCGACCATTTGCATTGCGTATTTTCGTGTATTTAATTCCTCACAATAAATTTGATTTTGGGACACAGTTTCATCAATAATGCCTAATCGGTGTATAGTTGCGGGCTGTAGCAAGACCCCTAAAGATGGTGTGAGCCTACATCATTTTCCTAAAGATGAAAATCTAAGGAAATTGTGGGTCGCAAATGTAAAGCTCACGCGGGCAGAGTGGCAAGGGCCGGCCAAGTGAGTGGAGTACAATCTGCAGCGATCACTTTGCCGAAAATGATTTTGAGGATTCTGGCCTGTATTCCGAATTTGGCATGAAGAGAAGGATAAGGCTGGCTAAAATAAAAGATTCAGCTATTCCAAAGATCAGACCGGGGATCAGACTTGGAGTCAAGTCTTACAATCTGTTTTTCAACGACAGCAGCTGCAGCAGCTTCATCCGTAGACCGAAAATTCTGTCTCTCGTTCGTTAGCTAAGACGACCTAACGAACGAGAGACAGCATTTTTCGGTCTACTCCACCCGTAACTCCAGGGAGCTCCAACGCGTTGGAGCTCCCTGGAGTTACTTCACCCAAGGCCCTTCACCGTATTCTGCGAGGGGTTCAGACATATAATATGGTCGAATTTCCCCTTACCACTCGAGCTGCTTTGCCTTCGGGGTCTGATAAATCATCTGATAAATCAGAGTTCGTATCTGCATGGCTCAGAAAAGTCCTCCAACTCGGAATCGCGGGCACTTTTCCTCTCTCTTTATAAGTTACTAGAATTCAGCCAAAATCAGCCAAAAGTCAGTACTAACGTACTTTGTAAAGCGAAGTAAACAAAAAAAAAAAAAAAAAAGCCGTAAGTGAAAAAAAAAAAAAAAGCGTTCACCAGTCGCTATGTACGAGGGGAACATAGTCACTGCCGTACTTTGTGTAGGACATAGTACATAAAGACGCATACAACGGCTGTGCATGCGTTTATGACCAATGCAAAATTTTCGTTCTTCAAGCTCAGATGGATGAGAACATTGTTCAAAAGAAAAGCTAAAAAACAAAACAAGAGCTGTATATTTGGGCAAAAGCGTTTTCTGATCTTGTAGAAAATATATTGCTAATGATTATTCACTCCTAAGATTATATTGATTAATTTCCTTTTTTCATAAATTGTCCGTTGAACAGAGGGGTCAAATACCGCATTCTGTGTACAATATTATATGCTTCAGCCTGCAGATCTTGTGCCTCTTACTTTTCATACGTCACTTGGGGGTTAGCCAATCAGCTCACGAGTTTTAAGGAACGGTCCCAAAACCTCTACTTTTCCCCCTTTTTCGCCAAAACGAGACAAAATTTGGACAATCGATTGGCAGATTCGTGATTAGGAGGCCAAACTACATGGAAAGAGCACCCATTTTCTCTCTAATTAGTCAACCTTTAAATGACAGTGTCCCCTCAATTGATGAACCCATACTACGCCGCTGATTACGTGTATACTCACCAATATCACTGGATATATTCTACAAAAATATGTCAATGTTTCATCACTTTACTGTAGTAACAATCACATTATTTAGCACAACCCCAACTTGTTCTAATAATGAGGGTGTGTGTGTGTGGGTGTGTGTGTGTGTAATTGGGTTTTTGCAGACGTGTATCAATCAAATAAGATTATTTACATCTGGGACTGACCTATAACGTCACCATCCGAAAGACGTGACTGATATTCGAACCTGGGTCCGATCAGAGTCAGTTTGTAGGCGAATACAAAGAGCTGCCTGTAGACGTTACCGCTAGATCAACTCCTGATCCTCAGTGTACATCACTTCTTCTCTTAAATATTCTTTACCTCATTACTAAAGGATTTAAGGAGTTTTCCAGTAGGTTTGACACAGAACAATACCTCTATGTGACGTTGAGGAATCTGGAAACATATGGACAAGGTCAAATTCAGCCGGGTTATACTCTGAGGCATGAGTTTACTACCAAACTATGTGCACTACCGACAGAATATCTTGGAAATGAAGAGGAATATCATGGATTTTTGGACCTGTGGGGTACGGTAAGTATTTGCTGAAGGCATGGGCGTCAATCGCTCCTCAAACGTGGGGGGACATATTTTTGTTTTAACTAGTAATATATATAATAGTGTGTGTGTGCCCGGCCCCCCCCCCCCCCATCTGCCGGCCCATGGCACTGATAATGTTCCCTGATTGAATTTCATGGGGGGGGGGGGGGGATGGGGAGAAACCTGCTCCTCCATGAGTACACCAGTGCATGAATTAGTCAATGTGCGTACATAAACATGGATGAAAACATTCTGACCAACTCGAAATAAATGCCAGAAATTGTGAGTCGCTATTGCTCAGTCTCACCGGTCGCACGTTAAATGTTAAAACACTAGTATCTTCATCCCTATTTCTCTCCCACATATTGTCAATGTTTGAAGCAACTGAATGTGTACATTCAGAACTTCTTCCTGGTCACTGGTGGAGTGGTGGTACACACTGGTAGTGACCACAATCTATAGTTAATTGTTCTGTAACTTTTGCATTTTTTTTTAAATTTTGTTTGAGTACGGTCGTTTCCTTGGGTGTACAAATAGATCCTTGTTTTATTTAATTAGTAAATGAATCGGTAATAAATGAGAAATAAATAAAATGATACTTAACGCAAGCTCAACAATATTTTAAAACAGTCTATGCAACATTTGAAAAGCTCTGACGTTTTAGCAAATTCGGAAAAAAGAGAAAGATAAACGGCTCGTAGCAAGCAATTTTTTTGAGGCGGAAAGTTATAGTTCGACGCCCTGACTGCTTTTCAGTGATTTGGACGCAATATGTATGTGACAGGGGTTGGTGCTAGAGTGTCTGTACTGTAAGAATACCATAGGCCATGTACTATAGCTGCTCCTAACACATTGACACGACCAGAAGGTAGATGAATTAGGCTTCTCTCAAGACACAATGATATTCTAATATTAATATTCAAATTAGGGTCTGTGCTTGCAGACTAGGTTGGTGCAGGGAGGGGGAGTTTCAAACAATGAGGTTAGGGCCCCCCCCCCAAGTCCCGGTTATTGTAGAAGCGAGGGGGCAAAGCGACCGAGCGGTAAATTTTTTTAATTTTTAACCCTGAAAAGCGCATTTTATTGTTTTATTTTATTTGTTTTCAAACTCTTTGAACCCTTTAAGCTATTAAAGAACTGGGGGAGCGAAATTACGAGATCTTCAAAAAAATAATTATGCGAGGGAGCAAAGAGACCGAGCTTTGGAAAATTTTCGCATTTCAAACCTTCAAAAACTAGATTTCTAGTGACCGACCTTTAAAAAATTTTCGCATTTCGAACCTTCAAAAACTATGATTTTTCTTCATTTCCCCCTATTTTTCTTTCTCTCCTTTGCGTTTTTTCGCCCCCTGCAAGTGCTGCCCGGGGCACGTGCCCCTCTGCTCCCCTAGATACACCACTGAGCGAAGAGACCTGTCTATAAAACTTGCATTAAAAGAGCATCCCAAAATGGTTTTTAATGAAAACAAATAATGCACGGAACCCCTTAATTGAGAATAACAATGCGAGCGAACGATTTTCTTCGATATTTTCGCATTGAAATAATGGCATTTCTTATTCCTTAGTCGAAACATTAAAGAATGCGATGGTATTTCAAGATCAAACATCATGAGTTTTGGTAATTATTAGTTTTTAGTAAATTTATCATAATTCTTATCTTATCGACACCCATGGTAACAGGGGTGGGTGCAGGGAGAGGAGAGTTATTTCCCCCCTTCGCGCGAGACATTTGACGTTTTAGCAAATTCTGAGAGGCAGATAACGGCTTGTAGCGCTTTTTTAGGCCCTTTTCTCTCACTTCTCCCGCTTTTTCGCTCGCTCTTTTTTTTTTTTTTTTTTTTAGTGGCTGAATTGGGGGGGGGGGGGGGGGGGGTGGCCCCCGGTGCCCCCTGTCTACGCCAGTGTTCATTACCTGTAACTCTTTCATGTTTTTTGCATTAGTCTACGACTTTATTACAAAACAAATACAACAGTAGAAACTTATACTAAGTAATCTTCATGAATAACCTCTCTTCATACACAAGTATACACGTACATGTTCTGTGCAGACATGACGTCTGCTTTAATAACAAATGAATGGCTACAAGTTCACAACTGCAGCATTTGCAACGTTTGCAGACTAGTCTTGAACAGTTTTCTGCAATACAAAACATACATGTAGTACAAAAAAGCTGTAATCACTAATATAGCAAAACATTCTCCCAATTAACAACAAACAAGATACAAATATAGGTACATATGAACTTGGACTCCACCATTAGTGGAAACATGAACATTTAAGTCTAATGATCACATGTTCACTTTGCATACTCTAATTCTGTTGTATTCATTTTTTTTTGGAGCAGTAGTATTTTATATCCAAACACTTTCACATTCAGGCTCTTCATTTACATGCTAATTGCATAATGAATATACCAGAAACTTAGTTATTGCAGTATGAAAATTTAAGGCAGTGAAAGTGCATGTATTTGACAATCCTATGTTTACTCCTCTTTTTCACAATTTCATTTTTCCCTTTAGTACAAATTAAAAAAACAATAAATATATGTAATGTACACACACACACACACATTATATATGGGGCTTAGTCCGAAAGGGTGGGTAGCGTCGCGTCGTGTCGCGTCTAGCCTCTTGTCGAGGCCCTGGCGCTGTTGAAATCCTTGGCGATATGGAGGCAAAAAGCAAAACCGAGGCGCTTGCGCCGAGGGCCTCTTGACACCTGATCTGAATTTCTTTTGTATTTCATTGTTTTGACGAATATTCCGACCAAATTTTGGTCGGTGAAAATCATCCAATAAGCGCGAGCTACCATGACGTAATGTTAAATATTCATGACTCGACTGCACGCTAGCCCAAAATGGCTTTCAACGTTTCTTCCACGACGAGTGATGACGATATTTGTAAGAGCTTAGAATATGCCGCTAGAATGTTGAAGATTGGCAGATTCAAAGATTTGCAAGTTGATGCAATCAAATCTGCACTTCAAGGACAAGATGTTTTTGTGAATCTGCCTACTGGCTATGGAAAAAGTGTTATTTTTCACGCGCTACTACTCTGTGCTGATTACCTCCGTGGGCCAGGGATGGAGACTGCTAGCTGCTTTGAATTCGCGAGCTATGCTAGGGCCTAGGCCAGGCGGATCCCCCGGGGCCTTGTCGGGCAGTGAAGTTGCTGGTAACTCCTTGGTTACATCAGAATTGATGGAGATGCATCTATTGTTGAACGGTGACTTTTATTGCCCGTTCTTCATTATTTGTAAATATATGATGATCTCTTGAGAAATATGTACATTTGTCTTATTTCAAATTACCATGGTTTGTAAGCTAGAGATCGAATTCTTCATAATGTGCTTGTCTGTGAATGTATTTTGAGCAATAGATTTACGTAATCCCCCCCCCCCCAAAAAAATAATAGACTAGTCCAGAACTGAAGTAAGAAATCCTTGAGATTTCATTGGCCAATTTGCTGGGCGATCGCCTCGGTTATCTAACTATTCACGTTTTCATGCATAATTCAGTAGGAAATCGTGCCTCATGAATATATAATTCAGGTCGGGTGTCAAGAGGCCCTCGGCGAGCGCCTCGGTTTGCCGCCAAGGATTTCTACAGCGCCAGGGCCTGGACAAGAGGCTATGTCGCGTCGCGTTGACACGAACGCAACCATTCGTCCAAAGCCCCCCAGTTTGGCCGAAAGGGTGCGTTGGGAGCGTCGGGTCGCTTCGCGTTGACTGGAACGCCACCATTCGTCCAAAGCACCCTCGGTTTTGCCGAAAGGGTGCGTTGCCTTTTTCCCCCCTAAATACAGTGTATTATTATTATTATTAATATCAGCGGTTCCAGGATTTTGTAAAGGGAGGGGGGGGGGGGGGGAGAAATGCAGGGCTGTCATCAGGGGCGGATCAAGGATTTTGTAAAGGGGGGGGGGGGCACAGAAATGCAGGGCTGTCATCAGGGGCGAATCCAGGATTTTGTGAAAGGGGGGGGGGGGCACAGAAATGCAGGTATGTCATCAGGGGTGGATCCAGGATTTTGTAAAAGGGGGCGCACATATATGCAGGTCTGTCAACTTTGGAGGGAGATCTATATTTAAATTGCTCTGCAGTGGGGGGGGGGGGGGGGGGGGGGGGGACGAGAATTTTTTTTTGCAAGCCCTCCAAAAGTCCAATTTTCCTCCCATAATTCTCTGACAAGCAACAACAACAAAATGTTATCAGTTCTAAAATGGGGGAGGCATAAAGCATACTTTTCTTTCAAATGGAGGGGCACGGGCCGGGATCCGTAAATCTGCCACTGTCCCGAATATTCTGTTAGAAAAAGTCCACTTTCGGCAAAACTGTGAGGGGATCCTGGATCCGCCCCTGACAGACCTGCATTTCTGTCCCCCCCCCCCCCCCTGGTACAAAATCCTTGATCCGCCCCTGATGAGAGCCCTGCATTTCTGCCCCTCACCTCCCTTTACAAAATCTTGGAACCGCTGATAATAACAATGATAATAATAATAATAATACACTGTATTTAGAAGAAAAAAAAGGTCAACGCACCCTTTCGGCAAAACCGGGGGGGGGGGGGGGGCTTTGGACTAATGGTGTCGTTCCAGTCAACGCGACGCGACCCGACGCTCCCAACGCACCCTTTCGGCCATTTCGGGGGGGGGGGGGCGGACTAAGCCTATATAAGTTAGGGTCAAAATGTTTAAAGACCTCAGCCTGACCCAAAACGACCATATATTGACGTAAAGCTTAGTAAACAAAGAATATAATTACCCTGTGTATTCATAAATTTTCGTCTCCGTTTATCCATAAAAAATAAAAAAGATAATTTGTTTTGGTCCGCCCCCTCCCTATGGCGTAACAACAGAAACAGCAGGGGGTCGCTAGACGTGTGACGGCATGTCATGTATACAGCTCCAAGTGCGTCTACACGATATGTCGTCATCAAATTTTCACCCCCCCCCCCCCGCAAAGTAGCGTTCCTCAGAGACGGGGGCCCTCCTCAGAAAAACCACCGGGGCTCAACATTCGGGACGCTGTTACTCATTCCACAGGAAACGGAATCTCATGAAGTTGGTTTCAATTTGTTCAGAAAATATATAGCTCCCCGTGGATGAATAAAGGGTATATTTCAAAATTCGGTCAGGCTGAGGTCTTTAAAGCTTTATCTTTTAGGCACTACACATACAAGTATACACACACATTCACAAAATGGCAAAATGCAATAATATGTCCTGTGTGCAATTATTATTTGAGTATTTCAGATAAACAATTAAAGTTATTAAGATACACTATTTTTTCAATCACCACATACTCTCTCTCGTCATATTTCCATCATTTGCATGGAATGTCAGCTTCACTTACTGCAACGTAATAGCCAAACCACAGTTTGTAAAATGGTTGTAAAGTAGTATTTCAAATAAATATGTGGAATTATTTTGAAATGAGAGACAAAAAGATTAAGGGGAGGTACACTTTTAGTACACAGAAACATTTGGAGACAAATATAATAGTCCTTATGAACTAAAATCCAATTGCTCCTTGAAAAAATACCTGCACAACAATACCTATTTAGTTTCTCATCTTTACTATTCAATGAAACATTTGGACAGAAGAAAGCATGGGCTTATTGCTTTTGCTTTTCGTTCCCATTGTTTGGTTGGTTTCTTTCATGCCAGGTTGGCTAGCATTTATCATTGCACTACTGAACAAACAAAAAATGCAAAGAAAAAATTAGTGAGTCATCTGAAACATCAACCAACACACACGATTCACTTAATAAGTTTTAAAATCCACCAATTCGCGCCATGATATGTACCTTAATAATGAAAGGTAGTGATCGGCCGTCCAAACGTCCGCGACCTAGCACAAATTTTAGAAACAATGATATACACAAGGAATATAAAACAATAGAAAACATAAGAAATAAAAACAATATAAAACATAAGGACAAATTTTTTTGTTTTTGTTGTTGTACACATACAAATATATAAGAATTGATTTATTTCACTCTTGGGAAACATTATTCTTCATTATTACAGTTTTCATGTAGTTTTCTACTTGTTTAGGCTGACATTATGAAAATATCCCAAAAATGCATAAAATATGCATTATGAATAATTAATTAGCTAATTATTCAAAAAAATTGCATAATTGATTAAAATTAATCACACCATCAGATTCAGCATGTGAAGATCTATCGACATGCAAATTTTCAAGTTCGCTGGACATTGCGTTTCTGAGATCAATGTGGGGGGGGGGGGGGGGCTCCCAGGCCCCCCCCCACAGTATGTTCATGGAGCAAAATAGCCCAGTTCAGTAAGGGTTAACGTAAGATATATATATATATATACTTGGAAGTTTGACGGTAGGTAATTTCGGTTTTGAATGATTTTTTTTTTCATAATCCCAAAAGTGTGGGGGGACATTTGATATTGTGTCCAATTTGAAGGTGGGGGGGGGGGGGGGGGGGACGGGTGGACGCGTCCCCCCGGGATTGACGCCCATGGCTGAAGGAAGCATGGAATAACATTCCTATGATTACTAGCCACACACCCTGGACAACTATAAAACCATAGGCGTAGCCAGAGGGCAAAGGGGGCCTTGCTTTCCCTATTCAGCCCCTAAAAAAAAAGCGAAAGCGAAAAAGCGGGGGAAGGGGGTATAACTCCCCTCTCCCTGCACCCACCCCTGTTAGACACAGTGCAATGTTGCCTCCAAATAATTGAAAAAGCAGTCTGGGCGCCTAAAGAAATTGTTTGGTACGAGCCGTTATTATTAGAAAGCTTTATTTATTAGAAAAAGCTTTATTAATACATTTGATTTATTTATTTCATATATATATATATATATATATATAGCAAACAATTATGTTGAAATAAAAACACCGCAAGACGTAAAATTTACTGACGTTTCGGTCACAGACCTTTATCAAAGTAAAAGACTGAACACATTCAAAGTAATAATAATCAGATGCGTGAATTATGAAGACGCGGGCAGTTGCTTGGATACAAAAAATTAGGCGCGAGAATTGAGATTTTGGGCTCAAGTGACGCCACAATGAAAAATTAAAAAAAAAAAAAAATTGTGCGTATTTTTAAAAGAAATTAAAAGCCATGATAAAAGCAGTAAGAATGACGCAACAAAGAGGCAAGACATGAATTGACGCGCAATTTTACAAAAACTATGTCTATTGTATATATATATATATATATATACAATGCGAAAGGAAATGAGAGAATAATGGTTGCGTAACTTAAATCAAAGTTCCCCAGAGCTGTCCTCCCTTTTTGAAATTTTTTGCAAAGGCTGAAAAAATGTCTCCGCCGGGAATCGAACCCGGGTCGTTGGCTTAGAACGCCAATGCCTTAACCACTAGACACGGAGATGGGTTAGTGGTTTCGGCGACACCAGATTCAATTGACCGACAGATTGACAAATCTTCAAACCTTATTAATTAATTCCGTTGAAAGGGAGGACAGCTCTGGGGAACTTTGATTTAAGTTACGCAACCATTATTCTCTCATTTCCTTTTCGCATTGTATATATATTTCCACGAGAGTTGCCAAAGCTGTTGTATATGTTATTTCCTATTATTGTTAATAATTATTCTAATGTATACATGTATCTCAAAGCATTCGCTTGGATCCAGCTGAAGCACGCGGCTTGTCTTTGTTCAAACTCACCTGCCCCCGTCAACCTAGGCCTAAAATCGCCTAATATGTGAACACTTTTACCCTCACTACATGCATAAGACAGTAATGATTCGAACTCATCAAGAAAAATATCATTAATGGCATTCGGCGGTTTATATATCACTCCTACAATATAATTTTTACTGTTTATGTTTTCAACCTCAATGAATAAGAACTCTGCACTCTCCTCTTGAAAATGAATATCAGGTCTCATTTTGAAGGATACGGAATTATTTATATACAATGCAACACCGCCACCTTTCCCATGTTTCTGTTATTACAAACAAGTTTATAACCACGTGGAGAAGGTTTACGGTTCACCATGTGTGTTGGTAGGAGGAAAGGGAAAAAAGGAAATTAGAAATGGATAGACGAGAAAGGATGACAAGAGAGAAAAGAAGAAATATTCTTTCGTGACAATGGGTGAAGTCATGAAAAGGACTGTAAACCAATAGGAAGGTTTACTGGTTCACCAGGTTTATGGATAGGTGAAGGGTGATGGATGATCTGTAAACCAGATGAGATGAGATGAGAAGACTTGGTTGATGATCGATGGATGAGTAGCGATCGATTGAGTAGCGAAGGTTTTAGTAGATGAGGCTTGAGTAGGAGGTTACTCGACGTTTCGGACAGGTTGACTTTAATTTTGTCAATTATGGTTATGGAGCAATTTCCCCATGCCAGTATACAATAGTTAAGATAAGGCAAGATCAGGGCAGAATAGAGTATAAGCATAACATGAGGAGGTACAAAAGGTTTCAAATCAATTTGAACCTTCCATGTTAGTCTAGTGTCTATTAAAACACCCAGAAATTTGGTAGATTCAACCTGGGCGATATTTTTATTGTTTATTTGTATAATTACCTGGTAAGGATGATATAGAATTACAAAATAGCATGAAATTTGTTTTATTTATATTGAGCGACAATTCGTTAGCTTGAATCCAGTCAGAAACGTATTTTAATTCAGTGTTTACGATGTTCAGAAGTGTATCGGGGTTCTGGTGAGAGCAAAAAATATTTCTTTTCCCGGGATTTCCTCAAATATTTTTTTTACGGAACTCATTTAATACAATTATATCATTTTCATGATTATTTAGATTATCGTGCGAAGTAGTCTTAAAATTCGGTAGGTACTCCGTTTTCACGACCTCTTTTTACTTATTTCGATTCACAGCACGTCGTTATGGGAGCCACGTTTGGGAAAAGTGAACACATTTCCAATAAATACAAGCTGTCTGAAGTCATGGTAACGAAAGCAAGAGAGGTAAGGATTTATTTGTGGTTTGCTTAATTCAGAAGGAATCTTTCCAACCGAAATATATGTCCGGTTAAGAAAAAGAAAGAAGATGAAGAAGAATGGGAAAAAATCCGCGTTGGTTACAAATCTATCTTCTGTTATCTAATAAATTCTCCAGTGGTAGTGAAATCGACCACCAACCAAAAGTTGATAATTATGTCTGTTAATCTAAAAAGATACTTCTCTCTGCAGATATCAGGACATTTGTCCATTGGCGGAAGGTTCCGAGGATACAGTGCTTCTATTGTCTTTCCAGTATCATATGACTTAAAGTTTCAAGATTTCAAGGGGGCTGCTATTGGATCGAGAAGAATTTCTCTTAGAGGTTCTCATGAAAATAATGGTAAGAGCGGCATTATGATGTTTTAAAAATATAATTTAATAAACCTGGAGGGGGCTTCATCAACAAAACTCGATTTTCGATCTTAAAACCAAGCGGTTCGATTTTATCGATTTAAGGCTTGATGAAACACCCCGTTATCTTGCTTATGGACAATAAAGATACGTATATCATGAAAGTGGTCTAGAGCTACCTACCTATAAAACATGTTTTTCAAAGTTATATCAATTTGCTTTCTTCAACATGCTGTGAATGTAGCTGGCAAGATTTCAGCAGGGACATACAAATTTGAACATAATTATTTCTCCTGTTCTCCAGAAGCGGCACTGTTTACCGATTCGCTAGCGCATAGAAATGATCTGAAAATCCTTCTCCTGACATGGAAGGTTGTAAACGGATTGGCACCAATCGGCCTACAAGATCTAGTTCTGCCTATGCACACATCAATATCTCTTTGAGGTCCTATGAACTAGAGTAGCCTGTGGCGAAAGGGCTTTTCGGCTGCGGCACATTTTCTATTGAATAAATTACCAATGGAGTTGAAAACTAGAACATCCTTAGAAAGTTTCAAATCCAAGTTCAAACGGATATTGCACTCATCCGGACTCTCATATCTCCTCAATTTTTCTTTCGCGCTTCGTAACAGACGGCGCTACACAAATGGCTGTTATTATTATTATTATTATTATTATTATTATTATTATTATTATTATTATTTTTATAATTATTATTATTAGGTGGTCTGTCCATCGGACAGATCAACTCTTATTTTCGTCAGAATTTTCTTATTTAGTTTTACGGACCCAATATTGTCCCCACGATATCTCAAAATCGGCCATGTCAATATCCTTCAATTTCATGCCATGTATGGAGTCTATCATGGACATGTTCATAACGAGTCATATCTTCATAACGAGTCATCAAAAGTAAACCATATTTGACATGAACCTCAGGTCAAGCATCAACATGACATGTAATAAAAATCCTCGCGAACATGACGCGCACGTACGCGCGCGTCAAATTTTAAAAATGCTCAAAATCACCCAAGGACCAAACGAGAGTACGTTTCTGGTCATTTTTAAGCATTTCAAAAATTTGCGCGCACACACGGCCGTGCGCGCGTTTTGCGCGCGCACATCACGTATCTTACAGAAAACCCCCGTTCTTTCGCATGGAATAGCTTTCTGATAGTTTTCTTGACGATTTCCAACAATTTTCATTCATCCTCGATGTCTAATAATGGCGCAAGAGCGCATCAAACTTTAAAATCCGCGCGCGCGTCAATGGACAATAATAATGTAAATCAAAATCGGATCAGTCAGTTTTCTTCAAAATTTCGTCAGTCATCAGGCCCTATGAGATCAAGTTCCCGGAAACTTTTCATGGTCGCCAGTTCATCGTGACGTCATCCAGGCGCCATTTTGTGAAAATCAATTCATGCTCATATCTTCATAACGGACAGTCATTTCTCATTCATATTTCGCATGATTAAAGCTAATACCAATCCGGTCAATTTCAGAAACTTAAACGCGCGCGTACGCGTACGTTCGCGCGTCAGTGCGAGCATAACAATGAAAATACCGTATAGATTTATTTCATATTAATTACTGTTATATAACTTCAGTACTGTAATAACTGAGTAGATTGTGGTATTATATAGTATTCATAATCTGTTTTAATTTTGATTTTATTTATGCAAATTACATCTCAGCCATGATCCATGTTATTTTTCTGCGCAGTCTACCCATTCAGCTCTCTCCACTGTCTTCTCCCTTTTCATCCTCCCTATGCCTGGCATTACTTTATGATCTTAATCAAGCTATATGTATATTATGTCTGAACTTCTCATCAGTCATATCTTTCAATGTGATATTATTCTATGTTTTATCCATATTGTATGTTAAGATGCTTGCGCAACCGATCAGGTGTGGGAAGGAAGGCCTGTAGGCCATGGTCATTAAGTTGACCTGTTCCTCACCCAGGCCACCTGGTAGGGTGCGCAAGTGTCAATGAAACTATTTTATTCAATCAAGTTGAATACACACTGTATGTACATTGTATATTGTTTTTTATTTTGTTCTTCTATTGAAAGCGCCAAATAAATAAATAAATAATAATAATAATAATAATGATAATAATAATAATAAAAGTGCCACCCCGAATAACTCCTAAACAAGGTGGTAAATCTGTCTGAATCTTGCCACAATCATCACATCTTGACCAAACATGCCCACAATAAATCAGATTCATAGCTCAATTGGTTGTTGTTTAATTTTGTGTGTAGACGTCGTTTTCTTGTCCATCTTTTCCTTATTTTCTCGACCATCCTGCCTTCTACAACGAAACCAATGGTGGAAAGTTGAAGGAAATGCTTGTCCATTTTACTTCCAACTCAAAGATTCGTTAAAAATCTTCTGTTTTTTCACCCATTGCCACATGAAAAAACGGAAAATCTCATACTAATAAACCGACCACCACCCAACCCCCTTATTTTTTCCGGGGCCAATTAGTTGAAAACGGAATGGTTAATCTTTTTGAAGCACAGACATGAGGCTTGGTAGGACAATTATGCTGTGAAAATTAATCACAAGGTCATGATGTCATAACTTTATCCAGATGCCATTTTCTGAAAATCAACTAATGTTAATAACGAAATGTCATTTCTCTTTCATATTTCGCATGTCAACTTCACTGTCATCACATATATGACCATCTAATCATCATTGTCGTCGACCCTATCATGATTACTATCTTGCCCAATCATCATCATATTTTACAAAACAGTTTACCAGTTCAAGACAGACCACCTAGGCCTAATTCGTCTTCAGTGACGAATTAAATTTAACTTTAACTGCGACTTAGGGCGAAACCTTTTATCTCATCATATTGTTACGTTTCGCCCTAACCCACGTTCGTTTTGCCCTAACGTTGAATTTCTATTGTGACGGAATAAACCTATTTTTAGGTTTCGCCCTAAGTCGCAGTTAGGTAAATTATCGTTATTATTATTATTTTTTTTTATTATCGTTATTATTATTATTATTCTTATCATTCTTATTTTTATTATTATCATTATTATTATTATTACTATAATTATTACTATTATTATTTTTATTATTATCATCATCGTCATTATTAATATTATTATTATTTCTCTTAACAGAACCAATAACGTACCGTTTGAAGGGGATGGATGAGATAGCTGAAGATTCACCATGTAATCAAACAGAGATATTGGTGGAGAACATGAGACAAGCACTGGACAGTTATCCACAATATTTAGGAATACCGAGGAGCGAGGGTGAGTTTGATGCACTTGCTATTATGTCTTTCTTAATACTTAAGTCACATCGCCAAACCTTCTCCATACCGATTCCAAATCGATCATTTCTTGGCCGTTCGGGGTAATGTAATTTTTTGTTCGGTTTGTTGTCGGTCTGGGATAATTCTTTTTGGTGCAACTAGGGTATAACCGGGTATAACAGACAAGTTCATGATATTATATTCTATTTGTACAACGATTATGTGAACTCAAGTATTGGAACCTTTTTTTTTATAATGTACTGTACTTTAGGAGACTTATGGTGCGTTTAGAGCTTCCCTTTTCAGTACAAAATCAGCGTTTTGATAAAACACAGTTGTGTCCAGATTTTTTTTCTCTCTCCGAAACACGGTTTCAAAACACAGATCACTCACAGTGCGATGTGCAAACCATTGGCATTTAACCTTAATTCCCTTGGGGAAAACAACTATAAACAGAGTACCGTGAAACAGCGCTTCAAAACCTTCTTCATAACCGTGTTTCAAAACGCTGTATCTGGCTTCGCAATGAGCTATAAACGTGCCCTTAAGCCTATTGCAAAAATACCCCGACGATACTTGGAAACGCATTACTAAAATAGTTTTGATTTCATCATGTACTCCTTAATAACCGTATCGTCTAAGGATGATTTTAAAATAAAATAAGTAGAATACTGAGTTTTATTACGTCTGTCAAATTCCAGTGATCGAAAATATATTGTTACGTTAGTACTTACCTATCATGTTTCAATATTTTTTTTAAAATTTAATTTACGGTTAAGGAAACGGTGCATCATATACAACAGCGGTTAGTCATGAATCTTTCCGCAAAGAGGGGGAGGGGCTCCTTTACACCGAGTCCACTGCCTGGACTGCTCTCAATATCCCTGGCCGTGTATCGTGCGTACGTGCGGGCCGCTCACACATATCAGCTATGTACAAAATTAATGCACACACAAACTAGATTGATACTTTGTAAACAAATTTTTAGGCATTTTTACTCCCAGTGTTAAAGATCGTATGCTCGATCTGTAATGAAAAACACAAGTCAGAAATTGATTTGATACTGTGTAGCAACAGTGAACCGCCGTACCTGCGCGATGTAGTGTCCCACCTCATTACCATTCAATAAGAATTAATTGAGGATGCGCTGTGGTGTAGTGGATTGGGGTTCTCGTCTTTGGATCTGAGGGTCGCGGGTTCGAACCCTACTATGTCTGGTGTTTATGTCCTTGGCCAAGGCATTTTATCCGCTCGCTTTTTTTACCCATGAGTGATGGGAACCTTGGTCGGGTGTTAACTAAGCCGTGAGCGTCATCTGATAGCCTGGCTTGCATGCTCCCAGGGGAGTTGAGATTGTGCTCAAGATAATTGGGCAGGTTTGAATTGTACCTGATGACTATGGGGTAATTGTTATGCAAGGCCCGCTGGGAGAACAGTTCTTAGAACTGGAGTGGCTACCCCGGGTAAACAAAACTAATTGTTATTATTATTATGTGTCATTTGATTGATGATGATAATAAAATATTATAAGTGGCATTGTACTATAGATCTAGGTCTAACTAGAGTAGTAATAGTAATATTGCCTATACACACCTTCAAAACAATAAAGAAAAAAATAAAAATTAAATAAAGAAAAAACAGATGCACCTGTGGAATTCAATAGGAAATTGCATCCATGCAGCAAACTATAATAGCCTAGGCATAGCCAGATTACGTGAAAAATTGTGCAGATTTCAATGCTGCTAAAAAAAAGTGCTATCGCATATCCAATTTCTGTTGCGTTAGCGCTGTGTATAGTTACACTGCAGCTAGACGGAAAAATCCCTCTGTTTGGAGGAGTCTTTTGACACTTTATTGTTTTGGTCGCTCTCTTCCTCGCGAGGGGGTTCTGTGGAGTGTCGTCGTACCCAATGTCAGCGTAGCCAACACCCAAACGACGGCCGATCTTACACTGCAGCAGCATATGTAACGTCGTTAGACATAACAGTTAGATCTACACACGAACACAGAATGACAGATAAGTGATAAAATGTTGCGAGCAAGGCTGGTTGCGACTACGGCCGACTATACAAACATTTTATAGTCCTGTACTCGGCTGTAGGCCAGGAGAAATAAATATTATAAAAACAAAAAATACATTACAGTGCATGTGTGACCGGCTAAACCCCAGCAGTTTCTCCGATTGCGCTCTAATTAGACTATACTAGTCTCTCATCATACTAATAGCGCGCGCGCGGATACGAAAACTCAATAGATACTATGTTGCGGTGCTTTTTCGTACACTGCATGCACAGGCCAATGACGGTACGTGTATATAAAGGGCTGTACCTTTGGCGCTATAAAATAAAAAAAAATAATAATTAAAAAAATTAATTAAAAAAAAATCAGATGCACCTGTGACCGTGGAATTCAATTATAGGAAATCGCATATTACTTAGATTCGCTGAAATGGAACCATTAAAACGTTAGAGCACTAACAAACAAACAAGCAAACAAACATCGGGACAGAATAAAAAACTGAAATTAGTACCGCCCTTGCTTCGCGCGGCGGTAATGCGGTTTCTTTCGGGGAGGGTGAATTTGTGGGGAGAGTGAATTCGTGGGGATGTACCACTAGCACTGACCTCGAGGTCAGTGGGATGTACGGATCAGCGCGCGCGCGGACGCATGCACTCGAAAAAGGTGAAAGATTGAAACGACCATAAACTGGTCTGCTTTACACCAAGCTTACATGCATACTATGGAATTTGCACAGGCGTACCCAGGATTTTTCAGTAGGGGGGGGGGGGGGGGGGGGGGGAGGGCAGATGTGAAGGATCCAACCGCATAACCAGGATTTCATTTTAGGGGGTGGTTGTGGGGCACGCGAAGAGTGCGAAATTGGTGATGAGCAAGCCAAGCGTGCTCCCCAGGGGTTGGGTGCGTAGCGCGAAAGCTCTTACGTTTTACAGCTGCAAATCTGAGAGAAAGATTTTTTTAAGGCGGAAAGTTAGTTATTTTGATGTAATACTGCACTGTATGTAACTGGGGTTGGTGCAGGGAGGGAGAGTTTCCCCCCTCCCGCGCGAAGCGCGGAAGCTCTGACCTTTTAGCACCTTTTTTTTCGGCGGAATATTAGTTCGACGCCTTGGCTGCTTTTCAGTTATTTGGACGCTATACTGCACTGTATGTAACAGGGGTGGGTGCAGGGAGGGGGAATTCTCCCTTCCCGTGCGAAGCGAGAAAGCTCTGACGTTTTTTGCAAATTTGAGATTTGAGAGAAAGATTAACGGCTCGTAGCAAACAATTTTTTAGGCGGAAAGTTATAGTTCGACGCCCTGCCTGCTTTTCAGTTATTAATAATACGTAATACTGCACTGTATGTAACAGGGGTGGGTGCAGGGAAAGCTCTTACGTTTTACAGCAAATCTGAGAGAAAGATAACGGCGCGTAGCACTTTTTTCAGGCTGAAAGTAAGTTCGACGCCCTGGCTGCTTTTCAGTTATTTGGACGCAATACTGCACTGTATGTAACAGAGGTGGGTGCAGGGAAAGCTCTTACGTTTTACAGCAAATCTGAGAGAAAGATATCGGCGTGTAGCAAACAATTTTTAGGCGGAAAGTTATAGTTCGAGGCCCTGCCTGCTTTTCAGTTATTTGGACGTAATACTGCACTGTATGTAACAGGGCTTGGTGCAGGGCGGGGGAGTTTCCCCCCTTCCCGCGCGAAGCGCGAAAGCTCTGACGTTTTTGCACCCTTTTTTAAGGCGGAATATAGTTCGACGCCCGGACCGTTTTTCAATTATTTGGACGCAACATTTCACATGCGAGGGAGCGAAGCCAGTGGCGTATCTAAAGATTATTGCGCCCGGGGCAAACAATGAAGTTAGGCGCCCCCCGAGTGCCCAAACGCATCTACGTTATTGTACAGAGAGGGAGCAAAGTGACCGAGCGGCAAATTTTTCAATTTTTAACGCTAAAAACGCATTTTACGCAGGAAATTTTGCATTTGACGACCGCAGTTGATCAAGCGATAATTTTTTTTAAATCGTCTGAGTGAAGTTTTCTTCATTATGACGCGCCTATTAAAGTTGCCTTGTAAAATGACATTTACCCCCTCCCCCGAACTACACTATAAAATTGTACAGTTTTACTCTTCACATTGCGTTCATGCCCTTAGTGTTGACTACTGAATATATCTCATTCCCATATGGTTCTTACAGGAACCACCCGGTTCCCATAGGCAATTGCAATACTTGTCACTAATAATGTCGCAATTTTTCTGTCAGATCCCACTGTTTTCAGGTTACCGCTTAGCTGGCCTGATGGTATGTACACGCTGCCGAAGTCTGTGAACGGCTGCCCGGACGGTGACGTGTCGTGGGCCCAAGGATCTCGACTTTCTGATACCCGCCACGATCAGGAGAACCGATGGGAACCAGAAGACATTCATCTGGACTTACCAATCAAAGAACCGAGCAGGATGAAAATGAAGTTTTGCACCAAGACTACAGCACAGTCGGCCGACCATCAACGAGACTGGGATACTGGGACCTATTGTATTTTTCGACATGGCAACGCCTGTCCGAAAGGTAATAAGCCTTATATGCTGGAAACGAGTTGCGGATTCTGTTTGATTTTCGGGGGGGGGGGGGGGATGGTGCGGTAGAATTATGTTTAAAAGTAATCTACCAAGCAAAAAATAGGTAAGGAAGCGAACAGCGTTAATGAAGGTCGAAAGAAAGTTCCCACAGACGGACGTTCTGGATACGCCAATAGCCCAGAATCATCGTAGTTATCATACTCACATAATTTTACTATAGTACTAAACAACCTGTAGTTTTACTTCAATTGGTCAATATGTTGGTATCTGACTCATTTCTTGTCCAGGATTCCGGAAGGGGTCCATCTTTTGGAATGAACTTAACTCTGGGAATGACAATGATTATGAGGGCATACTTCCCGACGGAGTGTATGACGAAAACACCAAGATGTACTTTTGTTGCCGAGAAGATGCTGAATCAAATAAAGCAGTCATCCTTCCAGTTGATCACGACTTCTTTCTGATGACACCATCAGGAAACTGTCAAAAGGTATCATGTGCCTTGTGTAAAAATAACTTACAGCTGTGTATACAGATTCAGATTAAGATTTCATTTATTGATCCATATTTCAAAAATACAGAAAATTAGCCTCCACTGGCATATTTAAGAAACACTATACATAATAACACTATACATAATAACAATGTCACAATTTAAGTGTATGCATAATTATGAACATATAAATACTCAAGTACAAGTATATAGCGAAAGAAAGAAAAGAAAGAAGGAAAGTGGAGGAGAGAATAGGAAATGTAACAGTGATAATCAGACTAGAAAGAGGTAGAGGGAAATAAAAGGAAGAACAAGGGAAGGGAAGATGACAAGGGAAGAGAAAAGGGGAAGGTAGAGAGAAGGGAAGCAAAAAGAGAAATAGAGAGAGAGAGAGAAGGTAAGAGCCTTAGATAGAGTGGGAGACAAAGAAGAAGAGTGGCAGAACATGAGACCTAGTTGAGCGCGAGAGACACAGAGGGAGAGAGACATACGTGTATGTAAAGAGACTGTTTACTGCACTACACAACAATCCATTACATTTCTTTGTTATGATTATTAATGTTCAGTCCTCTTGAAGTGAGATAATAACGATAAAGAAAAGTTTACACTGTACAAATACATATGAACACATCCCCCCAAAATAAAGTAAACAACAAAACAAAACAAACCCCCCCCCCAAAAAAAAACAACAACACCAAAACAAAACAACATTCAACTTATGTTAAACCAATCTTACAGCAAATATGTAACAGCGGAAAAAAATTAACAGTTTGGACATCTCTGAAGACATAGATCATCTGATAGAGCTTATCTTCGCTTACAGGTCTTCGGAATGGGTTCGACAAAAGAGGTGTTCCACTGGGATACAGTTGGTCTGAGCGAAGTGGAAGGTCTGCATCCGTATCCTGGTCTCAAGAATCGTGGAAATCTGAGGGACGTGGAGATCACCTTTTGCTACTACTACCAACGCAACGACACAAGCTACCTTGACGCTGATAGCAGCAGATCGGATAGACAACGCAGAAGTACGGCCGTTGATTATGACCAAGGTCCATGCTCAAACTTTCTGGATGTGGTAGTTCCATACGTGCCTGCTGTGGTTTCCCCAGGGGGAGCTTCCACAAGCGTACTTAATATGCGGATTGACGTCGTGATTCTCATTCTGTCCGTGTGCATTGCCTTCGCATTTGTAATTTGTTTGATATCTCTTAAGAAGTAAGGAAGACGAAACATCTTGTGATCGTCCTTTGGAAATAAATAATTACAAAAAGGACCACGACGATCAAATCAAATTGGCACTAAAATTTATTAAAACTCTATAGACTACACCTAAATAAGTTTTATCACATAATTGATAAATGTTATGATTTTATAAAAGAAAATGATCACAAAATAAAACGGCAAGG
Organism: Heliocidaris erythrogramma; assembly: GCA_025617745.1. Taxonomy (NCBI): domain Eukaryota; kingdom Metazoa; phylum Echinodermata; class Echinoidea; order Camarodonta; family Echinometridae; genus Heliocidaris; species Heliocidaris erythrogramma. Next base: position 24,433,600 of record CM046857.1, on the reverse strand, counting down.
CTCAGTTATGTCTCACTCCGTACCATATCTTTTGTAGGGGCGGATCCAAGATTAAGTATAAGGGGGGGGGGGCACACAAATGCAAGTTTGTCAACTTTAATTTGGAAAAGGTAGACCCGAATTTTTTTGGTCTTGCCAGCTTTTGCTCGGGGGGGGGGGGGGGGGGTTCCTTCCATAATTCTCCGACAAGAGGATCCCCCAAAGGGGGGGGGGGGGGCACGGTCCGGAAGTGCCCCCCTCCCGATCCGACAATGGCTTCATGTATCATGTGCATTGTTTATATATATTTTCTTCTTGCAGAACCTACTCACGCCTTTTACGAGTATGAATAAGTATTCGCTGTAAAAAACACAAGAGTACTATTTTGCCCAAATTGTTTGATAAAATTTAACGCCAAGTACCCCTTTCTTAATGCTTACAAAATAACATGTTGAATTTGCATGGATGCATGATTGTTTATGCAGCCAATGTGGTACAAATTAGAGATACTAAAACGCTACTCTTGCCTAGAGTGATGAAAATGATACCATTAGCAGGATCTTGGGCGGGGGGGGGGGGGGGGGGCGTTTCATCAAGTGTCTTGTCAGCCAATCATATGGAAGGATTTCAGTAGCAGTTATTGCAACTTGTCATTGATGACAAGTTTTATGAAACAGGGTCCTGAAGTTGGAAAAGTTTACACATAGATGACACAAGAAAATTTCCATTCAATTTGTACAGCTAAAAAATATAGATCATCGATTGCAAGAGCTTATTAAACCCTCATTAATTTTGATTAAAGTCTAGCTTATGTTTCAGGGTCTACTCTATTTTATGTCATAGCAATTCGCTATACAAGGTATGTAACCAAATTGAAATGAAAGTGTTCAATTCGTATTTATCAAACTTTTGATGTTAGTGTTTTATTTGTAATTTGTTTAACAACATGAACAGGTCGCCGCGTCCTACTAGCTGTAGAGCTATTTAGTATTGTCATGTTGCCACAGAATTGTAGTTTCAATGTGTATCGTATTGTGTTCAAGTTTTGTAATAACTAAAGTTCTTTGCTTCATTAATATATATATATATATATATATATATATATATATATCAAAATAAAGGATGACTGAAATGCATTGATTGCCAATTATAGAAATTTTATTCTCCAAATTGTCGGGGGTCCTCCCCCTTCGTCAGGGAAAACGTGAAGTGATTTCGGCTGATAACAAACAATAATAAAATAAAAGCAAACGCAGTCTAAGCGTATATTGCAAATGCATTATGCGCTAGTGTTGCTGGGGTTAAAGTTAGGCATTATGACGTAAAAAACGTCACAATGAAAAAGACGTCATAATTAATATGAAGACGTTTAGACTGCGAAAGCTGTACAGAGACAGAGACAAAGCTACATAGTCGAATCTAGGAGCTTTGAGAACGGCCTTAACAAGGACCTCGCGTGGCTCAGCCCCTACACATTTTTCCGTTAATCCTGTTGCTTCTTCGTCCTTCTTTACAGTGCTTTCAGACTTGATTCTAATTTATATTATTTTGTTATGGTATGACCATTCTTCTTTATGCCAAGTGCTTTGTCTCTGTCTCTGTACAGCTTTCGCAGTCTAAACGTCTTCATATTAATTATGACGTCTTTTTCATTGTGACGTTTTTTACGTCATAATGCCTAATTTTAACCCCAGCAACACTAGCGCATAATGCATTTGCAATATACGCTTAGACTGCGTTTGCTTTTATTTTGCACACATTGTGTGCGGGCATGTCAGAATCCAATGACCGGGGTAATAATATATCTGTAAAGCGCTTAGAAACACAACCATGTATTAAGCGCTATATAAAAGCGGAATATTATTATTATTATTATTATTTTATTATTGTTTGTTATCAGTCGAAATCACTTCACGTTTTCCCTGACGAAGGGGGAGGACCCCCGAAAATTTGGAGAATAACATTTCTGTAATTGGCAATCAATGCATTTCAGTCATCCTTTATTTTGATATCATCATAGCCTATGCCAATACGTGGAACATTATGAATATATATATATATATATATATGAAAAATATAATAATAAAAAATGGTCAGACGTGTACATATGCTTTCATAGTGTCATAATAGAGTTGTCCATTTATCGTTTTCATATCATTATAAGATTCCCATTTTTGGTTTTTTAATATGTCTGACCTGTCAAACCTTTTTTTTTACCGGTTTTCTATATTTAATGCTTTTAATCAAATCAAATCGTTTTGGAGCTGGACATGTCCTTTAAACATTGTAGATCGTTGTTGTTGTTGTTGGTTTGATGGCGATTTCCATCAGTGATTGGATGATTTTCGCCAGGCAGTATGAAAGGGCGTTGTTTTCCTCTCCTCGATGTCACAGATCGTGCATGGTATCGTTGAGACCACCGTGTTTTGCTCTGTGGGATCGACAATGGCCTTATAGGTGGCGTTGTGCACTGAGGGTTAAAGGAGAATTAACCTCAAACAATAAAGACGATAGTGTTCAAAGGTGTTATTTATTCCTACTTGTTAGACTATATGGCTTCGCGTCAAAATATACGAGATCGATACGAATCAAGATTTTCTGAGCAAAATTTATCATCTGCTAGCAATATGTATCGTCTGCTAGCAATACATGGGGGCTGCCATTTTTTTTATGTGTACAAGAAGATTTTCTTAATCCAAATGCCCAATTGCCTTTTTCAAAATTAAAAACCCATTTGAGATTTAAATATAGAATAGATATGTCAATTTATTTTTAAACTGAAGATTTCCTTATATATTTCTGTTGAAAATCGATATTCGCTTAATATAAATCTATTTTCTAGATACTGTGACGCAATGGACGGAGCAAATTAATTCAAATTTTATGGATGCTTCTTCCCTGAGCATCTATAGCGGCAAACTATGCATTCACCTGCTTTCGGATAATGGGACTTGAAAAGTCAGAATGCATGCTGCATATATTATGCTCTGCTCTGTTTGGCAAACCCAAGAAAATAGATTTTTGTTAAGCAAAACCAGACAATTTAAAAGTATCATTATAAAGATTTAATTTTTATAAATCATGTAAACACCCACTTTATATTTTTCGTCACATATGGGATTTTAGGTAATGAAGAAAATCAATTTAGGTCTTGGATTCAAAATATCTTCCTGACCGGAACATTTCTCAATGGTTCATGTACAAATCCAAATCAGCAAGAAAATGGCAGCCCCCATGCAAATGAGTAGTAGACGATACCGGGTGTTGGAATATCTTTATTATACCCTTTTCTGATATCTTATTGGAAAATGATTTAGGCCAATAAGTAGGAATATACTACACCTTTCAATATAAGTAAATTTGTACTCAGGGGTTAATTCTCCTTTAATATTATGTTGAGTGCAGTTACTTTATTATAATTTGTTATTGAGCATTATTATAAAGAATAGTATAGGAAATGATGAAGGAGATGAATATTAGATGGGTTCAGTCTGTTATGTTTAAAGGTTAGTTTTGAGGCCCCTTTTCGTCATTACATCGGAAGGAAAGATCGGCGATTTGTGGCCATTAATGTTTAGGTAAGCCTAATACCGTCGTTGAGAAAGCTGAAAGGGATATGGTTAAGCAATTTAGATACGAAGTTTTTGAACGGGTGTAACATTTGTAATATGTATTAAACTTCTTTTTTTTTTTGTTCTTATTGCATTTTCATAGATCGCCAGAAATGATTACATGCTAGATCCCCAAGTTAGGACATAGTTATATTTGACGTGCTTATCCATATAAAAAACACGAGTGTCTCGCTTGGGAGTCAAACGCATTTTATCACATTTTATATATATTAAAAAAGAAAAGGAAATAAAAAGTAACAAAATTGCCTTTCATGCTGAAGAATGACTAAAGAACTTGTTAATTTACACGCCCTCCCTCTATAAGAAATTAAAATTGTGGTATACATGGTGTATGTGTATGTTTATGTGTATTTAACCTCTAGACATTGTGTAGTATATATAGTTCAACTACTAATCGTTGTTAAAATTGAATGTAACCAATTTTCATAAATGTCAAAAACTGTATGCATCTTTTATAATGTAACATTAAAAGCGTTGTTCGTCAATGTAGTTTTTTCTAATTTCTTATATTTTGTTTTCACAGTTATGGGGTAACCGAAATAACCGATAGAAGAAAATAAAATCATTGGTAGGATTTTTATACGGATATACGGAAGGGGGGGGGGGGGGGCTCGGCAGCAGGGCCCCTATTGAAAACACGCCTCTTTAGGAGTAAAACCACCTCCTTTCCCTTCCCCCATTAGCTCTCGACAGTGCAATTATATGGTGTTATTCCACATTTTCAAAATGTCTTAACCAGTCACAAGAAAAAAAAAATCATTTTCGAGTACCTTTATTTAATACATTACGCAGCACAGGGATAAGCTCTAAAATAAAAGACCACTTTCCAGGATGGCTGCCCCCTTTGAATAGTGCTAGTGATAACAGGGAACGTTCTCCTTCAATAATCTAAACGCAATATTCCAAAGGTATTAAAAATATCAGGAGAGTAGTAGCATGTAGTAGTAGTAGTAAAATGTATATCATTAATATATATCAGGTATATCTTCTAGTTTGTACATTCAAGGACACGCCTTATTTGGTCTTTCTTTATTTCTACATTTTGATATTTGTGTATGTTCTGCTTATTTGCTGTAGTTGACTTTGAACTGTAAATGTTATTGTTTCAAAGATGTTCTATATTTTACCTTTGTGTATGTAAATAGTGAATTAACTATGTGAATTACTTTTAATAGACAAGGTTGACTTCTGAATATATGTATGTCAAACAGGAGCGGCGATCCCGGGGAAGCGTCTCTTGGAAAAATTCCAGGGGCATGGTATCCACCACCCCCCCCCCCCCCCCGCGAAATTTGGGAAACAAGATTACAAAAGGAAAGACAAATATATAGCCATGTGAGTTAATGTTCGAAGACACTGTTTATGCTCTGAAGAGCTCTAGAATGCAAAGTTTCACTTGTCAAATATGTTCGGTTACCAGGCGTCGTCGCAGAATATTTTAACTTTGAAAAATTGTGGAATATATCAGTAAACCGTACGTATTATATAGGCAGAGATTATATTGCGAGTTTGCAAGACCTAGATGATGCAAATTTCTGATATAGGGTTTCTCCCTAACGCAAGATCGCCATTTTTAATTAAGTAATTAATTAATTTTTTTTTTGGGGGGGGGGGGGTAGGGAGGGCCCTTCTCTCATTAAAATCTTCGAGGGGTCACCCCGAAGAAATGTGAAAAATCGCCAAAAGGCTGTTTAGATCAGGGGCGGATCCAAGATTTTGTAAAAGAGGGGGCACAGAGCCGGAAAAGTACACAATTAAGGGGCATTTTTTTTCATTGTGTACTTAAGGTATGCCAGTTGGGTTTCAAAAAAAAGGGGGGACGGGCCGGATTTTCCCCTATGTAAATCCGCCACTGGTTTAACACTGCTTAAACTCATGAAGAGAACCGGGGAAATAAAGATCAGATTTTGAATTAACTGTGAGATTAAACAAAAAAAGTTTCGATGTACAAAATCCAAAAGTTTTATCGGCAGGTCGGTGTAATCTACCAAAAAGGATGTTGAGAAAAGGCAAGGTTCTTATACGGAAAATGCAAAACCTTCCGATAGGGGAGGGGGGTACCCTCAAAGATCATTCCCCGCTCGGTCTCTAAGTTTCTTCCGAGTGCCAATTACAAGAAATCGCCGCCCCTGTAGTTTGCTTTAATAAAGCTTAAACTCTTACGAAGATTAACAGTATAGTCTATGTGTCTTTTTTTCGGTTCCAGTATTCACCTTTGTAACATAGATGCCAAGAAAATTAGAAGTTCAGTACCTCCTTATTCGAAAATTTTGAATAATGGAGGATTCTTTCAAATACTGATTTAATTTTAAAAAATGATACATTCTTCTACTGTGTTTATTTTATACAATGCAGATTCCCCCAAAACGTTGATTTTCTGACATTCAAATCATCATTCTGTTGTTAGATAGGAGGGCTCTTGTTTTTCCGAAACACAAAATTCCCATACCAGCAAGTTCATGATTCCGAAAATGGAATAGGGTTCATAATTCAGAACATATGTTGCATTACTCCGAAGCTTCAAAATTCCGAAAGTTCGTTATTCTGATAGTTCGTTAATCCGAAGGTTTATGATTCTGAAAATGACATGGGGTTCAATATTTCTTAAGGTTCTTAATTCAGAAAAAACGATGTAGGGTACATTTTCGGAATTATGGGACTTCAAAATTATGAAACCTATTCATTTTCGTAATTATGAACCCCGTTTCCTTTTTTTTTTTTTTTTGGGGGGGGAGGGGAAATTAAGAACTTTCGATATTACGAACCGTCGGATCGAGTAAATAAGCTTTACGGTGTGATTCATTTCACATTCAACCCTAAAGAACCGATTGAAATTGTTTCTTTCCCAATGCTGATTAGATAGCTAATTCTCTACCCGTTAATACAATTTTATAAAATATGATAACGGATTATTGTTTTTTTTAAATTCTAAATCACACTCGCCCTAGCTTTTCGGCTGAACTATTATCCGAAGTTTCTGAATAAATAGTATGCTGCAGCATTATCCTGCGCCGTCATTATTTCGCCTTGTAAAACTATACAGTTTCTTTGGTTTATATATCTTAAAACCATAATCTTATTACTCGAGTACATTAGGGGCTATCATTGGGAATGTAATAGCCAGTTGAATATAACGAATACTCCTTTGCCGACAATCTTTGTTTTCTTTTTCATTGGGAACCATTTTGACCATTTTCATGATTTTCAGATTACGATCTAGGACCTCATAGTCCTTACTGCTTGAAAATTAAGATCTATAAATGTATGTGAATCTTAAATCGGCAAATCGATCATTCGATAGGAATTTGGGGACAACACTTCCATATCTTTTACACTAGGCTATCAAGACGTTAGATTTATCTCCAAAACACCTTTTATATCATGTATATCATGGAAAGTTGGAAACCATATTGTCAACCTAAGAAAAAGATGCTACTCAGTCACATATTTTGTAAAACGATTATTAGTTTCTATTTTCTGTGTTGCAACAAAGACTAACCAACGATACACCTTCTCGACATCATTGATTAACCAATCTGAAATTCCCATAATGTATAGTGAAAAACATTAAACCAAAAATATAATGATAATAAAAACAGTACCAAAAAATCCCCAACAACCTACTTAATATTCGATTCCAAACTTTTAAAATAGTATAATTCTGTTTCTCGGACTTTTCGGCTTTCCTACAAATCAACTTGCTACAAATATTGGATTTCTCTTTAATCTACATTTACCCCACTTGACCCACCTGTAGTCAAATTTGTACCCCACAGGACGAAATTTCTTTTTCAGTTCGGGGGGGGGGGGGGGGGAGGGCACACAGATTATTCTGATTGGTTATAGGGATATATATATATATATATATATAAATATATACTGGGAGGTTGGGGCGTGCCTTCATGTCTCATGCGTTGATCTCTACCTTACTTGAATATCACATCGTACACACGGCTCTATTCAAGCAGTTGATGCGGCCGCACGCACAACCAAAATTGGGAGCCCTACACTCAACACAGTACGTGGGACCGCGTGGGTCATGGCGTGGGACATCGTCTGCTGTGTACGATTCCACCTAGTGTACTCCTATTCGAAAGATTCTTGATTTTATCTTTTAGTTAAAAAAGACATTCTAATTGTCACATTAAATCGCCTCTAGAATTTGTATAAGGGTGCACTTCCTTTGCATGATACTGCAGTTAATTCTTGGAAAATACTTCACAGTGCTGAATTATTTGATTCTAAAAATGCATAAAATTGTATTGAAACAGTAATGCGTCGGTGTTTTCCTGGGAGCCCAAACATGGCGACGTGTCGTGCCGGGTCTCATCAAAAATAGAGGGCGTTGCTTTATCCACTGGTAGACTGGTGGAGATCGATGGTCTCACGCCCGTGAGGTTACGCTGCTTAATTCTCACTAGCAACTGGACAAAGTTTGGATAAACATTCATTTGATGAAGCACATGATCTATTTAAACTTCTTATCTACTGTACATATAGATGCCCTTGGATTTCCACTGATTCCACTAGTTGGAGAATAAAAGTGTCAGACGTGTCTATACAGCAGGTGAGTTTTTAGAAGATTTTTGACGATTTTAAGAGACTGAGTAGTAGGGATGGACAGTCTAATTTGGGTGCAGCACTAACGTTAACAAAAGCACTGTCCCCAAGGGGTGGGGGGATGATGATCGAGAAAGATGAGGGGAAGAGAACGAAAAAAAATAAAAAGAAGAAGCATCATGATATTTATTTAAACCTCTAAAAAAATGCTTGGAATGATTTGATAAAGCTTAATTTCGAGCATAGTTCAGATTTGTTTAAATTTTCAGTAAAATGTTTGCCAATCCATTCAGTTGTGGGAGCACTGTGATATATTTTTTAAACTCTTGACTCTCATACGAGGGTCCTGGGTTCGATTCTTGCTCAGTCATGTCTGTGCTTCTTACATCCTCGGACAAGGTGTTTGACCCACAAGGTCTTTACCCTGTATAAAATGGATGCCTTGGCAATGCTGGGGTATGATAATTGCAAGGCCTTCGGTGTCAGAATGTTCCCGACGAGAATAGTCTGAGAGCACATTTCACGCGTCTCATCAGTATAACATGTATAAAAAACCCCAAGTACTCCCCAGCAGCACCCTCTGATAAAAGAAAATACCCAGCACTTTTGCCAAAGTAAGATGATGATGAGGATACCCTGGATAAAACCATATCATTACCATGGCGTCGCGGAGCCTCTTTTCATTTTGAAAGTGGCCCCCTGCACCCTCAGCTACCGTCGTCAAAACACCGTTTTTGTTTGGGGGGGGGGGGGGGGGTGACGCCTCCTGTCTGAATATCAACCCTCCTGTTTTTATATCATTTTGCGAGCGATCAAAACAGCATACGCATCTTATTATGTTAGAAATGTTATTTCGTCATTAAAAAAAAAACCTAGATAAGATATGTAAATTGTACAGCCTTGAGGAATATAAGGATATTCGGGCACCTCACTGCCCGAATGCGATCGTTTGCTGCCCGAAACTATTCCGTTTCTAGATATTGCGAGCGAGCGAGCCAAAAAAGACCATTGATATTCTTTGAAATAATGAGTGATGTCGTTCATCAAAATACACCAGATAAACATAATAATTTAATGTTTTGGGAAGCTTAATTCCCGGAGATGAGAATAACCGGACACCTCGATGCCCAAATATGAGGATATTCATGATAGTGGGGTTGCTTAGGGAAATTTTCGTGATGAAGCACCAAATTTGGCATGGACACTCCTCATGCTCCTTATGGCGTACTAATCAATATTAGTCGTGGGACCCTCGCGATTTTATGATGGTACTAGTGTAAAATTCAAAAATCCAAAATGGCCGCCTTCCAGAAAAATAAAAACAAGCTTTTCGGGTTGAATCATTTCATAGAATGCAGAAATTTGTCGTCAAATAAAATTATCGAGATCATAGCAGGTTCCTTTTTGATAGTAAACAATATAAATCCGGTTTATAGGGAGAATAAATGATTTATAAAGTAATATATGCAAAAGTTGCCCTCAGTTTGATCCAAATATCAGTCACTGTGAAAGGAACTGTGAAAGGAACTGTGCCAGGACAAAACTGAAAAAAAAAAATAACACAATCGGGGGAAGGCGTTCTACCTATTCCTATGTGTTTTCGTAGAGATGTATGAGATGTATTTTTACTTCGTTTTTCAGACTAAATCAGGTCTAATATGTGATTTTCATTTGCCGTCAAGAAGAGAGGAGATTGCTAGGGTTATTCCTTGTAAATACTATTTGGTAGTTTACATGTGATTAACGTAGACATGACATCTAATATTTGAAATGGAAATACCCCTTAGAACCAAATAACTTTGGCTCCCTGGAAAAAAAGAATCGTAAACTCACTATACGATTGCATCGGGGAATATGAACGATACTGATTGATTGATTGAATTGATTGAAGGATTTTATTGAACAAATTCCATTCTGGCAGCCCGAAGACTGAATTGCAATGGTTACAATATTTATGTACATGATATAAAACAATGACAGAATATTCAATCGGTTCAGACAATAATGTCAATATATAAAAATAATTAAAAAATTAGAAAATTGTAATAATAATATTAAGTATTTTCATTATAGTATCAAAAGACGAATACATTTCATTTTCACTTATACAAATTATAATTTACATTGTAAGAATGTTCATATTTCGTAATAGAGAATTGGTTTGTTAACATTAAGATAAGATTTAAAGTACATGTACATGTAATTGCAATTTGATTAAACAAGAATAAATTCGGTCGGGTAAAAAACTATTGCACTAGCTATCATATCATGAGAAGGAATTAATAAATGATATGGTATATTGGACACGAAATACATGCCTATCAAGCGACTCTAATGTCCATGCATTTTAATACTAAATGTGAGTACAATATTTGTACAGATAGTAGTCAATAAGACATACATTATATTTCATCATATTTCACATAAAATGTTCATTTAGAGTCCTTACCAAGTAAGGCAAAGCACTATTTCTTAGCCTCTCCGTTCGGCATTTAAAGTCTCTCAATCTGTCACTGTGTCTTAGACGGCGATTCGTGCTCTGCATCTCTGGGAGCCAGTCGCGAAAATGTTTGTAGAGCGATTCCGCGAATCTCAGGCAAAGATGTTCCCTTCTCACAGACAAAGATTGCAGACCAGAAATCTGGAGAGCATGTTCATAGCTCTGGTATTGATCCTGGAAAATGATACGTAGGGCCTTTTCTGGATGCGTTCTATATCATTGGCCTGCTGTGATGTGATGGACGAATGCCAGACTGGAACACAGTACTCAAGTACAGGTCGAATGTAGCACGTGTAGATCGTGAGGAGATCCTCCACAGGGGCTCGATAACGCTTTAGGGAGCGAATTATGTAGAATTTTCGTGATGCTCTTCCTGTGATATCACAGATGTGGCTATCCCAGCGTAAGTCATGCTGCAGTATGACACCTAGCAGCTTTACTTGTTTGGCTTCCTGCAAAGTTGCATCATCCAACTCGAGGAGTAAAGGTGGAGGTTCGGCTCGTGAGAAAGACACGCGCATCATTTTGCACTTTGATGGGTTGATACGTAGTCCATTATTCATACACCACTGATGGAATGAAGTTAGAGTATGAGGCATCACGCTTCCTGACCCCATCTTGTGGCTTTCTGCGAAAGTTAAATCGTCAACATATTTCCATCTGGAAACAGCCGATGTGTCCGACAATGCGTCGTTGATCAACGCGAGGAAAATTGCGGGTCCAAGACGAGTACCTGGGGTACCCCTCCAATTGGAGTAAGAGAAGCTGAAAGTACTCCGTTGTATCTCGTCATCTGTTCACGTCCATGAAGAAAGCTACTGATCCATGGCAGCAAAGACGGTCGTGCACCCATTGTGAAGAGTTTATTTATTGCGATATTGTGATTGACCAGGTCGAATGCTTTTGAGAAATCCGTTACAACAACGGTGGAGACAGTCTGGAGTCGATCAGCGTTGGTGTGGAGGAAATGTAGAAGATTGACGAGATAATGTGCCGTGGAATTTCCTTTTCGACTTCCAAACTGTTGAGGGTCGATGTTTGATTCAATATCTGTCAGTAGCTGGCGATAGATGAAGAGTTCAGACAATTTAGCAAAGTGGTCCGTTAGGGAGATGGGTCTCAGTTGATCTATTGTTGGAGGGGATTTTTTTTGGAACTGGCACAACAATAGACCTTTTCCACTGTGACGGAACTTTCCCTTCCCTGTAGGAGGTGTTTATAATGTCACATATTGGTGAACTCAGCTCTGCTGCAAACTCACGAATCAACTTTGCGGATACTCCATCTGGTCCGCAACTTTTACCAACTGGAATTGCCGATACTGATAACAATTTATGAGCTTATAGCCTTACCCTATTCCTGGGCCCTGTAACATAAAGCTTACGATTGATATCAATCGTATATCAATCGTAAGTCTATGGCAAACCACGCACTGAAGAGTTACAATTTTTATGTTACGGACCCCTGGTGTGATAACCTATAGGTTATCTGTACCGGATAAATTATTTCCTGATAAGTTTCCTGTAATGTTATATATATAACATTACAGGAAACTTATCAGGAAATAATTTATCCGGTACAGAGTACAAGTTGATTTCAATTCATCCATATTTTTTGTTTAACGTCGGTTCTGCTACTTACACGGACAAAGGTGAGGTTGTGTGTGTGTGTGTGTGTGTGTGTGGGTGTATATACATGTATATATATATATATATATACACATATTAAAATATATGTGATAAATTTCTGTTCTGATACTGTAGCATACTATAGCAACTCCCGTGGGTAAATTTGCATGAGAAATCAATGTGAGAAATCAATTGAATTGAAAGAGAGAAATATTTTGCGTAGCTAAATTCATTGTTGCTCCCTACTGACTTTCTTTTTGGTGGAAATAACTGCACAGGTTGCAAAAAATGTGTCCGCCGGGAATCGACCCCGGGTCTCACTGTACGCCAAACACCTTAACCACTATCCCAGGGAAGAAAATGAATAGATTAGCTGCTAAGGTGTTGCAGGGGCTTTCCCTCGGTGTTTGTACCTGGTGTTGGCGAATACCTCCGTGGTCCGGTGGTTAAGGTGTTTGGCGTACATGAGTGCCAAAGGCCCGGGATCGACTCCCGTCGGAGACAGTTTTTTCAACCCCTGAAGTTTGTTCCACAAAAAAGCAAGTCAGTAAGGAGGATAAAAGAATTTAGCTACGCAAATGAGGAAGGATCAATACCAGAATTGAATTCGGTGGACAAGTATTTACAAAGATGTAGAATTAGAACTCAACATAGAACTCAACATAGATCCCAAGAGAACCCCATACCAGGGGTTCCTTATTAATGTCTTGCAGGGCAGAAGTATTTCTGAATTTGCACTGCCGACACTTTTAATTACCCTCGTATAATAATTGCCTATTTATTTATTTATTTATTTATTTATTATGGTATATGATGATTGACCAGCAGCATAGGGGCTGAAGGGGTCAAATTACAATCAGATATATATGTGCATATATACAATAGAATCGCATGCATATATACAATAGAATCGCATCAAATATATAAAAAGATACATAATTGGAAGCAAAACGAAAATACTAAGATTTACGCTACACAAATAATAAGATAGCAAGTGTGAAAAGTGACTGATATAGTGGCGGTGGAGCATTTTCGAAATTCCCATCCGCTTGTGCTTGATATAATATAATGAACAATTTGCATCCTTACTTCTTCCTCATTTAAAGTTAGTATACAAATATAACTGTCATGAGAGGGTCTGGTTGGAAATAGTCCCCGAGGTGACGTGAAGCAAGACTATTTTCATGAGGGGCGCAGCCCCGAAGGAAAATGGTCGTCTCCACCGAGGGTGCCATTGTTTAATCAGAGACTCGAATGTAGGCAGTATATATTTGATTTATCCTTCATCATACCGCAGACGTACATACACCAACAGTTTGAAGAAGTGATGAATTTGAGCTGATATAAAATGCTTAATGATGACATCATCGCCACCGGTACGGTGCATGCTGCGTAACACAATACGTGCAAATGAATGTCGTCACAATATAGTACGCGCACTAGCGCCTCAGTCTGAGCAGCTGTTTTTTTTGGGTTTTTTTTGTTTCCTTCGCGTACGTCGTGGGGGGGGGGGGGGGGGGGAACAAAATAGTTCATTTTCCCCGCTGACGTCATCGAATAGTTCACTTTTTCCCTCTAAAAATGATTGGGGGTGGGGGGGGGGGGGGGAATGAACTATTCGATGACGTCAGCAGGAAAAATGGAGTAGACGGCCGGAAACGGTTTTCTAGTAAAACTATTCATTTTATTGTTCTGTATACTCCTAATGTAACAATCTTACCATGAGAGATATATTAAATTATATACATATTTTTTCTCAATCATTCATGGCATAGTTTGAGGTGACATTTAACTGTTAATGTTCATTTTGTAAGGCTTTCATTCATATAACTTTAACAAGGCTATTTTCAATGTCATAAGTGCTTCATTATTGCCTTTCTCAACCCTCGCCCCTCCCCCAACACCAACCTATCCTCCAGATAATTAAACCAGCAACGATGAATACCCCAGATATGAAATCAGCTCTGATTTACAATGCAACAAGTCAACATTTCCAGTGCAAGCTTCGCCAAAAATACATGTGTATGCTGGATTGGGATGCTGAAGATATTGTCCTCGACGTAGGTTGCGGAGCTGGTAGACCATGCAAAGAAATTTCGGACAAGGTCAAATATATAACAGGTATGATGTTCAACCAGTAGTTAAAAGGGAAGTCCACTCTATTTAATTAATATAGGTTTTCCCGTTCAATTTCACAATTTGTTCTATGTGAAATGTGAAATCTATTTCACATTTCGAGCATTCGAATTTACAAACGATATGATCGCCATGGTACGTTTTTGCTCCTTCAAATTCGTGATCTGTGCAACGAATTTTTCCAATGGGTCATCAAGATTCCTATTAAGAGCAAACGATTTAAGTAAAGAGAATCAATTTCACTTTGATTCCGTCCAAATTCACTATTCGTGCAACATATTCTTCAAATGGTTCATTCTCATCTGAAGAAAGAGCAAACGATTTAACCAGTGAGCATCCAAATTCATTTATTACACGTGCAAATTAACTTTTTGTGCAACAGATTCTTAAAATTCTTCATTCAAATTTGACTTACAAGCAAAAGTTTGAAATCGAAGCATCCAATTTCACCTGCAACCGGCTTCTGTTACTCTCCGGTCATTCAATTTCATCAAAAGGCTGGCAAGTTTTAAATAAGTTTGGAAAACTATATACTCCACACTAGTTTTACCATATCTAAATTATGGAATATTAGCCTGGGGAAACAGTGCGATATGCCTATTAGACAGAGTTTTTTATTACAGAAAAGGGTTATGCGAATTATAAGTAATGTTAATTATCGCCACCACACTGATGGTCTTTTCACTCTAATAATGTACTAAAAATTATGATATTTACCGCCTCAATCTTGCTGTACATATGTTTCAGTATCATAATCATGAATTGCCCACTGTCTTCAATAATACATTTACAGCAAATAATGAGATCCATCATTACCCCACCAGACAAATCAATCTATATCACTTGCCAAGAACTCTTACGGCATTAACCCAGAATACTTTTTCATATACAGCGCCTAAATTTTGGAAATCCCTCCCTTTAAATATACGAGACGGTATAAGTTTGAGTACATTAAAACCACGAAATCCGTGAAAGTTGATCAACGAATCTATGATTTCAAAATGAATTCTTTAAAATGAGAGTGAATGCCCAAACAGGCCTCTCTGGGGTACTTTCTTAATTTCAATGCATGAACATTGAAATCTAATGCCCGAAATTTGAAACCGTATAGTACTAAAACGAATTCGTAAGAACGATCGCTAATTTGAATGCCCTGAAAATAAATCGAATGCGGAAAAAGAAAAATGGAATGATATTAATTAAAATAATCTTGTCCATAAATGAATTTCAGTGTTCATAAATTAATCCGCTTGTCTCGAAAGACTCCATTCAAAATTTGAAAGACCGATATCGATCGTTAGACGATAGTGTCTGAATTTGAATGCATCTAAATTAATTTGACTGACAAAAATATGAAATCGAGCGGGAAAACCTATAAAAGCAGAAAAATAAGTGAAACAAATTAATGAACGTTTGAGCAAAATCCGTTGAGAAATAAGAAGGTTAGGCAATTTTTTTTTTAAACGATGTAATCAATCAAACACAGATTGGCAACTCCGTAACGCATCTTGAGAGCTCCCCTCCCATTTGCTCTATACTGACAATTTTCAGTTTCTCTGTTATTGCTAACGGGGGGGGGGGGGACTGCTTTGTCCCACCCTCCCCTCTCGAGAGATGAAACCAAACACCTGTCCCCTTTCTCCTGGCGCAGGGTTTCCTAAATGCTAAGAAAAATTTTCTCTTTTTTAATATTCGAGGGATCGTAGCGATTTTTTCGATTTTTAAATGCTAAAAGTTTGCACTTCCCTGATAGCAGAAAGTGTAAAAAATTACGTGATATTTACGTCGTGGTTTTCGTCTTTTTTACGTCCTGTAATTACGTCAATAAGACGACAACTTGCACCAACGCAAGACGTCAAGAGGACGTAAATATCACGTCATTTTTAACACTTTCTGCTATCAGGGAAGAGGAATGAAGACGTAGAGATGACGTCAAAATAAGACGTCCTCTTGACGTCTTGCGTTGGTGCAAGTTGTCGTCTTATTGACGTAATTACAGGACGTAAAAAGACGAAAACCACGACGTAAATATCACGTCATTTTTAACACTTTCTGCTATCAGGGTTTGAGCACTAATAATAATTATTATATATCGTTGTAATGCAAAATTTCATTTTTTTTCTTGCGAGGGAGGTTCTTTGGAAAAATCGATGTTGCAACCTTTTTGATGGAATGGTTTTTTTTAGATTTTTTTTTTTTTTTTTTTTGGGGGGGGGGGGGGGCGACAATCAATCAAAAAGGGGACACAATCGATTTTTAGCCCCTTCTTGATTGACTTTTTTGCCCCTCTGCTCCTCCCCGTCGTGCTTCCGGCTCTTATGTCCAGCAGCAATAAAAGATCCATAAACAGGTTATCGTGAAACAGCGTTTCTAAACTGCGTTTCATAACTGTGTTTCAAAATGCTGATTCTGGCTTCGCAACTGAGATATAAACGGACCTCTATACTCAGTCAATCATCACACTTTTTTTGCACTGAGCACAAGTAGAGTACCTAATCACGGGTTGTTATACCTCCCGGAAAACGACTAATGAAAAAGGAGTTAGGAATATTAAGAGCATAATTGTGGAAGAACGATTGAAGATCTACACGTACCATTCTCTTTTGCGATAAAGCAAGAGTACGATTGTTCCCCGAATAGTCTTGAACCTAGCCCGTATGTCATCTACTGAACGAAGCCTAGGTCAGTTCAGTGGCGTAGGATATGTCCAAGGATTGCACAAGAATGAAAGAAAGAAAAAAAAAAAGAGGAGCGTAAGAGTCGGGGTGGGAGAGAGGCTCGGCACGATGGGCACATTTAATCCCGCAAACATCTAATCTTTACTTACTAAAGTAGGCCTACATAATGAATTTAAATTTATCTTGAATAAAGTATACAAATGTACCATACAGCCAATCTTTGATTATTCTTGCTCCGTATGGGGGAATTGTTCTTTACAAAACAGTAGCATTCTTTTAAGAATACAGAAAACAGCTGCACGAATTGTTGTAGGAAATTTCTACTATAATTTAAATAGCTTGAATATAATCAACTCATTGAAATGACAATCCATTGATAATAGGCGTGATTACTTTTAACATGTATCATATATAAATATATTCATGGAAACGCCCCAGTACGAATGTCCAATGAAGTGGAAATGGTTTGTGATAGACATGGTTTTAGGGTGTCCCTAAGCACCTTTTGAAAAGGTTTTCATCGACACCTTTAAAGGTGCTCATCACGAGAACTGGCAAAGAGCTAGCCTACTCTTGAGCAATATTTTATCGTCCTTCGAAAAAAATACAATATATCCATAGTAACTGAAATCAATAAATTATAACAACATGCAATAGAACACATTTATACAATTTGTATCAAACCAAAGTATTTTGAAAATGACGAATGCAGATTGATATTATCGTGGACATGTTTAAATAATATCTACAGATTATGATAAAGAAATACGCATAATAAAAGGTGGAGAAATCTAAGCTCAATGGCTAACTTAAAGGTCCTTTTAATGGAACTTGTAGACACCTTTTCAATCCGGCACCAGTTTGGAGCTAATAAGTACCCCATAGGCTTGCCAATACAATGTGGTTTTTAAATAAGCCTTCTCTCGAATGCTTTAAGAGTAGTTTAAGAAACACTAGTTTTAACAGTTTTCCCTTTTATCTTTTCTCCTCCTCCGTCATTATATCTATGACATTTTTGTACTTTATAAGTGATTAAAAATATATATATATGAATTTCCGCTTTTTAACAAGTATTATTAAACGGTTTCTCTTTTTGTTATTTGCTTACTGTTCTTACAAGAATTAGTTTTACTGCTGATTTATATATGATTATATTTGATTGTCAGCATGATTAATTCTCATTTCTATTTTTATGTATTAAAACTTTGTTCAGGACCAGAATGTAAAACAGATTTTGTAGCTATATATGAATTTTGTTATCCTCATTTTAATTAAATATATTTCAATAAAACAAGAAAACAAATAAACTGTTAGTAAGCCAATTCACCCATTGTTAGCTCTCCTTTGACCTTCATAAGGAAATCGAAGAGTTTATAAACAACCTAATATTATCCAAATTTTCATTGTCCCCAAAGTCTCAAACAGTATTTTCTCCTGTCATGAAAAATAGCAAAAGTAAACCTGAGAATGCACCAATTATGGTACTATGTTTTATCTTATTCATCTTTGTTTATAATCTTTCTAGGATTTGACATATCTCCTGCCATGATCGATGCCGCTAAGACCTGTAATTCAGCAGAAAACATCGAATATCACGTCGCTGACGCTCAATCATTTAACGAGCACCTCCCGACATGGAAACATTCTGCATTTGACAAAGTTACGTGTTTCTATGTTCTTCATTATTGCACGGAGCAGAGGAGAGTTTTTGAAAATATTCTGCATTGCCTGAAGCCAGGTGGGAGGTTGCTGATGGTGGCCGTGCTCCAGAGTGTGATTCAAAGCCCGAAATGTTCATTTGGGAAGACGGCTGATACCTGGCTACGAATGCATCCGAAATGGGGTCCATACATGAAAGTAAGACATACACAAACATGCACGCACACAAATAGATATACCCCCACACGCGCCCGAACCACCCAAATATTCCATATATATGTATATATATATATATATATATATGAAGAGTTTTCTTGCAAAAGGCCCTAAATCCACTTTACCTACTTCTTAGTAAATTGAGATTTTTTGTTTCACACAGTTCTATGATTTCATTCAAGAAGATCTTCATGTATGTTTAAGAGACATCACCACAAGTAACAATAATCACAATTTTAAAAATCCTGCGGCCGTCAAATATTTTATATGATTTTTTATATTTATTATTTTTTTGGATTTAGGGCCTTTTGCAAGAAAAGTGGGATTTAGGGCCTTTTGCAAGAAAAGTCTTGAATGATAATAGTAATTTACGCATTAAAAATCTTTCTAATGAACCAAAAATCCACCGCCCTTGTTCACCTAACCTCTTGTGCTGCTCCACCTGCCTATGTTCAATGGGTTATAATAAACCTTGCCTGATATTGCAACATTATAAAATCAATCAAAATTTAAACTTCGAAAGATAATTGGGGTGACTTATCGAAAATCATCATCTGACCTTAAAAATAAAGCAGACTTGCTCTAGATAACTGCATACAATATTTGCTTTGCTCGGATAAACCTTGCCTGATATAGCAACATTTTTAAGTCGATTCAAAAGATAATTTGTATTGTCTACTGACAGTAGCCAGTCATTATCTGCCCTTAATAAAGCAGATTTGCTCAAAATGAAAAAAAAAAATCTACTGTATCCAGAGTAGAATGCATCATCATAATCAACATCACATCACGTAACCAATACCGTCATTATCACCCGTATAATTGCCATCGTAATCACACCATTACCATCATCAGAACATTCAGCATCACACCATCATACACATTAATGAAATCAGCATCAACATCATCATAACCAACATCATCATTGTTGTTATCATCATTATTGCCATTATCATCACCATCATAACCATCACCATCATCATCGTCATTATGGAAATCGTAAATACCTTTATCGCCATTATCATTGCCACCACTATTATCATTATCTCTATCACCATTTCTACCATCATCACATTTATCACTGTCATCATCAACATCACCATCACTAACAAGTAGCATCATCACCATCATTTTTGTCATGGCTGTATTATTCATGTCATTAGAGTTAACAGCACCTGCTGAACCTTTTTCAATATCACACCATCCTCATAATCTACTCATGTACATCCAATAAGATTTCATTTCATTTCATTTTTCTTTTTTTTTCTGGGATTGTTGGTTATATCTGCAAGCTCCATTGTTGTAGTAATTTTCAAGATCTTGATAAACTAAGGAATTTTGTGTATTTAATTCCCATAAAAAATGTCAAAAAGCTGGAAAGATTCTCACACAGAGTCTCTGGATAGATGGTTGTGTGTTGTGTGGAGGCGCGTGATTGGTCATTCATGCCAAAAACCTATTCTCTTAGCCAATCAGGATGCAGGATAGATGAATGGATATAGGGCTTTTTGCAAGAAAAGTGTTTTGGATTTAGGGCCTTTTGAAAGAAAACAGAATTTTCATCTCATTTTTTAACAAACTTCCTGAAACTTTTAGAAGTTGAAATATAGCCAGTTTGATGCACATGGTGAATCTCTATTAAGACATATAAAAAAGTGCCATATGATAAAAAATGGATTTAGGGCCTTTTGCAAGTAAGCTCTTCATATATAGATACACACACACACACAAACACCCCCACACACATATATATAGATAGAGAGAGAGAGAGAGAGAGAGAATAAATAACTCCGTTAGACACAAAAGGTTCAATATTTCGCCTATAAGGCTTATTCAGGAAATGATACCAAGTACAATGAAATGCACCAAGGATGTAGTGCATAGCGTGTAATTATTGTCAAAATAACAAGCGTAAATAAACAACAAAGTCAAGGCACGAGATAGAGAGAGCGGGGATAGATATATATATATATATATAAATTTATATATCTACGAAACAGGCTTGTCGGGTACACGTAGTTGTGTACTTTTCTTCATATGTGTGTATATATATATAAATATACATATATAAATATTTACACTGCAGCTAGTCAGAACATATAACCCCAAAGCACAGGCGACTCTCGTTAGTAAATTAACATAATGTAAGAATGAATCGTATGAGGAATATTAGCGTAGCTATGCATTCATTGTTGGTTTCCCTTCTACTGCCTTCCTTTTCGGGGAATAACTGCAAAGTTTGTAAAATCTTTCCACCCGTGAATCTAAACCAGGTATATTGCTATGTTCACCAAAAAAAAAAAAAAAAAAGCACTACACCTTTGAGGTAGATTGAGCAATATTGGCTTTCACCAAACAGCCTTAATGTATTCTTTAATCTTATTGCATTAAACTAAAGTCGAGGTGACAAACCCCGATCGGTTTTGATTACGGTTTGTCTTCCCAAAATCTGTAAAGAGATCCATACCTCGGCCTCTAAACCGACTCCACACCGAGCCCAAACTAACCGACGTCTTGGTCATTTGAAGTTATGTAATCTTTGCTCTTTCTGTTGTCGGTCTAAGGTTGATCTGACCAGCTGAGGTATGAGATATATCCTTTAATGTCGGTTTAATTGACCTAAGATTTGCTTTTCATGTAACTGTCTTTTGTTAAACTGTTTTAGAATTACGTTCACTCTCAGACGGTCTGGGAGAATGAGGAGGATTTCCTGGATTTTGTCAGATCAGTTGGTTTTGATATCTGTAAATCGACTCCTGAAGAAGTATTGACTCCGCAATTTGACGAGAGCAGTCGTGAAGAAGTGAATGGTGAAGAAATTACCTTCGTTTCTTTTGTATATTTATTTCCATTTATTACTAATCTGTTCTATGGTTCTTTGAAATCCATGTGTTTTAAATAAGTATATCCAATGTGAAATTATTATATTCTCTAATTCATTGACTACAGCCAACAAGACCGACGACCCACTAGAATGACAGCCCACCAGACCGAAAATATCGGTCTCGCGGGCTTTTTGACAATTTTTTTGAGGGTTTACGAGACCGATAGCGCGCTAAAATCGACAATGTCCGTCTCATAGTCTTACAGACTTTCTTTTAAAGGCGCACTAGACCACCGGCGCTCGAGACTCTCGCTTCCATTATATATTTCTTTGTTTTGTCAGATTCATGGTCTGTTGGTCTCGTAGGATGTCGGTCTTGTGGAAACTCTTCTTTTCTATATTTCCTTATTCTTTTTTCCAAATTTCTTGGTCTAGTGAACCTTGCGTAAATAGGGAGTTTTCGAACGTGTCAACGTGAACGCCGTCCTAGATCCTCCCAGCTACAATGGACTGCTTTGTGTTAACTGCATACCGCGCTTTGTGCAAGAACGGCTCACCCGTCTACTGGCTTCTCCTTCGTCCACCAGTCAGATCGAGAACGCGTCAACCATGGTATTGCCGTCTTCTCTAAAACGTGAACGTCGCTTCACCTACTTTCTATGCAGTTAACACAAAGCAGTCCAATGAAGCTGGGAGGAACTAGGACGGCGTTTACGTCGACACATTCGGAAACTCCCTGATGTCGGTTTACTGGGACGACCTAACTTCGTTTTGTATTCAAATACTCACACCTTCTTGCATAATCGGCACACTCACTATGAACCTGACGAACAAAGAAGCGGACAATTTATGCAGCTCCTCATTGTACCCTTCACAATTGCACTGGTTAACAAAAGAACATCCATTCTTTGCTATCCTGTAAAAATATGTAGAACAGGTGTCACATAATAGCAGTGAAGGGATATCCTTTTGTCTACTAGAGCTATTGTGGAAGGTACAATGAGGAGCTGCATAAATTGTCCGCTCTCTTTGTCATCGTGTTCATAGTGACTATTACTAGCAAAAATGTTCTAGTTAGTCTCTCACCTTGATCTTCATTTATATGATAAGGAAATTCAATATTTTGATCATCATAACAATGTTAAAGGTTGGGAGGGGGGCATTCATCGTTTTTCCGACGGTTCGTATTTCCGAAGGTTCATATTTCCGAAGGTTCGTAATTCCGAAAATGAAATAGCACGAATAGGGTTCCTAATTCCGAAGATGAAATAAGGTTCATAATTCCGAAAATGAAGTAAGGTTCATTATTCTGGAGGTTCGTAATTCCGAAAATGGAATAGAACTATATATAACTTTTCGATATTACCATGCTTCGGAATTATGATCCCTCTTTTTATTCTGGGAATTATGATACAAAACCTTTTTATTCTCGGAATTATGATACAAAACCTTTTTCATTTTGAAACTTTTGTCATTTTCGGAATTATGAACCCTCTTTTTATTCTCGGAATTATGATACGAAACATTTTTCATTTTCGGAATTATGAACCTTAGGCGTGACGAACCTTCGGAAAATGAACCCCATTAAGGCGAATAGCAAAGAAGATAAAACATTATAGCTTATACATGTATAGTCATATGAGAATGTTACATTAATCAGTGTTAATGTCCGTTTATGTTTGACTTAATTAATATGCCAGTAGAAAGTAATAAACTTGAAACTACTAGAAAAAGTGAACCTGTCAAGTATAAATTCGACGCCGACCCACCTTAGAACTTGAAACTGAATAAAGAGGCTTAAGCCTGTACGTTCGAAAGCTATCATAAGTACCCATAAGTACCATCTAAACTTCTCAGGGGGGATTCAACCCTCTCAGTAGTTCCTGAAATGGTTATTCCCCTTGATAGCATCAAAGATGATATCATGATAAAAAACAACATACAAAACAAACAATCATATAACATTAGTGTTGCATATGAGAACACTGTTTTGGATCTGTGAAGAAACAGGGGTCATAAGCGCAACAGATGATCCATTTCGGACGGCTGTTTATTAGGCACAGGTTGTACGAATTATTGCCCTGACTGGAAACAATACAAATTTGAGTAAATAGATCGTGGACGAACAAACCTGACCTTTCTTACCCAGGAGAGAGAGAGAGAGAGAGAGAGAGAGAGCGAGAGCGAGAGAGAAGGGGGGGGGGGTGTATTGAGACGCCTCGCTGAAAAAAAATCTGTTGGTAAATTCGCCATTTTAATAGACTGTAGGCAAAAACTGATGACCCCCCATCTTTTCGCTTATCGGAGATAAAAGGTAAAATTCGTTGGCAAATAAAAACATCTGATCTCTAGCCTTATTTTCTTGTCGGCAAAATTGGTCAGACACCCCCCCCCCCCACCCCTATTGAAAATGGTCTAGAAACGCCGCTGTACTTACCCCTTCCCAGTATTGCATTCCATGTTTTGTATTGATTCATTTCATCTTCTGCTTGTTCACTTAAAGGTATTATCAGAACACTTCTCAGGCACTTTAATGAAGTTCCCGAAGATCTCCGGGAAGAATGTGTGGATGACGTCCGTCAGTGGTTGCACGATGTCACACCTAAACGAGCCGATGGTTATCCCATTAGTGCCACGGGCCGTAGTCTTCTACTTACTCTGGTTGCACAGCGGAAGGTTATCAAAAATAAGTGACAAATTCAGTGGCAACAACAATATTAATGGGGTGAGTGGGGGGGGGGCTAATACTTGCTTCTATGAAATGTGTTACCTTCATCCCAAGGTTCATAATTCCGATGATCCGGTATTTCGGAGGTTTGCAATTCAGAAAATAAATACAGAGTTCTATTTATATTTTCGGACGAACCTTCGTAATTACAAACCTTTATCTTAGAGAACTTTCGGATTTATGAACCGTCGGAATGACTAACCTCTTTGATAAATAAACTTTCGGATCCACGAGCCTTCGGACTTAGATCTACAGCCCAACAGACCCACGGTTCAAAAGGGTCCACGAGACTGACAAAACAGAGACATTCATCAAAGAATACATAGGAATGTCGGTCTTTTTGGTAATCGGTTTTGTGACTTCTCTGAAAGAGTGTCCGGAAGACCCACGAGACCGACAAAACTGATGTCGGTCTCGTATGCTGTTGGTCTCGTGGGTTGTCGATCTAGGAAACTCCCCTCCCCCCTAAAAAAACAAAAAATGTAGTCAGAAGGCCTGTGAAACGGCCTTGTAATATTGCGAGGAATCAGCATATTGAACTTTCATTAATTTTCGGCTTTTTAGATGTTAAAATTTATCCTTCACGACAGAAGTATATTTCCTAGCTTAAAGGACAATTAACCCCACGTGATATTCTAGATGCACCTATTGTCTGCTACGTCTTTCCATGGAGGCTGCCATTTTGTGCATGACACGGATCATTAGGTACCATATGCATTGATAATAGCCTACCTTTACAACAGATACGTCGCTTTGTTCTGATTGTATTACGATTGTTATTGGCCATGGGCCTAGATAATTGACGACCCATGAGTTCTAATAGCCATCCTGTAAAGCAGATTCCTCGCTTTGTTTTGGTATTGTTACGATTGTCTCCGTCCTTGACGTCAATTCTCCGTCCTTGACGTATATTTTTTATGAAGTATATTTTTTATGAACAAATTAAGACCTTTTAAAAAATATATAAAACTAAACTTACATTTCAGAATATGTGACTTTATCTAATATATATTTGTCCTCTAAAAATCAATTACAAGTTAACGATGAAGGAAATTTTACTTGGGATGAAAAATATGTTCGTGTACACATAAAGTAATGGCAGCCCCCTTATTATTGCTAGCAGACGATAACTTGGCTGGAAAATAGTGATTTATATCTATATCCTGTGTTTTTACATGAAATTGCATGTATCAAATAAGAGGCATATACTACACCATTCAAAATAAGCTAATTCATACGCTGAGGTTAATTTCCCTTTAAGCAACAACGGTAATGAAATATCTTCACAATAATTTACCACGATCACGAGCTATCTTATTTATCAGTATTTTAATGTTTACTTTTTTTTAGTAACCTACGATGAGAGCCTCTTTACACAGATAATGATAATTCATTTTAGGAATTTCTCATACATTGTTTGTGCTTTTTATTATTTTGTTTTGTGTAGTCTCTTTAAAAACTTTCTGGAGTAAACTGTCATAGTTATTGCGCAATATGTTGCAATTTTGCAGTACCCGTTTTACGAAGTTTCGTTTTTCCGAAGGTTCAGAATTCCGAAAAAAACATATTTTTCAAAATTTCGTTAATGAGGGTTCCTAATTCCGAACATTTAATCCATAACTCCGAAGGATCGTAATTCTGAAAATGAAATAGGGTTCGTAATTCCGAAAATGAAAAAGGGTTCACAATTACGAAGGTGAAAAAGGGTTCATAATTTCGAAAATAATATTCATTATTCCTATTTCAATGTCTATTGTTTAAATTATGAACCCTTTTTTTAATTTTCGGAATTAAAAACCTTTTGTTTTCGGAATTATGAACCCTAATCATGCAAATTCATTTTTGGAATTACGAACCAAATTTCATTTTCTAAATTACGAACCATATTCCATTTTCGGAATAATGAACGCTTTTTCATTTTCGGGATTATGAACCTTCAGAAAAACGAACCTTCGGAAAAGGGAACTTTCGGAACAAGTTTCGTTTCTCCCAAGGTTCAGAATTCCGAAAAAAAAATATCAGGGAGTTTAAAATTCAGAAATTGAAGGTTCATAATTCCGAACATTTAATCCATTACTCCGAAGGTTCGTAATGTTGAAAATGAAACAGGATTCGTAATCCCGAAAATAAAAAAGGGTTCGCAATTCCGAAAATGAAAAGAGTTCATAATTTCGAAAAATGAAATAATTATTCCTATTTCGTTGTCCATTTTTTTTGAATTATTAACCCAATTTAATTTTTGAAATTACGAACCCTATCTCATTTTCAAAATTACGAACACTCTTTCATTTTTGGGATTATGGACCTTCAGAAAAACCTTGGGAATTACTAATCTTCGGAAAAAGAAACTTTCGGAACAAGTTCCCTTTTTCCGAAGTAGGGAGTTCATAATTCCTTCTTTATGAAACAGGGTTCATAATTGATAAAGGGTTCATAAATTCGAAAAATGAAATAATATTCATTATTCCTGTTTCGTTGTCCATTTTCGGAATTATGAACCCTTTTTCGTTCTCTGAATTATGAACAAAAGAAAGAAATAAAGAAAGAACGAGAGAGAGAGAGAGATGAAACAAACATCCCCCAAAAATGAAATTTAGGCATCACGAGTCGGGATAAGAGAGAAAAGCGAAGATGGTTTTGAGCCTCGAAAACCGAGTGAAGCAAAACTGGAAATGAAAAAGAGCACTTTTGGGGGAACTTGCAGTTTGACTGTAAAAGGGGTCAAGGGGACATTCACTTGACCGACAGCACACAAGATGTACAGTGTGGGTCTCGTGAATCATTAAAATTACTTTTAGGTCTCTTTGGCCGTCTGTCTTGCGCAGGGGCGGATCCATGATCCTGATTAAAAAAAAAACAAAAACAGACAAGCAGAATGTAAAAGCTTTATCGTTTACTTTTAATTGTCAATTTGAGGAAAATGACAGGTACCTTTGGGTTTAAAGTGTTAATCGGGAGGGGAAGAGCAAACAAGTATGACGGGCACATTTGTCTTTTGTGTACTTTAGGTATATGCCGCTGGGATTTAAAAAAAAGGGGGCGCACAAGTAGTTGTTCTTCCTAGGTCAGCCAGTGGTCGAATAGCTGGGCTGTAGTTATCAGCAAATAACAATAAAGAAGGAAAATCATCGAAAACAAAAGTGGCGAAGATAATGCACTTTTCAGTTTCATAAATGAGGATCTAGAAGGGGGAAAAAAGGAGGATTTGGGGTCGCGGGCCTGTATCAAGGGTCATTTTAATCCACTCGGGCAGTGTTGTAATTATTCTGAATCTTTGGTGCAGACGAATCCGACTTGGGCACCGCTGCAAGACCAATTGCGCCCCCAAAAGGACCCATATCCAGTAATGGGTAAAATGTAGACAATTATTCTTCACATCACTAGGGGGCTTGGGGAAAGTACTTTCCCATTTGTCACAGTACCATCAGTCTACTTCTAACTTGAACCAGATCGCAATTGAGATATTATGGAAATTCACGTGATTTAATATAGAATCTTAAAATACAGCATTCGCCAGGACCCGGTTTCGGGCCGACTTTCCCTGATAGCAGAAAGTGTTAAAAAATGACGTGATATTTACGTCGTGGTTTTCGTCTTTTTTACGTCCTGTAATTACGTCAATAAGACGACAACTTGCACCAACGCAAGACGTCAAGAGGACGTCTTTTTTGACGTCATCTCTACGTCTTGTACACTGTAAAAACTAAAGTGCTACTTTTAGGGGCATGTATAGTGACTGCACCTGAAATGCTGTTGCAGTGTGCTAATTTACCAGCAAAAAAAAAAAAATGTGACCGTGGCGACCCTCGAACCAGGTTCCGCTGATTGAGAGGCGCTGACGTTACCGATGGACTAACGAATGCTTCTTGCAATCCAGTTTAGTCATGGGAGTCAAGTAGATAACATGAACTATGTGGTGTTGTAAATTCACTATGTAACAATATGATCTGCTCTAAATCGTACAATGTGAGTTAGTCTAGCGGTAATGCCAGCAATTCTCGATCAGCGGACCCTGGTTCGAAGCTCGCCCAAATCATTTTTTTAAATGAATGTTTAGCAGTTTAAGGAGCCGGTCCAGCTCCCGTGAAAGTGCTGAAATAGCACGCTGTGTGCATTCAATAGCACTCTGAGTGCAGTCCCTATGCATGCCCTCAAAAAGTGCTATATACAGCACTTCACTTTTTACAGTGTACAGGTGACGTCAACATAAGACGTCCTCTTGACGTCTTGCGTTGGTGCAAGTTGTCGTCTTATTGACGTAATTACAGGACGTAATTATCACGTAATTTTTACCACTTTCTGCTATCAGGGTTGTTTCACCCTTTGTATTAATGATTTTCCTGTAAATTCTTCTAAATATATTTACTTCCGTTTGTTCTTTGATGATTGTAATTTATTTCAAAATCTTGATCCAGATAGAGCAAAAATAATTAGTCAGAAATCAATAGAGAATAAAGTATATCACAGCATGTTGCATGCAAAAAGCTCACAATTTTATCGATGAAAGTAACATTTGATTCAAATATAAAAGAAGAGAATACACAATATCGGGTCATCTGTTCACTGAGGAAAGAAACATAAAGGAATTATGTCATTCGTCTGACTTTGCATTGCCCAAATCTGAAATGGAAAGAAGCACATAAGCAATGTCTGTAGTTTGATAACAAAAAGAGAAGTTTAAATAATACATTGGATACGCATTTTTTGTCTCAAAGAAATCTTTAACGTTATACATAGCTTCTATTTTATCTCGAATATATTTGGAATAGATGTTTGAGGAACTGAACTTCAACAAAATGTTTTTTAAAATCCTATTTAATGCTTCAGAAAAGACTGTCTTTCGAACTATGAACAACACTATCATGCGTTTATTCATTAATCAACAGATTCTAGACTCAAATTAGGTGAACAATGCACACATTATAGATCTCATACATAATTGGCCGTGACATAATTTTCAGGTTTTCCTATATTAATCTATCTATCTATTGATCACATAGTTATATAGAAAAGAAAAAATACGGAAATTGTTAACTTAAACCTTAATGCATTCAAAAATCACAAAAAACAACAACTTGCAAATTAATCTTAGAGAGAGAGAAATAGAGAAATGTTTCGTATTTACTCAAACATCTTGCAAGGGATGTGCGCATACATGTACTGCATGTCATTGTCTTATTAAAGCAGGTATTCACCTTTTTACGCGTCCGCGGACCCCAAAATATGAGATATTGAAAATTAATAATACTAACAAAAATTACCCGTGGCACCATTGAGGGGGGGGGGGGGGGGGGGGGGGTCTTCTCCTATGTACAGCCCAGGTGCCCATTCACACTGAAAGGCAATTAGTTTATTGATGAAACATATCTGAACAATTGATTCATAGCAGACTTAAGGCGTTAAACTGGGGGAAGTACTTGAATATCATTGAGGAGTGAAATCAAAATCTAACTATAGAATGGAAAAAAATGTATTGTAACACGGTGTATTTAGTAAGCAGTCAAGAGGCAATAATTGTAATATAAAAATGTTATCATTACATATATTAAGTCGAAAATAAATGAGTAATTTACCCTACAATGTACAACAGATTGCATTTGTTTGTAGTTTTCCAAGGTTGCTCAATCATATAATTTGGAATGTTGAAAGAAGCGAGAGAGAGTGATACAGTGGGAAACAGTGGTGGGGAAATGAGTGAGAGAGGTAGGCATATAGTGGAAATGAGAGAGAAAGAAAGAGAGAGAGAGAGAGAGAGAGAGAAACAGTGGAAATATGAGAGAGTGAGAAACAGCCAGTGGAAAAATAAGAGAAAGACTTATAGACAGTCGGAAAATGATAGAGAGAGAGATACAGACAGTGGGAAAATGAGAGCGAGAGAGAGGCAAAAAATAGACACGCACAGGAGAGAGAGAGAGAGATACCAAGCACCACAAAACCACCAAAAAGTCGCCAGATATGAATTTTTAGTTAAGTTTTGATTCTGAAAGAGCAGATTTTCAGCTTTAAAATGATATATAACTCATTAGCATTGGATGTTCCTAAACTCACTGTACAAAGAGAAGAACGCACAGTCCCTCATAATGTTACTTCCGAGAAATAAGGGTTTAAATTTGCAGTCTACTGAAGCACTCTGACTTGCAAGGTGTTGTGCTAAGGTGACAAAAGGAGGATTAGAACTCAATGAAAATTTCTATGAAGGGATTATCAGATTGTCCTAAAACTTGGCATACTACATGTAATTAGTCATATCCTGGGCATCATAGTGCACACTTATCAATGCAAGAACTTCATGAACTTAAAATTTATGGGAGATCAAATTAGACAAGTATTCATGGTCGTAAAAAAAAATATACAACAAAATCCAGAGAAGACACATAATAAGTCTAATAAAAAACTGTCAAAATACTACTTTTAGATTGTTTGGTGCCTCCAAATTTTTTAGATTACTGAGAAAAAAGAATGCTCTTTCAGGAAATACCCAAAACTAAAATTTAACCATGCCAACCAAAAACACATTCATTGAGCTCTAACTGAAAATCACACAGTGCGACTTTTTGGTGTTTTTGTGGTGCCTGGTCACACTGGCGATCATAATGTCCATTTTTACATTCCGTGCCGTTTTCTAATATTAATTAAGGATAACATTATATCATCCAATAAACAAAATGCCTGCTTCTCAGTCATTGAATTTTGAAACTTTTGGACCTTGTTCAATGATTTCATTAATTATGATTACAGAAACAAATGGGATAGTTTTCCGATGTACTTGTAATTAGACTCAAATGCATGTAGTACAAATATAGTGATTTTATCTGTAAAGTCGGGAAAGAGGGAGGCTGGTCACAGAGCTCTTTTATCACTTTGCGACTATTGTGGCCTTTAACGTTTCAAAGTAGTTAATCTGTACACTGTAAAAACGTAAGTGCTGTATATAGCACTTTTTGAGGGCATGCATAGGGACTGCACACAGAGTGCTATTGAATGCACACAGCGTGCTATTTCAGCACTTTCACGGGAGCTGGACCGGCTCCTTAAACTGCTAAACATTCATTAAAAAAAATGATTTTGGCGAGCCTCGAACCAGGGTCCGCTGATCGAGAATTGCTGGCATTACCGCTAGACTAACTCACATCGTACGATTTAGAGCAGATCATATTGTCACATAGTGAATTTACAACACCACATAGTTCATGTTATCTACTTGACTCCCATGACTAAACAGGATTGCAAGAAGCATTCGTTAGTCCATCGGTAACGTCAGCGCCTCTCAATCAGCGGAACCTGGTTCGAGGCTCGCCACGGTCACATTTTTTTTGTGCTGGTAAATTAGCACACTACAAGTGCTATAAACAGCATTCCAGGTGCAGTCACTATACATGCCCCTAAAAGTAGCACTTTAGTTTTTACAGTGTAATTGATGGGAATATAAATGACTGAAAACGGGGTCCGCAACCGTCACGCACTTTTCAACCAAACTTGGGTTGTAGATGCACTAAGGGGACCTGCATGTTATGGTGCCGTTGGAGGTCACATGATAAGGTCAAAGGTCATTTCAGGTCAAACGTTACAGTTTACATGCAAGAATCTGTTATGACAGATAATTTTGCAACCGTCACTCACTTTTCAACCAAACTTGGGTTGTAGATGCACTTAGACCCCGTTTACAGTGAAAGTTAGCCCGGGCAGAGGCCGGTGTAGCGGCAGATACGGGGATCGGCGGATACCGTTCTAAAAACGGCCAAGGACACTATCTGCCGGCGGATCATGTTCCAACCCCGGGAGATACCGTACCTAGACATAGCAACAAATAATGTATGCAAACTGGATTCCAAGTATTGTAGTTCATTCATTAATAACAGGTTAATGGAATACCTCGTTACTAGCAGGGGCGTATCCAGGATTTCCCAATAGGGGGGGGGGGGGAGGGGGGCGCCAGGCATTATTGATCGCCGTCCTGGGGGAGGGGTCTAAGGGGAGGGGCCTCCCCTTTGGAAATTTTTTTTTTTGAAGGGCTGAGATGCAAAATAATCCTATATGTGACCAATTTTGAAGCCTATTTAATGAACAACTTTTTTTTTTGCTAGTTTTTTGCGCCACCCCCTGGATACGCCACTGACTAGGTCCCCAGGAAAGAAACATCCATAAATTTGAATCACTTAGTAAACAGGTCTATTATTCATGAGAGTGTCTCCTACAAATCTGCCAATATACAATACACCTTATCTGCAGCGCCGTGGAACCAAATCCGCCGGGGAACCAAATCTGCAAACGTCAAACCCGGCAGATATGGTTCCGAGGTAGAACGATATCTGCCGGCGGATACGGTATCTGCCGGAGAACCGTATGTGCCGCTACACCGGCCTAAACTTCACTGTAAACGCTCAAAAGGCCAAATGCCGGGCTTTTGCTAAACAGTCGGTTAACGTCGCGTCGCGTTGGTAGAAATTTTCGAACATTTTTCAGGAAGGTGTATTCAAGGGGACAAATTGAAAAAGAGTCCATCTCAGTATGATTTTTCCCGTTTTCAGGCTAAAAACGACAAACAAGGGAATAAAGAAAACAATAGAAGGATAATGCAAAGAAAAACATGAACTATAAAGAGAGAATAGAAGGGTAGGAAGGATGGAAGAAAATATGACGAAAGGAAACAAAGAATACAACAAAAGGTCCGGCCGTCCGTGTGTCCGTCCGTCCGTGCATGTGTGCTCAAAAAGTTAGAAAATGCTACTTCTCCGTCATTTCTTGGCCGATTTTGATTCTGATTGTTTTATCTGATAGGGCTGGGTAGGGGCTGTCAAACCTCTACACAGAATTTTGAAATTCATTAATTATGCAAATTTATTGTAATTTATTCAAAATCAACAGAAAATGCATTTATAATCATAAAACATTAATTTGATAATTCATTTCTCACATTTATCTTCAAGGTTCTATCAGAAATTACATAAATTAACAGCCATTCCACAGATCTACACTTCTGGCGGGGACATATATTACGCATCGCGTAATTACTAATTCAGTTGTTTTTAATCCTTTTATTAATTTTTTCTTTCCACCTTTCCTTTCATTACGTTATTCTTTTATTGCTTTTATCATCTTCTCTTCCACCTTTCTTCATGTTTATATTTATCTTTTTATCATTTTTCTCTCCATCTCTCGCTTTGTCATTTCTTGCTTTTATCCTTCTATCAATTATCTTTCCATCCTTCCTCTCGTTATGATATTCTTTGTTTCCTGTTATCATTTTCTCCCCCACCTTCCTCACGTTAATCTTTATCCTTCTATCATTCCTCTCTCTGTCTTTCTTTATATAAGTTTTTTTATCCTATCATTTCCCTCTCTATCTTTCATATTATTCTTTTTAAAATCATTTTCTGCTTCCCATCTTCACTTACTTTCCTTAAAACATTCTTTGCTTTTATCCTATCATTTTGTTTTCCAGTTCATCTTTTCTTTCGTTATGTTATTCCTTTATTCAAATTATCATCTTCTCTTCTATCTTTCCTTATGTTACTCTTAATATCTTTATCCTTCTATCATTTATGTCTCTTTCTTTATGTTATTCTTTGTTTTTATCCACTTATTTTTACTATCCAACTTTCCTTTTGTTGTATTCTTTGTTTCCTTTCATCATATTTTCTTCCATCCTTCCTACCCTTCTATTCTCTCTTTATAGTTCATGTTTTTCTTTGCATTATCCTTCTATTGTTTTCTTTATTCCCTTGTTTTTCGTTTTTAGCCTGAAACGGGAAAAATCATACTGAGATGGACTCTTTTTCAATTTGTCCCCTTGAATACACCTTCCTGAAAAATGTTCGAAAATTTCTACCAACGCGACGCGACGTTACCCGACTGTTTAGCAAAAGCCAAATGCCGTACCAAAAGCGGCCGCGCATTTGGACCATGCTAAATGCTATAAACAGGATTTCTCAACATAAATTTCAAAAATTTTGAAGGTTAAAAATTAACAAAAATCTAATGCGCAGTCTCTTTTATCCCTCGCTTGTAATGTATAAATTTGGGCAGGTGAGGTGCAATTTCACTGTTTGTCCCT
Source organism: Heliocidaris erythrogramma (assembly GCA_025617745.1). NCBI lineage: Eukaryota > Metazoa > Echinodermata > Echinoidea > Camarodonta > Echinometridae > Heliocidaris > Heliocidaris erythrogramma. Next base: position 24,399,006 of record CM046857.1, on the reverse strand, counting down.
GGGCCAGGCACCATAGTTCCTAGATATGCCCAAGTAATAAAATTACAGCTCAGTTTCTTAATCTAAAATGAATGATCTACACTGTGTTTAACAGTTCAGTCTATCAAATTTAGGAAACACAAAATAAATGTATTATGAAAGCAAAAACTTTTCATCATGTTCATGCTTATTCTTGCAATGTCAATGAAAGTGTCTGACAGATAGATCAAGGCAAAGCCAACAAAGAGCCACATGCCACACCCATACAATAGACATTATCTTGGCTTCGGAAGTCAACTTTGGTTATTTGTACCTGGAGCTCCAATGCTGCACGTTGGACCTCCCTGGAGTTTATATATTCTTGTAGACAATTTCAAGTTGCAAATTGCTAATTGTTTAGATGGGACCCGAACTTCATACTGTTTATTACTTCTGGTCCATTGCAAGATATACAGTTTCGATGGGTTGAAATAAAACTGAAAATCAGACTGCCAACTCGGGACCTAAACATCGAATGATGACAAGGACTGATGGAAACATTCCCGGCCCTAGCCCGGACGCTACACACTAGCTTCCACTATGGTCTCGCGCCTACAGCGGTCCCATGACATTCGAGAATCACTCACTTACTCAAACTTCTCCACTACCGGAAAATATTTCAACTATCAAAGTAGCACATAACTGACAATTAAAGAATATTATTCTTCATACCAGGATCATGGGCGTCAATCCTCAAACGTGGAGGGGACATATTTTTGTTTTAACTAGTAATATATATATATAAATGTCGTGGGGTGGGTTGGATTAGATACCCAGGGTTGTACCATATTAGGGAACAGAACTTTGGAAGAAAGCTCAGGAACACCAGATCTTGGCTTCTTAGATTTTATTGAAGCATGACAGAAGTAGAGTATACAAAAACGAAACAACCCTGCAATAAACAGAGAAAAAGAACAAATGATGAATAACACCATTCCATAACACATTGTATCATATGCATCACACAAGTACATAATAAATTGTAAATGTTAAATATGCTACAATTTCCACCAATGTCTTATAAAACTCAAACATTGCTATTGTAAAGGTACATGTATTAATTTATATCAATTATCCATATATTGAATTACATGCATTGTCTAGAAACAATTAGATATTTACTTTATCTTTCATCTCTAAATTGTTATCAAAAATATACAAGCATAGGATATAATTGACACAAAATTGTCCAATAAAAATACTAATGCCTACCCAAAGTCAAGAGGCTACTGGTGGTAACCCACCACCAACACCATCCAGGATACCAAACTTTGAGCACTGCGATACTCTGCACAGCAGAAATTCTATTGATGCATGGAGTCGGATCAGCTATAAGGAAAGCAATAAACAATCATAACTACGAGGTAACCATGGAAATTGTTTTGGATTCCCTAAATAACAAAGAAATTACATTTCTCAATAAGTATACTCCTTCCAAACAAGAGGAATACCAACCATGATATCAAACAACCGATACTAAACTAGTGTTATTTTATTTTGCAAGAATGAATAATCAAATAAGTGGAATCATGTTCATTAATTCCCACCGAATTGTGATCAACTAGCGTAACTCACAATTAAATTGCATATTTCTGTCTATTAAGTTTTCTCCACCAAACATTGTCATAGTTTACTCATCTGATACTGCAAATGAAAAAGTACTTCATAATTATAGCCACAACCCAAATATGGACATACCCATTACTCGAATACAGACATACCCATACATAGACTCAGAGTGTACATACAAGTTGCAACTGTTTCAATCAATACAATCAAATAAGTGATTTAACTTTTGATAGTTAAAATTAAAGTGCTCTGTTCAGATCATACTCCTAATGAAGTAAGCATAAAATTTGAGTGTAAGAATCAAAATCAGAAACGTTCATATTAACTTCTATATAATGGATAAGGCTTAGGGCATGACTCACCATGGGCGCCGCCATTTTGAAATGCAATGTTTATACATGAACGCCCTCTATGTTGTATTTTGAATAATCTATTAAATCTTTACGCTTCAATTCAAAGAAAGTCATAAATTTTGGATCTTGTTAAATAATCCAGTATTCTCTACACTCAACATTATTCTTAACGATAATGTCTAGCAAAAAGTAAAACGTAAATCAATATTTTTATAATTCATAGGCTACTAACCACCTCAACCTTGAGACAAATTAACTTTCTTTCCTGGATTAAAAGTAAAAGCGATTAAATCCAGCATTACAATGAGCCGTCTTCATTTCCAATTATCCTGAAACTTTAACTATTCAAATAATTACATTTCATTACAACCCTAATTGAGAATAAGATAAAACAGAACTTACATCAGCCCTTCTCCAGACTTACTTCGATTGCAGTTCCGCACCAGAACCGGAACATGCAATAAACCTAAACCTAAAATGCCTTGCAAGCAGTGCAACCACGGAACCACCCTAAGAAAATATCACTCCGCTACAGAGTTGTAAAACTGTAAAACAGCCAATATTTCTAAAGAAATACATACTTTTGTTTCAGTCGATAAGAAGATAACAAAATCCTCCAAATTCATCAATTACATAATTGTGATAAGAAATAATAACACTATCTGCGGATTAAGGGGAATCGTCCAAAACTGTAACTTAAGGGGAAAATTCATGGTGGTCACATGGTGGTGAAACAGAAGACCCAATAACTTCATTTTTCGATTAAATGATATCATGTGCAAATAAACTAAAGGCCTATGACTTGAAATCTAACTTAAAAGATGAACTGACCAATATAACTATTTTTGGCTTCCCCTTTACGTTTTTTTAAGCACAACTGCAGCTTATGGAGAATCCACAATATTTCCCCTTAAGGTTATAATGGGTTAAAGGCACTGTTTAACATTGTGGTGGGAGGATTAAAATAATTCTCAAGTTGCAATGATTAATGCATCTAGGCATGTTTGCATTGGGTCAGAAACACCCCAGGATGTAACAATTCAGGACGAAATCCATTCATGTTTGAGTAATCTCTGTGAAAAGATAAAAGCTTGTGGGACACGCTTTTAACTAGCACAGTAAGCAAAGGACCTTGCCAGAGGCAATTAATCTTTGTATTACACCTATACCGTTTTATCATCCTGTGATTTTTGCACTGTGAGGGTTTTACGCCATACCGCACAAGATGACATGAATAAATTATCAACTGCTCACATTTAAAAAAAATAGAACATTGTTAAATTGTGCCTTTAAAGGGGGAAATATGTTATTATTCCCCTTATAGGTTATAATGGGTTAAAGGGGGAAATATGTTAAAACCTGGTCAATTTACATTTCCAAAAACTTTAAAAATCCACCGATGAAAGTGAAAATCTCCAGATAGTAGAAGAAAACATCCTCAGATATGTTAGTGAAGAGATAATAGAGATATTATTCCAAGTTAATTAACATTTGCTTGATTTGCCTTTTCCCCTTAGAGTCCACTTTTACACAACGCATGATATAACGATGTAAAATTATCCGAAGGATAAAAAAAAAAAAAAAAAAAAAAATATGGTTCAGTCCAATATTTACGTACCGTTAGGCATCGGCATGCCGTTGAGGGCGTTGATGGACTTCTAAACAGCATTGTGCTATCCAAAACGATATTTCCCCCCTAATTTCCGTTTCCCCGTATGTACGAGTTTTTAAGCACAGAAATTCCCCCTAATCCGCAGTTAAGATAATAATAATAACCATAGAATTATATTATCATAGCGTACAGACATCGATCATCCCAACTCTATCAAAGTGATTTGGTCAATCAAAAGAATTCCAACCACCTGTACGCAAATAGCATGCAAATTGAGTCGTTCTTCTCAAGTAAGCTAATCAAAATTCCATTTCCCGACATTTTCCCCGCTTGGAAATCAATCGACCCGAATGATTTATTTCTAACAATAATATATCGACAATATATATATACATGTACATACGATGCATTAGACGCACTTGTCTGAATTTTTTTATATTCTAGTTCAATATCTTTTCTTCAGTTTCTTCCCCGCTTGTGTCATTGTATTACCTCCGAACAAAATTTGTGGAAAATATATATTTTTTTCCTGAAATTCACAAAATATTATACTTTTCATAATCTTAACAAAATGAACTTTAAAACACAATTACAAATTAAATCCTCTAGAACTTGAATTCATTTGTTCTTCTTCTCTGTTTGAGTAACAACAACATATCTCCAAACAGTAATATAAACTATTAACCTGAAATCATCTCACTTGTGTCAACAACAAAAAATGAATCCAACTTCATCTGGTGTAAAAAAACGAAAAGAAAGAGAATACTACTTCGTCACTCTGGGTAATCCAGTCAAAGCCGATGTAGGGAGTCTACATGGGTTGCTATGAACTCCTCTGGTACTTCGCGCTGACCTTCGAAGTGGTGCTGGCTCGTCCCTGGTCTTGTTCAGGTTCTCATCATACGTCAGAATATATGGAAATCCATCATCAACTTCATAATCTGAGCCATATAGACTTTCATCGACTCCTTCATTCTCACTGGCACTTGAATATTCAACTCCTTGTTGATCTTGGAGAAGAACATCATCTAGATCATCAGCTTCATCTCTTGGATCTAGAATTAGGTGTCTCCTACTCGTTTAGCGTCACCACCAGTTGCAGGCCGTATTTCATACACATCATCTTCTGCATTCTTACTTACTACCACATAGGATGTATGATAGAATTTATCCGCTAGTTTGTGTCTCGTGGTGAAAGCTTGCCTCCTAAGTAACACTCTATCTCCAACACGGATCATAGCCTCTGGAACATAGCCAACATGTCGTTCCTCTTCCTTTTTGGCTGCTGCTTGGAGTCTTGATGTTACTACATCATATGCACGTTTCACCAATCTTGCTTGCTTCTCTGTGTAATCTTCACTCCAATCCTGTTCTACATTGCTTAACAGGTGATCAATAGGTAGTAGAGGCTCTCGGCCAAACATCAATAGATATGGAGTCACTCCAGTTACACAGTGGGGAGTTGAATTATACATATGCAATACATGTTGGATCAACTCGGGCCATCGTCTTCTTTCCTTGGGATCGGTCGAACGCAACAAGCCACAAAGCGTCTTATTGAAGCGTTCACATTGTCCATTTCCGGACGGATGGTAGGGTGTAGTGTGGGACTTCTTCATGCCATACAATTTGCATAGCTCCTGTATCAACAAACCCTCAAATGAACGTCCTTGGTCTGAATGAATTCTAGTGGGTATTCCATAGTGCACAAACCAGTGGTCTCGCAAGGTGCTTGCCACAGTTTCCGCTGTTTGATCTCGGCATGGAACAGCTTGGGCAAACTTACTGAAGACATCGGTCATAACTAATACATCCTCAAATCCATTTCTCCCTCTATCTAACTTCAAGAAGTCAACTGAAATGATTTCTTGGGGACGTAATGCAAGAAGATGTCGCAGGGGTGGACGAACACTCGGAGTAGGGGCTTTTGCAGTCACGCATCTCCAGCACCTCTTAATGTGCTTCCTCACATCATGGTGTAACCCCGGCCAAAAACATCTCTTGCGGAGAAGCTCTGTGGTTCTATGGATCCCTTGATGTGCCCATTTGTCGTGTGCTGCTTCTAAAAACATGAGTTGCAGACATGTAGGCACTAGCAGCTGTCTAATCTTGCCTACAACAGAGTCATCTAATACTCGATACAGAACTCCTCTGTGTTCAGTCAATTTTGACCACTCTTTGACATACCCACTCAGTCCTGGAAGATTCTTATCATACTCTTGACCTTGCCTCCACTTGGAACTCCACATGTTCCATACTTCTTTCAGTACCTTATCATTCTTCTGCATGATACTCAAATCTTCATGAGAGTAAGATGGTAGAACACTCGATACTGGATTGTTCTTGGTCAACAAGTCGTTAAGTACTGGCGTCTTCTGGGCATTTACCTCGACATCTGCTCTGATCACTAAGCAAGAGGCAATCTCTTGAAGTCCAGTCTTCAGTTCTTCAGTTGAAACATTCCCTGGGCGTCTACTTAATGCATCTGCACATTGATTGGTTCTTCCTGGCTTGTACTTCACCTCAATATCATACATTGCCAGCTGAGCAACCCATCTCAGTTCAGTTGCATTTAACTTTGCCGTCTTCAGATGGGCAAGTGGATTGTGATCAGTCCAGACCATAGTGTGTGAGCCTTGGATGTAGGGGCCAAATTTGTCTGCAACCGCCCACTTGAGTGCAAGCAATTCTAACTTGAAACTTGACAAATCAGGGTACCGCTTTTCTGATCCTCTAAGTCCCCTGCTTGCGTAGGAAACTGGATGTACTTTCCCTTCATGCTCTTGTAGAAGGCAGGCTCCCAGGCCTTTAGTACTTGCGTCAACTTCAATGATGAAATTCTTGTCGAATCTAGGGTGAGCTAGGACTGGCGCAGTCGTTAGAACTCTCTTCAGATCTTGGATGGTCATTTCCTCCTCACTCTCCCACTGAAACATAGGTTGTTTCTTCTTCTGTTTCTGACTTGTACCTGTGAGCGCATGTAAGGGAGCTGCTATTTTTGAGAAGTTTGAGATGAAGCGCCTATAGTAGGATGCCAATCCTAAGAATGATCTCAGCTCCTTTGCACTCTTGGGAACGGGCCAAGTCACTACTCTCTCTACTTTGTCTTGGTCTACAGCTATGCCCTCCTCAGATACAATGTGGCCCAAGTATCGAACTTCTCTCTGGAAAAGGTCACATTTCTTTCCTTTGACTTTGAGTCCGTGCTCATGCAACCTTGAAAGGACTGTGTCAAGACGACGCAGATGCTCTTCAAACCTCTCCGAGAAGATTAAGATATCATCCAAGTACAGGATTATCTGCGACAAATTCAAGTCACCCAATATGCCCGTTGAAACGTAGATGGGCTATTGGTAAGACCTTGAGGCATCCTCATAAACTCATATAGACCCCACGGTACTCGAAAGGCAGTCTTATCGATTGAGTCTTCGTCCATCACAACTTGAAAGTAGCCATGGGCTAAATCCAAAGCTGAGAAATACTTCGATCCAGACAATGCCTCTAAAGTCTCTTCAATTCTTGGTAGAGGGAACGAATCCTTCACTGTACGGTCATTTAGCTTGCGGTAGTCTATACATAGTCTCAAACTGCCATCCTTCTTTCTAACCAATACAATGGGGCTAGCAAAGCTACTCTTTGAAGGACGTATAATGTTCTCGTCTAACATCTCTTTCAGCATCTCTTTCACTTCTTTTACTTGCAAAGGGTGAATTATCCTGTACGGCAGCCTAATATCTGGGCCTTCAGTCAAATGGATCTCATGCGGGATGAGGTTACACTCTCCTACATCATATGTTCCTTTAGAGAACACATTCTTGTGCTTATGCTGCAAACTAGCTGCAGCTGCCTCTTCTACCAAATCTAGACCCTTTATCTCTACGCCTGGTGGTAAGGTGTCATCTATAACAGAATAAATCCGAACCGACCCGATGTGAACATCAGTTTCACTTGCTTGCTCTTGATTACTGGTATCTTTCTTCAACCGATCATACAGTGGCTTGTATTCTGCTATGTGTTGCAATATGTTAGAGCCAAGAAGGATGGGGTACCTCATATGTTCCACAGTAGACGCTCGATCTGACACTACCAGAAAATTACCCATCAATTCTTCTCCTTTCACCTGATCGGTAACTCAACGTAACCTACAATAGGCAACTCTACGCCTCCAACACCAATCACATGTAGGAAGATTCCTTCACTCTTCTGAAGCTCTCCAACATGACACTTCAGCTTGTTCTCGTACAAGGACACTGGTATGATGGATGCTTCTGCTCCTGTATCCACTACACAGCCAATCTCTAGTCCTCCAATAAGGATGTTACAGCATGGACTTTTTGCAACAAATCTCTCTACTAGTTTAGTCTTCTCCTTCAACTCTGCTGATCCCACAGTCCCCAAGTTTGCAGCTGGTGCAGAACGAGATGTAGGAGATGTAGTATGAGTACCAGTTTCAGACGTAGGATGACTACTAGCTTCCCTCTTCGGTGGACACACTCTGCCCATATGACCTGTCTGATAACAGTTGAAGCAGACCACCTCCTCTGTACAGTCTTTCTTTGTGTGCCCTTCTTTAAGACAGTTGTAACACTTGGGCTTCTTCTTTTTGAACTTCTGTGAAGTATGAGTATACTCAGCAAGAGCCTGGACACTCTTGGCAATTTGAGCCACTTCCCTTCTGAGGTTTGCCAATTCATCTTTGACATCTGACTGTTCTCTTTCCTTCTCTTGCTTGGGAAAATTTGAACACATGTCCGCACGTTCTGCGTATACTTCATGGACTCGTGGTGAACTTCTGGGTTCTTGACCAGCAAAAAATTCGAGTACTTCAGACCTCATGTCAAGAAAACTCTGACTCTTAGTAGACAGTTCAATTCGTCTCAACTCCCATTGTACCCACTTTTCTTTTGCCCCATAAACAAAACGTTCCTTCAGTGAGCTGTTCTTTAGCCTTTTCAAAGCATCCTTATCTTCTGAACTAGGAGCAGCTTTCTCCATGCGATCGTATAATCGCATCAAGGCCCGGCTATAGTCGGCCAAACTCTCTCCTTCTTGCTGTCGTCTGTTGTAAAAGGATTGACTTAGAGAAGGTACTGACTCTGACGCTGCAAACAGAGACTGTAAAACTCTGATGACTTGATCACTATCCTTTCGCACATCCTCATCTCGGCATAAGACCTCCTCCTGGCAACTCCTGCCAAATGATCGACGAGCGCCTGTGCTTTCGCCTCTCCGGACAGCTGATAATGGATAGTGTAACTGTGAAAATCTTCAAGCCACTCTTCTAAAGATAAGTCTCCGGCGACTTTGGGTGGACCCTTAAACTTGCTTAACTTCACTGGTGGAGGAGCACGTTGAACACTCAAGCCCTGCAATGCCTGGGTAAGGGCTGACATCATTTCCTCTACAGACTGACATCGTTACAAGGGCTATATTGTCTCGACAAAGGGGAAAGAAGGTCAGTACATGTACAAAGTGGTGCAAATCAATATACAGCAATTAAAATCAAATTAGCTCTTAGTTAAGATCAACTAAACCACCTTAAACTTATATCAAAAGTCCATGTGTTGACCATTCACTCTCCAAAGTGAAACGTTGATCCCATCTTGGATGTATAGACCCTCATCGCTGACCTCTGGACGGTAGACCTCAAACGCTGACCTCTGGGTTGGTCGCTGACCTCTGGACGGTAGACCTCAAGCGCCGACTTTGGGGTTGGTCTGTCATGATCTGATGATCTGATGATCCGGCTATCCCATCCTCGTCGCCATTTTGTCGTGGGGTGGGTTGGATTAGATACCCAGGGTTGTACCATATTAGGGAACAGAACTTTGGAAGAAAGCTCAGGAACACCAGATCTTGGCTTCTTAGATTTTATTGAAGCATGACAGAAGTAGAGTATACAAAAACGAAAAAGACAACAACCCTGCAATAAACAGAGAAAAAGAACAAATGATGAATAACACCATTCCATAACACATTGTATCATATGCATCACACAAGTACATAATAAATTGTAAATGTTAAATATGCTACAATTTCCACCAATGTCTTATAAAACTCAAACATTGCTATTGTAAAGGTACATGTATTAATTTATATCAATTATCCATATATTGAATTACATGCATTGTCTAGAAACAATTAGATATTTACTTTATCTTTCATCTCTAAATTGTTATCAAAAATATACAAGCATAGGATATAATTGACACAAAATTGTCCAATAAAAATACTAATGCCTACCCAAAGTCAAGAGGCTACTGGTGGTAACCCACCACCAACACCATCCAGGATACCAAACTTTGAGCACTGCGATACTCTGCACTGCAGAAATTCTATTGATGCATGGAGTCGGATCAGCTATAAGGAAAGCAATAAACAATCATAACTACGAGGTAACCATGGAAATTGTTTTGGATTCCCTAAATAACAAAGAAATTACATTTCTCAATAAGTATACTCCTTCCAAACAAGAGGAATATCAATCATGATATCAAACAACCGATACTAAACTAGTGTTATTTTATTTTGCAAGAATGAATAATCAAATAAGTGGAATCATGTTCATTAATTCCCACCGAATTGTGATCAACTAGCGTAACTCACAATTAAATTGCATATTTCTGTCTATTAAGTTTTCTCCACCATACATTGTCATAGTTTACTCATCTGATACTGCAAATGAAAAAGTACTTCATAATTATAGCCACAACCCAAATATGGACATACCCATTACTCGAATACAGACATACCCATACATAGACTCAGAGTGTACATACAAGTTGCAACTGTTTCAATCAATACAATCAAATAAGTGATTTAACTTTTGATAGTTAAAATTAAAGTGCTCTGTTCAGATCATACTCCTAATGAAGTAAGCATAAAATTTGAGTGTAAGAATCAAAATCAGAAACGTTCATATTAACTTCTATATAATGGATAAGGCTTAGGGCATGACTCACCATGGGCGCCGCCATTTTGAAATACAATGTTTATACATGAACGCCCTCTATGTTGTATTTTGAATAATCTATTAAATCTTTACGCTTCAATTCAAAGAAAGTCATAAATTTTGGATCTTGTTAAATAATCAAGTATTATCTACACTCAACATTATTCTTAACGATAATGTCTAGCAAAAAGTAAAACGTAAAACTACTAACCACCTCAACCTTGAGACAAATTAACTTTCTTTCCTGGATTAAAAGTAAAAGCGATTAAATCCAACATTACAATGAGTCGTCTTCATTTCCAATTATCCTGAAACTTTAACTATTCAAATAATTACATTTCATTACAACCCTAATTGAGAATAAGATAAAACAGAACTTACATCAGCCCTTCTCCAGACTTACTTCGATTGCAGTTCCGACTTGCACCAGAACCGGAACATGCAATAAACCTAAACCTAAAATGCCTTGCAAGCAGTGCAACCACGGAACCACCCTAAGAAAATATCACTCCGCTACAGAGTTGTAAAACTGTAAAACAGCCAATATTTCTAAAGAAATACATACTCTTGTTTCAGTCGATGAGAAGATAACAAAATCCTCCAAATTCATCAATTACATAATTATGATAAGAAATAATAACCATAGAATTATATTATCATAGCGTACAGACATCGATCATCCCAACTCTATCAAAGTGATTTGGTCAATCAAAAGAATTCCAACCACCTGTACGCAAATAATATGCAAATTGAGTCGTTCTTCTCAAGTAAGCTAATCAAAATTCCATTTCCTGACATAAATGTGTTTAACAATTTTCGTACTCATTGACTGTGTCATTGTAGAAATATTATTTCTTGTTAGACGTGCAAAAGCGAATGATGACACGAGAGAGAGCTCTATATCCGTTGCTAGTGCGAAGCTTTCGGCGTGGGCGCCTTTATAACGGCTATAAAACAAGCAAATAATACAAAGTAATACGAACTAAATATAACATAATCAAAAGCACTGAGAGTAACATAATAAAGTGAATGGACAAATAATAGACAAATGAACGGTAACGGTTATGTTATATTTAGTTCGTATTACTTTGTATTATTTGCTTGTTTTATAGCCGTGATAAAGGCGCCCTCGCCGAAAGCTTGGCACTAGTAACGGACATAGAGACATCTCGTGTCATCATTCGCTTTTGCACGTCTTACAAGATATATATATATATATATATACATATATGTATATATATGTATATATACATGTATATATATATATATATATATACATATAATATAAATAATAAAAAATAATTGTCCTGCGTCGGTTGATGAAAAATACACAAACATTCATTCAATGCCAAATTACTACTTTACCTCTAAAGGTAAATGTATAAATTGATTTTTTGAGTGAGTAATGAATAGGTCCTCCTGGAGCAACCTGCCAAAATTCAGCCTAATCTGATAATCCCTTCATATCGGTTGCTATGGCCATTTGAATACCCAGTTTTACTTGGGCGCACGCAGAGAGCGAAGGTTTAGCACTCTTTTGTTCCGAACTTAAATGGCCACTTTCTCTGAATTAGGAGTTATTGATTGCTGGTTACATACTGATTCTAAATGTGATATTTAAAGGTGTTATCATTGAGTAAACTAGGCAAGTGATATACCATTGGAAAGCTGAGAATCTCTACTTTCAGAAAATGTAAAAAACAAAAAATAATAATTTTTGGCGACTTATCGTAGGTTTTGAGGCGTCGGGTCACATATAATAGTGTGTGTGCCCCCCCCCCCCCCCCCCCCATCTGCCGACTATGGTATATATATGGCACTGATAATGTTCCCTGTTTGAATTTCATGGGGATGGGGAAAAACCGGCACCTCCATGAGTACACCAGTGCATGAATTAGTCAATGTGCGTACATAAACATGGATGAAAACATTCTGACCAACTCGAAATAAATGCCAGAAATTGTGAGTCGCTATTGCTCAGTCTCACCGGTCGCACGTTAAATGTTAACAAACTAGTATCTTCATCCCTATTTCTCTCCCACATATTGTCAATGTTTGAAGCAACAGAATGAATATTTAATTATACTTTGCATTTTATTTACTCCTTTGTTTTGTTTGTTTTTTGTAAAGTGCTTTGATCAAATTTTGGAAATTTTTGAAAATATAAATACCTGTTATGTATGTATGTATGTATGTGTACATTCAGTACTTCTTCATGGTCACTTGTGCTGGTAGTGACCACAATCTATAGTTAATTATTCTGTCACTTTCGCATTTAAAAAAAAACAGTCGTTTCCTTGGGTGTACAAATGGATCCTTGTTTTATTTAGTAAATGAATCGGTAATAAATGAGAAATAAATAAAATGATACTTAACGCAAGCTCAACAATATTTTAAAACAGTCTATGCAACATTTGAAAAGTCAGCAAATTGTACATCTTTATTTATGTAGAACTTCCATGCTTTATAAGTGATGCACATAATATATACATTGCCTTTCTCGTTATAGCTCTTTAACACCTGCCTGTCTACAGCTAAATGCCGTCATGAATTTCCATACATTTCCTCTCTTTTGAATGTCTTGTGAAAATTCTTCATTCATTGTTGCTTAGTTAATAAAGACAATATAATTAGGAAATCAGTTTTCTATGTATTCTTCAGTAGAAAGTTGTTCATCAGTAAAAAAAAAAGTAAAACAGTGTCTACTATAAAACCAAGTCTCTTCATAATAATTATCATACAAAATAGATAAGTACTTTGGATTGCAAGACCAGTGATTATAAGTTAATTATTGCCAGTATTAGCTTTGCAGCATGAAATTGGTATATTTCATATGTGAGGGAATGAGATATAACTGATCTTTATGCAAATAAGTCAGAAGCAAGAAATGTTCTGAATGTGTGTAAGGGCTTTTGTTTGGGCAGGGACAAAGGAAAATTTAATGTGCATAACTAAGAGGAGTGATATGCTCCAGTGGACATGGGCTCACTGTACAGGTCAAAGCTTACTGGCAGATAGGTGAGCAGATGAGGTCAGCTCTCATTGTACCTACATGAAGCTGTAATTTGATGTCAGATCCTGATATTTTTTGATATAGTTGATTTTGGACACCTCAATATGTGAGTACAGTATATAATTAATTCTCTGATGTTTAGATTTGCTGAGGAGCTAAATTGGGTAGATTATAATTTGGTGAAGTGGAGGGAGATCACTTTAATTTACTGTACATGAAGGATGTATGCTGGTAGTAATTGAGTTACCGGTATGCCTATTAATGCTAGAAAGGTGTGTCAGTAAGACATTAGTATATAACTGTTTTTGGTAAGCCATGTATTCATCAAAACAGGTTCTGTTGGCTTTCTTGTGGAATTCATATTTGTAAGCGAATGTGTTAATAACTGCAAACTTCTCTAAAAGAGGAGGTGACTTAAATATTGGAAGATATCATGCTCCACTAATTTGTAATGTGATTAGCTTTGAGAATGTTTCTATTTTGCTTAAGACTGATAGAATGATTATGATAGCTCACTCATTTGCAGAATTGTGTCATATACATGTGTGAAAGTAATAGGGAGTGGCTTTCATTGCACAAGAGGTAAACTCAATATGTATATGTTTGAACTAAATTGCATGCACTGTATATGGAAGATGATATGTATTTGTAATTATGGACCTCTGGTTTTTCTGTTCTGGAAAGCAGCTCTAGCAAGTAATTATTTGTCATTATAAAGATGCAATACTTAATGTAATTTTTGTGTCTTTTAATTTTCTACAGCAACTGAAGTGACCTCATATGGTCAAGGGTCTTCTACCCTCTTTTGTTTGATATGAACATGATGGAATAAAGATTGGCCTCATACCCAATAGAACCGCATAATCAACCACTGCTTCGTCTGATTTATGACTGAGTCGATACCCTCACACATATACACAGGCATAGCCAGGATTTTTCAATAGGGGGGGGGGGGGGGGGGGAAACGTGAAGGATCCAACTGCATAGCCAGAATTTCATTTTAGGGGGGGGGGGGCGGTTGTGGGGGCACGCGAAGAGTGCTTAATTGGTGCTCCCCAGGGGTGGGTACCGGGAGGGTAGTTCCCCCCCCCCCTCCCGCGAGGAAGCGCCAAAGCTCTTATAATTTACAGCAAATTTGAGAGTTTGGTGTCTCTGTCGACACACCTTTTTAGAACCAACAAATCTGGATTCGTGAAGACGGTAGCTAGCGTTTAACTTGTTTATGTTATTGGGTATACAACAAATCCCCTAGGTGGTGTATAAGCCAAGTCAGCTCCATTATAAAGTCACGCCCTAAACATGGCGTCCATTAAAGCCACGTCAGCATGCCCATATTTAAACGGTCGAAAACTTGGCTATGCCAACACGAACGCACGTATAGCGCCCAAACGTCTGTCGGCTGCTATTACTGGTGTGCCAATGAACGTATAGCGTGGGTGTTGTTGGTATTCGTGCGTTTCTCTAACAATATAGTTCCATTTTCAAACAAAAGAAAAAGAAAAACAATTAACAATTCTGTGGAACTGAACAAATATTTTATAGCAGTGGCGAATCTAGGAAATCTACAATTTCATTAATACTCTCCTAAAGCAACTATTTCCATTAATTCTTATTTAAGAAGAAATAACTCGTTACGGTTCAATTCCAATGACAATTTCACTCAAATATTCAATTTAATTAATCCGCATCTACAGTATCCGCAAAAATGGTAGTTCGTCACCACATTAAATCCCTCCGTAGTAAACAAGTCATTTGAAAAATCACTTGCTTACGATGATTGTACAATACTATCACTACATATAATACAACATCATGTAACAAATGTTTCGCAATCAATGTAATTATTGAAGCCACTTAATCACAAACTGCTATATAACGTTTGGGGAAGTGTACCTGCCTCCCAGATCTGGTTTGACGGACCGAGGCACTGGGGGCAGTGGCCATTTCCTCCTCCTCTGGTGTAGCTTGCTGCTCAACAGACGCGACCTTTAAGCGATCGATACTAACTTGGTCGCGCTTCCCGTTAAGGTTGATCGTAAAGAACTTTTCATTACGCTTTACGACCTTGTATGGCCCTCTGTAAGGCTGTTCCAAAGGCTTGCGCACCGCGTCCACTCTAACAAAAACGTGCGAGCATTTGGACAAGTCTCGAGGGACGTAACTTCGGCCGTCTTTCGCCCTTGTCGGTGTGGCTGTACTCGCAGCCATGTGCTGACGCAAACGCGACACGTAATTGCCTGGATCCACTTCAACATGCTTGCTTGCTATGAACTGCCCAGGCAATCGCAGAGTAGTCCCGTACACTAACTCCGCAGACGAGCATGACAAGTCCTCTTTAACGGTGGTACGAATACCAAGAAGTGTCATGGGCAGATGCTCATGCCAAAGTCTAGCATCGTCGTGCGCTTTCAGTGCGGCTTTAAGCTGTCGGTGGAATCTTTCTATCATTCCATTCGCGGCCGGGTGATATGCGGTTGTACGTATCCGCGTGGTTCCAAGTAATTTCATAAGTTCGGCGAAAAGTTTTGATTCAAACTGTCGACCACGATCGGTAGTAATGACATCAGGTGCACCGAATACCGCAATCCATCTTTGGATGAAAGCCTTTGCAACGTGTTCAGCAGAGATATCCGTTAACGGAATAGCTTCAGGCCATCGCGTAAACCTGTCTATGCATGTAAGCAAGTAGGTATAACCATTAGACGGAGGCAAAGGTCCAACTAAGTCAATGTGCACGTGGGCAAATCTTGCATCCGGTGTGCTAAACGTACCAAGCGGTGCTCGGGTACTCTTGTGCCCACTTGCGAACAGTGTTGTTCACGCCGGGCCAAACAAAACGCGACCTAATAGCTCGTTGCGTGGCGCGCACGCCCGGATGTGACAGGCCATGGACAGCATTGAACACAGCCCTTCGATGGCTCTTCGGCACGAACGGACGAGTGCGGCCATGAGACACATCACAGACAATAGTTCCTCCGGAAATAATACGCGGCACCGATTTGAGTACCATGCTGGTATCGGATCCTGATGCGAGCAATGCTTTCAACTCTGGATCGGTCTTTTGCGCATCGGCGATCGCGGAGTAATCAACGCATGTGTCCGTGTACAAAGCGTTCGTGCTTGGTCTTGACAGCGTATCGGCCACTATGTTGTCCTGACCTTTGACAAATCTTATGTCAGTCGTGAATTGCGAAATAAAATCCAAGTGACGGATTTCGCGCGGACTGTGACGGTCTGGTTTGGCATTAAACGCATAGGTCAGGGGCTTGTGGTCGGTAAACACACAGAAGGTGTGTCCATCAAGCATGTAACGAAAGTGTTTGATCGCCAAGTATATTGCAAGCAGTTCGCGTCCAAATGCACTATATCTGGTTTCTGCCGGCTGCAATTTCTTTGAGAAAAATGCAAGAGGTTGCCACTGCTGAAGGACTGAAGGACTCCGTCGATAGCTCTGTCAGAAGCATCGCATGCAATACTCAGCGCCAGGTCGCTGTTCGGATACGCTAAGAGAGTTGCCTCGGCTAGCTCTGTCTTAATGCGCGCAAAAGCTGCTTCACACGCTGGCGTCCACTGAAGCGGCTTGCGTGACCTTCGTGGTTGGCTCTTGAGGAGGTCAGTGAGCGGCATCAAGATTTCGGCGCAATCAGGCACAAATCGCCTATAGAAATTTACAAGACCGAGGAAACCGCGTAGCTCCTTGAGGTTCAATAGCGGTTTGATTCGGAACCTTGCACGCTTGAAGAGCCTCCACGCGCGCAGGAAGAGGGCTAACGCCGTTGCAGTTGATATGGTATCCAAGAAAATCTAGTTCACTCTTCGCAAACTCGCACTTCTTCGGATTAACGACGACACCGTATTTCCGGAAGCGCTCAAACAACATGCGCAAATGCTGCTCATGCTCAGTTTCGCTGCTGCTTGCGATCAGCAAATCATCGATATACGCATATGCAAACGGTAGGCCTCGCACTACTTCATCGATAAACCTTTTTAAGGTTTGCGCCGCATTCCTAAGACCGAAAGGCATTCGCAAGAATTCGAACATACCAAACGGGGTGGTAATCGCCGTCTTGTGAATATCGTCGGGATGCACTGGTATTTGGTGATAGGCTCGTATCAGGTCGACCTTCGAAAAAATCCGTGCGCCTTTCAAACCGGATGAAAAATCCTGAATATGCGGCACGGGGTACCTGTCAGGTATGGTTCTGTTATTCAACGCCCGGTAGTCGCCGCAAGGTCGCCAGTCACCTTGGGTTTTCTTTGGAACCATATGTAGTGGCGAAGACCACTGGCTGCTTGACGGGCGGATAATATTCAAGTCTAGCATGTGCTGAAATTCATCTCGCGCTATCTTCAACTTGTCCGGAGCAAGTCTGCGTGGTCTTGCGTTCACTGGCGGTCCGCGGGTGTCGATGTAGTGAACTACATCGTGCTTCAACGCCTGCGCTTTGTAGATGGGTACAGTGATGTCGCTGTACTCCGCGCGCAGAAGTTCATGGAACGGATCTGTATTGTCAGTTGTATTGATAACTGGGCTAATACGCGGAGAGCCCGAAGGCTTGCCTGTTACGTTTAATCCAGTTACGCTATCGATCAATTTGTATCGGTGCATATCTACGAGCAATCGAAAGTGGTGCAAAAAATCGGCACCTAGTATGGGTGTAGCCAAATCGGCGATAATGAATACCCATTGACAATTACGCCGTAGACCCAAGTTCAGGGTGAGCGAACGTCGTCCGTAAGTGTCAATGATTGAGCCATTGACTGCCTTCAGTGTCATGTCGGATTTACAAGCGCGCTGCTGCTTAGTCACGGGAAATACCGAGACTGCTGCGCCGGTATCGACAAGAAATTTCGTGTGTGCATCAATATCCCTAACGTAAAACAGGCGGCTCTCCGTTTGACCAGCCGAGTTCGCCGCCGCTATCCGCTGGTCCGCTAGTTTTCCGTCTGATGCGCACACGGCGGACGGCAGCGATGGGTATTATCGCCATACTTGATGTGGTACCAACATAGTTCGCTGGCTGCTGCACCGGTGTTAGAAAGTGTGTAGCGTCTTGCGCTTGTGTCACGCCTACGACTTCTACTACGACTTTGGCGTCGCTACATGTGTCCAACAACGGTCGTGAGTTCCCTAACTAACCGAGTTAGGTCGCCGACTTGATTTTCCAGATCATTGCGCGGTTTGGCTTGTTCGGTATTCTGCGCGACAGCCGATATAGCGCCATAATTTTCGGGCTGCGCTTCGATTATTTTGTCTGCGAGTTCCGACAAATCGCTCAGGGATAGCGCTTCGCTAGTTGATGCCAATATTAATCTGACATTGACCGGGAGTCTTTGTAGAAAAAGCTGTTTGAAAATACCCTTTTCTAGCTTTTGGTCGCCTAAGAGCTGCTCCATTCGACGGAGAAGTTGCGAGGGTTTCCTGTCCCCAAGCTCTTCCTCCGTCAAAAGCATCTGTACGCGCCGTTGCTCAGATGCACTCACGCGTGCGATCAACTTGTCTTTTAGTGACTGATATTTGTCAGTCGCGGGTGGATTTTAATATCAAAACGTCTCGTATTTCTTGAGCCACTTCTTGAGGGAGCGCTGCAATTACGTGCGCGTATTTTGTCGCATCGGCAGCAATTCCTCGCGTTGTAAATTGTGCTTCAGCCTGAGCAAACCACACCAGGGGATCTGTTTTCCAAAAAGGCGGCAGTTTTATTGCCACCGCGCTCAATGACTGCGCTCCTTCCTCCGCGTTACTACTAGGACTTTGATCTGTCATTGTGATCACGTGATCTTGGATTATTGGTTTAAAATCAGTTATTAATACTCGTTAACTTCAATTATTTTACAACCATCAAAATTAATGAAATACAAATGCATGTAGCGAATTCAATATCATTCATAAGGATTTACACTGTTCACGGCAAAGTTACATTTGCATAATATAATTTGTAAAATCACGTCGAGTCTTCTATCATATCGGGCCTTCAATCACATCAGCCCTTCGATCAAGCCGGGTATTCGAAGCTCTGGTCTGCTAAGTTCACATCAGCCAGTCACATCGGCCCAAAGTCAGGTCGGCTCGGCCCAATTACGTTGGCTCTCGGCGTACCAAGTCGGCTCTTCGTTGAACCTCGTCGACTCTCTGGTGATATCACGTCGGCTTTTTCAGATCACGTCGGGGTCACCACTTTGGTATCTCTGTCGACACCTTTTTAGAACCAACAAATCTGGAGTCGTGAAGGCGGTAGCTAGCGTTTAAGTTGTTTATTTTATTGGGTATACAACAAATCCCCTAGGTGGTGTATAAGCCAAGTCAGCTCCATTATAAAGTCACGCCCTAAACATGGCGTCCATTAAAGCCACGTCAGCATGCCCATATATAAACGGTCGAAAACTTGGCTATGCCAGCACGAACGCACGTATAGCGCCCAAACGTCTGTCGGCTGCTATTACTAGTGTGGTAATGAACGTATAGCGTGGGGTGTTGCCCGACGTGTCACCAAAAACACCTAACATTGGTATTCGTGCGTTTCTCTAACAATATAGTTCCATTTTCAAACAAAAGAAAAAGAAAAACAATTAACAATTCTGTGGAACTGAACAAATATAACAGTGGCGAATCTAGGAAATCTACAATTTCATTAATACTCTCCTAAAGCAACTATTTCCATTAATTCTTATTTAAGAAGAAATAACTCGTTACGGTTCAATTCCAATGACAATTTCACTCAAATATTCAATTTAATTAATCCGCATCTACAGTATCCGCAAAAATGGTAGTTCGTCACTACAAGAGAAAGATAACGGCTCGTAATACTTTTTTTTAGGCGGAAAGTTATACTTCGACGCCAGGACTGCTTTTAATTATTTGGACGCAATATTTCACAGGGAGCGAAGCTAGTGGCGTATCTAGTGATTATGGAGCCCGGGGCAAACAATGAAGTTAGCCCCCCCCCCCCCCCCCCCCCCAGAAGCGAGGTGGAAAAGCGACCGAGCGGCAAATTTTTCAATTTTTAACCCTAAAAAACGCATTTTATTGCGCATTTTACCCAGGAAATTTTGCATTTGACCACCGCAGTTGAGCGGTAGAGAAGCTCAATTTTTATACATTGATAAACGGTTTTTCTATTCACTCACTTCTACAATCGGGAGCAGAACGAAAACCCTATAGGGTTGAGAAAGAGTCGAGAAATTCAGCAAGGCGACCTGAAGTTGAGATTTCTTTCAAAAGTTGAACCTTTGCAAATGCTGCTTTATACACTTTATCCTATATTGGGAGGGCAATATTTAGCAGTAGTCATATGAAGATTACATTATATCGTTATATAGCGAGCAAAGCAATTACATCTTTATTTGTTTTCAAACTTTTTGAACCCTTTAAGTTATTAAAGAACTATATACTGGGGGAGCGAAATTACGAGATCCTGAAAGAAAATAATTATGCGAGGGAGCAAAGCGACCGAGCTTTTGAAAATTTTCACATTTCAAACCTTCAAAAACTAGATTTCTAGTGCATTACCCTGCGGATTTGGGGGCGCGTGATCCATATATTTTATGATTTTTCTTCATTTCCCCCTATTTTTCTTTCTCTAAATATTGGGGGAGCGAAATTATGAGATCCTGAAAAAAAAAAGTAATTATGCGAGGGAGCAAAGCGTTATATAGCGAGCAAAGCAATTACATCTTTATTTGTTTTCAAACTTTTTGAACCCTTTAAGTTATTAAAGAACTATATACTGGGGAAGCGAAATTACGAGATCCTGAAAGAAAATAATTATGCGAGGGAGCAAAGCGACCGACCTTTGGAAAATTTTCGCATTTCAAACCTTCAAAAACTAGATTTCTAGTGCATTACCCTGCGGATTTGGGGGCGCGTGATCCGTATAATTTATGATTTTTCTTCATTTCCCCCTATTTTTCTTTCTCTAAATATTGGGGGAGCGAAATTACGAGATCCTGAAAAAAAAAGTAATTATGCGAGGGAGCAAAGCGACCGACCTTTTGAAAATTTTCGCATTTCAAACCTTCAAAAACTAGATTTCTAGTGCATTACCCTGCGGATTTGGGGGCGCGTGATCCGTAAAGATTATGATTTTTCTTCATTTCCCCCTATTTTTCTTTCTCTCCTTTGCGTTTTTTCGCCCCCTGCAAGTGCTGCCCAGGGCACGTTCCCCTCTGCTCCCATAGATACACCACTGAGCGAAGAGACCTTTCCATAAAACTTGCATTATAGAGCATCCCAAAATGGTTTTTAATGAAAACAAATAATGCACGGATCTACGCCAATGGACGGAACCCCTTAATTGAGAATAACAATGCGAGTGAACAATTTTCTTCGATATTTTTGCATTGAAATAATGGCATTTCTTATTTCCTTACTTCTAATCATTAAAGAATGTGATGGTATTTCAAGATCAAACATCATGAGTTTGGGTAATTATTAGTTTTAAGTAAATGTATCATAATCCTTATCTTATCGACATCCATGGTAACAGGGATGGGTGCAGGGAGAGGAGAGTTTTTCCCCCCTTCGCGCGCGAAGCCCGAAAACTTTGACGTTTTAGCAAATTTTGAGAGCCAGATAACGGCTTGTATAGCGCCTTTTTAGGCCCTTTTCTCTCACTTCCCCGCTTTTTCGCTCTCGCTTTTTTTTTTAGTGGCTGTATATGGGGGGGGGGGGGGGAGGGGCATGGCCCCCCGGTGCCCCCTGTCTACGCCAGTGTTCATATACCTGTAACTCTTTCATGTTTCTTGCTTTAGTCTACGACTTTATTACAAAACAAATACAACAATAGAAACTAATACTAAGTAATCTTCATGAATAACCTCTCTTCATACACAAGTATACACGTACATGTTCTGTGCAGACAGGGCGTCTGCTTTAATAACAAATGAATGGCTACAAGTTCACAACTGCAGCATTTGCAACGTTTGCAGTCTAATCTTGAACAGTTTTCTGCAATACAAAACATACATGTAGTACAAAAAAGCTGTAATCACTAATATAGCAAAACATTCTCCCAATTAACAGCAAACAAGATACTGATATAGATTATGTACTTGGACTCCACCGTTAGTGGAAACATGAACATGTAATTCTAATGATCACATGTTCACTTTAATACTTTAATTCTGTTGTATTCATTTTTTTTTTGGAGCAGTAGTATTTTATATTCAAACACTTTCACATTCAGGCTCTTCATTTACATGCTAATTGCATAATGAATACATGCCAGAAACTTAGTTATTGCAGTATGAAAATTTAAGACAATCCTATGTTTACTCCTCTTTTTCACAATTTCATTTTTCCCTTTAGTACAAAACTAACCAGGCACTGGAAACATGCAATATATTTCTTTAATGGATAACAGAAATGTCTCCATGTCCAGATTTTACACAGAAATGCAGCATTGCATTGCACTATCCGTGGGTATTAAAAATAAATCATAGCAGCATGAACATAGTATAAATATATGTAATGTACACACACACACATAATATATAATATATATGGTAGGGTCAAAATGCTTAAAGCTTTTACGCACTACCCATACATGTATACACACACATTTACAAAATCATCAAATTGCAAAATACACTAATATGCCCTGTGTGCAACACAAACTTTCAGATAACAATTAAAGTTATTAAGATACACTATTTTTTCAGTCACCACATACTCTCTCGTCATATTTCCATCATTTGCATGGAATGTCAGCTTCACTTACTGCAAAGTAATAGCCAAACCACAGTTTGTAAAATGGTTGTAAAGTAGTATTTCAAATAAATATGTGGAATTATTTTGAAATGAGAGACACAAAAGATTAAGGGGAGGTACACTTTTATACTACACAGATACATTTGGAGACAAATATAATAGTCCTTATGAACTAAAATCCAATTGCTCCTTGAAAAAATACCTGCACAACAATACCTATTATCTTTACTATTCAATGAAACATTTGGGCAGAAGAAAGCATGGGCTTATTGCTTTTGCTTTTCGTTCCCATTGTTTGGTTGGTTTCTTTCATGCCAGGTTGGCTAGCATTTATCATTGCACTACTGAACACAAAAAAATGCAAAGAAAAAATTAGTGAGTCATCTGAAACATCAACCAACACACACGATTCACAAGTTTTAAAATCCACCAATCCGCGCCATGATATGTACCTTACTGAAAGGTAGTGATCGGCCGTCCACGCGTCCGCGACCTAGCGCCGGTGTAGCGGCACATGCGGTTCTCCGGCAGATTTTTTTGTTTTAGTAATATTTATTTTCCATTCAAAAAGCAATCAATGTAACATGTAACTCATATCACTATTCATATCAGATTAACAAGTAATATTTTTGCAACTTAGAGTCGTGCTACGTATAACATAATTAAATCGGAGCTCAACACATTACGATGTATCAGAGTCGAAATTGCATCAAAGTGATATGAATTATAATATTATACAAATAAATAACATATACTGATATATAAAATCACATAAACCGTGAATGGAAATACAGACATACATATATACATATATATATATATATATATATATATATATATATACACATACACATGCGTATATATCCGTATATTTAACATAAAACCAAATAAAAGACCAAATAAAGTCAGATACCGTTCTAAAACGACCAAGAACACTATCTGCCGGCAGGTATCGTTCCTAACGGCAGATATCGTTCTACCTCGGAACCATATCTGCCGGGTTTGACGTTGCAGATATGGTTCCCCGGCGGATTTGGTTCCACGTACGTCGCGGCAGATTTGTACGAGACACTCTCGTGTCTAATTGGTGGCACTGGCGAAAATGAATGAATGAATAGTTAGGTTTTAATACGTGTATCAATGCGTATCCAGGATTTCCCAATAGGGGGGGGGGGGGGGCGCCAGGAATTATTGATCGCCGTCATGGGGGAGGGGTCTTTGGAAAATTTTTGCTTCTGAAGAAGGGCTGAGATGCAAAATAGTGCTATATGTGACCAATTTTGAAGCCTATTTAATGAACAATATTTTCAATTGGTATGAGGATTTTTTTTTTTACGACGGCCAATGGGGGGGGGGGGGGGGAACGCGCCTGTTGCGCCCCCCTGGATACGCCCCTGTTATTTACGTCTGTGTGGACCGACCTTTAACGTCACCATGGGCGTCAATCCTCACAGGAATTCTATTCAAGTGGGGGGACACACCTGGATGCAACAATAGGGTTTCCCTTTTATCTTTTCCTTTTCCCCCTTCTCCTTTCTCATCTATTTTTGTTGCCTTAAATTTCCCTTTATCTTTCTCTTTTCTCACTCTTCTTTCCCTCCTCTTTTTCTCAATTTTCTACCCTTTTTGGCGCCCCTTCGCGCTTACTCAGTGGCCATTTTATATATAGATCTGTGTGAGTGGTAACCGGATAGGGGTGAATGGGGCTCCAAAAAGGAGGAGAAAAAAAGAGAAAGGGGAGATAGTGAGAGAAAATAGAAAAAAGCGAGGAAAAGAAAGAAAGGGGAGAGAAAAAAGGAAAAGAGAGGGGAAAGAAAAATAATGGGAGGGGCACCAAATTGTTCTTAAAGTAAGGGGCACCATATTGATCTTACAATTAGGAGGCACCAAATTTATTTTCAAGCTTAGGGGCGCCAAATTGACCATAGAGTTAGGGGATGTCAAATAGATCTTTAACTTAGGGGCGCCAAAAATCAGGTCGCCCCCTCCGGGGTGTGAATTACTTATACTGCACAATACCTTGGAAGCGTGCAAACCAATTCATTTTCTTTGTATAATTTGCATTTCAACCTTTTCTTCATGAAATTTTAAAATTTGACATTTGGTGGTACTCCACTTTAGCCCGACGTACACACTGTACGATCCGACAGCGACCCGATTTTCGAACAAATGGCAGTTTGCATTAAATGTGAAAGTTTAAAAAGGTGAAATTATCTCATTTGAAGATCGGAATAATGATACGAGTACTAATATCGAAATTTTGGTTAACTGCAATTCTTCTGGTTAGAGTAAAGGCCAAATCGGCTTAAAATCTTAGTCGATCGCAAGATTGGTATGACGTCACTACGATTTGGAATTGAATTCGCTTTTATTCCTACACGGGGGCTCGCAGTAGCCCGGAATTTCGATTTTAGTATTCATACTACTATTCCGAACTTTGATCACGAAGATTTTACATGTTTGAAGGTTCATATCAAACGTTATAACAACTTTTCCCAAAATCGCATTAGTAGTCAGATCGTGCAGTGTGCGCCGGGCTTAAGACGACTAAAGATTGCTTCATAAAATACAAATGAAATTGTCTTTTTAGTGGACCTCATCTTGGACTTGCCCTAGCCTAAATCTAGACCGAAGAATTCCATTTTTGAGGAGTAAAAAATGTTAGACTAGCCCTTCTGAAGTTGAACCCATCTAGGACCGCTATTTATTGATGCTATCCTACTTCCTAGCGTTGTGTGTTGTTAATTGTTAGCATGCCTCACCGTTACTGCGGCAGCCCGAACGCGTAGCGTTTGGGCTACGATCAGCAGTCATTTGGAAGGTTGGATGCCTCTTAAATCCAAGCTCGTATGTCAAAATTACCATGAAATATGACATAACTTCATTTGCAGATGCTTTAGGTACTTACAATACTTTCCGAATAACTGTCGCATTTCTTTTCGATGAGGATGATATAAAAAAGGCCTATTAATTGCCCGGCTCCTGTACTAAAAAAATTCGGAGGCCGATGTATAGCTTGCAATACGCATGCGCATCAGTAGATTTTTTACATACGTTCGAATTCTCGCTCGCGAGAGACAAGAGCGAGGATTACAAATACAATTGAGTGAAAAAAATGACATTTGATTGATTCTATACATTTCTGAGGAAGAGCTGATCTGCGGACGGTCTTTAGGTACATGTAAGTGGCATCAGATATATGACACTTTGATTTAAAAAATAGTCCCTACGATACAACTATAGGCTACATTGTCATTTGCCCATGTAAATTGTGAGACACACGGAATAGTAGTGGTTTCACTCAGGACGCTGCCACTTCGTGGTGCAGCGCCCCGGGGGGCTAGCCTCACGCTGTATAGTGTATTCAGTGCAGGTGTGAACAGGGGAATGCATATTTGTTGGAAAAGAAAACACTCAAATGTTGGTTCCGTGTACAGGAGTCACAACCTACATGTAGTAGGCTATGCTATGTACGTTACAACCAATAACAGTTACAATAATAAGTAATAAGTTGATAACAGTTACAGGTCAAAGAGTTCGGCCGTTCACCTGAGTGGTAATCACCCATCCAATCCCACTGGCACTGGCACTGATGTTTTTTTTTATTGCACCTGCAACTGCCAGTCCCCCGCAAAAATATTGTAACTGCATTTTGTAGTGTAGGCCTAGGCCTAGTCACTAGTGTATTATGGTATAGGCCTAGGGCTAGGCTAGGTCAAGTCAATCTTCAATTGACAAAATAATCAACATTGATTGTGGGCATTAATTAACAGAAAGACAAGACAAGAAGGCTCGAAAAGATTTTTATTCCGTAATACGGTAATACCGTGGTAGATGATAATTGATATAATTACCGTTCTGGTCGTGCCATCGTTTCAGCAGCCGCTGCTGCTCCGCAGGGTTGGCCACCACCTTCCGGGGAGGAAGCACAGAAGTTAGTATTTCTTAAAAAGATGGACGATGCCGATGGCAGGTATACGGTCGCGTCGAGTTAGCAAATTTTTTTAATAAGCTAATGCACATGCGCCAAGGCCAAGCTAGTACGTATACGAACGAACGAAGTACATGTACATCTACATCTACAATGTAAGTTCTTAAAGTTTGAAGACCCTGTCTATCTAAGACATTGGCCCCTGCTGTGATTCGAAAGATAGCATTGTGTGAGATCCTGTAACGAAATGCTTGAAGGTATTATGTGGCAGCTATGTGTAAGCCAATTTGGTTTGAAGCGAAGCACACAAATTAACACTCAATTCAATGCATGTAAATAAATTATCAATAGACCAGTTTAACATTGTCATTGTTAGTTGCTTATTCACGTCACATTATGTACGCACCTATAATGATAGCGGTAGGTCCAAAACGGATGATTCAAATGATATCATATACGCCAGCAGAATGCACTCCTTCAAAAAGACATACAATTACCTAAATCAGATATTTTATTTATTATGAACCTTAACACTGGTACGAATAATTATCAAGAAGTAATGTCGTCACATTCAAAAGATTTCAGGCGATACAACGCACTTCCAATTTTTTTTTAATCTCACCATCTCCGGCAAGAAAAGCTCGTTTTGTAGTTGGGCGCGGAAGGCGAACGCTGGTCACGTGACTCTTGACTATAAATTTTTGCAACATTCTGCTTGATTGATCTAAAACTTTGCCAAAAAAAATGATCACTGGATTTTGGACCAATCACATCATGTCTTATATCAGGATATAGGTAATTTATCCAAGTTTCTGAAACCAATCACCCTTGACATCATTGACCCTTGGAATTTTTTCAGTCGAAGAATAATGGTGGCAGTGTCTATAATTTATGTGGGTTTTGGATGGATTGCCATAGACAAAATATTGAACATTACTAACTTTCAAGAAAAAATGATCAATATGGCACGAAAAAGAGACATGATAACGAAGCTTTTCGACCTGCACTCATCAGGTTATCACGCAGGTATATAACAAATTACTTGAAATCAAGTAGAGAACCTCTTCTGTGCAGACAAAAAGGAGTTCGTCCAAGCTTTGCGATTGTTCTGAAATTACGGCGTCTAGTTTGCGTCCGGGGTCACCGAGTATAATATAGTTGATTTCAAGTAATTTGTTATATACCTGCGTGATAACCTGATGAGTGCAGGTCGAAAAGCTTCGTTATCATTTCTCTTTTTCGTGCCATATTGAAACTTTGCAGTACCAAGAAATTATTTGAAAACATGATCACTGGATACTGAAGCAAATTTGACAATATATACATCAAATGAAAGCTATTGAAATGAATTTTCATAAACCGATCACCCCAGAGTGATTCATTCACCAGTTATGAATATACGTCCAATTCTTTGCAAACTTAGGTACATTTTGTGGTGCTATTCGTGTGTTGAAGCGTGTGTGTCAACTTTCGGACACCCAAATGCGCGCTACTAACCATTATGCATTATGTGGGAGATCATATGATCTGAAATTGCATACTGTGGTAATACTGTGAACACAGGGTTTACACATAGTTCAATACATACCACACTGTGGTAAGTGTGTGTCACTCTGTGTTCAATGTGTCAACTATGTGGGAATTATGTGGTAGACCACATGATCTGAAATCCGGCACTGTGACCACACTGTGAACACATAATTTACAAATAGTTAACACATAGACAACTATATGAACACACTGTGGCAACACTGTGATTGTTCCATAATCCTGTCCTGTTACTTTCATCTTTTTATATTGCACACAGACTTATAACATGTGCTGGCTGTTTGTATTCAAGTTTATTCCATAAGAGTTAAGCCCTATTCTCCTTGATTCCTTTTCATTAGTTCCTTCTTTTATGTCACTGTATCCTACACCTAAATTGCCACCCCTGTATTCATGTCTAAAGTCCACCATTGAGTTAAGCATGTTTTATAAGTGGGATATCATGGCAGCTTTGATGTGCTTTGATCATGCCTCCTTGAAAAGGCTGCTTTGATGATTGAATGAATAAGTTTGGTTTTCCACTGTTTAAACATGTTTGCTTGGAAACTGCTGTTGCCATAGCAGTGGTCAACTAATAAAGTCTTGGCCAATTGGATGTATAACTCGATTAAGGCCCACCCCCTAACAAGGTTTAGGAACCAATGAAATAATACGAGTATGAATGTTTAATTAGGTATAAACGAAGATCCCATGTATGTTCTAGTCACTTGGTTTCCCCGACTTGGCTCCCCCCAACTTGGCTCCCCCAACTTATCCCCTACTACCCCTCCCTACTAATTGACCCTAACCAATATCGGCCTCGTCTGAAGTATGACCATCGTAGTTTGAACCAAGTCATCATCTCCAAGTCAACGAGAACTAATATAAGACATCTGCAATCTCTAGTGATCCAGTGTATGATCAACATGTTCATGTCACTCGTGAGCATGCTGTATGTATCCCGTATCCTGGTACCGAGTGCCATTTCTACTCATCATGTTCCTGAGCTATTTCTTCCAGTATTCGATGTCATCGTCCTTGCTATTCCTGCATTGTCGTCATCATTGTCCGCGTCGTCCGCAGCAGCTAAGGCAGTGCACCAGTACAAGTCGCGATGTGGTGATGTGGTGATGCTGCCCCTTTTAGAATGAAAACCTTTTTTTTTTCTTTCTTTTTTTTCTTTGCTTGCCAGAGAATTATGGAGGGGAACTGGACCCCATAACTCCCTCCCCCTCCACTGAGCATATTCTGGAGGTCTGGCGATTTTTTTCTGTCGGCACCCCCCCCCCCTTATACTAAATCCTGGATCCGCCCCAGATATATTAACAGGTATATGTTAGATCAGTGGCGGCTTGGGGGGGGGGGGGGGACATCCGGCCCGTCCCCCCCCCCCCTTAGAACTTTTTTCCCTTTCTTTTCGATTTCTTTCCTTGTCGGAGCATTATGGAGGAAACAGGACCCCATACCCCCACCCCACTCGACATCGAAGCCGAAATAGAGCCGTTCCTGATGTCCGATGTGATGTGACTGAAATTCAGGTGCTAGTTGTACTTGTAGTTCTAGATTCAGGCGGGATGTACATTAGCGCCGGCAATTTCTGAATTTTCAGATTAGATCTAACCAAAGCTACAATAGCTCCATGATCTAACGTTACTTGTACAACCATGCCATGCATGTATTCACTGCACGTGGAAGGAAACACACTGACTGAAGGCCGAGTGTGTAGATCTATGTAGACGCGGTGCCACGGTTCATTCATCAGCATTTAGCTTTACGTGTATTAGGCAGCTTCAAATAGACGGTGCACGGTGGGTGGAAGCGTACCGTACATGAAACTTATGCCTATGTAATTTCGCTGACCCGAAAAAAGGTTGAAAGGACTGGAAACTTCGAAGCTTTACTCTGGGCCTGCCAAAGAAAGTTACGAATTGTAAAAAAAACCCTTTGAATAATACGACCAAAATACCACAAACAACCCCCCTCATGATCTGGGAACAATTTAACCACGTTTAAAAAAAATACCCGGCTCGATTGAGTGGAAAATCACGGAGAAAAGCGCTTTCAAACAAACGGACGGACAGACACACATATTATTTTAAGGATTGTACGGTCACCCGGTACTTTTTCGCAAACCATGAGATAATGTTTTATTATCATCCCTATCAGACATGTGAGCTGTATGTTTTAAAAAAATTTCGTCTTTGGTGCAAACCACGCCCAAGAGGGTAATATTTCTTGTATCACCCTCTTTCACGAAAGTCTAAGGACTTTACGAGGTATAAAACCGGGCTTTATAACCTTGTATTTTCCCGGGATTAGATGATGACTTTGGAATCCAATGTAAGTTTTGCTTGCTCTATAGATGTATGATGTGGATAATAATAACGATAGTGACTGGATCCTACTTTCGGGAGATACGACGTATATCGCCTTCACTAGCCGATATGAATCGAGTTCGGGGAATATATGCCGTATCCCCCTCAAGGACATACGATATACTTATAAAATGCATACCAATCCTTCAAATCAAATGATTGGCAGAAAGCACGTGGTATGCATCATTTTTACTAAAATCGTAGACTGAAATTGTACAGGAGCTGACTAATAGAATGGGGGCAGGTGTCAAGGTGCCGCCCCTGCAAACAGTGAAAGGATGGTGCAAGTGAAGTACTTGCGGTTTCATTTTCGTACAAAAAATTATCCATATACTCACCTTGCATGGGAAATAGGCACACGCACGGCATAGTCTTAATCGTGGATTGAGGGAAGATTTGCACCGTCACCTTTACAAATATCGTTTGCCCCTAAAGAAAGATCTTCATTTGCTGGTAATACTTCAAACAGCGATTGAGCCTGGAGTCGTAGCTGCATGTGGCCCCCAGAACAATTTCTGGCCGAGGAGGTCAGGCGTCCGTGGCATTCTTCACCAAAATAGAATAATCCAATTTATTTTTCACCTGTACCAGAACACCTTCTCTTTAAGTACAAATAATTTATAAGGTGAAAGTCGATAGGTTTAATGGATTAAAATGTCCTTTGTTAATACTCTGTCTCGATGCCCTAGTACTTTTCAGCTTTTGAGTTGCTGTTCTTTAAAATGTCCAGGAAGAAAAGACTATGGAAGATTAGTGGTGTACACACGCGACCATATAGCTCTCTCTTTTTGAAAGCTAATTAGCTCAAAATTTGAAAACAAAGTCCACTATTCTTAATTTTTTCTTTCAAAAGAGGGGTAGAAAATAGAAAAATCTCGAAGAATTATAAATTTGAGAAGCATGGGGGGGGGGGGGGACGCAATTAAAGTGTTTCATTATCCATAGATGATGTAGATTCGTCACTGAGCATACGAGAAAGTCACATTTTCACCGTTTATGACACCGTCTCCTGCTTAACGGCGGCGAGGACGGAAACAGTGGGAGAAAGACTTTTTGAGTCCGCAAAAACAGCCCTGGGGGTGTTTCATAAAGCTGTTCGTAAAGGTTACGCACGACTTCACGAACGACCTGAATATGAAGTGCCAGATAGGATGCCCAAAGTTTTTTCCAGATGTTTTAACAAAGTGTGACTGTATTTCCAATAACCTCAATTAAATTATGACAAAAAATTAAACTTTGCATTAAAATATTTGTTATAATAAAAATGTTAATCTACATCTGCACAGTTCAACTTTAGTTGATACAGTTAAAAATGACTGAGCATCCCATTTGGCTTGTCATATTTAAGTCATTCGTAGAGTCTTGCGTAACTTTACGAACAGCTTTATAAAACACCCCTGGACGGTTTTCAGGCTTTTAGTCATCAGCCCGACAGCAGACACTTTAACGACTGAGCCAACTCACCTCCTGGTATATGGCGGAAAATATTTTCTAACAGAATCAAATAAAATATTGCAAATGTTCGAGACAATTGAATAAATGATATCAGCGAAGTGACTTTGGTACAAACCCTTGGTGTACGAGGCGGGGTGAGGATGGGCTCGGGGGATGCAGCTCCCACCCCGAATATTTATAAAGTTCCAATATTCGGGCAGAAAGACTTTTTGAGTCCGCAAAAAACAGCCCTGGGGGTGTTTCATAAAGCTGTTCGTAAAGGTTACGCACGACTTCACGAACGACCTGAATATGAAGTGCCAGATAGGATGCCCAAAGTTTTTCCAGATGTTTTAACAAAGTGTGACTGTATTTCCAATAACCTCAATTAAATTATGACAAAAAATTAAACTTTGCTTTAAAATGTTTGTTATAATAAAAATGTTAATCTACATCTGCACAGTTCAACTTTAGTTGATACAGTTAAAAATGACTGAGCATCCCATTTGGCTTGTCATATTTAAGTCATTCGTAGAGTCTTGCGTAACTTTACGAACAGCTTTATAAAACACCCTTGGACGGTTTTCAGGCTTTTAGTCATCAGCCCGACAGCAGACGCTTTAACGACTGAGCCAACTCACCTCCTGGTATATGGCGGAAAATATTTTCTAACAGAATCAAATAAAATATTGCAAATGTTCGAGACAATTGAATAAATGATATCAGCCAAGTGACTTTGGTACAAACCCTTGGTGTACGAGGCGGGGTGAGGATGGGCTCGGGGGATGCAGCTCCCACCCCGAATATTTATAAAGTTCCAATATTCGGGCAATGAGGTGCCCGAATATGTATTTTCTGTACTTTTTAACTGCAAAAACTGTCAACATTTTTAGTGATCAACCTAGTGCATTTTTGTGCTTTAGTGCGGATTTTTGGGGACAGAAACAGTTATGTCTGATTAATTTTGTCACAGAGTTATTTAATTTGTTACAAAATCACAAATGTAACATTTAGCCCAGCATAGTCCCGAGTGGATTCAAAATGATCTCATGGACGATTTATCATAATTCCTCAGTAAATCAGGTCCAATATTTCTAGGAGAGTGTTTGTACTTTTACTCACTGTTATACTCAGACACAATCTTTTGCAAATCACAAAATACATTAATTTGAAGAAAAAAACTTAGAACGATTAATCATAGCAACATATTAATTGCCCAGACGGCAAGAGAAAGTGCTTACACTTACATTTTGTCAGAGCTGCCTTGCTCCTTCGACAAGGACTTGAAGGATATTTTATAAAAATGCTTTGAATTACATGGTCATCACGAGGGGGGGGGGGGGGGGGGGGGGGGGGAGTAGTGTTCTTTGATGACTAATCTTTTAGGTCAGAATATCGGTCATCTTCTTGAAATTCTTGAAATTCTGATATGGCTTGTGCACAACAGCCTTGCAGCAACCAATGTCCTTGTTAATTTTATGTTCAGACTTTCAGAGTAGGGTCTCTTTAGGGGCCCTCCGAAGATTGATTCTTTTTTTTGCCATGTGGCATTACAGACAGAATATTTTACAAAACCTCCCTTGGAAAAATAAATTCATTTAAATAGGATGAGCGCACTAATCCGATGACCACTGTAAAATATATATTATGTAATCGTTCACTGAGAACATTTAATGCAGGCCCAGTGACAGAAATATTAACTAAATTCCAGGTGGTATTAAGCTTTTACAAATGCCTGTATATATTTTAGGTGTACGAAAGTATTGTGTTAGTACTATATTATAAGACGAATAAGCCCTCTTGCTTTTTGATAGAACTCTTCTATCCCGTTCCCCGAGTCATCGATCGATCAATACGAGTCAGTCCTTTCATTTCTTCTTGTGCGTTGAAAGATGTAACTCAATTATTGTCTTCCATGCTAAGTTGCATAACCATCGATTTCTTCGCACTTAAATTTTCTTCCATATATCTTAACACTCTTGCCATAGAATTCTACTGCAGGTGTTAGGCCTTTATGATTTAGCACTTCTATACTACCGAGCTCTGAAGCGTATTTTCTCGATGGAACAGCCTTTTTGTTTATCGGACGTGTCTGTTGCCGGTGTTGCCCTTGCTGTATTTGTACCATGGACTCGACTTTAGCCTTACGTGTCAACATGATTATCGTAAGTATTACTGTATGCAAGCGTAGATCATCTACTCACAACACGTAATAGAAAATATACATGCATGGCTACTTATTCTGTATCTCGCTCACCCTCTAAATATTAGTGTTAAATCGTCATTTAATAGGGCCGAGGAGTGACAGCGTAGTGGTATAAACACTTTTAACATTCTGGATCTAACACTATAACATTTTATATAGCATGTTTAAAAGGTTCATCTGCCAATTTTAAATCATTCAGTCCAGACCTCGCCATGTTATATGGTTATTCAACTCTATAATGTAAGTTTTATTGAATTATTATTTAAGTACTAGCAGAAGCAGCCATTGGACATCCACGGGCGTTAGATAATTATGATTAATCATCAAGGTATATTTGCCACAATATATTCAAAATTTCAACTGAATACACAAAAAATAATAATCTCAGTATATATTTTTTTCCGGGTAAAGTGATGTATTTTTTTTACTACATGCGAGTATGTGTTCTTCATCAAAAACTTGCATGAGTTTAGACAAAAATTCATATTCATCTTGATGTAGACTAAATTATGATTGTTTTAGCACTGTATTACGAATGAACCCAGATGTCGGCCCTATGGCCTGCATGTGGACGACCCGCGCTTCTATACTGCACCCCCGGGCGAGATTCTAGCACTTTTTGAGGAGCGATCTGATCTTGCCTTGTTTCTGTGGTTCTTACTCAGAGAAGGGCTATATTCGCCATTCAGTATGAATTAAATGAACATTTAAAATAATTCTAATTTTCTGATATCATTGTTCCAAACAGCCCACGTAACATGTATATTTGTACTTAAAGGTGAAGTCCGGTCCAAAAAATCACTTGGATTTGATAGAAGCAGAAAAATCAGACCAACAGATCAAATCAAGAAAGGTTTGAGGAAAATCGGACAACTAATAAGAAAGTTATGAATTTTTTAGTGGCATGAAAAACTGGAGAAACAATGAAAATCACTAGACAAATTTTTGTCCAAAAATGTGATTTCCTCATGACTTGAACCAACTTATATTTATAGTAATATGTTTTTGCATGTATACACTAATACAGAATCAATAATTTTCTGTAAAAATCATGAAAATATGAATATTTATACAATATACATAAAAGAAAACAATATAAATATTTTGAAGTTCCTGAAATATTTTGTAAATGTTTATACATGCAAAATCATATTACTATAGTATTTGGTTCAAGTTATGTGAATATTCATATTCTTGGACAAAATTTGAGAATTTGTATTATGAATATAAACAAAATTATTGGTGAGTTGTGTACCATTGACATCACAAACCCATGACTGAGTGCCAATTTGTCTAGGGATTTTCATTGTTTCTCTGGTTTTTCATGCCACTAAAAATATTCATAACTTTCTTATTAGTTGTCCGATTTTCCTCAAACATTTTTTGATCTCTAGGTCTGATTTTTCTGCTATTAATAAAACCAAGTTATATTTAGACCGGACTTCCCCTTTAATGTTGAACTTTGTACTTGTTGAACTCTAGTTTTCGATATTTAGATAGTGGACTGATCTAGATAAAATGAAAATGAAAAAAAAAAAAGTTTGTTTTCTCCCTTCCCCTCCCCCTCTTTTTTCCCTCCCCCCTCTCTCTCTCTCTCTCATATCTCATCTCTATCTCTCCCTATCTCATCCCCCCTCTCTCTCTTCTCTCTCTCCTTTCCTTTCCCTCCGCCTCTCCCTCTTTCTCCCCTTCCCATCCCCTCTCTCTTTCTCCCTCTCTCCTTTCCTTTCCCTCCGCCTCTCCCTC
Source organism: Heliocidaris erythrogramma (assembly GCA_025617745.1). Taxonomy (NCBI): domain Eukaryota; kingdom Metazoa; phylum Echinodermata; class Echinoidea; order Camarodonta; family Echinometridae; genus Heliocidaris; species Heliocidaris erythrogramma. The sequence goes on along the minus strand of CM046857.1, from coordinate 24,362,561 downwards.
TTTCCCTCTTTCTCCCCTTCCCACCCCCTCTCTCTTTCTCCCTATCACACCCCCTCTCCCTCTCTCTCTTTTTCCCTGTCTCATATCAGGACAAAAAATTGAAAATCATCGCACCGGTGATAATATTTTGCGTGGTAACGTCTGTGCTATACATGAACTCAAGAGACAAAGCAAATGAGAAGGCCCGTATCTTAACCAGTGGCAACTTGCCTTCCTCGATTAAGAAAACTTTCAACAGAGTAGACATTGGAGAGCTGAAGCAAGAAAATCCGGAAGAAAAGCAAGCTCATGTCAAACATGAACAAAACTACAAGGGCGTTGGTAAGAAGGAAGGAGGAAAAGAACAAGAATTATATGAAATCGAAAAGAAAGTCAGCCTTGCATTGGCTCGTATCTCTCGGCTTGGTGACACGAAAAAAATGACTGGAAACAAGAATGATCAGAGACGAACAGATGACTATCAACCAGATTTGGACCCCAATGAATTTGAAAATATTTCGGATGACGTCATAAAAAATTGCACCCACTGTAAGTACTCAAATCTGATTTTGTCGAAGTTCACTGTATCATAATATCATGAATATTAAGATTATCAAAAAGGGACCCTCTTGGAATCGATACTTTCCATTTCTTCATTTAAAAGAAAAGTGAATAGATTGTACACACAATGGAAAGCAGGTCTATGAACCTATTCTGGCTCATGGCAGACCGATACATAATAACAAGCTATAGGCTAAATTGAAAGCAACAACCCAATTACCAGCAAAAAGAAAGTTAATCGAACAGATTTCCATCTTGTATTACAGAGACACTATGTATTTTATGCTTTGCAATTTTGTAAGCATTTTTGTTTAACTTTGGATACAGGCATATACTGTACATGTACATATTAATAAAGATGGAGTGACCATTATTTCCCGCATTTTTAATTTTAGTTTTAGGAATGTGATATTCGATCCATGATTTCTCATATTCTATAATAATTTATTTAGATTTATACCAAACGGAAAGCAAATATCTGGACTCAAAAAAGTTAAAAATAAAAAGCTAATCGAAGAAAAATTTCGGAGATATCTCAAAATCCGATATTGGATCGCAACTCTTTGAAACTGAAAAAGATGGGCATAAAAACAACGAGACCTAATTTCGCGCACGTGAGCTTACATTTAAGTTATCCAACGTATCAATGCAATAAAGGTAAAATTATTGCCTCATTTGCAAGACAAAATATCAAAGAATCATTTGGTATCACGTTTTACTGACAGGTTTGATGAAATCCTCTCTCAAATGAGGACTCCTTGTCGTTGACTTCATATTTTCGGAAACTGACGCAAAAGTAGCAAAAAATTGCCTAACTTTTTTCAAAGTCTTCATAATTTCTCACCCAATTCAAAAGAAAATAATGTTCCAATGTATTTTTAGCTTCCTATATCCAGTGGTGCTACCAGAATTTCGGAATCTTTTTTTTTTCTTTGAGATAGGCCTATTGCCTTGTGCCCGAACTTAGGTAACGCGCGAAATATGGTCACACCACCATAACGTTATCATGCTTACTGTGTATTAACATAACAGTAGTGGGTTCAGGTCTTTTAGATAATGGTTGCTCGCAGCTCCTTGTCCCCTTATTTTGACCGCCACAGTGTGATGTTACTAAACAAAATCAAAAATACGATGAAAGGTTATCAACTTGTGTCTATCAGTTTAATAGCAATTATTTTTATCTATGTTATCGTTGAATTCTGAAATTCTTTGTGATAAAAAAATCTTTTGGTTCGTTCTGTTTGCCAGTGCCTAGATTCTCGGTAGTGGTTTAAAATTGCTTTATATATTCTTATTCACAGGTTTTCAAGAAAATTCCTCGCCAGTTTTTGCCAGAGTATAAGAGTCCATGCTGGTTCAGTAAACAGAAAGAACTTTATTGCTTGCCTTATTTCTACATTATCGGCATGGCTAAATGTGGCACGACAGAACTGTGGGATAAGATCACGCAACACCCTGATGTAGTGGCAAGTGTCCCCAAGGAACCGCACTGGTGGGCAAGGCGTAGACATGGTTTTACTGGAGTGCCCATCCATGGGAAAGAAGTCCATCAAATACGAAAGATGACAGGAAAGAAGGATGATAGGTCCGTAGACTGGTATCTCAACTGGTGTAAGACTTTCGGGGTGAAAACGATTGAGTCTAATAATCAAACTCAGAACTCAGACGGTGACGTAACTTATTCAAAGGTTTTCGGTAAGCTGTCGAATGGATATTATATTGTGTGCCGAATACATGAAACTAGAATTGCTTATTAGTAAAAGGGCACCAAGGCGAAACAAATACATAGCATTGACTTTAAAGTATTATACTTAAGGTGATATAATCCTCTGTTTCCATGTACACTGGCATTGCGTCATAATTCGCGGACACAGGATTCTGTGGAATTGTCAATTTTGTTGTTGTTATTGATCAGGTTTTTACAGACGTGTATCAATCAAATATGATTATTTAATAGGCAAAAAATGGATTCAGAATTTATTGGAAGGGCCAAAATAATGGAGTTCGTATGCAATTCATGTTAATTTTTGGTAAACTATGAATGTATTCTACTTGGTCCCAGTAATCAGAAAAATTATGCCACTTTTTATGTTGACCTTTAGTGACCTTAAAGTGTGCCAATCACCAAAAGAAATAATTTGTGTACAGGTAGAATGTAACAAACCAACCTCAAAACAATTTACCTGGCCTTCTATGAGTTAACGGTTAAGGAGTATGAAGGAAATGAAGGAAAACATAAAACTTTCTCGCGCGGAACCAACTCCGAGTTCGGTTCTGCGATGGCCATTTGATGCGAGCGCTTACGGATGCGCCGACTAGTCTCCTCACAAGTCGCTGTTTTGAAATCACAATGACAATTGTGAGTGTAAACCACTTTGCATGTTCCAAGATGTAAATCTGGATGTATTCTGACTTGATTTTGGCAAAACTTACAGCTTTTACACATTTTGAGGTAGAAACTAAGGCCTATTTTATTCGAGAACAATCAAGTTGGTGGTAAAACTACCCCCTCTTCAGGAATCTGCCCCTTCTGCGACCAAAAAAATAAACTAAAAAAAAAAATGCCCTTCCAGGTGAATAAAGGACTGTCCCTCTGTGATACAAAGGCCCCCATAGATGTAAGATTATCGCTTCTTTATCTGTTTTGTATGCATTCTATTATCACTATCTATCTTACAAGAAAGGATGGTTTTAGTTACCAGAACTTTGCCCTTATCGGCCAGTCACATTAAATCATAGGAAGAAGAAATATGGTACAGAGGGGAAACGGCAGAATGGAAGGGGGTAATTTCCCATGTCAGAAAGGGGTACTTTCTCTGTCGCGGGAGGGGCCAGGCATCAGAAGATTGCATTTACAACGGGTAAAAAGATATAATAGTTATTTCCTGAAAAAAAAATCATTCCCAGCCTGTTGCCATGCAACCTCGCAATAAAAATCTTTGCCAACCAAATATGTCTTAAAGTTACGGAATAATTGGACAATCAACTGAAGGAAATGGGCATGATGGGCAAGTGATTATTAACGTATGTATCTCCTAGTTAATGAAGCCCAATACTTTAATAATGTGATAAAGGACCGTGCAAAGAGAACTAACAGACTTCCTATAAAGAAAGCTTCCTAATCAAGCTACATCATGGTCATCAGCTAAACTCTTTTTTTCTTGTAAAAAGTTTACTCGCTTTGCTCATAATTATTGCTTACTCGCAAATAGCTAACCAGCTTTTTGCCAGCCTATTGTATCCAGGAAGATGATAATACTGTAATTATATCCTTATATAATTATTTCAAAACAGTAAGCCATAGAAATAATACATTCATCAAAAGGAGGAGGGTGGTTCAGGTTGTCATAAAAAGTGATTTCATGACGGTATATATATATCTCTTCCACAACTTATTTATTTACTTTGGATAAAAGAAAGGTCTGCCACCCCTGAGAGGCATTAATTCTTGATTGTAACAAGATTGGAGTGCTCCTCTAAAAAAGGCACACACAATTTATACTTTATACTTATATGTACAGGTAATTTACTTGTATGATGCAGACTGTATGTTGATTATGATGTATCTCATCAGGTTATTTACATAAATTTGCATATCACGAACATCTGAGAGGTCTATCAACAAAACAATTGTCATGCATCTATTTCATCTATCTTTATTGAAAGTGAAATTGATTGTAAATTGCTACATTGTGATACCAAGGTCGATATAGTTTGAAGGAAGTATAGTCAAGATAATGACCTTTGACATTTGACCTTGGATTTAAGGTCACTAAAGGTCAACATAAAAACATTATGATTAGTGGGACGAATTAGAATACATTCATAATGGTTGCCAAAAATTTACATAAACTGCACTTCAACTACATATGACCCCTACACTGTAAAAACTGAAGTGCTGTATATAGCACTTTTGAGGGCATGCATAGGGACTGCACTCAGAGTGCTATTGTAATGCACACAGCGTGCTATTTCAGCACTTTCACGGGAGCTGGACCGGCTCCTTAAACTGCTAAACATTCATTTGAAAGAAATCGTGATTTTGGCGAGCCTCGAACCAGGGTCTGCTGATCGAGAATTGCTGGCATTACCGCTAGACTAACTCACATCGTACGATTTAGAGCAGATCATATTGTTACATAGTGAATTTACGACACCACATAGTTCATGTTATCTACTTGACTCCCATGACTAAACTGGATTGCAAGAAGCATTCGTTAGTCTATCGGTAACGTCAGCGCCTCTCAATCAGCCGAACCTGCTTCGAGGCTCGCAACGGTCACATTTTTTTTTGCTGGTAAATTAGCACACTACAAGTGCTAAAACAGCACTTCAGGGGCAGTCACTATACATGCCCCTAAGGGCCTAAAAGTAGCACTTCAGTTTTTACAGTGTACTAATTTGTTTAACTAGTATATTTTAGTTCGTTCTGTTTTTTTTTTAAATATTCTTCAACTGTTGTGCACTATCTTGTTTAGGGAGTGGGGGGGGGGGGGGGGGGGTAGGCTAATGTTGTTGGTTTTCAGAATGTGCAGTATTTATGTGAGAGTGTTTCTTTTTTTTTTAGAATGAGATTAATATTTCATTATCTTCGTCTATCCTTTTTTTTCTGTAAGGGGATGCATCGGTCAGCACATCGTTTGATATGTGGGGTACGTGGGGTTCAGAGGAAAGAAAATACACCAATGCAGACCTGATCCACGCTGTACAACCACATGCCAAAATCATAATGATCGTGAGAGATCCAGTACAGAGGTATATAAATGACTGTGTGTACTAACACTTTGGGATAATTATAACCCCCTCCCCGTTTCTTTTCGGAACAATTGCCTCGTCGGACCGTTACCTCTTTCAGTGTTGTCCGCATGATAATTGTCCTAATTTAGTCACTGCCCTTGGGTTAGTTGTCAGAAGTTGCTATCAGGAAGGTAGTTAATTCATGAGGTAACTCTCTTAGTCCCGTAGGGATTTTGTTGTCCTCTGGTAGTTCCCTGTGTGGTAGATGTACTTGGGGGTATTCACCAATGGTATATGATAGTGTGGTTGTTTGGGGATGTTTTTTTTCTTCTTGGAAGTAGGTGTCCGGGTGTAACAGACCGGTGTAGATATATAGGGGAAGTACTCCTGGAGGTAGATTTGTTGGGGGTCTGGTTTTTCCGAAGATTCGAACATGTATTTCCGAATTGTTCTTGTTTTTGTTTTTTTCATGTCTATGCAATATATTTCTTTATAGATGTACCTACATGTATTGTGGATGTGCCTATTAATTTTGTAGAAGACTAGGTAATTCATCCCTTTCGTGGACTTGCACAAAATTACGCGACATTTTGCATAGACATCCTGTAGATACTGTCTATGAAATGTCAATGTCACAATTTCTATAACCCCTCTGTCTGTCATGTTTGTAAGAAATGAAAATCTTGCTTTTGTCGCAGAGGGAGCTATTCAGATATCAACGCAAGTAAATGTACAAATGTACAAGTAACAGTCCAACAAGTAGCTATAGGCCTACAGATGGGCTGTGAAATGCTAAAACGTTAACAACAACAACAACAACAAAAAAGGCATTTTCAAGTTGAATAAGGCGCTAGATCAATGACGTGCACGAACGCGCGCTTGAGCGGAAAATTTTAAAATGTTCAAAATCTACTGGAACATTGGATGATTTCACGCTCGGTGTTGGTGTTTGGTGTTGGTGTTTAGAGCGAAATTCTCATTTCATGACTTTTGTATTGTAAATGCTGATTAGAGCTCATCCTGGTAAATGATGTGGATTCTCTGGGTCTTTAACTACGGAATATCTGACGTCATATTTATCAAATCTATCTTTAAAAAAAAATAAGTAGGATTTTTTATTCACTCCTTCAGCCCAATTAAACAGCAAAAGTAGTTCCTATCCGTGTGCTCTAGATCGAACGATAAACCAAATGTTGGCCTAGATCTAATTTCTGGCCTATATGAACATAATACATCTTAAAACCTGTGAAATTACACTTCGAATGAAGCCTACTGTCTTCATTTCTCATGACTAATCAGCAAAATTTCCCATAGCTAGCAACACCGACCGTGAAATCGATATTTCTTAATCCCTTTGGCCCGTATTCTGAACTCCGCTTTAACTTAAACCATGGTCTAAATGTGTGGTTTAACTATGGGCAGCCAAATGTGACACAGATCTCTAACAGTAGATACTCAATTTATCAGCATTTTTTGGTACTCAGACTATTAAAAACTGTCTGGGAATGATACAATAGTTTTCTTGACCAATAAATCATGAGAACCAGAATCCAGTAAACATAAGGAACATACAGTGTAAACAAAGTTTTGACATTTTTGGCTACTCATAGTTAAACCACACATTTAGACCATGGTTTAAGTTAAACCGGAGTTCAGGATACGGGCCTATGGGTATAGTGTTAGTGAATGGGAATTTGTACATGAAATTATACACTGACGGCGGAGCTGATCACCAGGAAAAAAGAAATACCGGCAACCGGAACTACGTCCAAAAAACCAGAGATCAACACATAACACCGACTGATTTTTTTTTTCTCATATCATAGTCGGTGTTAGATCACGATTTCGCGGCAAAATAGACACTAACACCAGTGGAATCACCCACTGCCAAAATTGATTCTAGAGCATATTAGGCATTTCCAAATTTTGTACGCGGGTACATTTTCCGAACGCGTCAACACAGCATGTTGACTTGATTTAATGTCAATGCTCTTTGTAAAACGGGTTCAAGAATGTAGCCATCCTGATTGGTCAAATAACATCACGTGGCCGTGCAAAAAAAAAAAAAAAGCACGGCAAAAAGGCTTTAAAGCACGGCTGAGCTGCGCGTACGCGTACCTCTGGTGCGTGCAAACTTAAAACATGGTTGGGAGTGCGTTGGTGCGATCTGGCAACACGCAGGTTTTTATCGTGGTGTCCAACACACTCGGCTTGCGCCTCGTGCGTATAGTACACCACGATAAAAACCTTTGTGTTGCCAGATCGCACCAACGCACTCCCAACCATGTTTAATAGTATAATAACCCATGTTCACTCTATTTTAGTCCATTTAGGCATTTTCAATGTTAACTCGCGCATGCACGTACCTGCACCTAAGCTCGCGTCAAAGAAAAAATTCTAAACAATGCTTAGTAGGCGATGATACAGAATTAATTAAACTGCTCAAAAAGTAAAATAAGAAAAAAAAAAGAGAAAAAAAGAATAGTCATTTATATGCTGTATAAGGCACTCAGGACATTGACAAGCGCCTACGGGAGCACGCGTGATTTTTTTTTCTCCATGAAAACTTCATCACCACACATGTTCAACGTATGTCCATGGGCTGTTTCTACTAGTATTCAATATACTTTTGTATTTATGTTCATGATTCTGAAAAACAAATTTCCCATACAAGAGGTTTCATAATTACTCTGAAGGTTCGTTATTTCTAAGCTTCGTTTATCTGAAGGTTCATAATTCTGAGAATGAAATAGGGTTTGTAATTCCGAAAATGAATTTGCGTTCATGATAGGTTCATAATTCCAAAAATGTGAGACAACCCTAGATTTTTTTTTCGGAATTACGAACCTACGGAATAATGAACCTTCTGAGCAAACGAACCTTCGGAAATACGAACCTTTGGAGTAAAGAACCATTGGAATTATGAACCTTCGGAAAAGCGACTTTTAACCGATTTTTCGTGGGGTAATGGCCCTCGGAGATAAGTTGAGCGGAGTGAGAGTACAGAGGGGTTGTCCTTGGGGTATTTTTTCCAGGGGGTGCGGGTAAAGCCCGCATTGCTCAACCTACATGCTTTTTACAAATTATCTGTTGTACAAATCATTCCCATTCTCTTCTTGTTATTCATTGTTTCAGATTCTTCTCTTCTTTCAACTACAACGGTAAAAGCCGCGATAAGAGTTTGGTTACATTTGACAAAGTCGTCCATGATGCAACTCACTGCTTCACACGGTGTCTTCAGAAATATTCAGAGAGATTTTGTATATTCACAAAACAGTGCGTAAGTTAACCGTAGAACTTTCTTTTGTGCAGTCTCGCTGATGTTGAATAATGTATTTTATGTGCTTGTAAAAACACCACAAGTTGTCCATGCTTTGCACCTTTCAATAAACCTACGTTGAGGAATTTTGTTTGCTTGTGTGATTTATAGGCATATCACTTTTCCTACTTACAGACGTTGAATATATTCGGTCTAATCCTTATTATAACGTTATTTTTGACCACATCATGTACATTAGTGCAACTCCATTTTTTTTTTTTTTTTTTTTTTTTTTTTTGGGGGGGGGGGGGGTTTAAACCCTTCTCACATGTCTAACAAAGCATGGATTTATTGTTTGATTTAAGTTTTGACGGTAAAATATGTGTTTTTGTATTTGTATGTAATAACGTTTTGTTCTGATTTAAAGCAGGAAATGATACTGTTCTTGTAATTGTATTTGATACTCAACATCATTCTCTTCTTGACCACATTGCCACAACCAGGGTTTCTATAAGGGTCTTTACATAGCATTCGCAGAGGACTGGATGAGACTCTATGGTCATGATGGAGTGTATATCTTAAGATTAGAAGATTGGCAACAAAACACTGCAGAAGAGTTTAAGAAAGTCCTACATTTCTTAGATCTCCGTAAGTACAAACTCTGTCTTTTGCTCTGCATTGATCGTCGTATCTCCCATTAGTTTAGTCGACTACAAATTTTTACAACTCCATACGAACCCCCTTTTTTTTCTTTATATCTTCCTCTAGCTCTTCTTGATCATGTTTATATCAAGTGAAAGTAATACATGTATACCCGCAAGCCAATTCCCACACGAACCGGGTGGTCACTGCATTAAACCTGTATTAAAAGAATCCAGTAGTCAATGGAATTATGTAAAAGAATATGGTGGTACCGCTGCATCAATTTTGTGGAACACGTGCGCAAGGACTTTCAAGAAATCAACTCTTGGGTAATTTCAATACCCTATTGCATTTCCTATATAAAACACGGCCCAGTTTCATAAAACTTAATTGTTATCAATAACATCTGCCACATATCTATGATAATTTTTTTCTCAGGCAAACTTATTCAAGGATTGCAAGTCAGTAGCTTATAACAATAATTGTAACTTGTTATTGATAACAAGCTTCATGAAACGGATTGGGATTATGTACATAATTTATCACTGTTTTTTTTCGGTGATGGGCATGGCTATTGGATTATTTGCCCAAAGCTGATTACTGGAAAGTCTTTGTGATCGTCATAATATTATGGTTGCAGTGATGCTACGTCATGGACGTCCTGTACATACATATGACCGTAAGCCAGAGAATGGCCTTGATCTTCCAGCACAAATTTACCGGAGCAAAGAGTAAAATACATGTATACACCAAAAAGGCTTTAAACGTGTATAAGCTGGAGGTTTAACATATTCAGATGAAATTTGGTCTAATTAGGCCTAATAAAGACCAATGGATGCGTCTTGTAAGTTAACGACTTCATGAACATATATATACTATTGACACCACTGGACACGCGTTTTGATTTTTTAACACCCATGCCATAGTGGGATGTTATTTCTTTCCACAACAACCATGTCCCGCCAGTCTTTCAAAGGAATAATAATAACAGCTACATTTATATTGTGCACATATCCCTCCCAGGGGATGCTCAAGGCGCCTACAAAGTACTACTGTTATCCTGGCTTTAACCAAGCTGCCCTAAGGCGCTAAAAGCATTCAAGGAATAAATTCCTACCCATTTGCTACACCTGGGTGGAGAGTGGCAAATGTAGATTAATATCTTGCCAAAGGACATCGGTGTCGCGGCGGGACTTCAAACGCGAAAATGACATTCAACGTCTATTGACTATTGATTTACGGTTATTGACCTGTTCGTTGTTCATTTCGTAACAGATAATTCTTCCTAGGCAAGGAAGAATGCCTGTCGAAAGATCATGTTCTTTCTCTGTTTAACCAATAATGGTTTTCATAGCCTATTGGTCAAGGCATTGGTGTTCTAAATAAGCCAGTTCGTAGATGCAATCCGAGCATGAGCAGATAAAGGTCATCTGTAACAAATTATAAAACCAACTGACACGAATACTTGGTATGCGCTCATGAATGTCATGTAATAATTTTTCATTTATGCCTCAATGGTGCATTCCATGCTTTCCAGGTGCAAGTATTCTTTTTAAAGAAGGAAACAGGAATAATTCATGAGGCACCTATCACTCCCAGGGTGATTTTTCTAAAGTGCACAAAAAGGGGACCCTCCATGTTTGAAATACATGTATCTGTCGATATTTGGGGTCATCTGGGACATGTGCTAACTACGGACTGGTCTATTGTGGCAGTAACGATGGGATGCTGATCATGATGATAATGATAATGATAATAATAAAGATGGTGATGATGACGATGATGATGGTAATGATCATGGCGATGGAGATGATGGTAATGAAATTGTTAGGAATTACCATCCAATATGATCTGAAGTGGAATCTGCACGTGGAAGACATGGTGTCAAAAGCCACTCGAAAATTATACACCCCATGTATTCTCAAAAAGTGTAAAACCCCCATTGAAGACATGGTAACTGTACGCTTGTTATATTAGACCAGTCTTTGAGTATGCATGCCCAGTTTGGCATACTTCGCTAACAGAGGCTCAGGCCGAGAAAATTGAATTTGTGCAAAAGAGAGCACTTCGGATCATCTTGGGAAAAAATTACACAGGTTATGAGGCTCTTGATGTGTGTAAGCTGCCTCACTCCACTGTCGCCGAGATACCCTTCTTCAAAGTTTTGGCCAGAGATGCTACATTCTGTCAGACATTTACTCCCACCAACAAGGGCTAGTACCTGTAGTAGACAGTTACGGGATATGTCTGGCCTTTGTACCATTAAATGCAACACATAAAGATACCGCAAATCAACCATTCCCTTTTTGGCTAGAATTATCAAGGTGTAATGTTTTTAATTTCTAACATAAAACAAAAATGTTAAAAAATAATAGATAGAAATACTAACAAATTATTGCTATTGCCATAATCCATTAAAACAAAAAATACAAACCATACATTTGACAGATTATGAAATTCAATATTTTATATTTGATTAGTCGATCACATTCCCTTACTTATATGTATACCTTTGTATTTTTTCTTGTGTGGGTGTCTATGTTTGAGTGTGTGATTGTGGGTGTGTTTATGCTTGTGTTTACTTTTTAATTAGCTATCATTATTTAAATGTATTGCCTTTATATTTGCATTGATTTTTGTTTGTCCTTTTATTATTTGTATTGTCAATTGATTGTTATATATCTATGATTTATGTTGCCAAATTTGTACACTGATCCTTTCAGCTTGCTGCTGATCAGTAACTGTACATGTATATACCAATAAATAATAAAATAATGACGGTAATGACGACGACGATAATGATGATGATGCTGATGATACCGATGATGACGCTTAGACAATGGCATTAATTGAAGATAAGAATGGCAAAAATCAGAAGACCTATTGATGATTTATACAACGTTTATAAGAAAGAAAATCATCTCATCATGCTCATGGATTTTAAAGAAATACGACTCGGCTAAAAGGAAACAGCTTGGTTGCATTAATGCTTATGTCTTCCCATGCAGCTGCTCTTTCGGACGAGAAAATCCTCGGGATCACGAGTAGGAAAGCTAAGAACGTGAATGGCAGGAAAGCAAAACGTCCTACTATGTGGAACACAACTCGAAAAGTTTTACAAGATTTCTTCCGACCCTACAACAGAAGACTTGCCGACTTGTTGAATGACAAGCAGTTTGAGTATGATTGATAAGAATATCAGATGCCCGAGTCATATTTATTTGATAAAATTACGAGTTACGATAACATTGTTATTAGCAACTGAAATAAGAGCGCGTGGTGGGTTGTTGACGTATTTGATTCTTTGTTATTTCAAACATTTTCATATATCATAGAACGGTAGCATCGGAAGTTATAAGATGGAGACTGCACACCACAGATTTGTCCTACAGAAATGGTGTAATGCTTCTATATATGTTTTTTAGGCATGGAACCTAGATGGAACATCAACTCGGAGATACTAATTATCTTTGGAAAGGACTAATTCGAAGAGATTCCATGTAGCCGCTTTTAAATTGTTGCCATATAAAGATTCATTAGAATAATTATTGGTTGCAAAGTGCACAGCTGTTTTTCAAGTGATATGTTTTAATTTCCTAACTCCCACAAATCAGGATCTTCTGTGGACCGCAAAGAAACACCCAAAGGTCAATGGGGCTTGGTCCTCTGATGGTCGAATCGTAGTCCTGATATCCACCACAAATGGAAAGTCGATCCGCAGAACTATCCGCTGTAAACAAGACTTGGAAAAATTCTGACATGAATAATTATACAATGCTGATGCATTCCACTTTCTCTCCTTAAGTTATTTTTTCTAATTTACTCATTTATTTGACCCTTTTATTATCAATAAAAGGTAGTAATTTAACAAACTTTTAGGCCTTATTATTTTACGTGTATCTTATTGAATTTCTGGATATTTCGTATTGTCTTGTATGTCTCATTAGTCATCGTAATGTTAAATGATTATTCTAAAGCAGACACGAGTTTAAATGTCAAGGTAACTAATATACTTCCTGCAAATGTCAACTTTACTTACCCTTTGCCATTCGTTGAAATTGATGACTCAGAATTCCAGTCATTATTTTGTTCTAAAGACGAATTTGTTGATGCAAATACAAGTAGTAATGCTGGGCACGATGAATATCATGTTGGGAATGATCAGGACGAACATGCCTTCTCCACAAATGCAAGATACTTCTTGACCTCTGAATTCAATGAAATAATTGAACATTCTATAACAGGAAATTTTTGCATGATTCACTTCAATGCAAGAAGTTTATTTCAAAATTTCGATCACATACACAGTTTTATTTCGAATATCAGATTTTGTTTTTCGGTGATTGGCATATCGGAAACGTGGATTAATTCAACCTCTAATGTTCCCTTCTCAATTGAAGGCTATAAATTCCTGCATGCTGATCGACCTAGTGGCCGCGGCGGTGGAGTCGGTCTATTTGTTCGAGAGGACTTGAAGTACAAATTATGTGATTTCTCACAGCAGTGTGAAGGTGTTGATTCTTTATGCATTGAAATCGAGTGCAAATCAGAAAGAAATGTTGTAGTTGGGATTATATATCGTCAACCAAAATCAAGCATTTCTTCATTTACTTCATATTTTGATACATTAATGAATGATAATTACATAATCAAGAAACGTATTTTCTTCATGGGCGACTTCAATATTGATTTGTCGAAAAAATCTGAAAGCACACAAATTCTTCATTTTGTCAACCAAGTAATCTCATCCGGGTTTTATCCCATTATAGACAGACCAACACGTGTCAATAATAGATCATCTACTATAATCGATAACATATTTACGAATGATTTTAGTCGTTCCCCTCTGTCTGGTGCCTTTTTAACAGATATTTCTGACCATTTTCCAATCTTCCATTTGTCCCATTTTTCAGATTTTTTAATAAATGATAAACAAAAAGCACATACATACAGGAAAATATCTCCTGATGGTCTTAATTCTCTATGTGGTGATCTTTCAATCGTGGACTGGTCAGATGTGTGTCTCCAGAGCCACCCGGAGAGGGCGTACGACATATTTTATGATACATTCGTTAAAGTAGATATTCAAAGAAAATCACAAATATGGCAATTAATGTATCACTAGAAACTGGGAAGCTTACAGATGGCAATCGTATAAGTTTTATGTCAACTGCGTATCTGGTGATTATAAAAACAACACAAATAAAAGCTCTTCTCAGCATCTGGAATATCCGAGGATTCGCCAGAAATATAGCGATGTTTTGATGTCGTCACACACGGGATCGATCCTGCTTAAGCAGACGACGTCCTATAATGAATGAACGTAATTGCAATGCAATTATTTATGAAATTATAAAGAGTTTGGTGTATTTAAACATGACCTTATTTCACACCATTATAAAGGGAAAGTGAAACTGATTCTGAAAGCTAAAACCGTTTGATTGCAAATACATAGGAGAAGGGTCAGTGATCAATGAAATAAAACCCACTTTCAAATTGAAAAGCCCTCCGAATAATAGCAGGATGGTATTCGTTCCCTCTTGAAACGCCGAACATGGCCGGTGCAAGCAGCTGAAAATACAATGGCGTCTTATTTTGTTTACAAGTGACTGATTCCTTTATTTTTTTAACGCTGCATTTTTCATCAAAATAATACCATACACGAAGTTAAGAGTGAGGCAACAGACTAACAATAAGACTGACCCTAGTGAAGGAAGAGAAATAAGTGAAGAGGAGATGACAAAATAGGCTCTGAAAAATGTGTAAGATGTTATGGGACATCGTCTGCTTAGACAGGACTGGTCCAGGGTGTGTCGTCACATATCTCAGCAGCGTTCGAGGAGCTCTTCAGCTGCTATATCGGGGGCTGTATTTTACCGTTTTATAATTGATAATAATCATTACTTCAAATGTTTCCAAGCGTTGAATTTGGATAACCTTGTTTAATTTATGCCATCTATGCAATAATAAGTATTAAGCCAATATTTAAAATCATTAACGTTCTACTTTAACCTGTATAATAAACACTTACCTATCAGGACAAAACATATCGGTAAACGTCAACGGAATAGAAAACCATGGATTAACCTTGATATTTTGAAACTTATAAGAAAGAAAAATAAATATTATAAGGTATATTTAAACTCCCCGACTAAAGCTCATCATGATAGATATAAAAAGATACGTAATGAAGCTACTTCAACTCTCCGACGAGAGAAGAAAAAATATTATTTTATCAAGTTTGAATCTATGAAAACAAATTCAAACAAAACATGGAAACTTATAAACAATATTTTAGGAAAACAGAAAAATAATCTTGATAAAGAAACCACTTTTTTAAATAATGGCTGTCATATTAGTGATCATTTTGAAATTGCAGAAAACTTTAACCATATTTTGTCAACGTTGGATCAAGTACATGTAATGATTTAAATAAAGACAATTGTAATTCGTTTCATTCTTATATGAATGAACCACTCTCACATACTTTGTTCTTTAAACCAGTTACAAAGAAAGAAATATTAGACATTGGTAAATCACTTAAAGCTAGTAAAAGTAGTGGATTTGATAACATCCATCCATCTGTTGTGAAATATGTCTTGCCCTTTATTATAGATCCACTTTTATATATTTTCAACACATCTCTCACAACTGGATTCGTACCCTCTAAACTAAAAATAGCCAAAGTTGTTCCCGTTTTTAAAAAGGACAATCCGAATCAATTTACCAACTACCGCCCAATATCAATTTTACCATGTTTCTCCAAAATATTGGAGAAATTAGTTTTTAATAGACTCTACTGTTTTTTACAACACAACAATTTATTATATGACAGTCAATATGGCTTCCGTCAAAATTACTCTACAGAAATGGCAGTTATTGAAATTCATGATAGAATAATTAGTGAACTCAGTGCCGGCAAAGAAGTTATAGGAGTCTTCATGGATCTCTCCAAAGCTTTTGATTCGCTTTCTCATGATATATTACTCAACAAGTTGCAATATTACGGTATAAGAGGGGTGTCTTTTAATTGGTTCAAATCATATTTATTACACAGAGAACAATTTACTGTCTACAACAATGCCCATTCGTCTTTCTTGAAATTAAATTCAGGTGTGCCTCAAGGCTCAATTCTCGGGCCCTTATTATTTTTAATCTATATTAATGATATTGTTAACTCTTGCCGTGAACCTCATTTTATTCTTTATGCCGATGATACGTCACTATTTGCCTCTCATGATGATATTAATATTTTACTTGAAATTTTAAATAGAAATCTTGCCAAAATTTCTGCCTGGTTTAAGTGCAATAGACTTTCTTTGAATACGAGTAAAACTCAGTGTGTCCATTTTTATAAAAAGAAAGGTTTGCAATATAATCAGACTGACCTATCTCTTAAGGTTGATGTAACCCAATTGAAATTTTATGATTCAGTAAAGTTTTTAGGAGTAATTTTTAACAATAACTTATGTTGGAATGATCACATTACTTCAGTCTCTGTTAAAATATCACGTTTTATTGGAATTCTAAACCGTTTGAAATATGAATTACCTAGTTATATATTATTCACTCTTTACAATTCTTATATTTTGTCCCATTTATCATACTGTAATTCAATATGGGGTAACACATATTCTTCCCATTTACAAAAATTAATTATTTTACAAAAGAAAGCAATACGTATATGTATGAAAACGGACTATAATGCACCAACATCCTTGTTATTTAAATCATTACGAACACTTAAACTTCCAGATATTACTAGGATTCAAATTGCTTCAATAATGCAACGCTACCACACAAATAATCTATCGCCATATTTAATGAACATGTTCTCAATTAACTCTAATATTCACAATTATTTTACCAGATCACGTAATCAATTTCACAGGTGGGCCTTCTCAAATGATAGATCTAAATGTTCCATACGATTCCATACAGGCCTCACTTTATGGAATAGTTTGGAATTTAGCAGAATTAATACACAGTTTAATAATACTTTTAAAAGACAATACAAAAAGAAATTACTTAGCAATTATTAATTTATGTTAGGATGACTATAGGTATGTTGTGTCTTTATATATTTTGTCCTGTTTTACTTTCTCGGTTTATTGTATTTTAGTTTTTGTTTAAATTATTATTACTTGGTACTGTACTTAATTACCGCATCCATGGTAGCAATATTATTTTAATCATCAATCCACGTTGGGCATGTGCGTTCATACAAGCCTTTTCTTGGCTTTTTAGTGCATGCCCCTTTTCCATTCATTTATGTTCAACCATGTAACAACTCTACTTTTTCTATTACTTTTGATTGCTTTGTTCATGTTTTTATTGACATGTTTTAATTCTCCTTTCTATTTGTCTGTATATGACTTTGTTCATTTTTATGAATTGGAAATAAATTGTAAAATCAGCACTGATTTTCTTATTTACTATATAAATCTATATACCTACCTATTATGCCTGTAGTCTTGACTACGGGACCCCTTCGAGAATTTAACACACATGAGTCACAATATTGTGCGCAC
Organism: Heliocidaris erythrogramma; assembly: GCA_025617745.1. Lineage (NCBI taxonomy): Eukaryota > Metazoa > Echinodermata > Echinoidea > Camarodonta > Echinometridae > Heliocidaris > Heliocidaris erythrogramma. The sequence goes on along the minus strand of CM046857.1, from coordinate 24,344,852 downwards.
CCCCCGTAATCCTATTGTCCCCTTCGCCACTCACGCGCGTCAACACGCTACGGCCATCTTCCTCTTTTGCGAGCAATCCCAAGTAGAAACATGTTGCTTGCAAGGAGCGGGGAAGGAGGGAGGGTCATAGGTAGGTATATAGATTTATATAGTAAATAAGAAAATCAGTGCTGATTTTACAAATTTACTGCAATAAATCATATATACCTACCTATTATGCCAGACCAGCGCCAACTCAAAGACCGGGAGGCATGTTTCGAGCGGAAGGAAATAGGATTACACCAAAGACTACAAAGAAGACACAGCGGCCTTCAAGGTGGCTGACGCAAACAAAGCTTCACCTGCGGGAAAATCCCTAAGGTAGCAAGAAATGAAGGAATTGGGCGAACGCCAATAAGCAGCCTTCAAAATATCAACAAGCGCCACACCTTGAAACAGAGCCCAAGAAGTGCTGACACTACGAGTATCATGAGCACGAGGCTTACTGTCGGATAAAAGAGCCTCTGTGCCAGCGGCCCTAATAGCTTCAACGATCCATCTAGAAATGGAATCAAGAGAGGCAGGAGAAAAAGGCTCTCTCGTGATCAGGAACAACTGATCATCCTTACGATAAGACTTAGTCTTATCAATATACCATTTGAGAGCCCTAACAGGACACCAAACTTTGTCCTCACGCACCGAAGAAAAGTCAGAAAGCGGACAAAGAAAAATCTCAACAGGACCGGAGGTAGCTGTCTGATTCTTGGCAACGAAAGAAGCCCTAGGAATCAACCTAACACCTTTTCTCTCCCAGCGAACATGACCAGGAGTAAGACAGAGAGCATGAAGAGTACTGCGCCCCTGCCCAGAGGCAATAGCTACCAAAAAGAGCGTCTTAACCGTAAGATGATGAAGCGAAGCTTCACCTAACGGTTCAAAAGGAGGTTTCGCCAAGGCCTCCAGGACCTTAGGCAGACTCCAAGACGGCACTAACTTAGAAAACGAAGGTCGTTTCAGAAAGAACGAACGAATCAAACCACTTAGTAGCGGGGAATTGGAAATCCCCGAACCATCCGAAAAACCCGAATGAATGGCCCGATCGCCGAACGGTAGCCTCGGATAGTAGAAATAGACCTCCCTTTGTCAAATAACGAGATTAAGAAATCCGCAATTGAACCAATAGGAGCCTTAGAAGGGGTTTGATTTCTCTCTTTGCACCAAAGGAAAAAGACCGAGAGACGGGAATTGTAAATTTCCCTAGTAGAAACCTTACGACTGGACATTAAAAAGTCCGCGGCTCTATCAGAGAGACCCGACTGTCTTGCAGATTCCCTGACAGGGGCCAAGCAGTCAAATGAAGAGACTCCGGATTGTGGTGAAGAATCCCCGATAGGGGCTGTAACACCAGATCCGCTTTTAACGGGAGAACTAACGGTTGAGCCCTTAGAAGGCTCATAAGTTCCGGAAACCAATTCCTCCTGGGCCAAAAGGGAGCTATTACAAGCACCCTCGCCGATCTTCCCTGATTTTCCGCAAGACACGCGGAATCAGTTGGAAGGGAGGAAAGGCGAATCCCTGAAGGTTCTCCCAGCTGAGGGAGAAAGCATCGAGAGCCCATGCTCCCTGATCGCGAACACGGGAGCAATACTTCGGCAGCTGGTGATTTAGCACCGACGCAAATAGATCCACTTCCAGTGGACCTAGGCAACTGCGAATGCGGCAAAATACTTCCGGATGGAGCCTCCATTCCGATGGAAGATACCTGCCCGGGACAGAAAATCCGCAAAGCGGTTTTCCCGACCGGGGATGAAAGAGGCCACGGGTGTGATTGCCATGCGACGACACCACCTCCACAGCTGAGCTGCTAGGGCATTCAGGGCAACCGAACGAGTGCCACCCTGCCGATTGATATATGCCGCCACAGTAACATTGTCCGTGAGAATCAGAACCGAACGACTGAGAAGTCGACTTCTGAAATGGAGCAAGGTCAACAGAACTGCCATAAACTCCAGGACATTGATATGAGGAAGAGTCCCAAGGTGAGACCAATCCCCCGCAACCGTGCTGCCGTTGCAGTGTCCTCCCCACCCCAACCGAGAGGAGTCCGTCGAAACCGATATCGACGGAAGAGGGGCAGAGAAGGACCTGCCTCGCGCGAGAAACACCTCGCTCGTCCAACAAGCGAGAAGAGACTTGATCTTTACTGGTACTGGAATCCAGACCAAAAGAGAGTCTTTTCCCGGCTTGAAGAACCTGAGGAGATGTCTCTGAAAGGGTCTCATGAGGAGCCGGCAGTCCTCTAAAACATCGACTAGACTGGCTAGATAACCTAGAAACTGAAGCCCCTGTCTGGCCGAGACTCTTCTGGCCAGCAAGAGCTTGCGAGCCGCAGAGACAATGGTGAGAATCCTGTCTCGACTGGGCCGAGCTAACTGATTCCTTATGTCTAACACCGCCCCCAGAAAAACTGGGCTGCGAGTGGGGACTAACTCTGACTTTTCCCAATTTATTAGGAAACCTAAGTCTTGAGTAAGAGAGACTAGCAACGAGTCTCGTCCAACAAACGATCGCGCGACTCCGCAAGGAGAAGCCAATCGTCCAGGTAACAAAACAACCGCAGGCCGCGACGCCTCAGAAAGGCCTCTAGCACCGCTACAACTTGAGTAAAAACCCAAGGGGCCGGGCGCAGCCCGAAGGGAAGAGCCCGAAACCGGTAAGTCTCCGAGAGGAAGGAGAACCCCAGAAGATCGCGAGATGCGCGATGAATGGGAATGTGAAAGTACGCGTCCTTGAGATCTATCGAGACCGCGTAGTCTTCCCTTTTGATCAACGGAAGAATGGAGGCAAGAGTCTCCATACGAAAATGAACCGGAGGAATAAATTTGTTTATCCTCTTTAGGTTCAGTATCAAACGAAGTTTTCCCGAGCGCCTGGGAATAACAAGTCGGAGAAAGGGAAAAAGGACAGCCTGTGAGGTGTCCAAGTTCCTATAGCACCTCCGGGGAGCGGGGCGGACAGATCTATGAAGAATCCGTCTCGTCCGCCCGCTGCCTGAACCCAAGCAAAGTCGAACCCTGCGCGCGGGTTGACAAAAAGTCAGGGAAAGTTTAGAACAAAGCAATCGCTTCTACCCCACAAAGGGAGAGCAACTAAGGCTCTGCCTCCCCCAGCGATTCGGAGACCGAAGCTTGAGAGGCCGCTTCCAAAACTGGATCCGCCTGAAATGATCGTGACAAAGAATCACGAACAAAGGCCGAAACGGTCGGATTCACGCATGAACCGCCATAAGCCTCCTCACCCGACGGAGCCCCGAGGCTGCGAGACTAGGAGGCTCATGTGATCTCATCACAGACAAAGAAGAATAAACCATAAAAGGCTAATTAGTCTCGATGTCCGACCCAAAAAAGGGACAAGAGCAGGGGATGTGAATCCTGGTACAAGGAACCAACCCTGAGTCTGGGCAAAGCCCATCTCACACTGAACATCTCAGCTTGAGAGACCGAAGGGTTAGCTAAACCCGAAGGGCAAGAGGCAGGCAAAGCCTTGCCTCTTTTAGCCCCTTCCCTAGGCTTCTGATTGGCCCAAAAAGAGCCTAAGTCGAAACCCGCTTTTCAGAGCGTTTATCCGGTTTCGTTCGGATCCCCGAAGCCCTTCGGGAACACGAACCGAACCCTCCACTGAGGGACGCTCACCTCCCTTTATGTGAGAAGTGCGCTGAGGGTATTGAACCCAAAGACGCGCACCAATTACCCATATCGGCCGAGCAAGGAGATGCAACAGCCATGGGCCGGACGCCAAGGCGCCCAGACTCAGCAGAAATCCCGCTGCTTAAACCAACGCGAAGTCGAACCCTGCGCGCGGGTTGACTGAACTTCAGGGCGATATTTGGACAACAAAACAATCGCTTCCACTCCACAGAGATTGAGCGATTGAGACTCCGCCTGCCCAAGCGATTCGGGAACCGAAGCTTGAGAGGACGCATCCAAATCTGGTTCCACCCGAGTGGAATGAGACAAAGGAACGTTAACAAAGGCCTCCGCAGGCGGGTCCCCGCATGGCTCACCAACAGTCTCCTCGCCCGGCGGAGCCCCAAGGGCCGCGGGAGTAGGAGGCACATGCGAATCAGTCTCAGACAAAGAGGAATCAATCAGCCTTCACAAAAGGCTGATTAGTCTCAAAGTCAGACCCCTGAATAGGGACAGAAGTCAGGGTTGAAGTAGCCGGTACAAAGGACCAACCCTGATTCTGAGCAAAAGCCCGCATCATGCTGAACATGTCAGCTTGAGAGGAGCTAGCTGGGTTAGCCAGGCCAGACGGGCAAGAGGCCGGCAAAGCCTTGCCACTTTTTGCCTTCTTCTTGGCCTTTTTCTTGGCTGGCTCGACAAGAGTCGTAGCCGAAACCCTTTTGTTAGAACGCTTAATCGGATTCATTCGGATCTCCGAAGCCACTTCGGAAACACGAACCGATCCCTCCGCGGAGGGACGTTCACTTCCCAAAAAGGGATTGGAGCGCTCATGGCGTAAGCCTAGAGAATCGCCCAAATCACCCATATTGGCTAAGCAAGAAGATGCAGTAGCCATGGGTTGGGAGCTAAAAGCTCCCAGTGCGTGGGCAGACCGAGATGACTCGGTATGTGCCCGATGACTACTAAAGGCATGTGAACCCACTATTGGACCGCTCGAAAGCGGCAATAGGGGAGCACTAGTAGTCACGCACTCAGGTGAAAACACCTGTTGCTCCGAAGAGCGTCCATAATTGTTAGCTCGAGCATTCCCATCAGCTGGCAACTGAGACAGCCCAGAAAGTACTCGTTCCCCCATATGGCGTTTGCCGGGGGCTAGGGTTTGTGAACCCAGACCAACATTGTTAGCTCGAGCATTCCCATTAGCTGGCAACTGAGACAGCCCAGAAAGTACTCGTTCCCCCATATGGCGTTTGCCGGGGGCTAGGGTTTGAGAACCCAGACCAACATGGACTAAGCCCGTGGGTTGCCCTGCAGTAGTGGGGCGCGTCTCCCCTAACGGATCAGAGCGAGTAAACGCTACCGTACGGGAAACAACAGCCCCCCCCCCCCCCCCCCCCTCTGGTCTCAGCGACCGGGGGATTGGATTCGAGATATCCAAACCACTAGAATCTGACGTCACCCACCCCGAAACCACAGGCTTCGGAGTTGACAATCCCGATTCAGTTAACGCCACCCGTCCCGAAGCCGCAAGCTCCGAAACTGGCAAACTCTGCAAGGGAACACCACTAGGCAACTTACCTTTAGCCCTCCTCCCTCCCCCGCGTACCGCTGTACTCGGGGAAGTTCTGGAAGGCCGAGTCGTCTTGCTAGACAACTCTTCGGAAGAAGCAGGTCTCCTTGACCCAGCTGCTTCTTCTTCCGAATTCATACCACTGCAATAAAACAGGCAAGAAAGTATACTTTTCAAATTAAGAAATACTTCAACTGAATGCAGTAAATAAAACTAAAGTTTATTTGGGAGATACGCACTAAAGAAATTTTCACAGCCTAAAAACCGTAAGAACAAACACCGAACCCGAAGGCTCGGTGACAAACGGAAACACCCGCAAACACAGAAATATCTACGTGGGGCTGACCGTGAAAGTGAAAAATAAATGCCAAGAAAGGGAATCAAAAAATCCCTTGCAATCGGCAAAAGTGACTAATAAAACACAAAGTACTATAAACTAAACGAATATAGGTACCTAAAAGTGCTTTAACTATGTGAAAAAGCGCACCAAAAAGATACTATACGACCTGATTTCAGGAGCGCTGTGACAATACGTCCTAACTCGTCGGGGGCGAGCAAGAAAGAGGAAGATGGCCGTAGCGTGTTGACGCGCGTGAGTGGCGAAGGGGACAATAGGATTACGGGGGGTGCGCACAATATTGTGACTCATGTGTGTTAAATTCTCGAAGGGGTCCCGTAGTCAAGACTACAGGCATAATAGGTAGGTATATATGATTTTTATGAATTGGAGATAACTACTGAATTGAATTGAATAGTATACACACACACACACACTCAACAACCTCTTGTCTCATAAACACACATTGCGCCTCTTTCTTTCTCTCATATCCGTCCACATAAAATTATTTCGAACAATTTAGGCCGTAGAACCGATTCTCATTATACACTTAAATGTATCCCCAGACGTTTTATGTTGTATTAGCTCATATATCCGATGTCTCATTGATTCAAATAATTGGTTTTCAACTTCTTTTTCCTATTTTGTGTGAATACCACATCCGAATGATGCATTAAGACTAAAGAGACCAGTGGTGATATTCTGAGATTCATTTTCTTGATTTTAGTGAAAGGACTTTAATTGTCATAACAAAATGTTCACTTATGTGGCATCATTGGTTGATGTATGCATAAGACATCTGTGAAAGACATCTGTGCAACACGAATGAAATGTTGCAATTTAAAATTAAATAATCTTTCACTAAAAACAAGAATTCTCAAAATACCACCCAGGCACTTTAGAAAAAGGGTGAACTCGATCATCAAGTAACAAAATTATGAAATTTTTCTAAATGAGGAAGCAAAAATTGAAGATATATACCTTTAAACGGATTAGTAATAACTGCTGTATGATTAAAGATAAACGCATAAGACAACGATTGAAAGTAATAAAATACAACGTAGTCTGTTCACATGTTTTGCAAAGTAGTCTATATTTGAACAATAAATTGGAGCATAATTCCTTCACCCTCCACAAGTAGAAACGATTTTGAAATATCTAAAGCATTATTAAAGAGTATTTTCAGCCCATGCTGTGAGACGCACAATATGTTTTGTTTACCCAGGGAAGCCACATCAATAATAAAATACAAATGTAATAAAACTAATGCATCAAAATGATCGCAAGAAACACACTAGTGTTCAATTATCCACCTTCTATTATCAGGACACTGCAAGGAAAGCTCCTGCAGCTGGACGCCGGATCGAACGGCGCGGGGCGTACATGGTAAACATCCAAATTTCGCTCATCGGATCAGATTCATGACTTGTATTGCGCATGTTGATTTAGAAGTCATCCTAATTATTAATATGAATTCTCTAGGTCTTTACTACGGTTAATCTAATGTCTTATTCATAAAATGTGTATTAAAGGAATATTAGGTAGGATATTTCATTGACTCATTCAGCCCCGATAAAAGGCAAAAGTAGTTCCATCTCATTAATGGTGGTCTAGGTCTAAAGTTGCGCTTGTATGAGCGTACTTCATAATGCCTGTAAAATTTTGATTTACTCCTATTTCTCGACTTACCACATTTATTTCCTATAGCTAATAACACCAACACCAATAGTGAAATGACAATTTCTTAATCCCTATGGGTATAGGGTTACTTTATAATGTAAAGCTAAGTTTGAAAAAATCGGAACAACAAAGAGAAGTCCAGAAGACAATTTCCAATAAACCCTTTCTAAAATTCGGCAATAATCTACATCTTGCTGTATACATAAACTTTATGAAAAGAGAAGTTTTGTATGATATTCATGTCGTTTATAGTTCGATCAATTCCACTGCTCTTGCACAGCTGCTATGTTGTTCATTCACACTGCAAAATAAAGAGGATAGTTAAATAGAGATTAAATACATGTATTGCCTAGATGGGGCAGGAGACAAACTAAATGATCTTTAGATAGTGACATCCAAATGACCTACATATTGAAGGACATACTGACCAAAAACCGCCTGGATTGAAAACAGATGTCTTACTCTTGCAGTAGTAACACAAATATGTACGTCTGGATCAAGATAACTAACCCTAAAGCTATCCCCAGCCCCTCCGACAATTAATCCCTGTCGAAAATCACCCCGACAACCACGCCTTTACCATCCATCCAGTAAGTTATCAACCTGGGTTGATATGATTGCCCATGGACATCTTCCTCTATCGTTGAGGCAAATAACACAACACCCCCGACCACTACCCTATTTCCAGATGGCACATCTACATCCCAGGACAATCCCCATCCCTTTCCTATGGCAATAATATTCTGGACATTGAATCACCATAGCAAATACCTTGTTGATACTACCCTATTTTTAAGGCATACTTGTTTTGGGATCAGACTGACATAAAATAAAAAGGTAGTGTAAGTGATAGACTGCCTCCAAAGATTGTTTGAATCTGGCTATTATCAGCATTGCGCCAGAAGGTTCTTAATAAATGTTGACAGGATACCAGCTTCAGAGATTTTTGTGGCACACGATAACATAACTTTATTCCTGGACCTACTATATTAAAGGGAAATGCCGCCCTATATAATGGCAAGTTGCTCTGAAAGAAAGATTTAAAAAATAACAGAAGCAGATTGGTGAAAGTTCGAACGAAATCGGACAAGGAATACAACAATTTTGGAAAGTTTCTTAAATCACTATACATATGGAATTTCAAAATTGGCCGAATCTATAATGTAACTGATGTGGTTGCGGATAACTTCCCCATTTGCTTTAACACACAAAAATGTATCAGTCCGTAGGATCCTAATAACAATATGCTTTCTACAATACATTATGAGTACTGCCCCGGGGGAAAAGGCGCTTAGGAGAAACAGCAAATTAATGATATTGTGTATGACAAGCAGGAGAGTTGACAGACAAAACGTCACAATCCACTCACCAAATTGCAAATTTGAGATTTGCATAGATTTAGTGATCTCATTTTTTAACCATCCATAATTTTTCTATCTTCTTGTCTGATTTATTTCAAACTTCCACCATCCTATTTTTTCTTATTATTTCTTATTATTTTGCTGCTTACACACAAATCATCGTATTACTAAGGTTGGATTGCCCTTTAAATCTGTAATCGTAATCATATACCTCATCTGAAACCCAATCGCAAGTCAAGCAGTAAGCATTTGACAAAATGAAACCTGAAGAAAATATCACTGCGGAAAATGATCGATCACGACTAAAAAACTAACCTGTGAGAGGGCCTTCTCCGTACAGCTCCATACGAAGGCTGATGTGGCTACTCCAGCTTGCGGGTAGTAGACGGACATAGCGGCAAACCTCTGGCACAGGCAGAGTGTTGGTCACAATAGTGTTGCGGTCAGCATTGCCTGTGAAAACCTTTAATGAAAAAAGAAATATAAATCAACTTTTTTGAATAATTCAAAGAGGATCCAGTTACATATGAAGGCCATGTCATCTGCATAATGACACCTCCGTTGTTTTAAAACCTGTACATTGTCATTGAATTGAACAAAAAAGTAATTGCCTCTTGTGGTACACCTTATACTAAAATTACTGTTGACCCAAAGTTGGTTCAAATCTTTGAAAGAGAAATGGATAACCCCAAAAAGCAGATACTGCTATTAACATTGAAACGTGTTAAACATAATTTTTATCTCAATGTAACTTACCCTGTCAGCTCCAGCGTTGGTACATATGCCCTGAACAGTATCAAAGGTCACACCATCATTGCTGCAAGCAATCTTGTAGCTTGTTACCCATTGACTAACATCCTCACGGCCTTGAGTTGCCACAGCAATGATGCGGTAAGGGTTCAAAAGGTCCACCTTGGAAAAAGAAAGATCAAATGAGGAATACGTTAGGACCATCCTATTAACCAACCGACATTCATTCTGGTGGCAAATTTTTCAAACCATCAGCATTGTACCTAAATGTTTAACTTCTAATATTTTCCAACTAAAATACAACACTCTTTCACAGATATTACGGGTATTAACCGAGTATCACTGTTCTTGGCTATTAGGCTCAACTGCTCCATGGAAAATATTTCAATTGTAAATTTTCCGTACACATACAGGACTAAGGAAAGTCCCATTCTTAGCCCTTGTGAAAAAGTACTGCAATTACTGCAGTAGTACTGTATTAAATTGGACCCAAGTACTGCAGTACCTGTACTGCAGTACTACTGCAAGTAGTGCAGTAATAATGCATATATTACTACTGCAAATGTACTGCAACAGTACCACAAGTACTGCAATGTACTGCAGGAGTATCACGAGTACTATGCAAATACCTCAAAGTTTCTACACTACTGCAATACTACCTCAGTATGTACTGCAAAAGTACTAGGAGTATTGCAAGTACCTCAAAAATATTGCAAGTACTGTTGTAAATTGGACCCAAGTACTGCAGTACTACTGCATTACTTTGCAGTATTTTTTTTACAAGGGAGGTCATCTATATTTAAAAAAAAATTGAACACTCAATCATGCGGAAAATTGCCAGCCTGTTCAAAATATCTTGAAAATACCCCGATTTGATTACTCCGTTAAGGAGAACGATCTCACAAAAGTTTGCAGATTCCTTGCTGGATTAATATCCTATGGGGGCTGCCATTTTGATAAACTGATGTCACAGAAGTACATGTCCATTTTACACAATAGATAAGATGTTGCATAATGAATAGCTATTGTACAACTAAAGCCACCCCTTGCAAAATGGCAGCCATCTTGGTACCCCATTGTCTCGCACATGTGATATCTAAGAGCAGTTGTATAGGTTTTGTCACTTCTTTGAAGAATTAACAAACCTTTGTCTGACCAAGCAACAACTTGTGCATACCGAATTCTGCTTAACAAAAGAGCTGAAACAGATATTTCGACACAAAACATATGACAGGATAAAAGTATCTCCATGTGAATGTACATGACTACAAAAATGGTTTACAGAAATACAGGTCATGCATTCCAAAGGTGATCATAGTGTAATTGTAGCTAGTGTACAGGTACGGTCAGTGGGTAGCTCACTAATAGAACTGCTCTATGGCAGCCCCCATGCGATAATGTCTAGCAAGGAAACTGCAACTCATTGAGACAGTGTTCTTCAATAATCAAATATGATTAATTTCAATACATTTGTACAATTATCAACATTATTATAGGCTAATGTTGTTGCCTTTCGTTCCCGTTTAATATCTTGCTAAATGATACAAGTGTTGTATTTACATACAAAAAGGATGAAAGCTCTGAAGGTTTATTAAGATATGTCATAAAATCAACATTTTGTAGAGAACTAAAATAAAATGGCCACTTGTAGGTGAATAGGGGGGGAAACACGAAAAAAGCGTGTTTTGACTCCATTTTTCACAGGGAGTGATGCAGACCATTTCCATTTATTTCATTAATCATGACTGAGAACCAAGAGTAGGGTGTGCATCATCCCTGGGAAAGGAAATTATGCATTTTCTAAATCTTAAGTTTCCAGTCACATATGTGTCCTATTCACCCTGCTTTTGGTAGCTGTGCACATATCTCCCAAGGACTCCCTAATCTTTGTCTTTAAAGAAGAGCAAGAAGAAACTCCGAAATGACAATCTTAAAAATGTAATTCAGTTTTGGTAAGCGCTTACAAACTATGGCAGATTTTTTTTATTTTTGTTAATAAACATATTAGCAATACTAAGAAACTGGAAAGATTTCGCCTCCCAAAGTAGAATACTAAACAAATGAGGCAAAAAATAATTTAGACTCCGGGCCAGGGAACGGCAGCTTCCAATATACACTATACACTACTATGATGAAGGTGTGTATCCTACACAGAGTGACACACAAATTTCCATGCCAAACCAGAAGATTGTTGTGCGGGGAGAAGGTCCTGGCGTAGGGCAGTATATTCACGTGATCTAGCGTTCCTTAGGTATATTTACACTAGAATTCACCGGAAAAAATGTTTGGAATACCAAATGAGTACACAAGAACATGCTACTATAAATATTAAACAAGTTTCTTACTAATACCCCCTCTGCCAAAACCTACCAAAACCTTGATTCTGCATGTCTGAATGACCACTTAAAATCCATTCTTACTTGTATCCACTGGTTGACATTATTTGCTTGTGCCGACCAGGCTCCTCGCAGGTTGCCTACTCTGGCTAGATTGAGACGAGCTCTCTTTGGTCCATGGTCAGCATTCCACTCACTGGAAGCCGTCAGACTTGAATCAGGGATGACTCCACTCTCAAGTCCAAGCGGAACAGGGTCATTCAAGATGGCTGTTGGCAGAAAGAATGAAAATATACAAGAAACATAACGAAAGAAGGATTGATACAGTCAGATGGATTAACTTGCAATTGTCTGTAAAATATAGTCTTGTGTCCCATTTTGCCCTGATGAGTGGTGTATAAAACAAACGCGTTAAAATCATTTAGTTCTGGTAATCCAACACATGATCCAGCAACACATGCTATGTTATATTTTGTCAAAGACATAGGGTTAGGGTTATTGTTGTGACTCAGTTTCATGTGAAGTCAATGTTTAAGGTCAGGTTTTCATTTTGGGTTTTTATTTCTTAAATGTAGCGTAAGGGAAGTGTTAATGTTAATTTATTATTAGAGCGGAAGTTAGGAGATTGGTTAGTGCAAAAAATGACCGTGGATCAATTGTCGCTGGAGCATGTTTCGTAGAACCTTTCGTCCCTCACCTGCTACAGGTCCAGCTCCGAGGAGTTCCAAACGCATGCTGATGTGTCCATGCCACATAGAGGGAAGAACTCGGACAAAACGAGTGGTCAGCAGTGGGGCAAAGTAGTGAGTTACCTGGGTAGATCTGTCATTGTTTCCACTGAAGACCTATAGAAACATAAAATTGAGCGGTACGGTCAATTAACCTATTGCCAAAACATGATCTCAGGACTGTGTGCCCCGAGACATAACGGTCACCAAGGATTCTACCTTCCTTTGGACACCCCTCCCCCCAAAAAATAATAATAAATGGCCCCCAATAAAAGGACGGTTGATATTAAACAAGGTAGTATGTATAATGAGCAACCAGTCCTTTTGATTGTGTATCCCATCGTTGCTACCACGCCAATTAAAGATAATTATACACATTGGACTATTTAGATTTATTGTGACTCGAGCTGATCATAGCTGATCAAAATGCCTTCTCAAAACAAGGAACATCTCCCCAATCAGTGACATCTCACTGCACATAGCCATACGGAGGCGTTGGGGGGGGGGGGGGGGGGGGTAGTCTGGGGATGGTTTTCCTGATACGGTAGCTTTAATAACTGCTTTAGATAACATCATTTGTGATACAGATTGTCTGAACTGTCTAATATGAGATATTAATACGATCTAACTGGAGTTGAAAAAACATCAAAGGGAGACAAAAATTTATACACATTGGAAAAGGTCAGTAGATTCAGGTTCTCTTTAGCGCTGACTGTACTTGGGGGGGGGGGGGGCCTCGCTGCCCCCCCCCCCCCCTCTAGAAAAAAAAAATCGCCGCTCATTTTGAACTGCTACATCTCACATCACGCAACTTTCAGATTTTTCTCTTTTAATGTCTTGCGCATCTTTTGCCACCAAGTTGACAAAAATCGGTCATACTGTTACAGAGTCGCGTGACCTTTTATGACCTCATGTTAGGCCGAAAACGAAGGATTTATGTACAAAACGAATGGGAAAGTTCATTTCCTCATGTTCCTCCTATATCACCTATAATTTTTTTCCTTGAGCTGTAAATATCTATTCTAACTGCAGATTAGAAAAAAATTAAAATAAAAAAATCTAAATTGAAAAACAGAAATAAATTTGTAAAACAATAATAAAAAAAAAATCATTTTCAAAATGTATTCTTATGTAATAATTTTAAGGTTTAGAAAGAACGACTTGCATTAAAATTTTATTTTCCACTTGATTGTCAATAGAAATGTATATATTTGCAATAAATTATATGAAACGAAAAAGAGAAATTTTTACATAAAATAATCTATACGCAATTCTAGGTCTGGTCATGTCGCGGCCGGGATCAGGGGGCTGGGGCCTCGAAGCCCCCTCCCTCCAAGTCAGAGGGGAACTTGAAATAACCCATTACATTAAGGGTTAAATATGTTTCAAAGAGGACAAAATATGTGGTCATTATAGCAAAGTCCAGCTCTCAGTGGGAAACTCATTCAGACGAGTGAAATTACCTCTTTATACTGAATTTAATTCAATTCATTTATTTCACATTTGCATAAAAAACAAGACAAAATAACATACGTAAATACATTGTATTTTATGCCTGTAAACTCGACTAAGAATACAAATGTGCGGGACTTGCAAAGGCCATAGGCCGATGACGGGCTAATCCCAAACAAAAAATATAAGTGAACCAGAATAGCCTGGTGGTTAAGTCGCTGCCTGGCAGGCAGTAGATGACAGGTTCGAATCCCGCTGGTTCCAATTTTTTCTGACTTGTGTTTTTCATTACAGATCGAGCATACGATCTTTAACACTGGGAGTATAATATGCCGAAAGATTTGTTTACAAATTAAAAATTCCTCCCCAGTCAAGCTTCCTCGTTTACTAAAAAATAAAAGATAATACAAAAAAAAATTATGCCTCCGCCATCACCAGATTGGAAATGTATGGCATACATGTACACTCTAAAAAGGATTGGTCCAACAAAATTACAAATCTTTTGACTTAAAAAGAACAGGAGACAGAAAATTAATTTCATTTTCAAATAATAAAACTTACCATTGATGACTTACAATCATCAAATACACCAAGGAAATAGATTTTATAGCAAATAGACCACTGTCCCCTTGAAATTTCTAAAATGGGTAGACCTAGACTCCATACATCACGAACAATTTTTATGTATATAATGACCTCTATGACCTTTGACCTTGAGAACCCAAAATCTAATCGTCCCTCACATATGCATACATGGGCCAAGTTACAAAATGATCCCCAAAACAGTTTTGAAGTTATCGCGAGAACGAGAACGAAAAGGGACGGACGGACGGACGGACAACCCGAAAAAATCATGCCTCCGGCACCACCTACGGTGGGAGGAGGCATAAAAAAACGGCATCTTAAAAACAAATTACGTTTAAAAGAGTTAAGGGAAGGGCAAGATTTAAGTGCCCTCGGTAAGCTATTCCAAAGGGTGGGTCCATTTGGTAAATGAAAGTTTTCGGACTGTCTAGTATTTTATTTATTTAGAAATTCATTTTTTACAAATAAATGGTTATAAAATGGAAGTGAATTTCGAACAAATGAAAACATAAAATTTGCAGTTTGATATTTGTTGATATTATGTACAAACAGTAAATTTAGTTTTCTAAATAATGGCTGTGTACTTGGTCGTGGGGGAGAATTGGTAATAGCTCTGACTGCACGCTTCTGTAAAACAAATATTCGGTTCAAATGAACAATCGCAGAGTTACCCAAACGTATATTACAGTAATTAAAATATGGCAAAACTATTGATTGATATAACATCAAAATTATGTTTAATGGGATTGAAACCTTGTTATATGAGGGCTAAAAAAAGACCACCCTATTGAAATACAAAGTGGAACCAGTTAAATCATCTTATTACGAGTTTGTTATAACAGTAATTTTTTTATAATGAAATATACCTTGTCTTGCTGCGAGCCAGGAGACAGCACGGTGGTGAAGTCTTGTCCATTCAAGCTATGAGTCACCTTATAACTGGTCACCCACTGGTCGGCAGCAGCGCGTCCTTGTGTGATTATTCCTGTAACCCGATAGGTGCCTCTCAGGTCTATCTGTAGCCACTGGCTATGGTCTAGGGTGAGTGCAGACCAGGCTCCTTTGAGGGCACCCGACAGTGGAAGGTTCAAGCGAGCTCGTCGTGGTCCATGGTTTGAATCCCATTGTGAGGAAGCCGTCATGGCACTGTCCGGGATGCGGTAGTCCTCAAGTCCAAGCTTTTGAGAAGCACTTGTCACTGCAGGATACAGACAAATTTGAGTGACTTGACGGTAAATGCTTTACAACATGTTCATTATGCAGTTGAATTCAATTTTATTTTCATTCTCAATATTTAAAAGGACATGAATACATACTGAATCCAGACACTGTAACACAGCATTGATTAGCGGATGTTGTAATGTTGGTCTAAAGCGTTTGCATTCATGACCAAGGAGTAATTCTCGAAATATACTGCTTTCAGTCGCTGTAAGTCAATAAGAACCATCCCTCTTACCTCCTCCGACCGATATATTCACAGCAAATAATGACAGTAAGTTTACAATTAAGGATAAAAATTTAAATAGTTATATCAGAATAGGTAATAAAACCATTACCCCAAAATCATAAAACGATAAATCCAAACAAGACATAAAAGTGAATATTGCTTCAAAAACGGAACAGAAACGCAAATATGTAAGTTTTGTTGATATGATGCAGATATACAGCAGGGTGCGAGGCCAACAGACCTCAAGTCCATCTCATACTTTGCTGGGTTGGGTGCAGATTTCTTCCATGCATCAGGTTGCATGAGCTTGCAACTACAATTCAGATTAATATCAATCACAGCATTATCACAAGAAGCTATATTTAAGTCCAACCCCAAAACATGTGAGGGGTCATTAAATCGCTTACATGTGAAAGGACCCTCGCCAGTTAGTTCCCATCTCAGACTAATATGGTTATTCCAAGTTAAGGGATGAAGACGGAAGAACCTAGCTGTCACAGGTGGGTTGATGGCATTTTCAACAAGACTGTCGCGATCAGCATTGCCTGGAAAGATCTGTAATATAAAATCACAGAATAAAATATAAATAGGGGCATTTGCATTGACGGGAAAGATCTATAAATGTACGTGAAATCACATAAGATATAAATATGGGGAGATATACAGTTCACAGAACTTTATAGTTTCATGGTGGAACAGCTGAAGTACAGAACACCAGAAAACAGGCATACAAAATGTTGATAGTTTGCTCATCTGAATGACGTTTTAGTCTCACCTTTGTTCCTGTCTGGCAGTCTCTCACCAAGGTCCAGTCCTTCCCATCAATGCTATAGGAAACCTGATAAGACCTGACCCACTGGTCGTGGCTGTTCCTGCCTTGTGTGAGGATCCCTGTTACCTCAAATGCAGCACGAAGGTCAACTTGTATCCATTGGTTTAAATCATTAGTCTGTGGAAGAGAGGGGATCATAGTGAGTGCAAAAGTGGACAGCACTAGTATAGTGCTGATGATGTTTATGTAATATAATCATTCTTCACCTGTGAAACAGTCTTTATGAGCAGTTTGGGAAGAAAGGAAATGCGATCAATACATTGTAATATGCTATGCTTTTACCATTACTGTTATTTAGTTGGGACTTTCCACAGAATATCTTCTTGGATGCATGTGTGCGGACAAAATTCAATACAGAGGAAAGCAATTAACATTTCGAAGAGTAATTATGAAGATTACGCACTGCAATATTTTGGCTGAGGGTATTAGTTATGCAATCTTGAACAATTGTGGCGAAATTAGGATGCAGTTATATACTTACTAAAGCAGACCAGGCTCCCCGAAGAGCTCCCACTTGAGGCTGGTTGAGTCTGGAGCGAGCAACACAATGATTGACATCCCAGCAAGATGAAGCAGAGAGACTAGTAGTAGCTATGCGACCATCTTCTATACCCAGCTTTCCAGGGATGGGAACAACTATGAGAGGCAATCAAAAGAAACTAAATTTAGAAATAGCATGACCTCACTCCTAATTTAATTCAAATTGCATTTTCCTTAAAGGACAAGTAACCCCACGTGATATTCTAGATGCACCTATTGTCTGCTACGTCTTTCCATGGAGGCTGCCATTTTGTGCATGACACGGATCATTAGGTACCATATGCATTGATAATAGCCTACCTTTACAACAGATACGTCGCTTTGTTCTGATTGTATTACGATTATTATTGGCCATGGGCCTAGATAATTGACGACCCATGAGTTCTAATAGCCATCCTGTAAAGCAGATTCCTCGCTTTGTTTTGGTATTGTTACGATTGTCTCCGTCCTTGACGTCAATTCTCCGTCCTTGACGTATATTTTTTATGAAGTATATTTTTTATGAACAAATTAAGACCTTTTAAAAAATATATAAAACTAAACTTACATTTCAGAATATGTGACTTTATCTAATATATATTTGTCCTCTAAAAATCAATTACAAGTTAACGATGAAGGAAATTTTACTTGGGATGAAAAATATGTTCGTGTACACATAAAGTAATGGCAGCCCCTTATTATTGCTAGCAGACGATAACTTGGCTGGAAAATAGTGATTTATATCTTTATCCTGTGTTTTTACATGAAATTGCATGTATCAAATAAGAGGCATATACTACACCATTCAAAATAAGCTAATTCATACGCTGAGGTTAATTTCCCTTTAACTGGTTGTGTTGTCAGTGTTATTCTGATCTTTTAATTATGAGTTGGTCTCAATATTTTAGATTTTACACAGGAGTACATTGATAACGAGCTTTAAAAAGGCTTACAGCAAGATATTAAAACAATTAAAATGCTAACAAAAGACTTTCATACTTAATTTTGGTGTTCATTTTTCCTTTGATGAGCATGGAAGGTTGCCTATTTATTCGAAGGTGAGATTTGTCCATTTCCATCATGAATTTTAAAGAAAACCATATCTGCATTAACCTCAAGATATACAGTTACTTGGAATGCCTCCGGGTATGACCTTACCATTGATGGGTCCTTCTCCAAGCAGCTCAAAACGCATACTGATGTGACCATTCCAATTTTCCGGATGGATACGAACATAACGAGCTGTAACAGGCAGAGCTAGCATGTTGATCACTGGACTGTCCCTATCAGTATTGCCTGGGAAGATCTGATGATGAAACATATAATAGAGTATGTTAAGCTATCCTCAGATTTACGAGATCTTGGATAATTGGAAATTTGATAATGAAATTGAAACGATACTCCTTCACTCTACCATTAGCAAGGTTTTACTTCTTTATGTTGATAAAATGCTGGTGTGTTCAACGTGCCATCCAAAATACTACTAAGTCCCGGATGTTGATTCTTAAACCATGGTCACACACATGGAACAATTAGAAATTTAATCCGCAAATGTGCATTGTCCCAACCTACAACCCTTGAGCATGTATAGTAACGTGCTAAGCAACTTACCAACTAGTACTAACAAAAGTTTTTAAAAGTTTAGTTGTGGTACCTACATAACCTTGCTATAAATGTTTACATAAAAAAAAAATCATTGCTATTTGACAAAATTTCACAGAGGACACAAATAATTTATTTTTTCAGAGACCATTCCGACTAGTAACTAATCCCAACTTTAGCCTAGTTAGAAACATGAAAAGTTGAAGGGTCAAGGTAGAAATCGCTTACCACAATGGCTCCATTATCGTCCACTACATCTATCAAGGCTGCTTGTCCATCTGGTCTGTACTGAAGGCTGAAACTCGTCACCCACTGGTCATAATCTGACCTACCTTGGATCACAATGCCTTCGAGCTTATAGTCAGTTAGCAGATCAACTTGAAACCACTGTGAGTGGTCATTGGTTTGGGCAGACCAAGCACCTGTCCTTCCACCACCTTCACAGAAAAATGGTATTCAACAATTAACCTTACTGTGCTATAGGAAGTTTAAAACTTTCCAAATTTTAGAACAAAGAAAAGCCTTTTAAGCTTAGTCTGGTGGGGAGAAATCTACCCTAAAGATCGGGTTTGGCAATGTGAGAAGGGATCCGATATACTTTGTATCCTCCATCATAAAATCGGGCAATGATTGGCCAAGAATATCTCACGTGGCATTAAATACTTTCACCATGAATGAAAAAAGGATATCGCGTGACGTAAGACCTCCGTATATTTTTCGCTATACAGATAGTCACTTTTTTATTCTGGATATTCTCGATTCGATATATCACGACAATATAGACTGCGATAATGTTTGTGCGTGACTGACGAGCCTCTCTACTGATTCTACATTTATTTTTTATTTTGAATATATCTAGGCTTACTCTAGTAGGATATAAATCAAATGCACCATATTTTTTTCGAGGCACTAGTTGAAATTAAGGATTTTTTGGTGACTGACATAGTTACTGTATTCTTTGGAGCTGCACCCTACATAAATGTTATGCCAGTCACTTCAGAGAATCCATAATTTCAACTGGAGCCCTCAGTACCTCAGTATATTTGACGACTGAACATGAGAACAGGTAGATAAATAATTCATAGTAGCATATTGTATTTTCTCCAATTCATAAGATGAATGCGACTGCGTCTCCTATATGCCTCCGCCTAAATTTAGTTAAGTTCATGACTCAACTGTTCTTGAAACATTGTGATAACCACAAAAAAGCTTATTACATGTTAATTGACCTCTTTTACCTTTGACCTAAGAAACCAAAAGTGCATGCATAGTGCATGCATATTGACCTCTATGAACTTTGCCATTTGACCAACAAACAAATCTAAACAGTTCGTCTCAATATGGTGATGCATACTAGTATTAAGTTTGAAGTTAATGGCTCAAGAGATATTGCAATTAGGCTAAAACCCGATATTTCATGGTAATTGACCTGTGACCTACGCACACCGAAATACCTCAAATGGTTATCGAGATATCCCATTAACGAGGCTAAAACCTGTAATTTCAGAAATTTATCTGTGACCGTTAACCTTTCACCTTAGTTACCCAAAATAAAAAGAGATGTCTTCCCATGACTATACATAATAACGGGTTTGAAGTTCACTCAAATGGTATTTGAGATATCTCCTGTACAAGAAAGTGGGACGGACGGACGGCCAACCCGAAACATAATACCTTTGTCACACTGACCTCTACCACCTGGACGTTTCATTGGCTCAGAGAAGTGAAGTCGTGGTCCGCCATGTTGCACTTCTGAAAAATCAACGCGCGAGAAAGCTGGAATACAGATTTGTCAACAATCATGCGGACGCCCATGCGGACGCCCATGGTCAAAACGCGCAGACAACTACAGATGTTCAGTGCGTAACGTGTAATAAACCACACGGCTCTGGGATGAGTAACATGGCCGCGCCCACTTCAAGTGCTCGCACGCGCGGGAATGGGCGATGATCCGTCCAGGTGGTAGAGGTCAGTGCTTTGTCACCACCTTTGGGAGGCGAAGTAATAACAAATCTTTACATTAGTTCCTTAGCACAACCAACAATCCCAAAAGGGTAATCACTGAAATTGTGACTTCTGGAACTAAACCAACATACAAGTACATGTATCAGGCCTTATTAAAGAAAAAGTGGGAGGTATTTTCCCAGAACTTTGATATCTAAATTTCTGGAAATACCCCAAGTCTTTGTAGAATTGTGACATTTTTCATAAGGAATATCTTTTAATCGATAAACAAACATGAACCTAAAACATGACATCTTCATTATGTTTGTACATACCTGCTACTTGGTTGAGTCTTGCCCTGTCAACACAGTGATTCGAATCATAACATGTGCTTGAAGAGAGTTGGCTGTCTGCGATTCGACCATCTTCCATTCCAAGTTTCAGTGGCTCAAACCGATGACCTGATGGTAAATCGTATCAATAGTAGCAACAATGGGGACACGGAAATAACATTAAAGATAATTATTGAGAATGAAACAGGTGGGTTATTTGGACCAGCATATCAAAAACAAAATCATAATATTAACTCATTTTCCCACATGGTGATGCGAGGGGGTCGGGATAGACAACTAGATGTCATTATTCTTCTCTTATACCTTTTATACCAAATATGTTTGGCAGCTATCACCATTTGTAGTCTTGAAAATTCAGTATACCATAATTTCAGATTATGTTGAGTTTGTATAAATATCCCAAGATAACATTTAACAGTAATCCACACCATTGTCATAAATATAACCCAGATGAGCCGTTTTTTTACTGGAACCTTTCAGTAGTTTAAGTGAAATTCCGTATTTATCACATAAACAAAATAGAAGCCCACGGGCACTGGAACTTTGAAATACATTTCTTGGATAAAACATGCACGTTTCTCAAAGTCGCGCATCATCAAATAAAATTCAGTACCATTTTGGGCACTGCATAGATTCACATATTTATATGGGTTTCAACTCTCCTTGGAATAAGTAAACTGATGCCTCTTTTTTTGTTTCCCTTTTTTTCGTAAAATAGTATTTCCTATCTTTTGTAAAGGATGGCCCAAGTCCAAGACTTGGGTCAGTTTTACATTCATGTCATAGCGCCCTCTCATCACTCCTTGTCTAACCTTATTAGACCTGATTCAGTACCAACAGAGCACTCCTCAAATGCAATATTGTGAATAATACAGAAGTATTGGGGCCATCATCTGGTATGGTTCATGTTTTCAGTGCGCATGGAGTCATTAAAGTATGTTTTGAATTTGAGTAAAACAAGTGCTGCAGTGCTGATTGCAAAGGAAATGATTTTTACCATTGCTGGTCATACATGTAGTTTGCATATGGTGCAGTAGTACGTGTACATGCAAGAGTAAAAAGATAATGTTGACTCGTGTGTGTGTGTGTGTGTGTGCGTTTGTTTAGCATTATGTCCGAGGACATTTTCGGACAGAGAACAAAAAAAAAATCATAACAATGGTCCTCGGAAGCCGGACAATAGTCCTCGAACGTCGAACAATGAATTTATGCCTTATTCCGTCGACTGTCCGAGGACGAGTAACAATAGAGGAACAATAGTTGTCCTCGGAAGTAAAGCCATGTAAACCTGTGTGGGTGTGTGTGTTAGAGAGAGAGAGAGGGTGTGTTTGTGTGTGTGATTTTCGGATGCAAGACACATAGTGTCCTCATTTAACACACACACACAATCCCATAAATTAACATGCTAGGTGACGAGGGACCATTGTGCCGTAGTATAAGCAACCTACGGCACACAGATTTGTAAGCCATACTGATTAAAAGCTGAAAAAATAACTATTATGAATTCTTTTTAGAACCCTACTAGAGTAGCTTACTCTGTATATGATTTTTTTTTTAAACCCCACAAGTAACGTGAACGTAATGATAACAATGAACATTTAACCCTTTGACTACTGAATTCTTTTAACTCTCATAGGCTTAATACAGGAGCAACCCGGTTCCCATAGTATATGGGTTAAACCTGTATTTACGATGTTTCCTTACCATCATAGTCAAATATAATCATGTTATTGGACAAATAAAAAATATAAAGTGTTTTAGTTTACTCGAAATGACCTGCCATGGACTTGGGTCGTTTTTATATTCAGATACTCAAACACTTTACTTGAAAACGCATTAATATTTGTTGTTATGTTGTTATTAGTTTGTAAAATATGTTTGAAGAAAAAAGAGATAAAGAAAAAATGCATACATAACATATTTCCAAAACAGATTATAAAACTATCATGAGGGGTTTTGTCTATGATTTTAAAAGGTGTCAATTCTAACTTACTGGCCACGGCTCCCTTTCCAAGAATCTCAAGTCTCATACTGATGTGACCATTCCAAGCGGTGGGGTGAATGCGTAGGAAACGGCCAGTGATTGGCCGAGTAAACACTGTTGTCACCTTGCTATTGCGATCCGTGTTTCCGGTGAAAGCCTATTGACGAAAAAAGGGTTCACAATGTTTGGTTCCTCTTGAAATATTATTGTAGTAAAAGCACTCAAACAACTTATACCAGTTTAAAAAAAAAAAAAAAATTATGACCATTAAACCATGGTAATTTATTCCAGTCTTGCTTATCAGCAGAGCGAGTAACTATACCTTATCATTTCCACTGCAATCCTGAATGGTGTTCCAGTTGATTCCATCATCACTGTAGGCTACTTTGAAGGCTGTTACCCACTGGTTGATATCCTGTCGACCCTGCGTGATGACTCCGGTTATAATGTAGAAGCTGTTCAGGTCCACCTGCAACCACTGGTTGGCATTATTTGTGCGTGCTGACCACGCACCCTTTCTACCTCCACCTGTTATTGTAAAGGATTACCGGTAATAGCATTGCTCAATGTTCATAAGATGACCATGCGCTTCAACCACCACCGACTGTCATACAACCATGACAACTACAGGAGTATTAAAGGCATTAAAGGGAGTAGCAAGTCGTAATCCATGGGCCTGACCAGTTGACCTGACTCGGGGAAATTCGGATACAATCGGGTCCAATCGTGCGCTACCGAAGGAATGTTATTGCCGAATTCCTCGCGTGATCGTTAACTCGAATCCCTACATACGTAACCGACCAATGAGATTCAAATACTGGAACAAAGAACGAGCGATCTTGTTTACTCAAATTTGGGTCAATGTGCGAACTTTTATTAGCTGTGCGCGATAAATTGAAGTCGCTTTGAGCTTTGATCCAGAGAAAGGAGCAGCCAACTGTAAAACCGCCCACTGATTGCGACTTGTCGCTCCCTTTAAGGTATGAGCTCACCACACCCCTTTTCTACCTTAACCGTTGTAAAATCACGGGAGACTGTTGGTATCATGCTGTTTTCCTAGAAACATGGTAGCCTACATGTAGTTACACGAGTATTATACCATTTATTTGTATGGACTAACCACCGCCCTTTCTAACCATCTGTAATAAATCAAAAGAGTAAAATGCATTGCTTCTGAACCGACAGTACTCATATAGCTACCACCGTCGATTGGTGTGAGCTGACCATACCCCTTTCGATCCTACCATTTACCCGTTAGAAAATTCACAGAACACCATTATGGGTATGGACAAGCTATTTTTAAAAGGCGAGTACTTCTTCAGATCAAAGGTAAAATTCAAAAACTTTTGTTGTCTGCATAAAACACAACTTACTAGCAACAGTGTCTAGACGAGATCGTTCTGCTCCATGGTTAGCATCATACTCAGATGAGGCTGTGATAGCACTGTCTGGAATTTGGCCATTTTTCATACCGAGATCTTTCTGGGGGCCTTCAATCTCTGTAGGGGGAAAGGAGAAAATAAATTATGATATATACTCTGGCATTATTAATGTAATGATTCAAGTCACTACACAGATTTGTGTGCATGCTGATGGGTCCATATTTCTCTCTTGGGTAGAGTAGAGAAAAAAAATATACTATACAATGTGACATAATATGGTGTGAATCTGGATCAATTATTCTTCACCTGGATTATCCACAACTACAGATATCGCCACCTTTATGTTAAAGCATTATCTTATCATGACTTAAGGATAGAATAGTTTTCCTTATATAAAGTTTGCCTTTAAAGTAAAATTATTTTCATAGAATGTAATTTTCAAAGTATCAAATCTTTTTTTCCCCAATTTGTGAAATCATGTGAATGGAAATACATTGTACATGTATACTGTATCGTGTTCCATCCAATTGCGGCCACCCATATAACTTTGCATCCCACCATCTTTTGAACTGACTTTGTCAACATGTTCTTTTCAAAAGCCAATAATTTTATTAACAACCAATGAACCTACTTGATGTAACGCTGCCAAGGAGTTCAAATCTCATGCTGATATGGTTTGCCCACGACACTGGTTCAATCCTGATAAACCGCGCTACAATGTTGGTGGAAAAGTCATTCGTCACGATGGTGTCCCGGTCCGTATTGCCATTGAAGATCTGGGGGAAAGCAGTTGGTATTCACGCTCATCTTCAGGGACTTTAAAATGTACAACATATTATATAAGACACTTAAAGTCAACCACTGTTAAACTTTGATTGTTCGGTGTGATTTTTTTTTCATTTACTTTAATTTTCATTCTGGCATTCAATAGACCGCTTCTGTAATGTATACAAATTTATGCACCTATGAGCACCTAGTGACGAGCTATTCCATGAACCTGCTTTTTATAAATGAGCCTCAATGCTTGGAATCTAGTTTGCATACACTATTTGTAGCTATGTCCGGCAAGCTTTCAGGTTGTCAAGAACAAACTTTGTTTGAAAGGTATGCATAAGATATGCATAAGATTTGCATACATTCCCGAAGTACTGGGGGCATGTGCCCCATATTATTATACTACTAATAAAGGTTTTAAACTCACATCACTGCCAGCCATCATGGCATTCTCTGCAGTAGTCCATGTCAGCCCATCCAGGCTGTAAAGCAGCTTGAATGTCGTCACCCATTGGCTGTGTCCATTGCGACCTTGGGTCATGACCCCAGTGACTTCATGCAACTGCCTCAGGTCAACTTGGATGTACTGCTCCTGGTTATTACTTCTTGCACTCCATGCTCCCGTCTTAACACCACCTTAACAAATTTAATACGAGCAACAAATTCATCAATCCATTATTTATACAATTAAAATGAGAAATTGATATCTTGACATGATTTTCCCCCTCTTCATTTCGATCTGTTATAATTCTTGACATTTTCCTACAGGATGAACGTGAGTGGACTTACTTTGTCCAATTAAACACGGCCTAACGGGCCTAACATTAGTATGCTTCTATAAATACCGGGCTTTCTAATTTATTTGCTCTTCTGTCATCAGTATTTTTCTCAAATAAGTAACAAAAAGGCAGTTCAAAGTTAAGAAAAGTTATCATAAAGACAGCTAGTAAATGTATACATGGTTCAGCTTATAAAGTCACATCATTTCTTTCTCCATCTCTCTCTCTCGTGTTCAGTGAATTTGCTCTAAATTTTTGCAATTCTCGTTACCCCAAATACGCAATTTCGCCAACAGATGGCGTTTGTAATGCAAACCACGCAGTGCTGACAATATCCCGATTCGGTCGACAAGTATTTGTTTTTTTTTTGCATTGAAAATGTACACAGGCATTACAAAAATCCTCGAGTTTGAGTATAAATTAACCGACATGTTTGAAAAGATACCATGATTTATTGAGACAATTGGTTGCATTTTCAAAATTTGAGTGGTGTATGTCATGCGATCAAAAAATTAAGCATTTTAGCACTTATTTTATTCATAAGCCGTAGTATTTCAATACGGACCGGAAGTGAAGTTGACGATGCGGACCATTTCCATGCATAGTATTGCCCTCTTCGTCGAAAATTGCATATTTGAGGTAGCGAAAATTATCGCAGGTTCTCTTTTTACTCCATGTTCATCATCCCAAATGAAACCATCCTCGTTTTCTTACTTTGCGGTTGGTTTAGCCTGGCTCTGTCCGTGCAGTGATTACCATCATAACAGCTACTAGCTGTGATCTGTGCGTCCGTGAGGCGGCCATCTTCCATCCCCAACTGTGCCTGTAATGATGCGGCTTAAAGATTGAAAGATAATTAAATGGCGTAAGTACTAAGTAGTATTTATACCAAGGAGAACTGAACAAATAGGACAAAAAAAATAGGACAGTTTGGTTAACCGGACAGATAAGACACACAACCCCCAATCCTATCACGGTATCACCGCTTCTCAATCTTCACGGGTAGTACTTTATCAGTCAGACCCAACTTTGGAAAACAGAGCACAGGTATATAGTCCGAAAAAAGTATAGAGCCCTCATCGTTCAGTAAGGGACAATGTGTACAAAAGGCATGTGGAAAATCTTGCAAAGTCAACTTGGCAACGATATACATATCCTTAAAAATAATGCTGCGTGTCAATTATCTTCAAAATACTTGAATGATTCGTCATATGAAATGACTTTCAAATGACAAACATTTGAAATAAATATATCAGCAGCATTATTTTCGAATAATATATTATCTACAGCAGGTCGACACTGCGCGATTTTCCCCATGCCTTTTGTAAGCACTGCCTCGCACTGAACGATGAGGGATCCTTATTCATCTTGTTCTATACGCCGTTTTCGGAGTATATACCTGTGCTCGATATTCCGGAGTTGGGTCTGACTGCAATTACGGTTTAATATTTCAAACAAGCAAACTTGCACCAAGGAGCTTCAAACACAAAACTCCTTGTTTGCACTAGTCTTACACTCGCGAGTAAAGCCATCGTTTAAACCATAGATATTGGACTGTCTTTATTATAAATAGGCCTGCAGGACGGAAATAGTCATATCCAACAGTCCAACGAGTGATCAATGAGACTTGCTCCATGCTCGATGAGATGTCCATGGTTGGTGATTTGTATACGTACATCGATCATCTCTTATCTCCGATCCGCAAAGAGCGAGAGCTGGCCGAGTATAGCGTACTGACGTGGCCCCAGTGTGGCCCCCATTAATGGGCACACGATCAGTCTCTAATTGGTCAATTTGCATAGAGAATGTAATTGGTTGAAAGTTAATCGCGCGTTGGAACGAGGACAAATGAACGTGACCGTGCAATGTCCCTTTGACATTAGACAGTTCGTTCTACAACCGTCTGTAGAGAGTTTAGAGCATCCTATTGTCTGCAAATCCTTCATGTATCAAATTTATTCCCCCGTTCGGAGGGGTTTCCTTCAGTCTATATCCCCCTTGCCCTCTACGCCATTGAATTGAAAGCCGGAAGTGTAAACGAGTTTGGTAACACTCCAATTTTCATAGTATGACAAAAAAAAACCCCGAAACGAACAAAAAGCAAACAAACAAAACAAAAAAGGAGATTCAACATATAGAAATGGTCTGTCTTAGGAAGATAAATTGCCGATCGGCTTTACGGCTTTATTATAAAGAAACAAATGATATTCCGTTTATATCTGTTTGAAGTCACAAAATTACTTTAATTTTCATACATGTCCCGTCAAAACAGCTGGAATTTTGATGTTTTAAAAAAAAATCAAGGCTTCTGTGTTTTTACATGGGTTGAAGTAGAGTCACCTTGTAGCATTTCATATTCACGTAGACCTGTTTTGTACTGACAAGATATATTGATTTAATCAGGTTTCTTTGAAGGAGAATGAAACCCACCAATTATTAGCCGATAATCATGACTCTGGAAAATTGTCAGCCTGTTCAATCTTGAAAATACTATTTGGAAGAAATATCTCTAAAGTTTGGAAATTCCTTGCTAGATATCTCTTGGGGGCTGGCATTTTGAAAAACTGATGTCATAGTGGTACATGTCCATTTACTTGTACACAATGGATGTGATGTTGCACACTGACTAGCTATTGTACAACTATAGCCACCAATGCAAAATGGCAGCCATCTAGTACGTACCCCCATTGTCTCGCACAGGTGATAGAGCAGTAGTAGGTTTTTGTCACTTCTTTGAATTGACAAACCTTTGTTTGACCTAGCAACAACTTGTGCATGCCAAATCCTGCTTAACAAAAGAAACGGCTAAAACCAAATATCTGCCACATTATAGGTTATATGACAGGATAAAAGTATCTTCATTTGAATGTACATGACTACAAAAAACTACAAAGAATAGTTTGAGAAAACCTAGCTGTGAGAGCTCCTTGGCTTATCACTCTGGTACTGGCCTACGGAGCTGTACATGGGATGCATATACTGTGTGTGGAGGGAGATATACAAAAAAAATCTAGATCTAAATATCACCATTTCCCACATACTGTGAGCCATGCAAACCACACTCGGAGTTTGCTAAAGGGATTACCTTCCAGGATCAATTAAGATTGTAAAATTGAATTTAAAAAAAAAAGAGAAAAAACCCCCACATTGTATATAATTATGGGACTACACAAATCTTACCTTACATGTGAAGTCCCATATATACAAGTTACATGTGCAAGGTAAAAAAAAACCCTGATCACACCTGCCGATTTGCGTTTTTTTTTTTATTCATTCAATCTTAGTTGATCCTGGAAGGTAACCCCTTTAGCAAACTGAGGGTGGTTTGCATGACTCACAGCATGTGGGAAATGGTGATATTTAGATCTAGATTTTTGTTAATATCTCCCTCCACAAACAGTATATGCACCCCATGTACAGCTCCGCAGGCCAGTACCAGCTTGATAAGCCAAGGAGCTCGTACAACTAGAGAAAACCCAGTGTCATGCATTCCACATGTAATCATGAGTGTCATTGCAGCTAGTGTTCAGGTCAGTGGGTATCTCACAAATATCTCACAAATGGCTCCCACGGGATAATTTCTAGGAAGGAAACTAACTTTGAGACACTATTCTTCAATAATCAAATAGGAATAATTAAAAAAAATAATTGTAATAGGCTGCCAATTACCTACATGATTATAGGATAATGTTTGTTGCCTTTCATTCCCCTTTAAATGTATGCTGATCCGTTCGGATCATAGGTCTAGAACCAAATCAGAGTAAGTCTGTTGTTCCTCGAGTTGAAAATGAAATGAATAAGCTAGCGTGGTAACAGAATATATTGAAGGAGGTGGTTCGGAATCCATTTGATTCACATTTGATTGGTTTCCCATTGCAAGTACCGATACCTAAGTCACACCGCCAAACCGACTTCGCACCAATTTCAAACCGACCGATTTTTGGTCATTCGGGGTAATATAATTGTTCTTTGTTTTATTTCGTATTGTTTATGTTGTTGGATAAAGAATAGCTTACCAATCATCATCTTGACCAGGACAACCGCTAATACTAACTTTCGTATCGCCATCTTGGTATCTGAAATATAATTGTAAAAACCATCATCGTCATAATCATCAATTATCACCAACATCATTTCATTATTTTCTGTAACTTTCAATACTCATCAGAAAATTATCTGATCAAAATCTTAAAGACGTACAATTTTTAATTTTTTTTTTGCCAAGCGGACATATTGAATTTGAACTATCGTATTCACTTGCAATCATGCAGGTGTGTTAGAAAGAATAGTTCCAATAAAAAACAGAATTTTGGTAGTCATTCAAATTTCGATATTTTTTTGTGAAAATGAACTAAACGAACGAATAAATGAACAAACATGTGCTTCTTTCTATGATTAGCTTACTTCCGAACTTGATTTGTATTTGAAGTATTCATTCTCAATTTGAAATAGTCTAACTCCCTTAAAAGGGGAATTAACCTCAAAATATAAATGTGCTTATATTCCAAGATGTAATCTGTTCCTTTCTGTTGTCTTACGTAGTTTTGCATTGAAATATACGAGATGGGTATAATTAAAGATTTTCTCAGCAAAATTTAGCGACTGCTAGCGATACCGGAGGGCTGCCCTTTTCTTGATGTGTACATGAAAATATTAATCCGAATGCAAAATTGTCTTTCTTCCCGATACAAAATCGAATTGATTTAAACCATTTAACAGGTATATACATAATTATTTTAAAAACGTAAATGTTTTATATTTCTTTGAAAATTACTATTTTACTAAATATAAATCTGTTTTCCTGATATGACGTACAAGGAGCAAATTCAAATTTATGGATGATAACTTTCCCGAGCGTCAATAGTGTAATACTATGCATAATTAACCTGCGTTGAGATATTGGACTTCAATAGTCTGAATGTGCGTTGGATAAATTATGTTCTGCTCTGCCAGGCAAGCCCAAGAAATCAATTTTTATTTAGCAAAACCGGAGAATTTAAAAAGAACTCTATAAATTTCAAATTTTTGAATATATATATACATCTGTTATGTATTTTCCATCATATATGGGGATTCTTTTGTAACGAAGAGAAGCAATTCAGCTCTAGGATTAAAAATATCTTCCTGACCGGAACGGTTTCCAATGGTTTTTGTACAACTCCATATCATCAAGAAAATGGCAGCCCCCATGTATTAGCAGATGATACCGTGTGCTAGCATGTCTTGATTTAAACTCTTTTCTAATATTTTATTTCTAAAGTGACACGGGCCATAAGGAATTCTTGCCAAGAATATATTACACCTTTGAACATGAGTACATTAATATTCTGGGGCTAATTCTCCTTTAAGCAGATCGAAAATGAAAGTATGAATTAAGTCGTATCAGTCATTCAGCATGATACAGCAGATTCATTCAATTCGATAGCTTATTTTTAATTATCAAAAGTTGTTACTATTGACTTACCGCTTCGCCTAAATGAGAACCCTCTGATGCTCACTCCAAAGTGCGATTAATTGGGATCAGAACACTTGTATTTAACCATAAAAACGACCAGCAATAATAGTAACTGCGAGCCAACTTGACTGATAAGAGGGTATCATTTCATCGCACGCTCGCAAACACGTCAAAGGGCCAAGGATACGGAGTGTTTCTGTAGGAGGTTAAATCTGTTGTTCTGAGTTATTCAAATTGTTTTCCTTCATTTACAGCTGTTCCATACTCTATCTCATTTCCATTTTCTTTTCATCATGTCCATGCCCAGCTCATGACTCTTTTGTTCATCCTCCATTATTATTCAGAACGTTCATCCCTGCTTATACTCATCCCATATCATCCTCATTGGTTCACCTTTCACCCTTGCTTATTCTACTTTCTAGATTCTTCCATTCTCTGTACTTGTATTGGTTACTTGATATTTCATTTGCATGTATTTGAATATATTTTGTAAGGATGTGAATTGAGGTTTTTTTAAATTAAACCACTCCCACAAAATTAACAGTAAAAATTCAATCTACCCAAACTTTAAACTTAATTTCCAGGATGTTATTTCTTACATTCCTAGCCAAATCAGTTAACACGACCTTGTGAATATATTCAAGGGTAGATTAACCGCTTTCGATCACAGATCCCTTGATATACCTCTTGTATAAAAATGATAATAATGATAATAAGAATCAGATTTTAACATCACTAGTCAGGTCAATTCTCATCATAAAGGCTTTATTTTCATATTTTCGTGTGTACCATGTTGTGATCCTAATATTCTGTGAAAAGAACGGATAATATGTCAAGCGAATATAACTTAAAGATATGTACATGATACATGAGCCTTCAAAGTTCTTTGCATTTTTCTCGAACTTATAAATTCATTTAAATTCAACTCAACATTTATTGTAAATAATTACGTCTACATTCCATAAGGAATGCGTTCTTAAGGAATAAATCCTACCCGGTAACGACACTTGCATGGGTAGGGAGAGGCAAATCATGTTCATTTTTCATAAGGCCAAAGACTAAAATATCACGACCCTTTTCTAATCTTTTCTTGTCACCAAAACCTCTCTATTCCAGAAGCTTCAGCTTTCGTCACTTTTGAAATACGAAACTGGCGCCAATTTAAGGTAAAGAATCTCTTCACCTTGACTAGTCAAGCAAAACAGCAGCAAAAGAACGCTCGACTGCTATTAATTTCTAATTTATCCTTGATCTGGATCTTGGATCGAGATTTATAGTGACATCTATTCCTTAAACTTTGGCTGGCAGTACAGTGAGCTTACGTCATCAGTGGCGTAGGTAGTGATTGATGGATTTTTATTTCATTTTTTTTTAAATTTCATATTTTTATTTATTTTAGTCTTTGGCCTTATGAGAATTTTATTTCATTTTTTTAAATGGGAGGGGGGGGGGCACATGGGTGAGGCACGTGAGGGGCCAAATTGTGAAAAGAAGATGATGTGATCCCCACACTATCCCCTAACTCGATGGCCTCAGGCTCTTGCATTTCATCCACCTAGGAAGACCAGTGTCCGCCCCGCCCCCGCCGCCGCCCCTATCCTAATGACATCGCTGCTGCATGACATTTCAATGATCACAATCTGGGCCCTCTTGCACAAAAAAATACACAATTTTTTTGTTTTAGGATTTTCCGCCCCAGTATTGAAATGTCATGCAGCAGCGATGTCATTAGGATAGGGGCGGCGGAGGTAAATAGTTGTTAAATAGGCTTTTAAATGGGTCCAACATTTGAAGAAAAAAAAAATTCTCGTTTCTTTGCTTGCATGCTATATAGTAGGTTTCATCAGGCTCTTGTTAGATATTGCGCCCCCAATTCAGGAGCAAGTGTATAAGAGCATTTGCAAAGGTTTAACATTTGAAAGAAATCCCAAATTTCGGTCGTCTTGCTAAATTCCTCGAGTAGTTATCAAGGGTTTTCGTTCATTTTGCTTTCAATTTGAGAAGGGAGTGAACAGAAAGCCGTTTTTCAATGTAAAATTTCGAACTTCTCTACCGCTCAGTAATTGCCGCGCAGTGGTCAATGGCAAAATTTCTTAGGTAAAATGGGCAAGAATTTTTTTTTCGCTCCATCGCTTGTACAACAATTGTAACCATTATAAGCATGAAATCAAGATTTGAAGAAAAAAAAATAACATTGCTTGTTTTAGCTTTCTGTAACAAATTCAAATCCATGCAGATTAAGCAAACTCTACTTTGTGGTCTCGTGTACATGGATGAAAGAGAATACTACCAGTCAAAATACAATTAGGGTAAAAATCAATCCAAGTACATAGATATGACCTTGGTTCAACAGTTGCGTGTGTTACCACCTTCTGGTGGCCGTTGGAGACAATTGAATAATTAACTTCATTATTTCATGTTACCCAACTGATTAATTCTATACCATTGATTTGACATCATATGAATGGGATAGTTCGAACCTATACCATTAAGGGCACTCCGGTGGTCTAGTGGTTATGACGCTGGTCTAGTAACCCAGAGGTCGCGGGTTCGAATCCCGCTCGGTCTGCCTGTGATTTTTTTCACAGCAGTCGAGCAACCTATCACACAGCAGTTGCGTGTGTTACCACCTTCTGGTGGCCGTTGGAGACAATTGAATAATTAACTTCATTATAACTTAGATATGTTTGGGCATTTGGAGGTGGGAGGGGGCATGCAACTTCATGGTTTGCCCTGGGCTGCCTTATCTATAGATTACACCATTACTTATGAATATTATTGTGGTTAATATAGGGATTAAAGATACTTTCTTCTTTTAAGAAGGTGGGCCTATATAGACCTGCATATAAATGTTCGTAAATCTTGTAAACTAACCTAGAATCGTGATGTCAATGTTTGAAAACAAGCAGTCAGTTCATAGTAGATTGGGTCATGTACCTCGGTATTTTTCTTCAATACAGTTGAACCAAGGTCATATCTATGTACTTGGATTGATTTTTACCCTAATTGTATTTTGACTGGTAGTATTCTCTTTCATCCATGTACACGAGACCACAAAGTAGAGTTTGCTTAATCTGCATGGATTTGAATTTGTTACAGAAAGCTAAAACAAGCAATGTTATTTTTTTTTCTTCAAATCTTGATTTCATGCTTATAATGGTTACAATAATTATTGTTACAGTAGATTACCGGGGGAAAGTGTTGACGTCAAGCCTCAGTGGTTTAAACACTGTCTTGACTAGAGGTCCGCAGGTCTTGGCTTCGAGCCCTGGCGCGGCACTAAACCCTCTGGCAGGACGATAATCTGTATCTGCCACTCCATACTCAAGAGAGGGGCGGCGGAACTTAGTCTTACACAGGGGTGAGATTGTCCGTGAAAGGAAAACCGGCCCCATTTTAATAGGGAGGGGTAGAATACAAAGGACTGGAGGATGAGGTGATGAGTTATCACAAATAATTAAAGGGTACCTTGCACCAAAATATAGTTTGCTCTGTATATTGGAGTATCTATGTCATTATACGATATTCAAAATGTGGGCTATAAAGATAAATGGGATAACCTCGCTAGTCATAAGGACCGCTAGTCATAAGGACCAGTGGCTCATAAGGACCGCTAATCATAACGTGTAATTTCCTATACCTATAGGGTCGCTATTCATAAAGCGAAAAGGGGATCACTATTCATAAACTCATAAGGAGCATTATTCATGAGGATTGCTATTCATAATAGGAGAAGAGGGTTGCTATTCATAATCGAAGAGAAGGGTCATTACTCATAAGGGCCGCTATTCATAATACAGATACAGGGTCGCAATTCATAATACCAAATCGGGGTCGTTAATCATAAGGGTGGCTACTCATAATCGAAGAAAAGGGTCGCTATTCATAATAGAAGAAGAGGGTCGTTATTCATAAAGGTCAATATTCATAAGGGTTGCTATTCATAATCGGAGAAGAAGGTCGCTATTCATAATCAGAGAAGAGGGTCGCTATTCATAATCAGAGAAGAGGGTCGCTATTCATAATCGAAGAAGAGGGTCGCTATTCATAATCAGAGAAGAGGGTCGCTATTCATAATCGAAGAAGAGGATCGCTATTCATAATCAAAGAAGAGGGTCGCTATTCATAATCAAAGAAGAGGGTCGCTATTCATAATCAAAGAAGAGGGTCGCTATTCATAATAGGAGAAGAGGGTCGTTATTCATAAAGGTCAATATTCATAAGGGTTGCTATTCATAATTGGAGAAGAGGGTGGCTATTCATAATCGAAGAAGAGGGTCGCTATTCATAATCGAAGAAGAGGGTCGCTATTCATAATCAAAGAAGAGGGTCGCTATTCATAATCAAAGAAGAGGGTCGCTATTCATAATCAAAGAAGAGGGTCGCTATTCATAATCGGAGAAGAGGGTCGCTATTCATAATCGGAGAAGAGGGTCGCTATTCATAATCAGAGAAGAGGGTCGCTATTCATAATCAGAGAAGAGAGTCGCTATTCATAATGGAAGAAAAGGGTTGCTATTCATATTCGAAGAAGAGGTAAGGGTTAGGATTATTTGTAAAATATTGTAATATGATTTTCATTGTTCAAATATGAAAGAATATGAAAGATTTAATGAGACACACCCCACGGCTGTGTCGAAGCAATACGGGGAGGGGCCATGAAACAAATACACCCCTGGCCTAGCCAGGCGGGAAAAGTGGGGGGCATGCCCCCCCCCCCCCTCCCCCCTCTATTCAGCCCCTTTAAAAAATGCGAGAGCGAAAAAGCGGAGGAGGCGGTGGAAGAGAAAGATAAAAGCCTAAAAAGGCGCTACGAAATTTGTTAAAACGTCAACGTTTTCGCGCTTCCCGCGGGAAGGGGGAAGTAACTCCCCATCCATGCATCCACCCCTGATACATACAGTGCAGCATTGCGTCCAATAATTGAAAGCAGTCCGGGTGTCGAACTAACTTTCTGCCTAAAAGAATGTGCTACATGTACGAGCCGCTATCTTATTCTTAAATTTGCTTAAAAAACGTCACAGCGGACAAATTGTAAAGCAGTCTATGCCTATAACTTTCCGCCTAAAAAGAATTGTTTGCTATCTTTCTTTATCTCTCTCTCAGATTTGCTACAAAACGTCAGAGCTTTGCGCGGGAAGCCCCCCCCCCCCCCCCCCCTCCATGCACCCACCTCAGTTACAAACAGTGCAGTATCGCGATGAGCCTTTATCTTTATCTCTGGTTTTGCTATAAAACGTCAGAGTTTTCGCACTTTGCGCGGGAGGGGGAAAACCAAAGAGTTACTTACCCCTAACAACTCTATGGGGAAAACTCCCCCTCCCAACACCCACCCCCCTGGAGAGCACGCGAAGAGTGCTCATAACGCCCCATATTGAAAAATCCTGGCTAGTCCCCCCCCCCCCCCCCCCCCCCCCCTATCAGTCCGACTACGTTGCGTCATTCGACCCATCTTGCCTCGGTACAAGCACATAGTACTGACAATTTTCGTCAAAGTAATTCATAAATGGCATAGCCTGTGTGCGGGTGGTGGGGGGGGGGGGGGGTGTAGTAGGTGTTGCCACCAGGTGTTGTTCTATCATGTTCATAATCCTCAGAGAAAGGCGAGATAGCTCAGTGGACGAACAGTTGCATCGTAACTGAAGGACCAGGATTCGAAACCACTCGTGTCCTTTGGTAAGGCATTAACCCCAAGTCCATCGGAGAAGACTTAAAGGAGAATTACGCTCAAAAATAAAGACGATAGTGTTCAAAGGTGTTATTTATTCCTACTTGTTAGACTATATGGCTTCGCGTCAAAATATACGAGATCGATACGAATCAAATTTTTCTGAGCAAAATTTACCATCTGCTAGCAATATGTATCGTCTGCTAGCAGCACATGGGGGCTGCCATTTTGTTTATGTGTACAAGATGATTTTCTTAATCCAAATGCTCAATTGCCTTTTTCAAAATTAAAAACCCATTTGAGATTAAAAATATAGAATAGATATGTCAATTTATTTTTAAACTGAAGATTTCCTTATATATTTCTGTTGAAAATCGATATTCGCTTAAAGGACAATTAACCCGCTACGTCTTTCCATGGAGGCTGCCATTTTGTGCATGACACGGATCATTAGGTACCATATGCATTGATAATAGCCTACCTTTACAACAGATACGTCGCTTTGTTCTGATTGTATTACGATTGTTATTGGCCATGGGCCTAGATAATTGACGACCCATGAGTTCTAATAGCCATCCTGTAAAGCAGATTCCTCGCTTTGTTTTGGTATTGTTACGTTTGTCTCCGTCCTTGACGTCAATTCTCCGTCCTTGACGTATATTTTTTATGAAGTATATTTTTTATGAACAAATTAAGACCTTTTAAAAAATATATAAAACTAAACTTACATTTCAGAATATGTGACTTTATCTAATATATATTTGCCCTCTAAAAATCAATTACAAGTTAACGATGAAGGAAATTTTACTTGGGATGAAAAATATGTTCGTGTACACATAAAGTAATGGCAGCCCCCTTATTATTGCTAGCAGACGATAACTTGGCTGGAAAATAGTGATTTATATCTATATCCTGTGTTTTTACATGAAATTGCATGTATCAAATAAGAGGCATATACTACACCATTCAAAATAAGCTAATTCATACGCTGAGGTTAATTTCCCTTTAATAGAAATCTATTTTCTCGATACTGTGACGTATGGGACGGAGCAAATTAATTCAAATTTTATGGATGCTTCTTCCCTGAGCATCTATAGCGGCAAACTATGCATTCACCTGCTTTCGGATAATGGACTTAAAAAGTCAGAATGCATGCTGCATATATTATGTTCTGCTCTGTTTGGCAAACCCAAGAAAATAGATTTTTGTTAAGCAAAACCAGACAATTTAAAAGTATCATTATAAAGATTTAATTTTTATAAATCATGTAAACACCCACTTTATATTTTTCGTCACATATGGGATTTTAGGTAATGAAGAAAATCAATTTAGGATTTGGATTCAAAATATCTTCCTGACTGGAACATTTCTCAATGGTTCATGTACAACTCCAAATCAGCAAGAAAATGGCAGCCCCCATGTAAATGAGTAGGAGACGATACCGGGTGTTGGAATATCTTTATTTATACCCTTTTCTGATATCTTATTAGAAAATGATTTAGGCCAATAAGTAGGAATATATTACACCTTCCAATATAAGTAAATTTGTAATCAGGGATTAATTCTCCTTTAAAGCCGTTGGTCCTATCACTGTGAACACGATGACAAAGAGAGCGGACAAAATATACAGCTCCTCTTTGTGCCCTACACAATTGCCCTGGTAGACAATAGAACATCCCTTCATTGCTATTATGTAAAATAAGTAGAACAGGTGAATATGCATGTGACACCTGTTCTACATATTTTTACATAATAGCAATGAAGGGATGTTCTTTTGTCTACCAGGGCAATTGTGGAAGGTACAATGAGGAGCTGTATATTTTGTCCGCTTCTTTGTTCGCCATGTTCATAGTGTATGGTTGTTTACATACAAGCAGTATGCTTTACAGTATACCATTTGCAAATGATGGAATAATGTCATGTTGATGCTGAAGTTTAAAGAAATGTTATACATTAATTAATTGTATACATGATAATTTATCATGATAATGTACATGATAAATTCAAAGCTAGTTCTAAAACTCAAATCGATCAGAATATTTTTTACAATTTATATATTTGTATGCAGTATGCTTTACAGTATACCATTGGCAAATGATGGAATAATGTCATGTTGATGCTGAAGTTTAAAGAAATGTTATACATTAATTAATTGTATACATGATAATTTATCATGATAATGTACATGATAAATTCAAAGCTAGTTCTAAAACTCAAATCGATCAGAATATTTTTTACAATTTATATTTCTATGTGTAATTTTGATTAATTTTCTGGGAATGGTTTTTGCTGGAAATGGGAATAAATTGGATTGAATTTAATTAGGTTCAAAGCAAACATAGAAAAACCATGATACACAGGCCCTTATTATAGGGGGCGCTGGCGAGCAGGGTCCGCTTGAACAAAACAAAAGAATGCAAAACAAAAAAGGGTCCAATTATTGTCTTATTTTCCCTTCCTTTTCCTCTCCCTTATCTTTTTCTATTTTCTCCTCTTTCATTATTTTCTTTTTCCCCATCCGATTTGTGGGGCACGTGCCCCATACCCCCTCGTAGTTAGTACTAGTTACGCCTCTGTTTTTGCTTTGTTTTCATTATTTTGCCCCAGTATAATTATGTTAAAGCACATAAAATCGCATTTTCAATGTTCTATGTACATTTGAAAGAAATATCAACTTTCGGTGGCCCTCCGAAATCCCCGTATTATTTCTCACTTGTTCCCCCATTTAAGAAAGAAGTGGGAAAATGAACTTTTATCAATGTTCAATATTTAGATCTTGGCCTAAATCGCAGTGGTTATTTGCGAATTTTCCTTAGTACATCGAATAAGAAATGACGTTTTTGCAGCTTAAAAATGCCAAAAATAAAAAAAAGCTTGTACAATTCCGTAGATAACTTGGCTGCAGCCCCTTGAGGATTTTGAGAAGGGCAATATTGGCTCGACTATTACTTCAGCCCCTCCCAAAATTATGCATTTACGCCTATGGGGAGGTCGAACACGCAATTCTCCCCCCCCCCCCCCCTCCACTTCAGCGCCTATGAACGCATCCTACATCTCAGTTAGGTTTAAATGACGTCACAGTTTATGGCAGGTTTCTTCCCCAAAACCGCACCCTTCTGGAGAAAACTAGAAGAAAAATATAAAACAAAATCATACAAAATGAAAAAGAAAGAAATAAAGGAAAAATACTGAAAACATAAAAGAAGGAAAGAGATGATGCTAGAATAAGAAAGTCAGAATAGAGAAGATTATAAAGGGAAGAAACAAAGAATAAGAGATAGAGGAAAGATCAAAAGAGAAGATAAAAGGAGAATAATGAAGAAATACACGGGGTAGGGAAGAACAAAAATGAAGATATGAAAGAAGGAAAGAATAAAGGAAAACATAAGGAGAGAAAAAGACAAAATGATGGAAGGATAAAACAGAATAACATTTATAAGGGAAAGACAGCAAGAGAAGATAAAGAAAGGGAACAAAGAACAATATATGGAAAGACAGAAAGAGAAGATCCAAGAAAAATCAAAATACAGAAAGAGAAGAACAATAAAGTTCAAAACCAAAAAAAAAAACATGAGAGAAGACAACAAGAGAAAATGAAGAAAGAACAAAGCAAAGAATAACAAGAAAGGACAGAAAGAGAAGATGAAAAAAAAGCCCAAAACCAAAGAATAACATAAGCAAAGAAGGAAAGGAAGAAGAAAATAAAGAGAGACGAATGGCAGGCTAGAAGTAAAGAAGAAGGGGGAAAGATAAAGATAAAGATAAAGATAAAATGATACTAAAACAAAAAATAACATAAAAGTTAGGGAAAACAAATGCAGAAAGATAAAGCAATATTAAGTTTAGGACAGAAGAAAAGATAAAAAAGGATGAAAATATGAACGAACATAAGGAAGAGATGTCGTGGGGTTAGTTGACCTAAGGGGGTAGTTGTCTGGGGGTAGTTGTCTGGATACAATATATACGTGTATACCTTCACTTCTTTTTCAATTAAACGACGGTTCTAGTAGTAGAATTTGTATTTTAAATGCTGTGGAAGCATGGATATCAAAATGTGTGATATATTCCCCAAATAATGCAGGAGGGGGGGGGGGGGGGGGTGGTGGCCTGTAGGATTGGCCTGTATCATCATCCCCCTCCCCCAGCAATAATTCACCTTCAATAAATGACATGATCAAATAATATGATCAGGAGGAGGAGGAGGATGACCATGATGATTATTATTCATACACTCTTAAAATGGTAATCATGGTTTGTGAAAAAAATGCCCAACGAACTGATCGCCTAAGGCTTTCACCAATTTGTGGCAAATAAATTTACACAACTGCTGGGCTCATATTTACCAACAGCATTGGTTAAATCTAGGTTGGGAATATTTGCCTCGTAGTTGGATAATTGGGAATGAGTTCCTCTTTCATGTTGCGGAAAAATAGTTGGACATAGAAAGGTTGGTCGAAATCTATGAGGAAAATTTTGCCATACAGAAGTTTACCTAACAGTTGGGTAAATTTTGCACAAGATTCAGGGAAAATATTAATTTAAGTTACACTGCAAAAAAAAAAAACCCAATATTGCGGCAATCGTCAACCCAACCAACTGTTTGGCAATGTTTGCCTAATATTTTTCCAACTGTTGGGTAGTTTTCCCCAAATCTCTAACATACGGCAAACATTGCTCAACAATTACTCAAACAGTGCCCTACAGTTGCACACTCTTAAAATGTTGGGCGAATTAAGTTGGGCAAACACGAGTTGGTTAAAAGTTTACCAAGTTATTTTAACCAACTCAGCTAGCCAAAGCTTGACCAATTTGTGGCAATTGCATTCACCTAATAAATGGGCATGTATGGTAAAGTTAAATATGAATATTCATGATGTTAAGTTGCGTACGGTTTGGGGTGGGCCAGATTTACTAACTGTCACCTAATGCATAACAAATATCTTTGTGTGAAAGAAATTGTTGGGCAATAATTACCAGTATTTGGGCATTTTGAGAGTTAGGCAAATGTCTATTTCAGAGAAGTGGTTTGGCAAAAATTACCTAATTATGAGCGTTTTGAGAGTTGAGAAAATGTCTTGTTGTGGAAACAAAGTTTGTTCTTCAGTTGGCTTACCCAACAGTTGGTAAAGTACCAATTGGGTATTGGGTAATATAATATAATAAATTTTACCCAATATTATTATAATATTATAATTTGTTGGGCAATAAATTAACCGACTAAATGTAGGCCTATAACCAATAAT
The DNA here is from genome assembly GCA_025617745.1 of Heliocidaris erythrogramma. Classification (NCBI taxonomy): domain Eukaryota; kingdom Metazoa; phylum Echinodermata; class Echinoidea; order Camarodonta; family Echinometridae; genus Heliocidaris; species Heliocidaris erythrogramma. Next base: position 24,302,406 of record CM046857.1, on the reverse strand, counting down.
TGAGAAATAAAAGGTTGGGTAAATGTGATTGGTGAACAGCTGTTGGGCAATTAAACTTGCCCAACTACAAAGCATTTCAGTTACCCAACATCAGTTGGGGCATATTTTTACCAACAGTTAACAGGTCAGTATATTGCCCAGTGTTGGTTAAAAATTGGTTAATTATTTGCCCAACACTTCTAAGAGTGTAGGATCACGATTGATCAACATGGTCATAATTTTTGTCATGATTTTTGTTAAATTTATGATAAGGAAGACCGAAATAAGGATTTAAAATAATATAATGAAATTAAGCAAGTTAGTAATTACCATGAAACCACATGGACTCAAATGCTCTGAAAGGTGATTTTAACTCGGGAAATTTGAAAGTCCCAACCGTGGGAGGGGATACTTCATTCCCATCCATGCCCGTAAACAGGGGCACACTGTAAGAACGGTAGATGCCAATGAATTGTACGTTACTAAAATCACGTATTATGAAAATACTACTACCCCACCCCAAAATATACACAAATTAAAACAAAAACAAAATTTCTCGCGGCAATTTCTAAGCCCGTATCCGGACAACTACCCCCAACAACTAATCTCCAGGACAACTACCTCCAAAGACAATCCCACCCCCCCCCCCCCAGCTCCCCCAAATGGACGATTGCTGGAACTTGAGATAAAGGCTAAGGATTAGGTCTCCACAGGAGTTGAGAAACGGGAAGATCTGGATGATTCAATGATTCATTTATTGTCATGCAACAAGCATAAAAATTGTGTTACAATCTGATTTCCAAACATAAAAATACATATCAGAAAATTGCATTAAGAATAAACAGGCATGACAATATAATACCTCATTATTCCATGATAAATCTACATAAACAGTATACAAAAGGAAATAGAGTACAAGCAAGAGGTCCATGTCTTACAATAAACCATGCAGAAACAAAGAAACAAGAAGCTGGAAAAAGAAGGAAAGAGAAAGAGAGAGTGAGAAAAGGAGGAAAAAGAAAAAAAAAAGAAAGAACGAAAATGGGTAGGCCTACAAACATAGGTAAAATAGATAACCAGTACTTCCCCTAACTCTAAAACAGGTGTGGCAATGACACTCCAATATTCAAAACAAAGAACATGTCTGCGTGTGTGTGGGTGTGTGGAGAGGGAGGGGGTCCTCTCCTCCCACGTAGATGTAAGGATTAGACATCGTTTTTTAATTATTAAGGCACTGGCAAAGCGCCTTTCAAAGTGAAAAGACGACCCTCTTCTTTGATTATGAATAGCGACCCTCTTCTTTGATTATGAATAGCGACCCTCTTCTTTGATTATGAATAGCGACCCTCTTCTTTGATTATGAATAGCGACCCTCTTTGATTATGAATAGCGACCCTCTTCTTTGATTATGAATAGCGACCCTCTTCTTTGATTATGAATAGCGACCCTCTTCTTTGATTATGAATAGCGACCCTCTTCTTTGATTATGAATAGCGACCCTCTTCTTTGATTATGAATAGCGACCCTCTTCTTTGATTATGAATAGCGACCCTCTTCTTTGATTATGAATGGCGACCCTCTTCTTTGATTATGAATAGCGACCCTCTTCTTTGATTATGAATAGCGACCCTCTTCTTCGATTATGAATACCGACCCTATTCTTTGATTATGAATAGCGACCCTCTTCTTTGATTATGAATAGCGACCCTCTTCTTTGATTATGAATAGCGACCCTCTTCTTTGATTATGAATAGCGACCCTCTTCTTTGATTATGAATAGCGACCCTCTTCTTTGATTATGAATAGCGACCCTCTTCTTCGATTATGAATAGCGACCCTCTTCTTCGATTATGAATAGCGACCCTCTTCTTTGATTATGAATAGCGACCCTCTTCTTCGATTATGAATAGCGACCCTCTTCTTCGATTATGAATAGCGACCCTCTTCTTCGATTATGAATAGCGACCCTCTTCTTTGATTATGAATAGCGACCCTCTTCTTTGATTATGAATAGCGACCCTCTTCTTTGATTATGAATAGCGACCCTCTTTTTTGATTATGAATAGCGACCCTCTTCTTTGATTATGAATAGCGACCCTCTTCTTCGATTATGAATACCGACCCTATTCTTCGATTATGAATAGCGACCCTATTCTGCTATTATGAATAGCGACCCTTATGAACATTGACCTTTATGAATACCGACCTTTATGAATATCGACCTTTATGAATAGTGACCCTGTTTTCGTATTATGAATAGGGACCCTTATGATTAACGACACTGATTTGGTATTATGAATAGCGACCGTCTTTCCGTATTATGAATAGCGATCCTTATGTCTTATTAGGAATGGCGGTCCTTATGAATAATTACCCTTATGAATAGCAACCCTTATGTCTTATTATGAACAGCGGTCCTTATGACTAGCGAGCGGACCCCATTTCAATTACACTCTATATAAGCGTAAAAGCGACTCGTGAGTAGACTACTTCGACGCACCCGATGGTAAATTCATCTTATTTGAGTATATTCTACATCTATTTTGTTTCTTTAAAAAATAAAATTGTTCCATGAATATTATCAGTTTGAGGGGCAAGCATTATGCTAGAGGAGCGTTATTCCCTTAAAGTCATTCGCGTAGATAAATAGGGGGCAGGGGTGGGGATATGTGAATGTACATTAGATTTTTTTTATTGTAGAAAAATAATCTCAGTGTAGATAGCACTAGCAGGGGTTAAAGATGGGATGGGTGACGCGGGATTATGTGAATGCATCAATCATTTTTATTTTCATTGTATTTGGGACCTTTCTATGCCACCGGATGAAGTAAAGTGAGGGCAGGGGCATGATAGGGCCTGCCTTCACCATCCACCATGTCCAACGGTGGATCCAGGATTTTGTGAGGGAGGGGGCCTAATATTCGGAAATTCATACTTCTATTTTTTTTTAATACTTTTAATGTTTATTGTAGGATGTGATTGAACGCATTTATTGCTCATACATGTGTCTCACTGAATTTGAGATATGTGTAGGTGAATTTTCGCTTGATTACTTATTTTTTTTTTTTTTTTTGAATAATATTTTATTGCTTCCTCTCAAGAACAATATTACATTTCAAGAAACAATCATGATAAGTCACATATAAAATAATTTGCATATACAAAAGAAACTTAATGAAATACATTAATACCAGTAAAAATTATAAAATTCTCTGAAATTATCCATAATTATTTTTCGATGAAAAGAAAATACAATGCATCAATCGTTGGGCATAGATATATAACTATTTTCTTTCATATAATATATTATAGTAATAATAAAGAGCTTTTTCTTTCAAGTAATATATTATTCCTTCGTCTTGAAAGATACATTAATATCACATTAAATCATAATACAGTGTAGGCCTATATAATATTCAGACAAAAAGGAACTAAAGAACAGAGTTTACATAGACCAATTATACTTTTAAACAATATAAGGTCTTCTTAAAATCGGAATAACAGAACAAAGGCTCCTTTTTTTTTTAGAAAGAAAACAAATACAATATATCGATCATTGAACATGCATTTAGAAAAAAAAAAAAATCAATTATACATGATTTCTTGAAACGATAATTTAAAAATCTTAGAGGAAGATATACATGGCCCACCCAAACTCACCCTTACACACTCATCTCATCCACCCAACCCTTCCCCCTCACCATTCTCCTACCAATCACACACACACTCATTCTCACTCCCACTTCCCGCACCCCCCCCCCCCCCCCCTTCTCCCTCCCCCAACATACGAACACCCATGCATGCATCCAGTTCCGGTTTGCCTGTCCGTAATGAGTACATAAGAAAAGCAAACAAACAAAACAAAACATAACAAACAAACAAAAAACAACAACACAAAAGCAAACGAAAACAAAATCAAAGAAACGCATCAATCTGTTCCCATTTCCTTAAGTGCACCCCCAATTTCCCCTTTTTGTTGGCTATCTTATATTCTTCGTCTCTGTGATCTTTTATCCAAGTAACTGTTTTCCGTAGAGATGGCAGCTCGCCTTGTTTTCTTGAAGAAAAAATTATGTATTTGACAAGAAAAATTACACAATTTATTAAATATATTCGTACCGTTTTACCCGATAGTCCCATAAAAATGGATTTCCAATCATTTATATTAATTTCTCTTAGATGCAGCTTTTTACTAATGTCCTGCCATAATTGTTTAACTTTAGGACATTCTAAAAACAAATGTTGGTATGTTTCAACTTGATTTTTACAAAAGGAACATAGATTATCCAACTCGAAACAAAATTGAAAGAGTCTTTGTTTCGTATATATAGCCCCATGCAACAATTTGTATTGAAACTCCCTTTGTTTATTAATAACAAATGCATTTTTCAGTCTTGTAAATATTTCTTTTAACATCCCAGTTCCAAAATCATGTTGAACATTTCCATCCGTAACCTTTAATGTATACTCTCTTTGAAATTGTTCAATAAAGTGATTATATAACCGTACAGACTTTAAATCGCTAAATTTTTGTATATGACCAAAGATCTTCAGATCTATTTGAAAATGTTCAGTATCCACATGTATAAAATCACTCTGTATCCATTCCTGTTCAATGACTGAAAATATTTTTTGAATCCTGATCAGGCTGTCGGTGGTAAAACCTAAGTTATAAAAATAAGAGATTGGTTTAAAATTACCTCCAACGGTTATATCTGATGCTTTAAATATTCCTTTATAAAAAAGATCAGCATCAAAGATCATTTTATTTCGAAAACAAATACTTCTATTGTTAAAAATTATCGGATTGACCTTGTTCTTTTCGAAGTGTCTACATTCATCTATATCTTGCCATGCTTTTAACATATCTAAATAAAACATGGGAATACCATTTAAATTCATTTTCTTCATATCATAATTACAAAGAAATATATTTCGACCTCCAATCGATCTAAAAAAGTAATCAAATGTTAGTTTCCACCCTAAATATTTTTCACCGTACAACAGCCGTTTGATCCACATTATTCTTTGAGTCTTAATAAAAGTTTTGTAGTCAGTTACCCGAAGCCCCCCTGCAGAATAATCTTGATATAATATTTTCCTTTTTATTCTATCTTTCCCACCCCAAATGAAATTAAAGGAAATTTTTTCAATTTCTTCAAGGATACTATGTGGAACAGATATAAGAGAAGAAACGTAATTTAATTTTGAATATACATACATTTTCAATAATTTGATTTTGCCGTACGTCGTAAGATCTCGTTGGCTCCACCAACCTATTAATCTTTTTATTTTACTTAATATCTCTTTGTAGTTTAAATCATCTTTTATTTTCGAATTACTTATAGAAAATAGATAACTACTATGAGCGACCTCTACGATGACAATATTCCGTACACAAAAATCTTCATAACTAGGCCATTAACTTGCTAATTAATTTTACAACTATATTTAAGTTGTCTTATAATAAAGCGAAATGGAAACACTGACATCAAAAGAACTTCTTTTATCTCTATTCCACTCTTTCTCTTTCTGTTATGTTTATATTCTCTACATCAATTTCTCTCTCTTATCTGTCTACCAACATACTTTCTCTCTCTCTCTCTCTTTCCCTCCCCTCTCTCTATTTCTCTCTCCCTCCCCCTCCCCCTTATGTCATAATGATATCTAAGATAGAATTAAAATATATTCTGTACATTACATAACATTATACAATGTTTTTAACTGAGTATGTGGGTATGTTGGACTAAGTAATTGTGATCATGCGCACGTATGCGTGATTATTTATGAATAAACTCACAAGAATGTACACATCGACTGTGAAACTGTTGAGAGTGCAATGTAAACAAGTGAACCCGTGGATTTCCACGGGTCCCGCTAGTTGTCTTATTAAAACAGGTATTCACCTTTTTACGCGTCCGCGCACCCCAAAACATGAGATATTGAAAATTAATAATATTGAAAGAAGCGAGAAGTATATAGTGGAATGTTAAAAGAAGCGAGAGAGAGTGTGATACAGTGGGAAACAGTGGTGGGGAAATGAGTTAGAGAGGGAGGCATACATAGTGGAAAATGAGAGATAAAGAGAGTGAGAGAGAGAAACAGTGGAAATATGAGAGAGTGAGAAACAGCCGGTGGGAAATATGAGAGCGAGAAAGAGAAAAAAAAATAGACACGCACAGGAGAGAGAGAGAGAGAGAGAGAAAGAAAGGGGGGGGGGGGGGGAGGGGGTTAGCTGCTGTGATGAAAAGTGATAAGATTTGTAGGGCTTCCACTGGCATGTTTAGGTTTCTGATATGTTTTCCCTGGTAGGTTAAGTAGTTATGCATCGAAGGAATTGATAAAAATCTTAGAACATACACTGAAAATGTATATCTCATGGAACTCGTGCATCTTTTAAATGTTATATGGGCATCTTCACTTATTAGAATACAATATTCAGTTTCCATTCAACAATATATTGCATTGGAAGATCCAGGGGGCACTTCCGTCCCATGCCCCCCCCCCCCTTTTTTGGAAGAAAAGTATGCATTTTGACCATAAAGGATCCGCCCTTAACCCTTTTGTCGATTGTGCCCCCCCCCCCCCCAAAAAAAAAATATACGGGTCTACCTTTGACAAACCTGCATTAGTGTGTCCCCCCTTAGAGAAGAGAGAAGAGAGAAGAGAGAAGAGAGAAGAGAGAAGAGAGAAGAGAGAAGAGAGAAGAGAGAAGAGAGAAGAGAGAAGAGAGAAGAGAGAAGAGAAGAGAGAAGAGAGAAGAGAGAAGAGAGAAGAGAGAAGAGAGAAGAGAGAAGAGAGAAGAGAGAAGAGAGAAGAGAGAAGAGAGAAGAGAGAAGAGAGAAGAGAGAAGAGAGAAGAGAGAAGAGAGAAGAGAGAAGAGAGAAGAGAGAAGAGAGAAGAGAGAAGAGAGAAGAGAGAAGAGAGAAGAGAGAAGAGAGAAGAGAGAAGAGAGAAGAGAGAAGAGAGAAGAGAGAAGAGAAGAGAAGAGAAGAGAAATCTCTCCAAATGTGAACCTGGTTACCTGATGGAAGGTCGATGATGATGACTTTAAAGGTAAGATAAAGTTCTGATAAAGGAAGCAATATTGGGAAAAATTTGATATGTAGTACATAAACATCGGTGTATACTACCGTGTGGGGGGGGGGGGGGGGGGGGGTGCAGCCCTCTGAGGATTTTGAAAGTGCCGATATTAGGGCAATTACCACCTCATATTCGGGCAGCCAGGTTCTCGAAATATTTGATTAGTTTTATTCATGGATATCTAATTTTTGTACATTTTAGTTACAAAAGCGTTATTTTTTTTTTTTTGCTAATGTAGAAACTAGAAAGCTGGTATTCGGGAAAAACTAAGATGGCTGGCAGTCACAGTATTATAGAGGTGGCATGAAAGTTCTGGTTTAAAGGAGAATTAACCCCTGAGTACAAATTTACTTGTATTGAAAGGTGTAATATATTCCTACTTATTGGCCTAAATCATTTTCTAATAAGATATCAGAAAAGGGTATAAATAAAGATATTCCAACACCCGGTATCGTCTCCTACTCATTTACATGGGGGCTGCCATTTTCTTGCTGATTTGGATTTGTACATGAACCATTGAGAAATGTTCCGGTCAGGAAGATATTTTGCATCCAAGACCTAAATTGATTTTCTTCATTACCTAAAATCCCATATGTGACGAAAAATATAAAGTGGGTGTTTACATGATTTATAAAAATTAAATCTTTATAATGATACTTTTAAATTGTCTGGTTTTGCTTAACAAAAATCTATTTTCTTGGGTTTGCCAAACAGAGCAGAACATAATATATGCAGCATGCATTCTGACTTTTCAAGTCCCATTATCCGAAAGCAGGTGAATGCATAGTTTGCCGCTATAGATGCTCAGGGAAGAAGCATCCATAAAATTTGAATTAATTTGCTCCGTCCATTGCGTCACAGTATCTAGAAAATAGATTTATATTAAGCGAATATCGATTTTCAACAGAAATATATAAGGAAATCTTCAGTTTAAAAATAAATTGACATATCTATTCTATATTTTTAATCTCAAATGGGTTTTTAATTTTGAAAAAGGCAATTGGGCATTTGGATTAAGAAAATCTTCTTGTACACATAAAAAAAATGGCAGCCCCCATGTATTGCTAGCAGACGATACATATTGCTAGCAGATGATAAATTTTGCTCAGAAAATCTTGATTCGTATCGATCTCGTATATTTTGACGCGAAGCCATATAGTCTAACAAGTAGGAATAAATAACACCTTTGAACACTATCGTCTTTATTGTTTGAGGTTAATTCTCCTTTAAGGACGATCTTAACATAATTCCTCAATACATCGGGTCCAATATTTGTTGTATTTTTTACTCACTGTTATAGATTCAATCATTTGCAAATCACAAAATCAAGGGTACAATATTTCTAGGAGAGTGTTTGTACTATTTTACTCACTGTTCTACTCAGATACTTACAATAATTTGCAAAGCACAAATACATTAACTTAAAAAACTTAAAACTTAAAACAATTAATCATAGAAACTTATTAATTGCCCAAGCAGCAAGAGAAAGTGTTTACAGTAACATTTGGCACAGGTGCCTTGATCTTTCGACAAGGACTTGAAGGATCCTTCATGAGAACGCTCTGAATTACATGGTCATCACGAGGAGGAGGAGGAGGGGGGGGGGGTAGTGTTAATGGATACCTAATCTTTCAGGTTAAAAAATCGGCCATTGTCTTGATATTCTTGAAATTTTGAATTGGCATTATGCACAACAGTCTTGCAGCAACCGATATTCTTGCTAATTTGATGTTCAGACTTTCAGAGTAGGGTCACTTTAGGGGCCCTCCGAATATTGCTTCTTTTTTGTCATGTGGCATTACAAACAAAATATTTTACAACAGCTCCCTTGACAAAATAAATGTATTTAAATAGAATGAATGGTCTATTATCATCAGAGTAGTGCAATGTAAAATACATGTTATCCTTCAGTGAGAATATTGTGGCGGCAATGACGGGATGCTGACGATGAAGATGATGATCATGGTGATAATGATGACGATGGTGATGATGACGATGATGGTAATGACGGTAATGACGACGATGATAATGATACCGATATTGATGATACGGATGATGACGCTTAAAACCTACATGGAACATCAACTCAGAGATACTAATTATCTTTGGAAAGGACTAATTCGAAGAGATTCCATGTAGCCGCTTTTAAATTGTTGCCATATAAAAAAGTGATTCATTAGAATAGTTATTGGTTGCAAAGTGCATAGCTGTTTTTCAAGTGATATGTTTTAATTTTCAAACTGCAATAGTATATAGGCCTACACACACACACACACTCGCACACAACCTCAACAACCTATTGTCTCGTAAACACACATTGCGCCTCTTTCTTTCTCTCATATCCGTCCACATAAGATTATTTCATTTAGGTCGTAGAACCGATTCTCATTATACACTTAAATGTATCCCCAGACGTTTTTTTTTATGTTGTATTAGCTCATATATCCGATGTCTCATTGATTCAAATAATTGGTTTTCAACTTCTTTTTCCTATTTTGTGTGAATACCACATCCGAATGATGCATTAAGACTAAAGAGACCAGTGGTGATATTCTGAGATTCATTTTCTTGATTTTAGTGAAAGGATTTTAATTGTCATAACAAAATGTTCACTTATGTGGCATCATTGGTTGATGTATGCATAAGACATCTGTGAAAGACATCTGTGCAAACACGAATGAAATGTTGCAATTTAAAATTTAAAAATCTTTCACTAAAAACAAAAATTCTCAAAATACCACCCAGGCACTTTAGAAAAAGGGTGAACTCGATCATCAAGTAACAAAATTATGAAATTGTTCTAAATGAGGAAGCAAAAATTGAAGATACATACCTTTAAACGGATTAGTAATAACTGCTGTATGATTAAAGATAAATGCATAAGAAAACGATTGAAAGTAATAAAATACAACGTAGTCTGTTCACATGTTTTGGAAAGTAGTCTATATTTGAACAATAAATTGGAGCATAATTCCTTCACCCTCCACAAGTAGAAACGATTTTGAAATATCTAAAGCATTATTAAAGAGTATTTTCAGCCCATGCTGTGAGACGCACAATATGTTTTGTTTACCCAGGGAAGCCACATCAATAATAAAATACAAATGTAATAAAACTAATGCATCAAATAGATTGCAAGAAACATATACGAGTGTTCAATTATCCACCTTCTATTATCAGGACACTGCAAGGAAAGCTCCTGCAGCTGGACGCCGGATCGAACGGCGCGGGGCGTACATGGTAAACATTCAAATTTCGCTCATCGGATCAGATTCATGACTTGTATTGTGCATGTTGATTTAGAAGTCATCCTAATTATTAATATAAATTCTCTAGGTCTTTACTACGGTTAATCTAATGTCTTATTCATAAAATATGTATTAAAGGAATATTAGGTAGGATATTTCATTGACTCATTCAGCCCCGATAAAAGGCAAAAGCAGTTCCATCTCATTAATGGTGGTCTAGGTCTAAAGTTGCGCTTGTATGAGCGTACTTCATAATGCCTGTAAAATTTTGATTTACTCCTACTGACTATTTCTCGACTTACCACATTGATTTCCTATAGCTAATAACACCAACACCAATAGTGAAATGAAAATCTCTTAATCCCTATGGGTATAGGGTTACTTTATAATGTAAAGCTAAGTTTGAAAAAATCGGAATAACAAAGAAGTCCAGAACACAAATTCCCATAAACCCTTTCTAAAATTCGGCAATAATCTACATCTTGCTGTATACATAAACTTTATGAAAAGAGAAGTTTTGTATGATATTCATGTCGTTTATAGTTCGATCAATTCCACTGCTCTTGCACAGCTGCTATGTTCATTCACACTGCAAAATAAAGAGGATAGTTAAATAGAGATTAAATACATGTATTGCCTAGATGGGGCAGGAGACAAACTAAATGATCTGTTGATAGTGCCATCCAAATTACCTAAATTTATATATTGAAGGACTTATCTGACCAAAAACTGCCTGGATTGAAAACAGATGTCTCACTCTTGCAGTAGTAACACATATTATGTACATTTGGATCAAGATAACTAACCCTAAAGCTATCCCGAGCCCCCCCCCCCCCCCCCCCCGACAACCACGCCTTTACCATCCATCCAGTCAGTTATCACCTGGGTTAATACGATTGCCTATGAACATCTTCCTCTATCCTTGAGGCAAATAACACCGACCACTACCCTATTTCCAGATGGGACATCTACCTCCCAGGACAATCCCCATCCCCATGGCAATAATATTCTGGACATTGAATCACCATAGCAAATACCTTGTTGATACTACCCTATTTTTAAGGCATACTTGTTTCGGGATTAGACTGACATAAACTAACTAAAGGTAGTATAAGCGATAGACTGCCTCCAACGATAGTTTGAATGTGGCTATTATCAGCATTGCGCCAGAAGGTTCTTAATATATGTTGACAGGATACCAGCTTAGAGATTTTTGTGGCACACGATAACCTAACTTTATTCCTGGACCTACTATATTAAAGGGAAACGCCGCCCTATATAATGGCAAGTTGCTCTGAAAGAAAGACAAAAAAAATCACAGAAGCAGATTGGTGAAAGTTCGAACGAAATTGGAAAAGGAATACAAAAATTATGAATTTTGGAAAGTTCTAAAATCACTATACATATGGAATTTCAAATTGGCCGAATCTATAATGTAACTGACGTGGTTGCGGACAACTTCCCCCATTTGCTTTAACACACACAAATGTATCAGTCTGTAGGATCCTAATGATATGCTTTCTATAATATATTATACTGCCCCGGGGGAAAGGCGCTTAGGAGAAACAGCTAATTAATGATATTGTGTATGAAAAGCAGGAGAGTTGACCGCCAAAACGTCACAATCCAATCACCAGATTTGCATAGATTTAGTGATCTCATTTTTTAACCATCCATAACTTTCTTACTATCTTCTTGTCTCATTTCTTTCAAACTTCCACCATCCAATTTCTTATCATTTTGCTGCTTACACACAAATCATCGTATTACTAAGGTTGGATTGCCCTTAATCATATACCTTATCTGAAACCCAATCGCAAGTGGTAAGCATTTGACAAAATGAAACCTGAAGTAAATATCACTGCGGAAAATGATAGATCACGACTAAAAAACTAACCTGTGAGAGGGCCTTCTCCGTACAGCTCCATACGAAGGCTGATGTGGCTACTCCAGGTTGCGGGTAGTAGACGGACATAGCGGCAAACCTCTGGCACAGGCAGAGTGTTGGTCACAATAGTGTTGCGGTCAGCATTGCCTGTGAAAACCTTAATGAAAAAAGAAATATAAATCCACTTTCTCGAATAATTCAAAGATGATCCAGTTACATATGAAGGCCATGTCATCTGCATTAATGTCACCGTTGTTTTAAAACCTGTACATTGTCATTGAACAAAAAAGTAATTGCCTCTTGTGGTACACCTTATACTAAAATTACTGTTGACCCAAATTGGTTCAAATCTTTGAAAGACAAATGGATAATCCCAAAACACCATGCTGCAATAACAGGCCTCAGTGATTGAGGAATAAAATAGCATTAGTCCTTTACAGAAAAATTGGCACAGATCAGCAAAAACAAATCGCAAAGAAAAGCAGATACTGCTTTGAAAGTTGAAACGTGTTAAACATAATATTTATCTCAATGTAACTTACCCTGTCAGCTCCAGCGTTGGTACATATGCCCTGAACAGTATCAAAGGTCACACCATCATTGCTGCAAGCAATCTTGTAGCTTGTTACCCATTGACTAACATCCTCACGCCCTTGAGTTGCCACAGCAATGATGCGGTAAGGGTTCAAAAGGTCCACCTTGGAACAAATAAAGAAAACTCAAATGAGGAATACGTTAGGACCATCCTATTAATCAACTGACTTTCATTCTGCATGACAACATTTTCAAACCAACAGCATTGTACCAAAATGTTTTACTTCTAATATTTTCCAACTAAAATACATTCTTTCACAGATATTACGGGTATTAACCGAGTATCATTGTTCCTGGCTATTAGGCTCAACTGCTCCATGGAAAATATTTCAATTGTAAATTCTCCGTACACATACATACAGGACTAAGGAGAGTCCTATTCTTAGGTCATCTATATTAAAAGAAAAAATAGAATACTCAACATACATTAGCCGATAATCATGTGGAAAATTGCCAGCCTGTTCAAAATATCTTGAAAATACCCCGATTTGATTACTCAGTTAAGGAGAACGATCTCAAAATTTTGCAGATTCCTTGCTAGATTAATATCTCATGGGGGCGGCCATTTTGATAAACTGATGTCATAGAAGTACATGTCCATTTTACACAATAAGATGTTGCATAATGAATAGCATTGCTATTGTACAACTAAAGCCACCCAAAATGGCAGCCATCTTGGTACCCCATTGTCTCGCACATGATATCTAAGAGCAGTTGTATAGGTTTTTGTCACTTCTTTGAAGAATTAACAAACCTTTGTCTGACCAAGCAACAACTTGTGCATACCAAATCCTGCTTATTAACAAAAGAAACAGATATTTCGACTAAAAATTGGTTTAGAGAAATATAGATCATGCATTCCACAGATGATCATAGTATCATTGTAGCTAGTGTACAGGTCAGTGGGTAGCTCACAAATAGAACTGCTCTGACATGACTTCGTAAAGAAAATGGCAGCCCCCATGGGATAATGTCTAGCAAGGAAACTGCAACTTTTTCAGACAGTGTTCTCAATAATCAAATATGATTAATTTCAATACATTTGCAATAGGCCGACAATTATCAACATGATTATAGGCTAATGGTTGTTGCCTTTCGTTACCCTTGGATTCGAAGAATAATTAATATGACTGAGAATTATATAGTGTATTTACATACAAAAAAGATGAAAGCTCTAAAGGTCTATTAATATATGTCATAAAATCAACATTTTGTAGAGAACTAAAATAAAATGGCCATTTGTAGGTGAATAGGGGGAAAACACCGAAAAGGCGTTTTTTGACACCATTTTGCACAGTGAGCGATGTACACCATTTCCATTTCTTTCATTAAACATGACTGAGAACCAAGGGTGTGCATCATCCCTGGAAAAGGAAATTATGTGTTTTTCTAAATCTTTAAGAGTCCAGTCACATAGATGTCCTATTCACCCTGCTTTTGGGTAACTGTGCACAAGACATCTCTCACAAGAACTCCCTAATCTTTGTCTTTAAAAAAGAGCAAGAATAAACTCCGAAATGATAATCTTAAAAGGTAATTCGGTTTTGGTAAGCCCTTACAAACTGTTCTCAGATTTTTGTTATTTTTGTTGATAACATCAAGATATTAATTTTTAGCAATACTTAGATGCTGGAAAGATTTCGACTCCTAAAGTAGAATACTAAAAAACATGAGGCAAAAAAATAAATTTAGATTACGGGCCAGGGGTGTAAACTTCCAACAACGGCAGTTTGCACTATACACTACTGAGGAAGGTGTGTATACTACACAGAATGACAATTATTTCCATGCCAAACCAGAAGATTGTTGTGCGGGGAGGAAGGTCCTGACGTAGGGCAGTATATTCCCGTGATTTAGCGTTCCATATATTTACACCAGAATTCACCGGAAATAGATGAAATACCAAATGAGTACAAGAACACGCTACTATAAGTATTAAACACGTATCTTACTAATATCCCCTTTGCCAAAACCTACCAAAACCGTACAGAGCTTTAACAGTAATACATTTCCTTGATTCAGCATGTCTGAATGACCCCTTAAAATCCATTCTTACCTGTATCCACTGGTTGACATTATTTGCTTGTGCCGACCAGGCTCCTCGCAGGTTGCCGACTCTGGCTAGATTGAGACGAACTCTCTTTGGTCCACGGTCAGTATTCCACTCACTGGAAGCCGTCAGACTTGAATCAGGGATGACTCCACTCTCAAGTCCAAGCGGAACAGGGTCATTCAAGATGGCTGTTGGTAAAAAGAATGAAAATATACAAGAAACATAACGAAAGAAGGATTGATACAGTCAGATTGATTATATTCCAATTGTCTGTAAAATGTAGTCTTGTGACCCATTTGGCCCTGATGAGTGGTGTATAAAACAAACACGTTAAAATCATTTAGTTCTGATAATCCAACACATGATCCAGTGACACATGCTATCTTATATTTTGTCAAAGACATAGGGTTAGGGTTACTGTTGTGATTGAGTTTCATGTGAAGTAAAGGGTTAAGGACAGGTTTTCATTTTTGGTTTCGTTAAGTGTAAGGTAAGGGAAGGATTAATGTTAAAATTTATTAGGGTGGAAGTTGGGATATTGGATAATGCAAAAATGACCGTGGAGTAATTGTCGCTGGAGCATGTTTTAGAATCTTTCGTCCCTCACCTGCTACAGGTCCAACTCCGAGGAGTTCCAAACGCATGCTGATGTGTCCATGCCACAAAGAGGGAAGAACTCGGACAAAACGAGTGGTCAGCGGTGGGGCAAAGTAGTGAGTTACCTGGGTAGATCTGTCATTGTTTCCACTGAAGACCTTTAGAAAAACAAAATTGAGCGGTATGGTCAATTAACCTATTGCCAAAATATGATCTCAGGACTGTGTGCCCGAGACATAACGGTCACCAAGGATTCTACCTTCCTTTGGATACCCCTCCCCCTTCCCCAAATGACCCCAATAAAAGGATGGTTGATATTAAACAAGGGAGTATGTATAATGAGCAACCAGTCCTTTTGATTGTATATCCCATCGTCGCTACCACGCCAATTAAATAAAATTATACATATTGGACTAAGGATGGAACTATTTAGATTTATTGTGACTCGAGCTGATCATAGCCGACCAAAATGCCTTCACAAAACAATGAACATCTCCCCAATCAGTGACAACTCACTGCACATAGCCATACGGAGGCGTGGGGAGGCGTAGTGGGGGGGGGGGGGGGGGGGTGGAGGGGGAGGTTATTCCTAAAACGAGTAGTTGACATAGGGTATGGGATATTGTAGGGGAAGATGTAGTTGGTGGGGGGGGGGGGGGGTAGTCTGCAGATGGTTCCTGATTTGGTAGCTTTAGTTGTACTGCTTTAGATAACATCTAGCTCATTTGTGATACAAATTGCCTGAACTGTTAATATGAGATATTAATTCCAAACTGGGAGTCAAAAATTGTTATATATAGGAAAAGGGTCAATAGATTCAGGTTCTCTTTAACGCTGACTGTACACCCCCCCCCCCCGAAAAAAAAATCGCCGCTCATTTCGAACCGCTACATTCACACCACGCAACTTTCCGATTTGTCTTTAATGTCTTGCCCATCTTTTGACACCAAGTTGACAAAAATCGGTCATACCGTTCCCGAGTCACGTGACCATTTATGACCTTTTATGACCTTAATGTTAGTCCGATAAAACGGATTGGAAACTTCATTTCCTCATGTTTCTCCTTCATCACCTATAATTTCTTCCTTGAGCTGTAATTACCATCTATTCTAACTGCAGATAGAAAAAAAAAATTAAATTGAAAAACAAAGAAATACATAACAAATTTGTAAAATAGAATACTGAAATCACTTTTCAAACTGTATTCTTATGTAATGTTTTTTAAGGTTTAGAAAGAATGTACTGCACTAACATTTTATCTCCAAAACCTTTTTTCAATAAAAAATGCTATATATTTGCTAAATTATGCATATAATTTGCATAAATTATATGAAATGCTAAAGTTTTACATAAAAAATATACTATACACGATTCGAGGTCCAGTCATGTCGCGGCCGGGATCAGGGTGCTGGGGCCTCCGAGCCCCCTCCCTCCAAGTCAGAGAGGAGCTTGAATTAACCCATTACATTAACCCTAATAGGGCCGGGGGTGGAATCCACCCCCCCCCCCCCCAGACGTTTCTCGATATGTCCGCAACGCGCAAAGCAGTGACCGCGGCGTTTCATGACTTTTTTTTTCGAATCTCACGCATTTTGTGAGACCAAATTCGTGATGTCCGGGCATGCGGTTCCGAAGTTATGCAACATTTCGTACTTCACGTCAGACCGAAAACTGCTCAAAAACATGATTTCATGTATAATTTCAATACAAAATGTGTTTTCAGCCAAAATTTAGAAATATATGAATATTTTTAGATGAGCTGATTTAAATTAATTTTATGCTGTTTATGTTCGCGAAAGCATCCCCGACAAATTTCATCCAAAAAACAATAAAAAACAAAAGGTAAACAAAACAAAGAAGTACATAAGAAATTTAAACAAAAAAAAATACATAAGTCAATTTTTTTCAAGTATATTTGCTAAGAATACTGGAAAGAGTGTCTTGACCAAAAAATTAGCTTATTTTGAGCTTTATTTAAACGAGAATCAACCTCAAACAATAAAGACGATAGTGTTCAAAGGTGTTATTTATTCCTACTTGTTAGGCTATATGGCTTCGCGTCAAAATATACGAGATCGATACGAATCAAGATTTTCTGAGCAAAATTTATCATCTGCTAGCAATATGTATCGTCTGCTAGCAATACATGGGGGCTGCCATTTTTTTTAATGTGTACAAGAACATTTTCCTAATCCAAATGCCATATTGCCTTTTTCAAAATTAAAAACCCCTTTGAGATTAAAAATATAGAATAGATATGTCAATTTATTTTTAAACTGAAGATTTCCTTATATATTTCTGTTGAAAATCGATATTCGCTTAATAGAAATCTATTTTCTCGATATTGGACGTATGGGACGGAGCAAATTAATTCAAATTTTATGGATGCTTCTTCCCTGAGCATCTATAGCGGCAAACTATGCATTCACCGGCTTTCGGATAATGGGACTTGAAAAGTCAGAATGCATGCTGCATATACATTGTATTATGTTCTGCTCTGTTTGGCAAACCCCAAAAAATAGATTTTTGTTAAGCAAAACCAGACAATTTAAAGGTATCATAAAGATTTAATTTTTATAATACATGTAAACACCACTTTATATTTTCCATCACATATGGGATTTTAGGTAATAAAGAAAATCAATTTAGGTCTTGGATTAAAAATATCTTCCTGACTGGAACATTTCTCAATGGTTCATGTACAACTCCAAATCAGCAAGAAAATGGCAGCCCCCATGTAAATGAGTAGGAGACGATACCGGGTGTTGGAATATCTTTATTTATACCCTTTTCTGATATCTTATTAGAAAATGATTTAGGCCAATAAGTAGGAATAAATTACACCTTCCAATATAAGTAAATTTGTCATCAGGGGGTAATTCTCCTTTAATGATTTAGAGCAAAAATTTCATGCATAAATTTGCATAATGTGTAAATTTTTTGAAGCATCTAATTACCTTTTATACAGTTTTGTAGATTACGTTGTGGGCGACGTGCGTGCCGATTTTCGGCGCGATTACGCGGTCGACGGTCGAGATATCTGGGGGGGGGGGGGTGGATTCCACCCCCAACCCCCACCCCCGGCTGTGGCATAGCCAAAATATCCCGGCCCTTTTAGGGTTAAGGGTTAAACATATTTCAAAGAGGACAAAATATGTGGTCTTTATAGACAGGTATTTCCATACAGGTGGTCGCAAAAGTCCGGCTCTCAGTGCAAGCTCATTGAGACGAGTGAAATTACCTGTATATTGAAACCTTGTTATGAGGGCTAAAAAAAAAAAACAATGAAATATAAAGAAGTGGAAGCAGTTAAATCACCTTGTTATAAACTAGATTTTGTTATAACATTATTTTTTTATAATGAACCCATACCTTGTCTTGCTGCGAGCCAGGAGACAGCACGGTGGTGAAGTCTCGTCCATTCAAGCTATGAGCCACCTTATAACTGGTCACCCACTGGTTGGCAGCAGCGCGTCCCTGTGTGATTATTCCTGTAACCCGATAGGTGCCTCTCATGTCTATCTGTAGCCACTGGCTATGGTCTAGGGTGAGTGCAGACCAGGCTCCTATGAGGGCACCTGTCCGTGGAAGGTTCAAGCGAGCTCGTCGTGGTCCACGTTTTGAATTCCATTGTGAGGAAGCCGTCATGGCACTGTCCGGGATGCGGTAGTCCTCTAGTCCAAGCTTTTGAGAAGCACTTGCCACTGCAGGATACAGACAAATTGAATGACTTGACGGTAAATGCTTAACAACATGTTCATATGCAGTTGAATTCAATTCAACATTATTTTCATTCTCAATATTTAAAAATGACTTGAATACATACTGAATGCATACATTGTAACACAGCATTCACTAATGCAACTACAATTCAGATTAATATCATAGCAGTATCCCGAGAAAATATATTTAAGTCCAACTCAAAAAACATGTGAGAGGTCATTAAATTGCTTACATAAGAAAGAACCCTCGCCAGTTAGTTCCCATCTCAGACTAATATGGTTATTCCAAGTTAAGGGATGAAGGCGGAAGAACCTAGCTGTCACAGGTGGGTTAATGGCATTTTCAACAAGGCTGTCGCGATCAGCATTGCCTGGAAAGATCTGTAATATAAAATCACAGAATAAGATATAAATAGGGGCATCTGCAATGCTGGGAAAGATCTGCAATGCTGGGAAAGATCTATAAAATATATTACATGAGGTATAAATATGCAGAAATATACAGTTCACAGAACTTTATACTTTCATGGTGAAACAGCTGAAGTATAGAACACCATAATACATATATATGCATACACATTTCACTAAAAACCATAGCCTGAACTTACGGTAGGAGCATAGTTGTGTATGACTACAATTGATTACTTACGCAAAGCTATCAGTTATCAATGTAGTTTGCTCATCTGAATGACGTTTTAGTCTCACCTTTGGTCCTGTCTGGCAGTCTTTCACCAAAGTCCAGTCTTTGCCATCAATGCTATAGGAAACATGATAGGACCTGACCCACTGGTCGTAGCTGTTCCTGCCTTGTGTGAGGATCCCTGTAACCTCTAATGCAGCACGAAGGTCAACTTGTATCCACTGGTTTAAATCATTAGTCTGTGGAAGAGAGGGGTCAAAGTGAGTGCAAAAGTGAACAGCACCAGTATAGTGTTGATGATGTTTATGTAATATAATCATTCTTCGCCTGTGAAACAATTACTCATGAGCAGTTTTGGAAGAGAAAGGAAATGCGATCAATACATTGTAATATGCTTTTACCATTACCGTTATTTGCGACTTTCCGCAGAATATGTTCTTGGATGCATGTGTGCAGTCAAAATTCAATACAGAGGAAAGCAATTAAACATTTCGAAGAGTAATTATGAAGACAAGATTTTGGCTGAGGGTATTAGTCATGCAATCGTGAACAATTGTGGGGAAATTAGGATGCAGTTATATACTTACTAAAGCAGACCAAGCTCCCCGAAGAGCTCCCACTTGAGGCTGGTTGAGTCTGGACCGAGCAACACAATGATTGACATCCCAGCAAGATGAAGCAGAGAGACTAGTAGTAGCTATGCGACCATCTTCTATACCCAGCTTTCCAGGGATGGGAACAACTATGAGAGGCAATCAAAAGAAACTAAATTTAGAAATAGCATGACCTCACTCCTAATTTAATTCAAACTGCATTTTCCTTAAAAATAATCCTCACTGGTTGTGTTGTGATGTCACCGTTATCGAGTTGGTCTCAATAAAAAAACAATGCAAAAAAGTTACAGACTACATGCAGATCTCATTTGTTCGTCTCATGAGACCTAGATTGTACACAGGAGTACATTGATTACGAGCTTTAAAACGGTTTACAGCAAGATATTAAAACAAATATTAAAATGCTAACAAAAGACTCATACTATTTTAGTGTTCATTTTTCCTTTGATGAGCATGGAAAGTTGCCTATTTATTCGAAGGTGAGATTTCTCCATTTCCATCATGAATTTTGAAGAGAACCACCTTCTTCTTGATTTGTTTTTATTTGGCAATCAGTCATAATTGACTATTTTTGCCACACACTATACATAATTATGTAGACCTACGTAACATTTTTTTCTCCTTTTAATATCGATATTCTTTAACGAGAGAGAACAAAAAAAAAAAAAAAAAATAACCATATGCACACACCCACACAAACACATACAGTCAAAAAGTATAACCATAATTATCTGCAATAACCTCAAGATCAGGCGCCTGGGAACGATTTTGTTACTGGGGGTGCTGTGAGCCAAAAATCTGACAAGCAAAAAAAAAAAAAAAAAAGTCCTCAGCGTTTTAGGGTCTCTTTTTAACTACTTTTTAAAGAAAAAAAATTGCAGGGAGTGCGGTAGCACCCCCTTCACCCCGACTCCCAGGCCACTGCTCAAGATATACAGTTACTTCAAATGCCTCCGGGGAGGACCTTACCATTGATAGGTCCTTCTCCAATCAGCTCAAAACGCATACTGATGTGACCATTCCAATTTTCCGGATTGATACGAACATAACGAGCTGTGACAGGCAGAGCTAGCATGTTGATCACTGGACTGTCCCTATCACTATTCCCTGAGAAGATCTGATGATGGAACATAGTAAAGAGTAGGCTCCTCAGATTTATGAAATCTTGGATAATTGGAAACTTTATAATGAAATGGAAACGATACTCCTTCACCCTACCATTAGCAAGGTTTTACTTCTTTATGTTAATAAAATGCTGGTGTGTTCAACGTACCATCCAAAATACTACTTAGTCCCGGATGTTGATTCTTAAACCATGGTGTCAATTAAGTTTCTTTGCAATATATCCACGTACATGTCTACAAACACACACACACACACACACGCATAGCCTGCCATGGAACAATCAGAAATTTTATTCGCAAATGTGCATCGTCCTAACCTACAACCCTTGAGCATGTACAGTAATGTGCTAAGCAACTTACCAACTTACCAACACCAACAAAACGTTTGTAAAAATTACTTTTGGTACCTACATAACATCGCTATTACACAAAAAATCATTGTAATTTCATAGAGAACACAAATTTTTGTTTTTCAGAGACCATTCCGACTAGTAACTAATCCCAACTTCAGCTTAGTTAGGAACATGAAAAGTTGAAGAGTCAAGGTAGAAGTCACTTACCACAATGGCACCATTGTCGTCCACTACATCTATCAAGGCTGCTTTTCCATCTGGTCTGTACTGAAGGCTGAAACTCGTCACCCACTGGTCATAATCTGACCTACCTTGGATCACAATGCCTTCGAGCTTATAGTCAGTTAGCAGATCAACTTGAAACCACTGTGAGTGGTCATTGGTTTTGGCAGACCAAGCACCCGTCCATCTACCACCTTCACAGAAAAATGATATCCAACAATTAACCGTTACTGTGCTATAGGCAGTTTGAACTTTCCAAATTTTAAACAAAGAAAAGCCTTTTAGCTTAGTCTGGTGGGCAGAAATCTACCCTAAAGATCGGGTTCGGGAATGTGAAAAGGGATCTGATATACTTTGTATCCTACATCATAAAATCGGGCAAGGATTGGCCAGGAATATCTCACGTGGCATTAAATACTTTCACCACGAAGGAAACATTGAAATTTCAAATTCAAATTCAAATTCGTACATGGATATCGCGTGACGTCAGACCTCTGTATATTTTTCGCTATACAGATATTGTCACTTTTTTATTCTGGATGTTCTCGATTTCATATATCGCGACAATATAGATTGCGATAATGTTTGTGCGTGACTGACAGTCCTTATCAGGACTAGCACATGGTGAACCGTAAACCTTATCCACATTCTGTACACCACCATGCAAACCTTCAAAGATCATCCAATAACTCCTATTCAGAGAAAATGGCCATTTAAGTTCGGAACAAAAGAGTGCTAAACCTTCGCTCTCTGTGTGCGCCCAAGTAAAACTGGGTATTCAAATGGCCATAGCAACCGGTATAAAGGGGTTATTAGATTAGGCTGAATTTCGGCACGCTGCTCCAGGAGGACCTATTCATTACTCACTCCAAAAATCAATTTAATACCTTTGGAGGTAAAGTAGTAATTTGGCATTCAATGAAAGTATTACAAAAGCTCTCCAAACATTCATTAGCTCAACAGGTGAAAAAAAGGAGTCATTTTAAAATGCCCTAAAACATATTTCTAAGTCGAATTACGACTCAAACTTGAGACATGATAGAATGATAATGAAACTACCCATTTCTATCAAATACAGAAAATCGACTGATCCAAGCAAATTTACTATGTTGGGCTCTTTGCTACGTTGTGGTCCGTGCGACTTATTGTAGGTTGGTAAAAAGTCATATTTCCATAAGCCATATTTCATTTTTCTCTATTTTTCTTGTTTATTTGTATATAATGGAAGACACAACTTTCGACCTTTTTTCAAAAGTAAACATGAATATAAACTTTATTTTTTGTTCCTGAAACTATCATGTATGAAGGACTAAAAATGATATTCAGAGAAATATTGAATTTGAATTTTCAAGGTCATTTCCACCAACCTATGGAATAGCCCCTCTATGAACTTTGCCAATTGACCAACATAAACAAACTAATTTGTAAAATCAGCACTGATTTTTCTTATTTACTATATAAATCTATATACCTACCTATTGTGCTAGTTTCTTGACTACGCTAACCTGTTCGAGAACTTAAAGACCTCAGCCTGACCCAAAACAACCATATATTGACGTAAAGCTTAGTAAACAAAGAATATAATTACCCTGGTTATTCATAAATCGTCTCCGTTTATCCATAAAAAATAAAAAAGATGGCGTAACACTGCAGGGGGTCGCTAGACGTGTGACGACATGTCATGTATACAGCTCCGAGTGCGTCTACACGATATGTCGTCATCAAATTTTCCCCCCGCAAAGTAGCGTTCCTCAGAGACGGGGCCCAAACCACCGGGGCTCAACATTCGGGACGCTGTTACTCATTCCACAGGAAACGGAATCTCATGAAGTTGGTTTCAATTTGTTCATAAAATATATAGCTCCCCGTGGATGAATAAAGGGTATATTTCAAAATTCGGTCAGGCTGAGGTCTTTAATACAAATGAGTCACAATATTGTGCGCACCCCCCGTAATCCTGTTGTTCTCCCCTTCGCCACTCATGCGCAGCAACACGCAACGGCCATCTTCCTCTTTGGCGAGCAAACCCAAGTACAAAACATGTTGCTTGCAAGGTGAGGGGAAGGAGGGAGGGTCGGTCATAGGTAGGTATATAGATTTATATAGTAAATAAGAAAATCAGTGCTGATTTTACAAATTTACTGCAATAAATTATATATACCTACGTATTATGCTAGACTAGCACCCATTCAAAAACCGGGTGGCATGTTTTAAGAGAAGGGAACAGGATTACAAAGAAGACACAGCGGCCTTCTAGGTAGCTGACGCAAAAATTGCCTCACCTGCAGGGACATCCCTAAGGTAGCAAGAAATGAGGGAATTGGGCGAACGCCAATAGGCAGCCTTCAAAATATCATTAAGCGTCACACCTTGAAACAAAGCCCAAGAGGTGCTGACACTACGAGTGTCATGAGCATGGGGCTTACTATCTGACCAAAGAGCCTCTGTGCCAGTGGCCCGAATAGCCTCGACAATCCATCTAGAAATGGAATCAAGAGAAGCAGGAGAAAAAGGCTCTCGAGCGATCAAGAACAACTGATCATCCTTGCGACATGACTTAGTCTTATCAATATACCATTTGAGAGCTCGAACAGGACACCAAACCTTGTCCTCACGTACTGACGAAAAGTCAGATAGCGGACAAAGAAAAATCTCAACAGGGCCAGAAGAAGCCGTCTGATTCTTGGCAATGAAAGAAGCTTTAGGAATCAATCTAACGCCTTTTCTCTCCCAACGAACATGGCCAGGAGTAAGACAGAGGGCATGAAGGGTACTGCGCCTCTGACCAAAGGCAATGGCTACCAGGAAGAGCGTCTTTACCGTAAGATGGTGAAGCGAAGCTTCACCTAACGGTTCGAAAGGAGGCTTGGCTAGGGCTTCTAGGACCCGAGGAATACTCCAAGACGGGACCAACTGAGAACGAGGGGGACGTTTCAGAAAGAAAGACCGAATCAATCCACTCAACAGCGGGGAATTAGAAATCCACGAACCATCCGAAAACCCCGAATGAAAGGCACCGATCGCAGACCGGTAGCCTCGGATAGTAGAGATGGACCTCCCTTTGTCAAACAGCGAGATTAGAAAATCCGCGATTGAACCAATAGGAGCCTTAGACGGGGTTTGATCCCGCGCTTTACACCATTGGAAAAAGACTGAAAGAGACGCGAATTATAAATTTCCCTAGTAGAGCCTCTACGACTGGACATTAAAAAGTCAGCGGCCCTTTCAGAGAGACCTGACTGTCTTGCAGATTCCCCGACAGGGGCCAAGCAGTCAAATGAAGGAACGCCTGACTGTGGTGAAGAATCCCGGAGAGGGGTTGCCACACCAGATCCGCTTTTAGCGGAATAAGTAACGGTTGAGCCACCTGAAGGCTCACTAACTCCGGGAACAAAATCCTCCTGGGCCAAAAAGGAGCTATTACAAGCACCCGAGCCCGATCTTCCCTGATCTTCTGCAAGACTCGCGGGATCAGCTGGAAGGGAGGAAAGGTTAACCCTCGAAGATTCTCCCAACTGAGAGAGACCTCCCGGTTGCGAACACGGGAGCAGTACTTTGGAAGCGGGTGGTTAAGAGCTGACGCAAACAGGTCCACCTCCAGTGGGCCCAGGCAACTGCAAATGCGGGAAAAGACCTCTGGATGGAGCTTCCATTCTGATGGAAGACACCTGCCCCGGGATAGAAAATCCGCAATGAGGTTTTCCTGACCGGGGATGAAAGAGGCAACGGGCATGATCGCCATGTGACGACACCACCTCCACAGCTGCGCTGCTAAGGCATTCAGGGTGGCAGAACGAGTGCCTCCCTGCCGATTGATATAAGCCGCCACTGTGACATTGTCCGTGAGGATCAGAACTGAACGATTGAGAAGTCGACTTCTGAAGTGAAGCAGGGTTAAGAAGACTGCCATGAACTCCAGGACATTGATATGGGGTAGAGTCCAGAGATGAGACCAATCCCCCGAAACCGTTGCAATGTCCGCCCCACCCCAGCCGAGAGGCGTCCGTCGAAATCGAGATCGACGGAAGGGGAGGGGGGGGGGGGGGGTACGGAGAAACTCCACGTTCGTCCAACAGGAGAGAAGGGACTTGATTTCTACTGGTACTGGAATCCAGACCAAGAGAGAATCCTTGCACGGTTTGTAAAACGTGAGGAGATGCCTATGAAAAGGCCTCATAACGAGCCGGCAATAGACTAAACTGGCTAGATAACCTAAGAACTGAAGCCACTGTCTGGCCCTGACCTTTCTGGCCAGAATGGGCTTGCGAGCCGCAGAGACAATAGTCAGAATCCTGTCTCGACTGGGCCGAGCTAATTGATTCCGAATGTCTAACACAGCCGCCCCCCCCCCCCCCGAAAAACCGGGCTGCGAGTAGGAACCAACTCTGACTTTTCCCAATTTATTAGGAAACCCAAGTCTTGAGTAGTATTGACGAGCAAACCGGCCTCGTCTAACAAACGATTGTGCGATTCCGCTAAGAGGACCCAGTCGTCCAGATAGCAAAATAGCCGAAGGCCGCGGCGCCTCAGCGAGGCTGCCAAGACGGCTACAACTTGCATAAATACCCGAGGGGCTGGGCGCAGCCCGAAGGGAAGAGCGCGAAAGCGAAAAGTCTCTGAGAGGAATATCGCAAAGCGCGATGAATGGGGATATGGAAATACGCATCTTTGAGATCTATCGAGATCGCGTAGTCCTTCCTCTTGATCAACGTGAGAATGGAGGCGACAGTTTCCATCCGAAAATGAGCTGAAGGAATGAATTTGTTAATTCTTTTCAAATTCAGTATCGAACGAAGTTTTCCCGAGCGCTTGGGAATAACGAAATCGGAGAAAGGGAAAGAGACGGTCGGTCTCTTACCCTTTCTATAGCCCTTTTGTTCAACAGAGATTTGATCTCCATTGAGGCGTGACAACGGGCCAGGGCAGACATGGGAGGTGAACGAGATCTTATAGCCCCTCCGGGGAGCGAACTTTTTTTTCCCACGAACTTTTTGTCACTATCGTCCTTGACGCATGCGCAACTTTGAAATAGCCCTCCAATGCTTGGAATTGGATGGGGTTTCAAAGTTTCATCCTACTTTTAGTAATAATAAAAATACAAAACGTTATTTTTATAATGTCCAAACTGAGAGTCGAACCCACATACCTCAGGTTAAATGTCCGAGGGCTAACGCATCTCGCCACAGCAAGACGCTGGGAGCAATCGTCATTATATCGCTTACGGAATAAACCCTATGATTGCGAAATTGATTTAGATCGGAAAGGATCAGGTGCGCATGCGCCAGGGAGGACAGGGACAAAAAGTTCGTGGGAAAAAAAATTTAGCCTCCGGGGAGCGAGGCGGATAGATCTATGAAGAATCCGTCTCGCACTACAGAGAGCACGAATGCGTCCCCGGAGATGGCCTCCCAAGCCGGGTGAAAAGAACGAAGTCGGCCACCTACCATGTCGGATTGAACAAGCGCTCGGGGAAGACCATCAAAGACTAGGCTTAGCTTTGTGCGAAGCCGTCGCCTTGCTACGCAGGGAGCCACGAGTACCTCTCGAAGAGCCTCTGCCACGCCCCCCTCTCCCACGAGAAGGAACTGGCTGAAACTCAGCAGACAGGCCCCCAGAAACACGACTGTGTTGTCCCGAAATGGGAGCAACAGGCCTCCGACGGGCTTGCTTAGTCATCTCAGTGACCTGCTTCCGCGCATCAATCTCCCTCTGAAAATCTGTAGCGAATTGACCGCCAAAGAGCGAAGGACCCCGGGACGGGACATCCCGGAGAAGTGACGCGATGTCAGACTCCTTAACCCCGAGGGCAGAGAGGGCCAAAACCCTGCGACGGTACGTAACCAAAGCAGCCGCACTGGAAAGTTGTGACCACTGCAAACTAAAAAGAGAGTGCAGCAGGTCATCAATAACCAGCTTATCACCATCAGTGACATTCAACCCCTCCGCCCTGGAGGTCGGAGAGAAAACCTTGAAAAGCAGCCAAGCGCATACCTGCTCTGACTTCAACATTTGCTCCAACGCTTATCCTCAGACTTAAAGGAAAAAGAAGCGGATTGGTCGCACGCAGACGCCGACCCACCGCTAAAATCTCCAGAGAGAGAGACTTAGCCTTGAAAAAGCTGTCTTGATCTTGGGAACCAAAGGCAAAGGCCTTAACCCTTAAAGTAGCTATTCAAAGAAAATCACAAATATGGCAATTAATGTATCACTAGAAACTGGGAAGCTTACAGATGGCAATCGTATAAGTTTTATGTCAACTGCGTATCTGATGATTATAAAAACAACACAAAAGCTTTTCTCAGCATCTGGAATATATGAGGATTCGCCAGAAATATAGCGATGTTTTGATGTCGTCACACTCGGGATCGATCCTGCTTAAGCAGACGACGTCCTATAATGAATGAACGTAATTGCAATGCAATTATTTATCAAATTATAAAGAGTTTGGTGTATTTAAATATGACCTTATTTCACACCATTATAAAGGGAAAGTGAAACTGATTCTGATAGCTAAAACCGTTTCATTGTAAATACACAGGAGAAGGGTCAATGATCAATGAAATAAACCCCACTTTCAAATTGAAAAGCCCTCCGAATAATAGCAGGATGGTATTCGTTCCCTCTTGAAACGCCGAACATGCCGCGGTGCAAGCAGCTGAAAATACAATGGCGTCTTATTTTGTTTACAAGTGACTGATTCCTTTATTTTTTAACGCTGCATTTTTCATCAAAATAATACCATACACGAAGTTAAGAGTGAGGCAACAAACTAACATTAAGACTGACGCTAGTGAAGGAAGAGAAATAAGTGAAGAGGAGATGACAAAATAGGCTCTGAAAAATGTGTAAGATGTTATGGGACATCGTCTGCTTAGACAGGACTGGTCCATGGTGTGTCGTCACATATCTCAGCAGCGTTCGAGGAGCTCTTCAGCTGCTATATCGGGGGCTGTATTTTACCGTTTTATAATTGATAATAATCATTACTTCAAATGTTTCAAATGGATAACCTTGTTTAATTTATGCCATCTATGCAATAATAAGTATTAAGCCAATATTTAAAATCATTAAAGTTCTACTTTAATCAAAATTGGGCCCTTAACCAGCCTTTTGTGCTTGATTCCTCATTGTCTGAGACGGGATCTCTCGCGCCTCCTATACCCGCAGCCATCGGGGCTCCGCCGGGTGAGGAGACTTATAGTGGTCCATCGGAGTGTCCGCCTGTTTCGGCTTTTGTTCGTGGACCATTGTCCCAATCAATGCAAGCGGAACCAGATTTGGATGTGGCTTCTCAAGCTTCGGTTTCTGAACCGACATTGTTGGAGCAGGCAGAGCCTCAATCGCTCTCCCTTTGTTGGGTAGAGGCGATTGCTTTGTTGTCCAAATATCTCCCTGAATTTCAGTCAGCCCGCGCGCATGGTTCGACTTCGCGTTGGTTCAGGCAGCAAGATTCCTCCGAGGGTATTTCTCTCTGGTAAGAGGGACCAACCCTGTCGTTGGGCAAAAACCCGCATCATGCTGAGCATCTCAGACTGAGAGGGGTCAGACGGTCAGACGGGCAAGAGGCAGGCAAAGCGTTGCTTCTTTTAGAACCCCTTCTTAGGCTTCTTTTTAGCTGGCTCAACAGGAGCCGAAGCCGTGACCCGCTTCTTAGGGCGTCTGACAGATTTCGGGCGGTTCTCCGAAAAAGCTTCGGAAACACGAATCAAACCCTCCACAGAGGGATGCCCGCCTCCCTCTATGGGAGAAGTGCGCTGAGGGTATGTACCCGAAGTCGCGCACAAATTACCCATACTGGCTGAGCAAGAAGATGCTACAGCCATGGGCCGGGCGCTTGAGGCGCCCAGTGCGAGGACAGACTGGGACGAGGTCCCAGTATTCGCCCACCGACTACTAATAGTATGTGAACTCGCTATTGTTCCGCCCGTGGGCGGCAATAGGAGAGCACTAGTAGTCGCGCACTTAGGTGACCGCACCTGTTACTCCGTAAAACGCCCATAACTGTTGGCTCGAGTCTTCCCATCAGCTGGCAAAAGCAACAGCCCGGGTAGTACTCGCTCCCCCACTTGGCATCGGCCGGGGGCTAGGGTTTGAGAACCCAGACCAACATGGGCGGTGCCCGTGAGCTGCCCTGCAGTAGTGGCACGCGTCTCCCCTAGCGGATTTATGCAGGTCATCGCTACCGTGCGGGAAACAGACGTCGCCCCTTCTGGTCTGAGCGACCGGGGGATTGGATTTATGATATCCAAACCACTAGAGCTTGACGTCCCAAGCTCAACTAACGCCACCCACCCCGAAGCCCCATGCTCCGAGGCTGGCAAACCCTGCAGGGAAACACCACTGGGCAACTTACCTGCAGCCCTCCTCCGTCCCCCATGTACGAAAGTACTCAGGAGAGTTCTGAAAGGCCGAGTCGTCTTGCTAGACGACTCTTCGGAAGAAGCAGGTCTCCGCAACCTAGCAGCTTGTTCTTCCGAACTCATAATGCTGCAATAAAACAGACAATAAAGTATACAAAAATATGAAATACTTTAAAAGAGTGCAGGTAATAATAAATCCTAAAATTTGGGGATACGTACAAATTTCCACAGACAAAAACCGTATAAACAAACGTCGAACCGAAAACGGATCGTGTCAAACGGAAACACCAGCAAGACACACAGATATAACTACATGGGGCTGGCCGTGAAAAGGAAAATAACTGCCTGGAAAGGAATCAAAAATATCCCTTGCAATCGTCAAGAGTGACATAAAAACACAAGAGTACTATAATCTTATACGAAAATAAGTACAGAAAAGTGCTTTTAAGATGCGAAAAAGCGCGCTGAAAAGATACGAAAAGACCTGATTTCAGGAGCGCCGTGACTTGACATCCTAACTCGACGGGGGCGAGCAAGAAAGAGGAAGATGGCCGTTGCGTGTTGCCGCGCATGAGTGGCGAAGGGGAGAAAATAGGATTACGGGGGTGCGCACAATATTGTGACTCATTTGTGTTAAGTTCTCGAACGGGTTAGCGTAGTCAAGAGACTAGCATGATAGGTAGGTATATATGATTTATTGCAGTAAATCAGTTCGTCTCAATATGGTGATGCATGCTAGTATTAAGTTTGAGTTTAATGGCTCAAATTGTTCAAGAGATATTGCAATGAGGCTAAAACCCTTATTGACCTGTGACCTTTGACCTACGTACACCGAAATTGAGTTATTTCCCAGAACTTTGATTTCTGAATTTCTGGAACCCACCCCAAGTCTTTGTAGAATTGTGACATTTTTCTTAATAAGGAATATCTTTTAGTCCATAAACAAACCTGAACCTAAAATATGACATCTTCATCATGTTTTGTACATACCTGCTACTTGGTTGAGTCTTGCCCTGTCAACACAGTGATTTGCATTAAAACATGTGCTTGAAGAGAGTTGGCTGTCTGCGATTCGACCATCTTCCATTCCAAGTTTCAGTGGCTCAAACCGATGCCCTGATGGTAAATCGTATCAATAGTAGCAACAATGGGGACACGGAGCATTAAAGATACTGAGAATGAAACAGGTGGGTTATTTGGACCAGCATATCAAAAACAAAATCATAATAAACTGACAAAAGCACAACTCATTTTCCCACATGGTGCTGCTGCGAGTGGGTCGGGATAGACAACTAGATGTCATTATTCTTCTTCGCTTACCATACCTTTTATACCAAATATATTTGGCAGCTATCACCATTTGTAGTCTTGAAAATTCAGGATACCATAATTTCAGATTAGTTGAATGTGTAAAAAATACTTATAATATCCCAAGATTACATTGAACTGTTACAGTAATCCACACCATTACCATAAATATAACCCAGATGTGCCGATTTTTTACTGGAACTTTCAGCAGTTTAAACGTTGACTAAATTAGAGAGAAAATGGGTGCTGTTTCCATGTATTTATGTCTTGTAATCACGAATCTGGCAATCGATTGTCCAAATTATGTCCCGTTTTGGCGAAAAAGGGTGGAAAGTAGGTGTTTTGGGACCGTTTCTTTAACGTCATACCCCCAAGTGACGTATGAAGAGTAAGAGACACAAGATCTGCAGGCTGCAGCATATAACATTGTATACACAATGCGGGTATTTGACCCCTCTGTTCAACGGATAATTTATAAAAAAAGGAAATCAATCAATATAATATTAGGAGTGATTAATCATTATCAATTATTTTCTACAAGACTAGCAAACACTTTGCCCAAATATACAGCTCTTGTTTTTGTTTTTTTTTACTTTTTTTGAACAATGTTCTCATCCATCTGAGCTTGCCGAACGAAAGTTTGCATTGGTCTTAAACGCGTCCACAACCGTGTTACGCGTCTGTACAATGTACTACACATCTTTATTATTATGTTCCCCTCGTACATAGCGACTGGTGAACGCTTTTGTTTTGTTTACTTCACTTACGGCTTTTTTTTTGTACTTCGCTTTACATAGTACGGTAGTACTCAGGGACCGCGGAAACGAGGGAGGGGGGGGGGGGCTGCAGACCCCCACTTTTTTCAGTAAACACGTGCAAACTTATGGCAGTGCAAAAATGTGGTTATACACGCCCTCCACTTTCCAAGACGTTCCGCAGCCCCTGGTACTGACTTATGATTTTGGCTGAATTCGAGTAACTTATATACAGAGATGAAAAGTGACCGCGATTCCAAGTTCGAGGACTTTTTTGAGCTATGCAGATACGAACTCTGACTTATCAGATGATATATTAGATTCCGAAGGCAAAGAAGCTCGCGATCAAGTGGCAAGGGGAATTCGACCATATTACATGTACATGTATATGTTTGAACCCCTCGCAGAATACGCGCTGGGGCCTGGTCAGTGGCGGCACCAGGATTTTTAAAGTGGGGGGGGGGGGGGCAAAAGAAAATGTTGGGGGGCAAGGGCGTACAAAAAAATTTTTCACTCCGAAAATTATTGGGGGGGGGGGCAACTGGGGGGGGGGGGGGGCAAATGCCCCCCCCCCCCCCCCAGGTGCCGCCACTGGGCCTGGTGAAGGGACCGTGGGTGAAGCTCCAACGCGTTGGATCTCCCTGGAGTTACGGGTGTAGTAGACCGAAAATTCTGCCTCTCGTTCGTTAGCTCTTCACTTAGCAAACGAATGAGAGACAGAATTTTCGGTCTACGGGTGAAACTCCTGCAGCTGCTGGAGATGTCGTTGATCATGAAAAACAGATTGGAAGACTTGACTCCAAGTCTGAACATTGGAATAGCTAGCTTCTCCTTTTCTTCATGCCAAATTCGGAATACAGGCCAGGATTCTCAAAATCATCTTCGGCAAAGTGATCACTGCAGATTGTACTCCACTCACTTGGCCGACCCTTGCCACTCTGCCCGCGTGAGTTTTACCTTTGCGACCCACAATTTCCGTAGATTTTCATCTTTAGGAAAAGAATGTAGGCTTACATCATCTTTAGGGGTCTTGCTACAGCTCGCAACTATACACCGATTCGGAATTGTTGATGAAACTGTCCCAAAATCAACGTTATTGTGAGGATTAAACACGTAAATATGCAATGCAAATGGTCGATGCGGTGAATATCATACTCGCGCTCGGCACTGTACCGGGCTGGGCCTGCGGGCATGCACGGTATACAGGTGGGTGGAATATTTTCCTTTACTTTTCGTACGTCACAGATCACGTGATCACGATGTCGCTTTGATGTTTTTTTTAGGGGCGGGGCTTATGGCTCTGTAAATCAGCAAAAATGTACTTTTCAAATGATTATGAAATACCACTGAATGTATAAAAAAATGTGATAGATATTTTTTGGCTCCCGATGACTCCTTCCTACGAAAAATGGGCAATTAATTTTCTATTTTAGTAACCCCTTTAAGTGAAATTCAGTAATTATCAAATAAACAAAACAGAAGCCCATGGGCACTGGAACTTTGAAATACATTTCTTGGATAAAACATGCTGCACGTTTCTCAAAGTCGCGTATGAAATAAAATACCATTTTGGGGCACTACATAGACTCACATATTTATATGGGTTTCAACTCTCCTTGGAGTGAGTAAACTGATCCCCCTTTTTCGTTTCTCTTTTTTTTCGTAAAATATTATTTCCTATCTTTTGTAAAGGATTGCCACGCCATCAAGCTCTGCTTATGTGACAATTCTACGTTTATGATTAATTTACTTTAACTATACAATGTAATTGAAGACCTGAATATAAAAACAACCAAGTCCAAATTTTGGCCAAACTAAGTTAAACATGGGAAATTGTTGTTTATACATAAGCCCATCTTGTGTACACATGATTAACCTGAACTCCCCCGGAAGTGCCTAAAATGAATGAGTGAAATCTAGTATGAATGTAAGAATGGCCCAAGTCCAGGACTTAGTCAGTTTTACATTCATGTCATTGCGCCCTCTCTCATGACTCCTTGTCTAACCTTATTAGACCTCATTCAGTACTAACAGAGCAATCCTCAAAAATACAATATTGTGAATAATACAGAAGTATTGGGCCTGGGGTCATCATCATCTGGCATAGTTCATGTTTTCAGTGCGCATGTGAGTCAGTAAAGTGTATGTTTGAATTTAGGAGTAAAAACAAGTTATGGTTTATGAGGGTGCTGCAGTGCTGATTGCAAAGGAACTGTTTACCATCATTGCTTTTCATACATACATGTAGTTTGCATATGGTACAGAGGTATACTTGTGTGACTAATTGGACAGTCAAACAATAGATGCCTTTATTCCGTCGGGCTTGTGTGGCTTTTTGTTGCTGCTTGTGTGGCTATTTGAACAATAGAGAGAACCAAGGGAAAGACACACAAGTATTTGTGCGTGAGTGTATGTGTGTGTTAGAGAGGGTGCGTGTGTGTGTATGATTTCGGATGCAAGACAAATGTGTCCTCATTTAACACACGCATATACACATCACATACACACACACACACAATCCCATAAATGCTAGGTGATGAGGGACATTGTGCCGTAGTATATGCAACCTACGGCACACAGATTTGTAAGCCATACGATTAAAAGCTGAAAAAATAACTTCTGAATTCTTTCTAGAAGACCTATTTACTACAGTAGCCTACTCTGTATATGATTTTTTTAAAAAGCCACAAATAACGTGAATGTTAATTATAACAACGTACATTTAAACTTTTATTTACGATGTTGCTATACCATCTTAGTCAAATAAGTTATTGGACAAATAAAAAAAAAGTTTTACTTTACTCGAAATGACCTGCCATGGACTTGGGTCGTTTTTATATTCAGATACCCAAATACTTTACTTGAAAATGCATTAATATTTGTTATGTTGTAATTAGTTTGTAAAATATGTTTGAAGAAAAAGAGAGAAAATAAATGTATACATAAACAAATTTCCAAAACATCACGAGAGGGTTTATATATGATTCTAAAAGGTGTCAATTCTAACTTACTGGCCACGGCTCCCTTTCCAAGAATCTCAAGTCTCATACTGATGTGACCATTCCAAGCGGTGGGGTGAATGCGTAGGAAACGGCCAGTGATTGGCCGAGTAAACACTGTTGTCACCTTGCTATTGCGATCTGTGTTTCCGGTGAAAGCCTATTGAAGAAAAAAGGGTTCACAATGTTTGGTTCCTCTTGAAATATTGTCATTGTAGTAAAAGCACTCAAACAACTTTAAACCAGTTAGAAAATTGATTTAGACCATAGTAATTTGTTCCAGTCTTGCTTATCAGCAGAGCGTGTAACTATACCTTATCATTTCCACTGCAATCCTCAATGGTGTTCCAGTTGATTCCATCATCACTGTAGGCTACTTTGAAGGCTGTCACCCACTGGTTGAAATCCTGTCGACCCTGCGTGATAACTCCGGTTATAATGTAGAAGCTGTTCAGGTCCACCTGCAACCACTGGTTGGCATTATTTGTGAGTGCTGACCACGCACCCTTTCTAGGACCACCTGTTATTGTAAAGGATTACCGGTAATAGCATGGTTCAATGTATTATGAGATGACCATGCGCTTCAATGACCATGCGCTTCAAAGACCACCGACTGTCATACAGAGTAACGGCATTAAAAGTATGAGCTCACCACACCCGTTTCTACCTTAACCGTTGTAAGATCACGGGAGAAATAGGACTGTTGGTATCATGCTCTTTTCCTACATGGTAGCGTACATGTAGTTACACGAGTATTATACCATTTATTTGTATGGACTAACCACCGCCCTTTCTAACCATCTGTAATAAATCAAAAGAGTAAAATGCATTACTTCTGAACTGACAGTACTCATATTGCTACCACCGTAGATTGGTGTGAGCTGACCATACCCCTTTCGATTCTACCATTTACCCGTTAGAAAAATCACAGAACAGCATTATGGGCATGGAGAAGCTAATATACCACTGTTTTTTACAAGGCAAGTACTTCTTCAATTCAAAGGAAAATTTCAAACACTTGTTTGTTGTCTGCATAAAACAACTTACTAGCAACAGTGTCTAGACGAGATCGTTCTGCTCCATGGTTAGCATCATACTCAGAGGAGGCTGTGATAGCACTGTCTGGAATTTGGCCTTTTTTCATACCCAGATCTTTCTGGGGGCCTTCAATCTCTGTTTATGACCAGGGGGGGGGGGGGGGGGAAGGAGAAAATAAAGTATGATATATACTCTGGCATTATTAATGCAATAATTCAAGTAACTACATAGATATGTGTGCATGCTAATGGGTCCATATTTTTCTCTCGGGTAGAGTAGAGAAAAAATATAACAGACAATGTGACATAATATGGTGTGAATCTGGATTAATTATTCTTCACCTGGATTATCCACAACTACAGATATCGCCACCTTTATGTTAAAGCATTATCTTTATGACTTAAGGATAGCATAGTTTCCTTATATAAAGTTTGCCTTTAAAGTAAAATTATTTTGATAGAATGTAATTTTCAAAGTATCAAATCTTGTTTTTTTCCAATTTGTGAAATCATGTGAATGGAAATACATGTATACTTTATCTTCTTGTTCCATCCAATGTTCTTTTCAAAAGCCAATAATTTTATTATCAACCAATGAACCTACTTGATGTAACGCTACCAAGGAGTTCAAATCTCATGCTGATATGGTTTGCCCACGACACTGGTTCAATCCTGATAAACCGCGCTACGATGTTGGTGGAAAAGTCATTCGTCACGATGGTGTCCCGGTCCGTATTGCCATTGAAGATCTGGGGGAAAACAGTTGGTATTCACGCTCATCTTCAGGGACTTTAAAATATACTACAGATTATATAAGACACTTAAAGTCAACCACTGTTAGACCTTGATTGTTCAATGTGATTTTTTTTTTCATTTTCTTTAATTTTCTTTCTGGCATTCAATAGACCGCTTCTGTAATGTACACAAATTTATGCACCTATGAGCACCTAGTGACGAGCTACTCCATGAACCTGCTTTTTATAAATGAGCCTCAATGCTTGGAATCTAGTTTGCATACACTATTTGTAGCTATGTCCGGCAAGCTTTCAGGGGGTCGTTTCATCAAATCAACTCCATGACAGTCATAACTGTTGTCGGCGATCTACGGAAATGTCATGGACCTGAAAAACTGTTTCACGAAGACATGATAAACGACAACTCAATGATATCGATACTCATCGGCGAAAAAACATAGTCTATATCACAGTCCATTGGAATTATCGTCAATTACCCAAACAGATTTTGAGGCTCAGTTTTCCCCAAACTATTCCAAAATGTAAAAAATGGCAGCGAAGATGAATGCTTGTGATACAAACATCCCGTTTACATGAAAAGATGTGTTTCTTATGGCATCTTAGAATTTATAAAATTGAGAAAACTCGAGGAGGCTTTTGCGATGTACGAATCTAGATTTGTAGGTAAGAGGATACCGTAATTCACTAATTACGGAAAGAAGACCCAAATCGTGTTCATTTTAGGGAAAATGATTAAATTAAGATATCTTATGGCCCAATTTTAAATATTTATTCATTAAAAGATACATATAATATCATTCATATAAAAGCATTGCGTGAAAACGGGGAAAAAGCGAAAATACATACATGATAAATTGTCGTCGTTCACATGGGTCTGTATATACAGACTGTTCCGTTTTCGATGCTGATTCTATGGTAGACGGATGTGGGTATTTTTAATATTAATCTCATTTACTTGTTGGGGGGGGGGGGGGGTCAAGAAGCCATAAGAACATATTGTCCGTCTGTACAATATTATAATACGGACATTAATACTATCTGGTAAAGGAACGATAAAGGATAGTGCTTGGAGATCAGGAAATAAATGTTCTCTTAATTTACATTTGTTATTTTTTCGCAGCCCATAGACTAACTAAAAGCTAGCATGTGATGGCGTTCTAAAATGATATGACAGGTCTGGAGTACCGACAAGTCACTTGTCTGCGAAGTTGTCGCTGGTCTTGGCAAAGACGGCTTTGTGAAACACTTAGCGGACATGTTGAGCGACAGTGTCGAGATGTCGCTGATCTTGTCGTTATGACGGTCTGATGAAACGACCCCCCGGTTGTCAAGAACATTACCGAAGTACTAGGGGCATGTGCCCCATATTATTATACTACTAATATTTAAGGTTTTAAACTCACGTCACTGCCAACCATCATGGCATTCTTTGCAGTAGTCCATGTCAGCCCATCCAGGCTGTAAAGCAGCTTGAATGTCGTCACCCACTGGTTATATCCATTGCAACCTTGGGTCTTGACCCCAGTGACTTCATGCAACTGCCTCAGGTCAACTTGGATGTACTGCTCCTGGTTATTATTTCTTGCACTCCATGCTCCCTTCTTAACACCTCCTGAACAAATTTAATACGAGTATCTATTCATCAATTCATTATTTATACAATTAAATTGAAAAATTTATATTTTTACATGATTTTCCCCCTCTTCATTTCGATCTGTTATAATTCTTGACATTTTCC
Source organism: Heliocidaris erythrogramma (assembly GCA_025617745.1). Classification (NCBI taxonomy): domain Eukaryota; kingdom Metazoa; phylum Echinodermata; class Echinoidea; order Camarodonta; family Echinometridae; genus Heliocidaris; species Heliocidaris erythrogramma. The sequence continues at coordinate 24,263,337 of CM046857.1, read as the reverse complement.
TAAAGGTTGAACGTGAGTGGACTAACTTTGTCCAATAAAACACGGCCTAATATAACGGGCCTAACGTTAGTATGCTTCTATAAATACCTGCATTTCTAATTTAATTGTTCATCTGTCATCAGTATTTTTCTCAAATAAATAAAGGCAGAAGATAAGTTATCACAAAGACAGCTAGTAAATGTATACATGGTTCAGCTTATAAAGTCACATCATTACTTTCTCCACATTTCTCTCTCTCTCGTGTTCAGTGAATTTGCTTTAAATTTTTACAATTATCGCAGGTTCTGTCTTTTTACTCCATGTTCATCATCCCAAATGAAACCATCCTCGTTTTCTTACTTTGCGGTTGGTTTAGCCTGGCTCTGTCCGTGCAGTGATTACCATCATAACAGCTACTAGCTGTGATCTGTGCGTCCGTGAGGCGGCCATCTTCCATCCCCAACTGTGCCTGTAATGATGCGGCTTAAAGATTGAAAGATAATTAAATGGCGTAAGTACTAAGTAGTATTTATACCAAGGAGAACTGAACAAATAGTTCAAAATCCTCACCGGTCACTTGCAGGATTGATTGGCAATGTATACACAGACGCCTTGTGTCCGGACAGTTTGGTTAACCGGACAGATAAGACACACAACCCCCAATCCTATCACGGTATCACCGCTTCTCAATCTTCACGGGCAGTACTTTTTGATACCACCGCACTTCGCGGAGCATGGACTGATACTCAGATGCGGGCTGCAATTACGGTTTAATAATATTTCAAACAAGCAAACTTGCACCAAGGAGCTTCAAACACAAAACTCCTTGTTTGCACTAGTCTTACACTCGCGAGTAAAGCCATTGTTTAAACCATAGTCCCGCTGGCTGCAGACCCCAATACTTATTGATGTGATCATCCCACATTATTGTACACTGGTTATTTGGTTATTTGCTCCCCAGGGGTGATCATGTAGAATATTTTAGTACAGAAATACGCTACCTATGCCTATTCTAATGCCATATTAGAATAGGTGAAGGCATACTTCTCATTTTCTGCTTATATATGCTATTCAGTTTTGTTTGGTCTTTTTCTTTCACAAAAATTACCTCTGCTCTATCAACCTACTTCTTTTGTCTAAATAGTTTAATGGAGTTGTTTGCTAACACTCTTTTGCTTTTCTTTTAAGCCATATGTTTTGTTTTGTTTCTGTTTTTGTTTTTTTCCATATTTATATTGTTTATTCTATATTGTACACTGTATATATGCAGTCTTACTCTTTTCCGCCCTCCCCATCTCTTCCCCCAATCTATCCCTCTCTCTCCTTCCTGCCCTTCATTCCCCTACCTTGCATGCCAACTTGTGTATATCGAATGGGTCGATCCCGTTGATATATATAGATGTGTTTGCTTATTTGAATTTAAATGAATATAGAAGAATATGAATTACAACAAAATAACGATTGTCAATATTATGTGCCACATGAGTTCTGTTTGGACATGTCTCAATATTCCCATGAAACGCAATTGTTGAGTTTTTTACATTGTAATGCAAGAAGTCTCCCTAAGAATGTTGATAATTTCAATATTTTGTTATCCTCGTTGAAATTTAGATTTTCAATAATTGGAATAACTGAAACATGGTTGACTGCTAAGTCCGCTCTTCTGTTTACGTTAGAGGGATATAAGTAGGTACGTAATGACAGAGCGAATGGGCGTGGTGGTGGTGTTCTCGTGTATATTTCAAACTTATTGGCATTTAAAGTGAGACATGACTTGGGTTTTAAAAATAACAGTGCCGAATGTTTGTGTGTGGAGGCAGACCTTCTCAATGAGAAAAGTATGATTGTTTGTGTCGTATATCGCCCACCAAAAACAGATGTGAACCTATATTTGGACGATCTTGAATCTTTATTGATTGATATTAATGAATTGAATAAATCTGTCTGTATTATGGGTGATTATAATATTGATCTATTATGTAATAACCCGAATACCCTTCGTCTCCGAACTGTTTTGGAATCGAATGCCTTTGGAATATTGATTGATAAACCAACAAGAATTAATGATCAGTCATCAACACTGTTGGATAATATTTTCGTAAAGACGGAAAAAGATCATAGTCAGTCAGGTTTATTCTATTGTGAAATATCTCACCATTTACCAGTGTTCTGTATACTGTATGACCATGTTATAAAGGGGCCACGGAAGAAATGTAATGATAGCAGACGAAATTTTGACAACATTAACATACTCAGTTTGAATAATGATTTATTCTTAGAAAAATGGGTTGATGTGTTAGCCTGTGATAACACGGAGAAGGCCTTTTAATTATTTGTGAGGAAGTTTTCTTTTTATTTTGATAAGCATATACCATTGGAACGCATAAGAAGGAAGAAGGGGAGGAAACCTTGGATTACGAAAGGAATTCTTCAGTCCATTAAAAGGAGAAACGTTTTATATAAAAGAAGTGTAAAGAAACCCTCACCCGTGAATATTGAAACGTATAAGAAATATCGTCATAAGTTGACATCAACCATTAGGTCATCACGGAAATTATTTTACTCAAGGAAATTCGAAAATGCGAGTGGCAATATGTCCTCCACCTGGAGAGTTGTGAAAGATATTCTGTGTAAGCGCAACAAAATGGAAGCTCCTCATAAAATTGTAAAAGATGATAAAGAAATTGTTGACCCGAGAGATATTGCCAATATGTTTAATGAGTATTTTGCTAATATTGGGCTTAATCAAGCAAAGAAAATAAATACCTGCGGTACAAATTACAAGGAATACCTTGTTAATCCTCCCAGGCATCTCTCTTTTTAAATTTTTATTCTTTGGAAATACTCGATATTGTATTATGACTGAAAAATAGTAACTCCTGAGGGCATGATGAGATAAGTACTTCCTTCATAAAACAGGTCATTGGTCTGATTTTGGTTCCCCTGGCACACATTTGTAATCTCTCTCTGGTAACTGGAGTATTTCCTTCTTCTTTAAAGCTTGCTAAAGTTGTTCCTGTTCATAAAAAAAGATAATGTTATGAATATCTGCAATTATAGACCAATTTCAATTTTGCCAACCTTTTCAACCTTTTCCTTGCATTGTTAAAATTTTATGACCGTGTGGCTCAGGCCCTTGCTGATCGTCAGCATGTGGTTGGAGTATTAGAATTAATATTGAACTTCCTAAGTTAACACAATGGTTTCGAAGTAACTTGTTAGCTTTAAATTATATTCATTTTAAGGGAAGGAAGATTTGCAATGAGCAACAATAAGTAGTTAGACTGGATGATGTGGAATTGGAGAGGAAGGTTTGTACTAAGTTCCTGGGTGTTCATATTAATGAGAAGCTAGACTGGGATGACCACCGGAACAGTATAATGTCTCCAATTTCTCGGAGTATTGGGAATTTAAATAGAGTAAGATATCTTGTGTCTGACAGATTATTGATGATATATAATACCTTGTTTTTGCCATATATTTCTTATTGTAATATTCTATGGGCAGTGTCAAAGAGTGTAACAAGTGACATTCATCTGTTACAAAAAAAAGCTTTAAGAATTTGTGCTGGGGTTGGTTATCATGAACACACAGATCCCCTGTTTGCTAGGTTTAAATGCCTTAAAGTCGGTGAAATTAATTTTCTTCAAACCTCTTTATTTATGTATCGTTATATTACTAATGTTTTACCTGCCTCGTTTTCTTCCATGTTCATGGAAAACAATGCTATTCACTCTTATTCGACGAGACAAGCGGCAAACTTGCACTTGTTTAATCCACGTACAGTATTGGCACATAAATCAGTGAGACATACTGGTCCAGATGTTTGGAATTCTTTACTAATTGAAACACGTAATTTGCCTACAATTTACTCTTTTAAAAATGCAGTCAAGCGCATGCTCATTGCAAACATTTTTATTTAAGATATTTGTTCTATTAGTTGGTTGTTAATTCCCCTGAACATAGCCTGTACTTAATTATATTATGATTGTATATATTAGTAAACGAAGAAGCTTGACTGGGGAGGAATTTTTAATTTGTAAACAAATCTTTAGGCATTTTACTTCCAGTGTTAAAGATCGTATGCTCGATCTGTAATGAAAAACACAAGTCAGAAAAAATTGGAACCAGCGGGATTCGAACCTGTCATCTACTGCTTGCCGGGAGTAAAATGCCTAAAGATTTGTTTACAAATTAAAAATTCCTCCCCAGTCAAGCTTCTTCGTTTACTAACCATTGTCTACGGCGGACCGTTAAAAATGAATATTAATGAGTCAGAAAGAAGAGGATCTTGGGTATTTGATTCTAGTTCATCGTGACTTGGCCGTGAACCAGAATAGCATGGTGGTTAAGTCGCTGCCCGGCAAGCAATAGATGACAGGTTCGAATCCCGCTGGTTCCAACTTTTTCTGACTTGTGTTTTGCATTACAGATCGAGCATACGATCTTTAACACTGGGAGTAAAATGCCTAAAGATTTGTTTACAAATTGTATATATTCTATATAATATGTATACATGGATAATTTGCCATGATATGTAATTATGCGCAGTGGTATTGTTAATTAGGGCATCTTCCCACCCCCCCCCCTCTCTCTTGTCTTACGTTTTCTTCTCTCTCTCTTTTCTCCTTCAGTATGGATGGACTGCACCTTTTATCATGTCTGCTACATTTTTCCTGCTCTAGAACGTACTGTAGAGATTTCAATCTTATTCTTTATCTGTTTTTGTATATGTATATAGTGTATTATATTTGCACTTTTTTGTATTTAATCTATTAATCTATGTTTACTTTTAAGAATGTATGAAATATGTAAGATCTTAGGTATGGCAACACTTCAAGCGTCCAGCTTATATTGCCAGATCTCTGTGTGTTTCTATTTTCAAAGTTTGTATGTATGAAACTGATTATTGGGAAACATGCAGGAATAAATAAATAAATAAATAAATAAATAGATATTGGACTGTCTTTATTATAAATAGGCCTGCAGGACGGAAATAGTGATATCCAACAGTCCAACGAGTGATCAATGAGATGTCCATGGTTGGTGATTCGTATACGTACATACATCGATCATCTCTTATCTCCGATCCGCAAAGAGAGCGAGAGCTGGCCGAGTATAGCGTACTGACGTGGCCCCAGTGTGGCCCCCCATTAATGGGCCCACGATTTCGGTCTCTATATTGGTCAATTTGCATAGAGAATGTAATTGGTTGAAAGTTAATCGCGCCTAGGAACGATGACAAATGAATGTGACCGTGCAATGTCCCTTGGACATTAGACAGTTCGTTCTACAACCGTCTGTAGAGAGTTTACACTTGAGCATCCTATTGTCTGCAAATCCTCCATGTATCAAATTTATTCCCCCGTTCGGAGGGGTTTCTTTCAGTCTGTATCCCCCTTGCCCTCTACGCCATTGAACTGAAAGCCGGAAGTGTAAACGAGTTTTGTAACATTCCAATTTTCATAGTATGACAAAAAAAACCGAAACGAACAAAAATCAAACAAACGAAAAACAAAAAAGGCGATTCAACATGATACAAGAAATGGTCCGTCTTACGTAGGAAGATAAATTCCGAATCGGCTTTACGGCTTTATTATAAAGAAACAAATTATATTCCGTTTATTTCTGTTTGGGTCACAAAAATACTTTTTATTTCATACATGTCCCGTCAAAACAGCTGGAATTTTGATGTTTTAAAAAAATCTAACGCTTCTGTGTTTTTTAGGTCGTTCTGTAGTTTTACATGGGTTGAAGTAGAGTCACCTTGTAGCATTTCATATTCACGTAGACCCGTTTTGTACTGACAAGATATATTGATTTAATCAGGTTTCTTTGAAGGAGAATGAAACCCACCAATTATTAGCCGATAATCATGACTGTGGAAAATTGTCAGCCTGTTCAAAAATATCTTGAAAATACTCTTAAGGAGAAATATCTCTAAAGTTTGCAGATTCCTTGCTAGATATCTCTTGGGGGCTGCCATTTTGAAAAAAAAACAGATGCCATAGTTGTACATGTCCATTTACTCGTACACAATGTATGTGATGTTGCACACCGACTAGCTATTGTACAGCTATAGCCACCAATGCAAAATGGCAGCCATCTTAGTACCCGCATTGTCTCACACTGGTGATAGTTCAGTAGTAGGTTTTCGTCATTTCTCTGAAGAATTGACAAACCTTTGTTTGACCTAGCAACAACTTTTGCATGCCAAATCCTGCTTAACAAAAGAAACGGCTGAACCAAATATCTTATGACCGGATAAAAATATCTTCGTTTGAATGTACATGACTACAAAAAGACTCCAAAGAATAGTTTATTATGAGAAAACCTAGCTGTGCGAGCTCATTGGCTTATCAAGCTGAGGGCCGTTTCACGAAAGCGTCATAACTCCAGCACGGCGACAACTCATGCGCTATCCCTCAACTTGTCCGCGAGGTGTTTCACAACACCGTCTTTGCCAAGATGAGCGACAAGCTCGCCGACAAGAGAGTTGTCGCTGCTCTGGATTGTCTTATCTTTTTTGTTCGTTGGAAAGCGCCTCCACAGTTCATTAGTGGCGATTCTATGAGATGCGAAAGGTGTAGTTTCAAGTAATAATATTAATTCTTAGCTCATCGTTTACTCGTAAGTACACTAGTTAAAGGACAATTAACCCCACGTGATATTCTAGATGCACCTATTGTCTGCTACGTCTTTCCATGGAGGCTGCCATTTTGTGCATGACACGGATCATTAGGTACCATATGCATTGATAATAGCCTACCTTTACAACAGATACGTCGCTTTGTTCTGATTGTATTACGATTGTTATTGGCCATGGGCCTAGATAATTGACGACCCATGAGTTCTAATAGCCATCCTGTAAAGCAGATTCCTCGCTTTGTTTTGGTATTGTTACGATTGTCTCCGTCCTTGACGTCAATTCTCCGTCCTTGACGTATATTTTTTTATGAAGTATATTTTTTATGAACAAATTAAGACCTTTTAAAAAATATATAAAACTAAACTTACATTTCAGAATATGTGACTTTATCTAATATATATTTGTCCTCTAAAAATCAATTACAAGTTAACGATGAAGGAAATTTTACTTGGGATGAAAAATATGTTCGTGTACACATAAAGTAATGGCAGCCCCCTTATTATTGCTAGCAGACGATAACTTGGCTGGAAAATAGTGATTTATATCTATATCCTGTGTTTTTACATGAAATTGCATGTATCAAATAAGAGGCATATACTACACCATTCAAAATAAGCTAATTCATACGCTGAGGTTAATTTCCCTTTAAGGTTCGATCTAAACCTTTTTTCTAATCACTTTTAAATATATTTTGATCAGTTACGAGGGTGGGGCATGATTAGTATCATTTAAACATTCACTGCAGTCTGTCTCTCTCTCTGCTTCTCTTCCCCTATATATATTCCCCTCTCTGTTTATCTTCTCCATTCCTTTCAGCTCTTAGCTTTTCTCAGTCTTTCATACATCTCTGCCCACCCAACGGCATCCTCTTATTCTTCTCTCTCAGCTTACTATCTCCCCTTTCCACCCCCCCCCCCTCTCTCCCTCCCTCCCTCTCTTTCAGGTTCTCGAGTCTCCCCTCTCTCTCTTCCTCTTTTCACCTCTTTCGTGTATAATTAAATGAAATGCTATAAAATAGAATTTGAAAGATTCCATTCATTGTCTTTATACAAAACTAAATATTCAACAAAGGATTTTACTCGTTGTATCACAAAGATTCCAAACTTTAACCTTTTTGCGCTATGATAATTCAATTTTGTTCTTTTATCGGTATATTTTTTTATGTATTTAATTTATCATTTCGTTCATGCACTCATTTGTTAATTCCTTCAATTTACTCATTCACACTGGTTCATTCGTTCAGTATTATTTTCATCTAAAATTAAATGATGAAACAAACAATATAGTCAATGAAACATAATAATGCATAATGATTAAAATCACGGACATGGTTGTCACTGTCATATATTAGGCCTACCCGTTTATCTATCTCTCTCTCTCTCTCTCTCTATCAATCTAAATTTCAGGGGGAAAATATATTTTGAAAAGATTAAACCAAATTGCGGGAATGATATTGATGGATGCACCTCCCTCGGGGGTATGAAACGAATGAAATCACAATTTTATAAATATAGCGAGATAAATATTATCAGTTTGAAAGTTGCCACACATCGTTCTCCATAGCATATTAATAGTCTTTGACTTCCATACCCATCTTACGTTTCATGAACATAATAGAAATTACTACACACTTAGAAATAAAGGTACAATTTTGCACCTTTCAAATGCAACACCGGCAGCACCTTTTTGGGTGCAACTTTGTACCCTAAGAAGCTTTTTGCACCTTTAAGGGTGGGTGCAGTTAGCGATAATTTACACTCTTAGAGGGTGCAGAGTTGTACCCTTTAGAAAAGGTACAAATTTGCACCCTTTTGAATGCAAACGTTTCTGCACCCTTAAAGGTGCAAAGTTGCATCTTTTAGGGTGCAAACGGGCATTAAAGGGTGCAAACAAGAACAAAAAGGTGCATTTTTGCACCCTTTTCATGTAGGGTGCAAGATTGCACCCAAAAGGGTGCTGCCAGTGTTGCATTTAGGGTGCAAACCTGAACCTTTAATTCTAAGTGTGTATAGTTACAAGTTTAGTATAAATATGCTTATGGAAATAATCATAACAAATATTCTATTAATTACTTTAATAATTTGCATGATTATTCCAATAACAAGCTATTTGGAGTAATATTCTTGTAAAAACTCAATGTCAATTTATTAAAATGAGTTCTTAGCGCTAAACTATCACATTATGGTGTCCTTCAACCAACGTTCAATTTACCGATAGCAAAAATATGAATACTGCGATTTCCTTTTATTCAATTTTTCTAAAAAGACTAAAAGCGGAAAAGATGACGTATAATTGGTCTAATAAATTTGTAAAACGTTTTAATGGGAAATTCATGCATGTTTTAATCATAACCAACCCTTTAAGCCCCAAAACGTGATTTAAATTTTCTGGAATAAGCCGAGAGGATCGTGAGAAAGACTATATTCTCGAACTTGCGGTATCGATAGCTTGTCTGTCATTGCTTTGTGAAACAGTTTGTCGGCAAGCGGACATCTCCGGTGAGGCGCCGACAAAGATATGACTGTCATGGAGCTGGCGTCGTAAAACGGCCCCCTGGTAACTGGCCTACGGAGCTGTACATGTGATGCATATACTGTGCGTGGAGGGAGATATCAACCAAAAAATCTAGATCTAAATATCACGATTTCCCACTTATGTGAGCCATGCAAACCACCCCCGGAGTTTGCTGAAGGGGTTACCTTCCAGGGTCAATTAAGATTGTAAAATTGAATTGTATTTAAAAAAAGAGAAAAAAAAAACCCACAAAAAAAGGCAGGTGTGATCAGGTTTTTTTTACCTTGCATGTGTAACTTGTATATATGGGACTACACAAATCTTACCTTGCATGTGTAGTCCCATATATACAAGTTACATGTGCAAGGTAAAAAAAAAAACCATGATCACACCTGCCGATTTGCGTTTTTTCTTTTTTATTCATTCAATCTTAGTTGATCCTGGAAGGTAACTCCTTTAGCAAACTGAGGGTGGTTTGCATGACTCACAGTATGTGGGAAATGGTGATATTTAGATCTAAATTTTTTAAAGATCTCCCTCCACACACAGTATATGCACCCCATGTACACCTCCGTAGGCCAGTACCAGCTTGATAAGCCAAGGAGCTCGTACAGCTAGAGAAAACCCAGTGTCATGCATTACACAGGTAATCATGAGTGTCATTGCAGCTAGTGTCCAGGTCAGTGGGTATCTGACAAATATCTCACAAATATCTCACAAATAGCTCCCACGGGATAATTTCTAGCAAGGAAACTGCAACTTTTTGAGACACTCTTCTTCTTCAATAATCAAATAGGAGTAATTAAAAAATATTTTTTATATCCACATGATTATAGAATAATGTTTGTTGCCTTTCATTCCCCTTTAAATGTATGCTGATCCGTTCGGATTAGGTCAAACAGTTATGAGATTTGTATCATAATTGCAAAATTTATTTCATACATCATAGGTCTAGAACCAAATCAGAGTAAGTCTGTTGTTCCTCGAGTTGAAAATGAAATGAATAAGCTAGCGTGGTAACAGAATATATTGAAGGAGGTGGTTCAGAATCCATTTGATTCACATTTGATTGTTTTCCAATTGAAAGTAGCGATACCTAAGTCACACCGCCAAACCGACTCCGCACCAATTTCAAATCGACCTATTTTTGGTCATTCGGGGTAATATAATTGTTTTGTTTTATTTTGTATTGTTTATGTTATTGGATAAAGAATAGCTTACCAATCATCATCTTGACCAGGACAACCGCTAATACTAACTTTCGTATCGCCATCTTGGTATCTGAAATATAATAATTGTCAAAACCATCATCATCGTCATAATCAATTATCACCATCATCGCTGTCATCATCACCAACATCATTTCATTATTTTCCGCAAATTTGAATACTCATCAGAAAATTATCTGATCAAAATCTTAAAGACGTACTATTTTGTTTTTTTGTTTTTTTTTGCCAAGCGGACATATTGAATTTGAACTATCGTATTCTCTTGCAATCATACAGCTGTGTTAGAAAGAATAGTTCCAATAAAAACAGAATTTTGGTACTCATTCAAATTTCGATATTTTTTTTCTGGATTGATTGATTGATTAAAATTTAACGACACTATCAACACAATATGTCATATAAGTGTCTAAACATTAATGTATAAAGTTTCTTAAAGTACAATATTTGTTTGGTGTGTATGTATGTGATCAGTAGGTTTAATTACGAAGTATATTGGGTAAAAATAAGCTTAACTACTTTTCCGGGAAAAATTCCCTACTCTTTTCGAACAGAGAAGCAGGTTCTTTAACGTGCAAGTGGTGTGACTCTCCTTTACACGGGACCGACGGCTTAAAGTCTCCTCCGAAAGACTAAAAAATTGAATAAAATTGCCCAAAGGCATAGCTGTGGGAAAAAAGTTCCTAATCTAGAATCTAATAAATAGGTTGATTTCTTTAAGAAAATCTATGATGCATAATCGTGGAATTTCGCTAAACAAGGTATTCAGATCAGGGACATTATAAAAATTGTTACGGATGTGAGCAAATTCAATGCATTCAATAAGAATATGTTTAACTGTAAGTGTACAGTCACATGATATACAATGTGGTGGGTCCTCTGCTGCAAGCAAATATGCATGAGTTAAGTGAGAGTGACCAATTCGAATACGGGTCAGCACAATATCTTCCCGCCGTTTGGTTAGCGGGATTGTATTATGATGTCCGATTATTGGTTGATGTTGGTAGAGTTTATTGCCAAGATTTAAATCCCATAATGCTTGCCATTTCGTTTTAATGTAGGTGTTAATCTTTGACTTGAGATCTGTATAAGGTATTTTTATTTCTGTTACATCCATACTGAGGGCTTCTTTTGCTAACAAATCAGCTTTTTCATTTCCCTTAATACCTATATGGCTTGGTATCCAAACGAATACCACCCGTTTACATAGTACACCGAGTTTGTACATACATTCTAGTAACTGTACAACATAGGGATGTTTAAGGTTTCTACATTGTAAAGCCATTAAACTAGATAGCGAATCCGTAAAAATTACAAAACGTCTTCCATCAGTGTTTTCTATAATGTTTAAGGCCATCTTCAAAGCCAACAGTTCGGCAGTATATATGGAAGAACTGTCCGGTAGTCTCACTTGTTCGTTTATAGTGCCGCTAATGCAGGCTGATCCAACTTTATTCTGATCTTTTGATCCATCTGTATATATAGCATGACAATTCCTATATTTATGTCTTATTTCTCCAAATTTATCAAGGTAGACCAAATCACTTGTAGAGCCCTTTTTGAATGCTGTTAATGTCATGTCAATTACTGGATCACTGATCACCCAAGGTGGAATATTAGGTGTCAGGAATGGGAAAATATCAGTTGTACCAATGATTTGCACTAGAGCTTCTTGAATACGTAAGCCAAAAGATTTCACAGAATATGGTTTAAGGTTATAAAAACCGACATATCGCGGTCTAAAGGTATTTTCGTACGCCGGGTTTGAGGGGTTATTCTTTAATTTGATTGCATAGTTAAGAGATAGCTTTTCGTATCTCAAATGCAAAGGAGGTTCATTTGCCTCCACATACAAGCTTTCCATAGGCGAAGTACGAAAAGCTCCAGTCCTTGATTCTGAATTGGTTTTAATTTTTCAAGATAGGACTTTCGAGCCGAGCTATAAACTGCACAGCCATAATCAAGTTTCGATCTGACTAAAGATCTATAAAGTCGTAGCAAGACAATACGATCAGCGCCCCAATCCATTTTAGATACAACCTTTAAAAGATTTAATGCTTTATGGCACTTTTGCCTCACATGATCAATATGTGCCTTAAAATTGAGTTTGTTATCAAATATCAGACCAAGATATTTCGTTTGCTGGGTTACCGGGATGACAGAACCATTTATTTTAACTTCTGGGTCAGGATGTAAAGAACGTTTGTTGCAGAAGTGTACACATACAGTCTTAGTTTTTGAAAAGCGAAAACCGTTCTCATCTGCCCACTTTTCAATTCGATTTAGACAATTTTGTAATATATTTTCTATAATCGGCATACTCTCCGAGGAGCAAGAAATACAAAAATCATCCACAAACAATGACCTGTCAAACCGGGAGTGACAACATCCACAATGCTGTTAATCTTCAACAAAAACAAAGTAACAGAAAGTATGCTACCTTGAGGGACACCCATTTCTTGATTGTGCAATTCTGAAAAACTTGATCCAAGGCGAACTCGAAATGTACGATTGGAAAGAAAATTCTTGATGAAAATGGGCAGTTTACCTCTCAAACCAATATTGTAAAGATCTCTCATAATACCATATTTCCAAGTGGTATCATATTCCTTCTCCAGGTCAAAAAAGACAGACACCACATGGTGACCCCGAATAATGCCATCACGAATAAAAGTCTTTAGTCGAACGAGTTGATCAACAGTACTTCGATTTTGACGGAAACCACTCTGATATTTAGTAATCAATCCCTTTTTTTCTAAGAACCACACCAATCGAGCATTGATCATTCTCTCCATTGTCTTGCAAAGGCAGCTGGTCAAGGAAATAGGTCTATAATTTCATACATAAGACGTTTTATTTCCTCATAGTCTAAGGCCACTGAAGACAATTCCACTGAATGACGGCTATTTCTTTAACAATATCCATATTTACGTATTGTCTTTCTTTTTAACGACTTGAATTTTGGACGTCGGAATCGTAGGGGGAACTACGTCCATTTCTTCTTCCCCCTCGATTGACAATATCTCATACTTGTTCCTGTTTTTTATATCCGACAAATTAGATTTTGATTGGACACTTTCTTTCTTTGCTTTGCTGTGAGCTGACGATTGCCAGAGGTTTCATTACCATGATTAACGGGAGTGCTTTTGTCAGATGGTTCACGTGTTAGACTTCGACTTCTACGGTTGACATTTAGTTTATTCTGTCCCATTTTCTGGTGATCCCTGTTTTTAATTTGGGGAAAAACTTTTGATGTAATTGTAGAAGTACTTTTCGTAACCGTAGAAGTACTTTTCGTAATCATAGAAGTATTATTCTTGATAGAGACCGGAGTATCACCTGTTATCCATGTAAGCTCTGTCTGTACAGTTGCATCAGACCGGGGCCTGCATGGTACTTTCTGGTTTTCCTACTGCAGGGGCCAGCCCTGCTTTAGCCGCATAAGATGTGCCCGGTGGATTATATTGAAATCGCTTACGAGCTTCAGGGTAAGATACGTGGTTTCAGGTTTTTATTTCTTGTACTTTCTTTTCTTCAACCCACTTTGGGCAACGTCTTGAGTCAGCAGGGTGATTTCCACTGCAGTTGATGCATTTTTGTTGGCCCCTGCAATCGGAACCATCATGACCATCTTCTCCACATTTCACACAACACTGTGGTCTCTTGCAATATAGGTCTTAAAGTGACCGAATCTTTGACATTGAAAACACCGGATTGGATTTGGAATGTAGGGATCTACTTTCACTCTCAAATAGCCCACTTTGATAAAAGATGGAGGATCCGGTTTTCCAAATGTCAAGAAGATCGTGTTTGTTGGTTTTCTTACGCCATTTAGATTTGTCGTGACTCTGTATACATCCGTTACGTTCTGGTCGGAAAGCTCTTCTAAAATTTCGTCTGCGTCGCAATCTGTTAGTTCGGAGCAACGAATTACTCCTTTACATGAATTCAAGGTCCTATGCGGACAGACCTTCACTGGGATGCCAACAAATTTAGTTGTTTTTAACAAGTTCTTTGCATGTATCAATTTGTCAACTTCCACCATAATGTCGCCGGATCTTAAACGTGAGGTCGTTTTGACGGATCCGACCAACCCCTCAATGCCTTTGTGCACCGCAAAAGGCGATAACTTGAGAGGCTGGCTCGGATCGCTAGCCTGAAAGACCAGAAATCTTGGAAAAGATTCCTGGTCATCGTCTAAGTCGCTTATTCTGCTTCTTTTAAGGTTTTTTGTTTTAGATGCCATATTAATTGATTAAAAATTCGGTACCATTGCTCCCCACCCACCACGGAGCCCAAGAAGGGGACGTCATACATATAAGGATAAAAACATCTTATACTGACGACAGAGATACGAACAGTACTATACTCCAGGTGTAATAAAATACACCCAGATTGACCTGATCAAGCAGCTGCCTTAAAAAATACAAATCTTGACAAAATTAGTGATTCGCAGTTATTGAGACACAGACTAAAATCAATGTTGGTTATTATAAATTGTATTTGTATTTTAGGGCTGAGCACCACCAGCCGATTGGTTATATCCAGGCCTATATAACCTCCCGTCTAGGTGAATCCAGGGCCAAAGTGATGTGTTGCTTTAGCAGGACCGCAGTCACACCATCCACTCAATCACCAGGATCCCTTTCTCCACAGACACGGGTCGCAGCTCACGGCAAACAAGCCGCCCCTTTTAGTCGCCTTTTACGACATGCAGTAGGATACAGTGGGCCTATTCTAACCCCCGGACCCACAGGGGGAATTTTTTTTTTCTTCTGGAAATGAACTTAACGAACGAATGAATGAACAAACATGTGCTTTTTTGTAATAATAGCCTACTTCCCATCTTGAATTGTATTTGAAGTATTCCTTCTAAATTTGAAATACTATTAGTCGAACTCCCTTAAAAGGGGAATTAACCTCAAAATATAAATGTGCTTATATTCCAAGATGTAATCTGTTTCTTTCTGTTGTCTTACGTAGTTTTGCATTGAAATATACGAGATGGGTATTAAAGATTTTCTCAGCAAAATTTATCGACTGCTAGCGATACCGGGGGGCTGCCCTTTTCTTGATGTGTACATGAAGATATTAATCCGAATGCAAAATTGTCTTTCTTCCTGATACAAAATCGAATTTGAGATTTAAACTATTTAACAGGTATATACATAATTATTTTAAAAACAAAAATGTTTTATATTTCTCTGAAAATTACTATTTTACTAAATATAAATCTGTTTTCTTGATATGACGTACACGACGGAGCAAATTCAAATTTATGGATGATAACTTTCCCGAGCGTCAATAGTGTAAAACTATGCATAATTAACCTGCGTTGAGATAATGGACTTCAATATGCAGAATGTGCGTTTATAGATTATGTTCTGCTTTGCCAGGCAAGCCCAAGAAATCGATTTCTATTTAGCAAAACCAGAGAATTTAAAAAGAACTCTATAAATCTCAAAATTTTGAATATATGTATACATCTGTTATGTATTTTCCATCATATACGGGGATTTTTTTTGTAACGAAGAGAAGCAATTCAGCTCTAGGATTAAAAATATCTTCCTGACCGGAACGGTTTCCAGTAATTCATGTACAACACCATATCATCAAGAAAATGGCAGCCCCCATGTATTAGCAGATTATACCGTGTGCTAGAATGTCTCGATTTAAACTCTTTTCTAATAATTATCCTATTTCTAAAGTAACACGGGCCAATTATTAAGAATATATTACACCTTTGAACTACCCTGATAGCAGAAAGTATTAAAAAATGACGTGATATTTACGTCGTGGTTTTCGTCTTTTATACGTCCTGTAATTACAACTTGCACCAACGCAAGACGTCAAGAGGACGTCTTATTTTGACGTAATCTCTACGTCTTCATTCCTCTTCCCTGATAGCAGAAAGTGTTAAATGACGTGATATTTACGTCGCGGTTTTCGTCTTTTTTACGTCCTGTAATTACGTCAATAAGACGACAACTTGCCCCAACGCAAGACGTCAAGAGGACGTCTTATTTTGACGTCATCTCTACGTCTTGTACACTGTAAAAACTAAAGTGCTACTTTTAGGGGCATGTATAGTGACTGCACCTGAAATGCTGTTTATAGCACTTGTAGTGTGCTAATTTACCAGCAAAAAAAAATTTGACCGTGGCGAGCCTCGAACCAGGTTGCGCTGATTGAGAGGCGCTGACGTTACCGATGGACTAACGAATGCTTCTTGCAATCCAGTTTAGTCATGGGAGTCAAGTAGATAACATGAACTATGTGGTATCGTAAATTCACTATGTAACAATATGATCTGCTCTAAATCGTACAATGTGAGTTAGTCTAGCGGTAATGCCAGCAATTCTCGATCAGCGGACCCTGGTTCGAAGCTCGCCCAAATCATTTTTTTTTATGAATGTTTAGCAGTTTAAGGAGCCAGTCCAGCTCCCGTGAAAGTGCTGAAATAGCACGCTGTGTGCATTCAATAGCACTCTAGTGCAGTCCCTATGCATGCCCTCAAAAAGTGCTATATACAGCACTTCAGTTTTTACAGTGTACAGATGACGTCAAAATAAGACGTCCTCTTGACGTCTTGCGTTGGTGCAAGTTGTCGTCTTATTGACGTAATTACAGGACGTAAAAAGACGAAAACCACGACGGAAATATCACGTAATTTTTACCACTTTCTGCTATCAGGGTAAGTGCATTAATATTCTGGGGTTAATTCTCCTTTAAGCAGATCGAAAATGAAAGTATGAATTAAGTCATATCAGTCATTCAGCATGATACAGCAGATTCATTCAATTCGATAGCTTATTTTTAATTATCAAAAGTTGTTACTATTGACTTCGCCAAAATGAGAACCCTCTGATGCTCACTCCAAAGTGCGATTAATTGGGATCAGAACACTTGTATTTAACTAGCTGTACGAGCTCCTTGGCTTATCAATCTGGTACATGCCTACGGAGCTGTACACGGGGTCCTATTATGGCGCCTGTTGGAAAGTGTCAACACAAAAATACTATGCATCATTATCACCCATTCCCACGCACGGTGAACGTTGCAAACCACCCTTGGTATTTGTTGTGGTGGTTCTGGTCATATTTAAAATCTAAAGATATCAATCGACACAAAATCTCAAAACTTATCTAAAAAAATTCGGCAGCGGGGATAGGATTCAGCTGAATTTACCTCAATACCCATCTAGAACACGAATCAACCAAAAAAACCTTTAAGTTAAAAACTTGTCCAGGTCTGAATAACTTCTACTGGACTATAAACTCTGCTACGCCCATCCTTTATTCAACCATGCTTAAAGTAGAACTTTAATGATTTTAAATATTGGCTTAATACTTATTATTGCATAGATGGCATAAATTAAACAAGGTTATCCAAATTCAACGCTTGGAAACATTTGAAGTAATGATTATTATCAATTATAAAACGGTAAAATACAGCCCCCGATATAGCAGCTGAAGAGCTCCTCGAACGCTGCTGAGATATGTGACGACACACCATGGACCAGTCCTGTCTAAGCAGACGATGTCCCATAACATCTTACACATTTTTCAGAGCCTATTTTGTCATCTCCTCTTCACTTATTTCTCTTCCTTCACTAGCGTCAGTCTTAATGTTAGTCTGTTGCCTCACTCTTAACTTCGTGTATGGTATTATTTTGATGAAAAATGCAGCGTTAAAAAAATAAAGGAATCAGTCACTTGTAAACAAAATAAGACGCCATTGTATTTTCAGCTGCTTGCACCGGGGCGCGCGTTTACGTTTTACAACCTTGCCTAGGCAGATTTTTCCAAAATCGCAACGAAACGGCTTGAGCTCAACCCTACGCATTGTAGCAACCCTACACATACGTAGCGAGCGCATAACGTAACGTAGAGAGATCGAGACGCGGGTTCTTTGAATGAATTAATGTGCACGTTTTGTCGTTCATATCATTCGACGTCGGGTGTGTTAGCTAGAATCAATTTGCGACGCGCGGTCGAAGACGAAGTAGATATCGACATGATGGAGGTGGGTGATGATGAAGTCTCAAGCTCAGCCTCAGGTTCAGGGTAAATCGCTGAAGGCTCCGAGTCTGACTCTGAGTCTGACTGCAGTGTTGTTAGCTCTGCCTCTGCCTCTGACTCTGTCTCTGAGTTTGCCCATATTTTTGTGTGCATTTTTTTTGGGTAAATAAATGTCATTTTGAACTGAACTGAACTGATGCCAACTGATTGTCACCCCCCCCCTTCCCCCTTCCCCCCCCCCCCCCCCCTTCCCCCTTCCCCCCCCCCCCCCCTTCCCCCTTCCCCCTGCATAAATGTGAATGTGCCCTTGTTCGTTTATCTCATCCCCTCATCACGCTTCATTTGTGATGAAGAAATACACACGTCTGTCAAATACACACGTCTGTGCTTCAATGCGTAGCTGCCTACATCAGTGTATGGAGTGTACAGGTGACAAAACGGAATATAAATTATACGCATTCGATCCAACGCCACAGTCAGTACTTAGAGTGAGCTCGAGCCGTTTCGTCGCAATATTTGGAAAATATGCCTAGGCTAGGTTGTAAAACGTAAACGCGCGGGGCATGTTCGGCGTTTCAAGAGGGAACAAATACCATCCTGCTATTATTCGGAGGGCTTTTCAATTTGAAAGTGGGGTTTATTTCATTGATCATTGACCCTTCTCCTGTGTATTTACAATGAAACGGTTTTAGCTATCAGAATCAGTTTCACTTTCCCTTTATAATGGTGTGAAATAAGGTCATGTTTAAATACACCAATCTCTTTATAATTTGATAAATAATTGCATTGCAATTACGTTCATTCATTATAGGACGTCGTCTGCTTAAGCAGGATCGATCCCGAGTGTGACGACATCAAAACATCGTTATATTTCTGGCGAATCCTCGGATATTCCAGATGCTGAGAAGAGCTTTTATTTGTGTTGTTTTTATAATCATCAGATACGCAGTTGACATAAAACTTATACGATTGCCATCTGTAAGCTTCCCAGTTTCTAGTGATACATTAATTGCCATATTTGTGATTTTCCTTGAATAGCAAGATAGTATTAGAGGAACCATCTCACAAACTATTGGCCATATCTCCTCTAAAGCCAAGCTTACCTGTAAGCGCAACCAATATGTAAACTTATACGTCTTATGGTCCCCAACTCATCAAGTCCATGGCTAATATGCATGTAGCCCAATCATGCAAGTCACAAGAATGCTGAGCTACAATTGCACCACAGGCCTTCTCAGTGGCTCTTTTGAATACCTTCTAGCAAATATAAAATACTCCAGGAAAGTATCAGCACTTTAGTCCTGGACTTGAGCTATGATGAGGAACCAAAAAAGTTCAGTTCTTTGGCCCTGTTTCTGATCAAGTCCAAATCCTAGACCACCTTGGTCATGCTGTTAATTGCTAAATTCTATTCCAATCTCCTCAGATTTATTTCAAGTAGACAGGTTTAGCTACATACCGACAAGTTTATCATCTTATGAATACACTAGGTTCTGTGACTGAGGCTAATCCATCTATTAAGCCTCCACTGCCTCACTCCCAATGCCAAGGCATAGAGGTGGAAGCATAACTACTCAAGAAAGCTAACCAGTTAGGATCAGCTCTTGTTACTGCAACGGTCCCAATTCAACAAAATTATCAAATCGGACACCCACATCTTGCCTGGAACTATTCGAACACGGCGAACAGTTCGAAAATGTATTTGCAACATAATTGCTGCTGTGTAATAACAAAAATCTGTCACCATTTTTTTTTTCAATTTCTCAATTTTCAAAGTTTTGACATTACTATGGCCTTAAATGATTCGGATTATGACACTAATAATAGGCAGTTTATGATATATATATATCAAGACCAATATTTTTTTGTTACCTATTGACAATAGAAGAATCACGGGAAAGCATGTGGCGGTGCGATTTGGATTGCTCCAGGAAATTTGTCAAATTTTTATGTTTTCAGTGAGCAAATTGGAATTAAATTCATATCAGAAGTTTTAACTGGATGTCAGGAATCATACGGTGAACTTCATCTTTTAAAGTGGATCTAAACAAGCCGGGAAATAGTAACAATATTGAATTTGAAAATGAAGTGCAATAGATGTCCAGCAAATAAGGGAGCCCATCGCTATGAGGACGGAGAGGCACTGTGTAATAAATGCTACACTGCAAAGCAGAGGAATGCGGCCTTGGAGAGTGGTGATATATCACTAGCTGATATCATGACCAAGCTGGTCACCATGGGAACCGACCTGACCACAGTTAAAGGAGGGCAAGATGCTGTAGTTGAATCTGTATCTTTTCTCAGCAAAAAGTTTGACGAGATGACAAAACGCCTGGACAATCTTCAAAATCGAAATGACAAAATTGAAAAAGAAAACAATGAGCTAAAGAATCGACTTTTGTCCCTCGAGTCAGAGGTCCGGAAATTGGAAGAGAACGGACGGAGACAGAACATAGAGATTGCAGGCGTACCTGAAGAGGTACAGCAAGAAAATATTACTGAAGTTGTTGTACAGGTTTTAAAGCGTATCGACTCAGAAGTCTCTGAGAGCGACATTGAAATCACTCACCGATTAGGACAGAGAGACCAAGGTGAAGGACAGCGTTCCCGTGGACCTCGTCCTATTCTGGTGCGATTTTCTACTCGCAAAGTGCGCGACAAGATCTTCAGCAACCGAAAACATCTGAAAGGAACAAAAGTGAGAGATCTCGGTCATGGTCTGAGGGGAGAGGGGTCCATCTTTCTTAATGAGAATCTTCTTTCCAGCACTAAGAAGCTACTACACCAAGCCAATATTCGCAGAAAGGAGAAGGGCTTTCGCTTCCTATGGACCAGTAATGGGCGGATCCTTGTCAAGAAATCTGAGGATTCACCAGCTCTCCTCATCTCTTCTGATGCTGACATCCAAAAAATTGTATAACTGATCTCGGGGAAAATAAGTAACCATAAAAATGAGTTATTGTTAATTCAATGAACTTTTTCGATGCAGAACCCCTTACTAGTTCTTATAAATCATTTTGTTTAGAACCTGAAGAATTCAATACAGCTTTTTGTAACATTCCCGAAGATTCCTTAAGCTTCTCACATGTTAACATTCGGTCACTTAACAAAAATTTTAGTCAATTTAGTTTGTTGTACAAAACCGTGTTGGAACATAAATTTAGTGTAATTGGTTTGACAGAAATTTGGCAACTAAATGAAAATTTTGGTTTTAGATTAGATGGTTATAACTTTGAGAGTAGAGGTCGCTTAGATGGAAGAGGTGGAGGTGTCGGTGTGTATATAAACTCAAGTTTGAAATATGATATTCTTGATATACATGTTTGTCATGCTGAATCTCTTTGGTTTAATCTTTTTGCAGACAATAAAATTTTTAAGGTAGGAATAGTCTACAGGAAACCTAACACAGAATTACAGTATAGTTTGGTTGACAATTTATATAATTTAAAGTTAGATAAACATCAATGTATTATTATGGGCGATTTTAATATTGATCTGCTGAGTAAAACGATAGATGACTTCAGAACAAACATGCAGTCTTTTGGTTTAGAGCAAGTCATAGCACACCCAACACGAAAAACAGAATTTACCGAAACATTAATCGATCATATTTACACCAATATCAGTGGGGGTAATAATCATGCAGGTATTTTAATGACTGATGTATCATATCACTTCCCAGTGTGTGCTTTGTTGGAACATCTCTCTGGTGAGAAAATTTCAGTTAAGAAAATGAAATCTAGAAGTTTCAGGTATTATCAGAAGGAAAGGTTTCATGATGACCTTGCTGAAGCCCCTTGGCAGAAAATATATGAACTTGCAGATGCTGATCTTGCATATGATAAGTTTATAGACATTTTCAAAAATTTATGTGATAAACATGCTCCTTTTGTGGAAAGAACTAAAAAGACTTGTGCAAACAAAAGACCTTGGGTAACAAAATCTTTACTGAAGTCCATCAAACAAAAACATAAACTATATTCTAAAGTCTTAACTTCTAAATTTGATGATAATGAGCACAGGAAATATAAGAAATACAGAAATGTCCTCACTTCAGTTCTCAGGCAAGCCCAAAAAATATATTATGGTAATTTGTTCAAAGAATGCTATGGTGATTCTAATCGAACTTGGAATACAGTTAATGATTTACTTGGCAAGCAAAATCAATCAATACAAGTCATAGATAAATTGCAAGTGGAATCTGATAACGGTGTTATGGTTTATAATGAACCACAAGATATTGCTAATGAATTAAACGATTTCTTTGTCTCTGTAGGTCCCAAACTAGCATCAAGAATACGGACATCACAGCATAGTCATGGTTATAAACACTTTTTAAATGAACCAGTTGCAAATTCATTTTATTGGTTGCCTTTAGCCCCTGACACTATGAACACGTTGACAAAGGGAGCGGACAATTTATGCAGCTCCTCATTGTACCCTCCACAATAGCTCTAGTAGACAAAAGGACATCCCTTCACTGCTATTATGTGACACCTGTTCTACACATTTTTACAGGATAGCAATGAATGGATGTTCTTTTGTTAACCAGTGCAACTGTGACGGGTATAATGAGGAGCTGCATAAATTGTCCGCTTCTTTGTTCGTCATGTTCATAGTGTGAAGAGGTTACAAAAATAATTCTAAGCTGTGATAAGAAAAAGTCATGCGGATATGATGACATTCCTGTCAATCTCTTAGCTGACAGTGTACATTATGTATCTCGCCCTTTATCTTACATTTTTAACTTGTCTTTGCAATCAGGTTCCTTTCCAAGCTCTATGAAGATAGCACGAGTTAGCCCTGTGTACAAAAAAGGATCAAAGCATGATCCAGGAAATTACCGACCCATTTCTGTTCTACCAGTCATTAGCAAGATATTTGAGAGATTGGTAAACAATCGTCTACTTAAATACCTTGAGAAGTATGAGTTGTTATTCAAACATCATTATGGAAACTCTCATTGATAAGTCTCATTAATCAGTTAGTCCAATACCAAGATGAGGGCTGTGTTACAGTTGGTATTTTTGTTGATTTTGCAAAGGCATTTGACACGATAGATCATGATATTCTTTTAGGCAAATTACAAAATTATGGTATACGAGATCTTCCGTTAGATTGGTTTCGTGATTACTTAACCAACCGATATCAATTTGTACAACATAACGGATCAAAGTCTCCATTATCACAAATAGTCTGTGGGGTGCCACAGGGATTTGTATTAGGTCCAACGTTGTTTTTATTATATATTAATGATTTGCCCCGTTCATCTGATTACTTCAATTTCAGGCTATTTGCGGATGACTCCAATATTTTTCATTCCTTTCCTCCTGGGAAATCAACCATTGATTTGCTAGAAGTATCTGAAAATATGATGAATATTCTTCGATGGTGTGATGTAAATAAAATAACTATTAATGTAAAAAAGACTAAATTCATGATCATTAAGCCGAGAAGGAAAAGAATAAATGTCAATGGCTTAGTTCATCTAAAAGATGTTCCAGTTGATGAAGTGAACACTGCGCTTTTTGTTGGAATATATATCGACAGACATTTGAGTTGGGGTGAACATATTAATAATCTTTGCATCATGCTTCGTAAAAAAGTAGGAATTTTATTCAGACTAAGACACTTTGTACCGAAAAGAGTACTCCTATTACTTTACCATTCCTTTTTACAATCCCATATATCTTATGGCCTTGAAGTCTGGGGATCTGCGCCTACAAGGTTAATTAACAAAACTGTCATCTTACAAAAGATGGCGATACGAGCAATAACTTTTAGTAGCAGATTGACCCCTTCATCACCCTTGTTTCATTCTTTGGCTGTTTTAGATGTTTTTAAGCTGTACAAACATTTGGTAGCAACTTTCATTTTCAAATTAACTAGAGTTTAATTCGTCATGAGGACGAATTAGGTGGTCTGTCTTTCAATTTGTATGATCATGATTGTAATCAGGGTGATCATAATTCTAGACTGAAGATACATGTAGGAAGTCAAGAATGCGACGCATGGAGATGCTTCTTGAGGACAGGAATGTAGAAAAATGTGTGAAACGGTCATTGGAAGATGTGATGATGTTGATGATAATCATCATGATGAATATCATGACAGTGATGATGATAATGATGTTGATGATAATCATGATGATGATCATTATATCATGACAGTTATGATGATAATGATGTTGATGATAATCATGATGATGACGATTATATCATGACAGTGATGATAATACTGATTTTAGTAAACGAAGAAGCTTGACTGGGGAGGAATTTTTAATTTGTAAACAAATCTTTCGGCATATTACTCCCAGTGTTAAAGATCGTATGCTCGATCTGTAATGAAAAACACAAGTCAGAAAAAATTGGAACCAGCGGGATTCGAACCTGTCATCTACTGCTTGCCGGGCAGCGACTTAACCACCAGGCTATTCTGGTTCACGGCCAAGTCACGACGAACTAGAATCAAATACCCAAGATCCTCTTCTTTCTGACTCATTAATATTCAAACGGTCCGCCGTGGACAATGGTTAGTAAACGAAGAAGCTTGACTGGGGAGGAATTTTTTAATTTGTAAACAAATCTTTCGTCGTGACTTGGCCGTGAACCAGAATAGCCTGGTGGTTAAGTCGCTGCCCGGCAAGCAGTAGATGACAGGTTCGAATCCCGCTGGTTCCAATTTTTTCTGACTTGTGTTTTTCATTACAGATCGAGCATACGATCTTTAACACTGGGAGTAATATGCCGAAAGATTTGTTTACAAATTAAAAATACTGATTTTATTGTTAATCATCATCATGATCATCATGAATATCATGACAGTAATGATGATAATAATGTTGATGATAGTCATCATCATGAATATCATCATGACCATCATGAATATCATCATGACATTGATGATGATAATGATGTTGATGATAATCATGATGATGATCATTATATCATCATAAAGGTGATGATGATAATGAAGTTCATAATCATCAGCATCATCATGAATATCATGACAGTGATGATGATAATGATGTTGATGATAATCATCATCAAAAATATCATGACAGTGATGATAATGATGGTGATGATATAATCATGATGATGATTATATCATGACAGTGATGATAATGATGTTGATGATAATCATGATGATGACGATTATATCATGACAGTGATGATAATACTGATTTTGATGTTAATCATCATCATGATCATCATGAATATCATGACAGTAATGATGATAATAATGTTGATGATAGTCATCATCATGAATATCATCATGACATTGATGATGATAATGATGTTGATGATAATGATGTTGATGATAATCATGATGATGATCATTATATCATCATAAAGGTGATGATGATAATGAAGTTCATAATCATCAGCATCATCATGAATATCATGACAGTGATGATGATAATGATGTTGATGATAATCATGATGATGATATAATGATGATGATGGTGATAATGATGATGATGGGGATAATGATGATGACCATGACTGCAATGACAGTGACCTTAACCATGCCAAATATAAAAGAGAAATCACATTTTGTTACGAAGATACGACCATAAGTTGATTTTTACAAAAAGGCGCCTGGATGACGTCACGATAATCTGATGACCTTGAAAAAGTTGCGGGAACTTGACCTTATTAGGACTGATGACTGACGAAAGAGCACTAGCACTATTTGACATTGCAGGATACTTGGGAGATAAACCCAATAGGGTTTCCATAGGGTTGTACACAAACTACAGCACACTACTTTCCAATAGACAAAACACGCAAAATAAGGCAGTTTAGTACATGGTTTGTGATTGTATATGATATAATAGTCGAAGAAGATGGTAAAATGAAAGGCAAAAAGACGCAAAAAAAAATAAAAAATTATGGACCCACCGGGGATCGAACCTGGGTCACCGGAATGAGAGGCAAGTGCTATAACCAATAGACCAAAATATTTCCCATAGAGATAACACGTAAACGAAAAACGGGATTCTCAAATCCCATTTTGTAGTGAATAATTGGGCATGATCCCGACATCTGATCAAAAATTGGAGACCACACTTGTAAAAGCTTATAGTCTCAGCTATAACATACTAAAATCTGGAAGAAAATAGACCAAAAACAACTGAGATACAGCTCAGAGAACAATGTCATGTAGATTCATGATTCGAAAAAAAATCATCTTCCATAGACATAACACGCAAATAGGGAAAATTCTGACATGGCACCTTTAATTGAAAATTTCACTGTGACGACGTCATCAAAATGAAAAATGGTGATGACCGATTTTCTAGGAAATTGCCTCAGCTACAACATATTAGAATCTGGGTAAAAAACGACCATTAATTACGAATCTAGAGCCAAATTTGCATAAATGTGATGACGTGAAAACATGAAAAATGGAAATTTTGAATTCTGGCGCCATTTTGATGACGTCATAATGTTTATAAGGGTCATATGATACATGAAATCATATCTGTGATTCCTCCCCTACCCAAAGATGACAAAAAATTGGGGAGTTTGTGGACTATTTAAAGAGCTAGAGTTAATTTTGTAGAGGCATGTTTTTGCACGTTTTGACGTTATTTTCGCCATAGACGCGCGCACGGATTTTGAACTTTGACGCGCCCGTACGACTTTATTATTGATTGAAATTGATTCCAAGTTGATGGAAATGATGAAGAAAAGTGTCAGGATTGCAAATCAATCGAAAAAACAGCGTTTTAAGTTTATTTACGACTTGCGGGCGCGTAAAACGCGCGCGCGGACGCTTACGCACGGACATTTTTTAAATGCTCAAAATGACGTGAAAAGTGTGCAGACTTGATCCTGCGTGATTTTGAGCATTTTTAAATTTTGACGCGCGCGTACGCGCACGTCCTGACCTCTAGATGACCTGTGAGGACATGACTTGATGACCCGTCATGTGAAGTTTATGTGATGTGAATATAGTTGATTTTTGATGATCGATTATGAAGATATAATCGATCTTGTAAATTTACAAAATGGCGTCTTGATGACGTCACGATGACCTGATAACCTTCAAAAGCTTAGTTGACCATGTCCATGATTGACCTCATACATGACATGAAACTCGATGATATTGACCTGACCGATTTTGAGATTTGCTGGCTACAAAAATTTGTAATAAAAAGAAGAAATAATAAAAACTAGAATTTAATTCGTCATGAGGACGAATTAGGTGATCTGTCTTTCACTTTGTACGATCATGATTGTAATCAGGATGATCATAATAATGGGGAAATGGTAAACTGAAGATAGGATGTCAAGAATACCATGAATGGAGATGTTTCGTGAGGACAGGAATGTAGCAAAATGTGTAACGGTCATTGTAAAATGTTTATGGTGATGATGATAATGGTGATTATGATGATTATAATGATAGAATGATGATGATGATGATATAATAATAGCGATGATGATCATGATGGTGATGATAATAATGATGATGATACAGGATACTTGGGAGATTAACCATATAGCTGTAATACAGGACAGGAAATCACAATTTCCGTAGGGTTGTACACAAACTACTGTACACTACTTTCTAATAGACATAATACGGAAAATATGGCAGTTTATTACATGATTTGTGATTTTTTATGTTACAATAGTCGAAGAGGATGGTAAAATGACAGGCAAAAAAAAAGCAAAAAAAAAAAAAATTGTTATGGACCCACCGGGGATCGAACCTGGGTCACCTGCATGGGAGGCAAGTGCTTTGACCAATAGACCAAAATATTTCCCATAGAGATAACACGTAAACGAAAAACGGGATTCTCAAATCCCATTTGGTAGTTCAAAACTGGGCATGATCCCGACATCTGATCAAAAATTGGAGGGCTTACTAATAAAAGCTTATAGTCTCAGCTACAACATATTAAAATCTGGAAGGAAATAGACCAAAAATAACTGAGATACTGCTCAGAAAACGATGTCATGTAGATTCATGATTCGAAAAAAATCATCTTCCATAGACATAACACGCAAAAAGGGGAAATTCTGACATGTCGTTTTTAATTGAAAATTTCAATATGATTACGTCATCAAAATGGAAAACGGTGGAACTGATCTTGTAGAGAATTGTCTCAGCTATAACATATCAAAATCTGGGCGAAAAACCACCAATAATTACGAATCTAGAGCCAAATTTGCATAAATGTGATGACGTCAAAACATGAAAAATGGAAATTTTGATTTCTGGCGCCATTTTGATGACATCATAATGTTTATAAGGGTCAAATGATACATGAAATGAAATCTGTGATTCATACCCTACCTGATGACAAAAAATTGGGGGGTTTGTGTACTATTTAAAGAGCTAGAGTTAATTTTGTAGAGGCATGTTTTTGCACGTTTTTACGTTATTTTCGCCATAGATGCGCGCACGGATTTTGAACTTTGACGCGCCCGTACGACCTTATTATTGATCAAAATTGATTCCAAGTTGATGGAAATGATGAAGAAAAGTGTCAGGATTGGAAATCAATCGAAAAAACAGCGTTTTAACGTTATTTACGACTTGCGCGCGCATAAAGCGCGCGCGCGGACGCTTACGCACGGACATTTTTGAAATGCTCAAAATGACCTGAAACGTGTGCAGACTTGATCCTACGTGATTTTGAGCATTTTTAAATTTTGACGCGCGCGTACGCGCACGTCCTGACCTCTAGATGACCTGTGAGGACATGACTTGATGACCCGTCATGTGAAGTTTATGTGATGTGAATATAGTTGATATTTGATTATCGATTATGAAGATATAATCAATCTTGTAAATTTACAAAATGGCGTCTTGATGACGTCACGATGACCTGATGACCTCCAAAAGCTTAATGGACCATGTCCATGATTGACCTCATACATGACATGAAACTCGATGATATTGACCTGGCCGATTTTGAGATTTATTGGGAACAAGAATTTGCAATAAAAAGAAATAACTAGAATTTAATTCGTCATGAGGACGAATTAGGTGGTCTGTCTTTCAATTGGTATGATCATCATTGTAATCAGGATGATCATAATAATGGGGAAATACTAAACTGAAGATAGGAAGTCAAGAATGCCACGCATGGAGATGCTTCTTGAGGACAGGAATGTAGAAAATGTGTGGAACGGTCATTGAAAGATGTGATAATATTTGTGCAAGATAACAATCATGATAATGGTGATGATTATCATGATGAAGGTGATATAATGATGGTGATGACAATAATAATAGCAATGATGATCATGACGGTGATATTATATCATCATCATCATCATGAATATCATCATGACAGTGATGATGATAATGATGTTGAAGATAATCATGATGATGATCATTATATCATCATGACAGTGCTGATGATAATGATGTTGATAATCATCATCATCATCATCATCATGAATATCATCATGACAGTGATGATAATGAAGTTGATGATAATCATCAGCATCATCATGAATATCATGACAGTGATGATGATAATGATGTTGAGGATAGTCATCATCATGAATATCGTGACAGTGATGATGATAATGATGTTGATGATAATCATGATCATCATCATGATTATCATCAACATCATTATCATTTTGAGAAATTGTGATATCAAATTGGACTAATGATATTGAGGATAGCTTTAATACACTTCAGGGAATCAGATTTAACATAGGGTTATACATAAACTACTGCACACTACTTTCTAATAGACATAACATGCAAAATAAGACATTTTATTACTTTGTTTGTGATTGCTTATGTTATAATAGTCGAATAAGATGGTAAAATGAAAGGCAAAAAGAAGCAAAAAAAAAAAAAAAAAATTAATGGACCCACCGGGGATCGAACCTGGGTCACCGGAATGAGAGGCAAGTGCTTTGACCAATATACCAAAACATTTCCCATAGAGATAACACGTAAACGAAAAACGGGATTCTCAAATCACATTTTGTAGTGAAAAATTGGGCATGATCCCGACATCTGATCAAAAATTGGAGACCACATTTGTAAAAGCTTATAGTCTCAGCTATAACATACTAAAATCTGGAAGAAAATAGACCAAAAACAACTGAGATACAGCTCAGGGAACAATGTCATGTAGATTCATGATTCGAAAAAAAATCATCTTCCATAGACATAACACGCAAATAGGGAAAATTCTGACATGGCATCTTTAATTGAAAATTTAACTGTGATGACGTCATCAAAATGGAAAATGGTGGTGACTGATTTTGTAGGAAATTGCCTCAGCTACAACATATTAAAATCTGGGCGAAAAACGACCAATAATTACGAATCTAGAGCCAAATTTGCATAAATGTGATGACGTCAAAACATGAAAAATGGAAATTTTGAATTCTGGCGCCATTTTGATGACGTCATAATGTTTATAAGCGTCAAATGATACATGAAATCATATCTATGATTCATACCCTACCTGATGATGAAAAAAAATTGGGGGGTTTATAGACTATTTAAAGAGCTAGAGTTAATTTTGTAGAGGCATGTTTTTGAACGTTTTTACGTTATTTTCGCCATAGATGCGCGCATCGATTTTGAACTTTGACGCGCCCGTACGACCTTATTATTGATGGAAATGATGAAGAAAAGTGTCAGGATTGCAAATCAATCCAAAAAACAGCGTTTTAACGTTATTTACGACTTGCGCGCGCGTAAAACGCGCGCGCGGACGCTTACGCACGGACATTTTTGAAATGCTCAAAATGACCTGAAACGTGTGCAGACTTGATCCTACGTGATTTTGAGCATTTTTAAATTTTGACGCGCGCGTACGCACACGTGCTGACCTCTAGATGACCTGTGAGGACATGACTTGATGACCCGTCATGTGAAGTTTATGTGATATGAATATAGTTGATTTTTGATGATCGATTATGAAGATATAATCGATCTTGTAAATTTACAAAATGGCGTCTTGATGACGTCACGATGACCTGATGACCTTCAAAAGCTTAGTTGACCATGTCCATGATTGACCTCATACATGACATGAAACTCGATGATAGTGACCTGACCGATTTTGAGATTTGGTGGGAACAAAAATTTGTAATAAAAAGAAGAAATAATAAAAACTAGAATTTAATTCGTCATGAGGACGAATTAGGTGGTCTGTCCTTCAATTTGTACGATCATGATTGTAATCAGGATGATCATAATAATGGGGAAATACTAAACTGAAGATAGGATGTCAAGATTGCCATGAATGGAGGTCCTTCTTGGGGACGGGAATGTAGCAAAATGTGTAACGGTCATTGTAAAATGATTATGGTGATGATGATAATGGTGATTATGATGATTATAATGATATATGATGGCGATGATATAATAGCGATGATGATCATGACGGTGATGATAATAATGATGATGATACAGGATACTTGGCAGATTAACCCCTTAGCTCTAATACAGGACAGGAAATCACAATTTCCATAGGGTTGTACACAAAACTACTGCACACTACTTTCTAATAGACATAATACGGGAAAATAAGGCAGTTTATTACATGATTTGTGATTTTTTATGTTATACTAGTCGAAGAGGATGGTAAAATGACAGGCAAAAAGAAGCAAAAAAAAAACCAAAAAAAAAATCGGCCCCGGGGATCGAACCAGGTACCTTGACCATGGTAGTCATGTGCTTTACCGATAGACCAGAATATTTCCCATAGAGATAACACGTAAACGAAAACGGGATTCTCAAATCACATTTTGTACTGAAAAATTGGGCATGATCCCGACATCTGATCAAAAATTGGAGACCACATTTGTAAAAGCTTATAGTCTCAGCTACAACATATTGAAATCTGGAAGAAAATAGACCAAAAATAACTGAGATACTGCTCAGAGAACGATGTCATGTAGATTCATGATTCGAAAAAAAAGTCATCTTCCATAGACATAACACGCAAATAGGGAAAATTCTGACATGGCGTCTTTAATTGAAAATTTCACTGTGATGACGTCATCAAAATGAAAAATGGTGGAGACTGATTTTGTAGGAAATTGCCTCAGCTATGACATATCAAAATCTGGGCGAAAAAAGACCAATAATTACGAATCTAGAGCCAAATTTGCATAATTGTGATGACGTCAAAACATGAAAAATAGAAATTTGGATTTCTGGTGCCATTTTGATGACGTCATAATGTTTATAAGGGTCAAATGATACATGAAATCATATCTATGATTCATACCCTACCTGATGATGACAAAAAATTGGGGGATTTATGGACTATTTAAAGAGCTAGAGTTAATTTTGTAGAGGCATGTTTTTGCACGTTTTTACGTTATTTTCGCCATAGATGCGCGCACGGATTTTGAAGTTTGACGCGCCCGTACGACCTTATTATTGATTGAAATTGATTCCAAGTTGATGGAAATGATGAAGAAATGTGTCAAGATTGCAAATCAATCGAAAAAAACAGTGTTTTAACGTTATTTACGACTTGCGCGCGCGTAAAACGCGCGCGCGGACACTTACGCACGGACATTTTTGAAATGCTCAAAATGACCTGAAACGTGTGCAGACTTGATCCTACGTGATTTTGAGCATTTTTAAATTTTGACGCGCGCATACGCGCACGTCCTGACCTCTAGATGACCTGTGAGGACATTGCTTGATGACTCGTCATTTGAAGTTTATGTGATGTGAATATAGTTTATTTTTGATGATCGATTATGAAGATATAATCGATCTTGTAAATTTACAAAATGGCGTCTTGATGACGTCACGATGACCTGATGACCTCCAAAAGCTTAATGGACCATGTCCATAATTGACCTCATACATGACATGAAACTCGATGATATTGACCTCGCCGATTTTGAGATTTGGTGGGTACAAAAATTTGTTATAAAAATAAATAATAAAAATAAAGAAAATCTTGACAAAATTAAAAGGAGGTCTGTCATAAATGACAGACCACCTAATAATAAAGAAAATCTTGACAAAATTAAAAGGAGGTCTGTCATAAATGACAGACCACCTAATAAAGAAAAATCTTGACAAAATTAAAAGGAGGT
This sequence comes from Heliocidaris erythrogramma, assembly GCA_025617745.1. Classification (NCBI taxonomy): domain Eukaryota; kingdom Metazoa; phylum Echinodermata; class Echinoidea; order Camarodonta; family Echinometridae; genus Heliocidaris; species Heliocidaris erythrogramma. Next base: position 24,229,886 of record CM046857.1, on the reverse strand, counting down.
CTGTCATAAATGACAGACCACCTAATTAGAAGACAGTTACCACACTCAGTGTATGAATACTTCAAGTGTTTTGAAAATTGTTATGATACGAGACAAAAAGGAAACAAGTTTCTTATTCCTAAAGTAAGGACTGAACATGGTAAGACATCAATTGCATTTATGGGGTCTAAAATATGGAATGCCTTACCCCTAGAAATGAAAAGTATCAATACTGTAAAGCATTTTAAGTACATGCATAACAAATACTTGTTATGTATATTTTGTGTAGATTTTATTTTTATATTTATTTGCCACTTGTTTGTTTACTTTTGTTTCTTTTATGCCGTTTTAAGTTCTCAGTCTGCTATAAATATCCTAATTCATCAATTATTTAGTATAGGTGTGAAGTAGCCTCATTTTAATACACGTACAGTAGGTAATAGTTTCGATTAGAACTTTTTTGTGTTGATTGCACTTGAGTCTTGACATGTAATTATAGGATTTTTTGTTTGATTACAATTAAGTCTTGACATACTATATATATCATATTTAGCTTGATGTATACGCAAACAATCTATAGTACTTATTTTGTATAAAGGGTCCTTCGCCCTACTAGATTTCTTGCTATTTCTGTAGGGTCCTTTTACCAACCTAGTTATGTCATATTATTGTATGTTGTAACTTGTTACTCTATTGTAACCTTGTTTGTTGTTGGTAATAAAGTCATTCATTCATTCATTCATTCATTCATTCAAAGCAGAATATATATGTCATTTTCAAACAATTTCCAATATTTTGATGGTGCGTTGCCATAGTAATGGGGCTGATGCTCACAGCGTCAGTTTGAGACCAAACGGATAATAAGAATTATAATTGTTTTACCTGACTGTGACCTTGAAAGCACACAAAAAATTGAACTCAAAAGGGCTGCTTGAAATAGATGTAATGCCTACTAATTATTTTGACGTTGTTACAATACAATACAATAAGCATTTATAGTACGTCCTTCCCATAAGGCTCGGAGCGTTTACAAAATATTTAAATTATAGAACACATTATAATTTGTATATAAACACAAATCAGAAAACTCTTCAATCGTCCATGTGGGAACTACCAGGTGGTTTTATGGAGACAAAATGTAATGAATGTACCTGTTACAAATTTGATAGCGGATTTAAAATAAATATGATTTCACAGCTTTTTTAAAGGTCTTTATGGATGCTGATTGTCTAATGGTCAAGGGGAGATTATTCCATAGCCTAGATGCAGTAACTGTGAAAGTCCTATCACCTGACAAATTTCGGGTCATTGGGTAGCTGAGCTGAAGGTTGTGATTTGAGGATCTGAGATTTCTACTAGGTGTATATACAGTTAAGCATTCAGATATGTACCCTGGAGCCTGGTTATTGATAGATTTATAAACATAAAGAACTAATTTGAAGATGATACGTTTTTGAATGGGCAGCCAGTGAAGGGAACGAAGTAAAGGTTGGGAAGAATGACTTCTGCCAACCTCAAAAACAAGACGTGCAGCCCAATTCTGCAGACGCTGTAGACGGTTTACATGAGACTTTGGTATAGAGGAAAGAAGCCCATTACAATAGTCTAGTCTGGAAAGAATAAGTGACCTTACAGCATGATGACAAGTAGTTTGATCAATAAATTTACGAATCCTAGATATGTTCCTCAAATGAAAAATCACACTGCGGCAAACATTGTTAATGTGTGCTGACATAGTCATGTTAACATCAAAAAAGGCACCCATATTCCTTATTGAATCCGATGGATGTATAGAAACTTCACCAACTGACAGTGTTAAATCTGGCAAATTTTTGTAATTGTATGGTGATGCAGCAATGAAAAATTCAGTTTTACTATCATTGAGTTTTAACTTATTTGCTGTCAGCCAGTTCCTTATATCTGATATACAAGATTGTAGTGAAAACATGGCCTTATCCAGTTCCCCAGGAATTTTAGGATCAAATGCTACATACAACTGAATGTCATCAGCATAAACATGATACGAAACATTATGGTACCGGGCGATGTCGCCAACTGGGAGAATATAAACTGTGAAACCAGTGGGACCTACAACTGAGCCCTGGGGTAAACCAAACCTAGAAATGGTTGGATCTGAAAGTTCCCCATCTATGTCGACTTGTGCTGTCCAGCCATCAAGATAAGACTGAAACCAATTCAACGCAGTTCCCCTAACACCAATTCTCTTTGACAAACGACAAATAAAAATTTTGTGGTCAATCGTATCGAAGGCTGCTGATAAATCTACAAGTACCACAAGAACTACTCTGTTTGAGTTCAATGAAAACATAATATCGTTTTTAACCTTAATCAATGCAGATTCAGTACCATCTTTGGGTCTATAAGCAGACTGGTGTGGATCAGCAAGATTATTAATCTCCATTGTTAATTCCACCAGTCTTGAGCAAGCAATTTTCTCGATAAGTTTACCAACAAACGATAAATTGGATACAGGCCTATAATTCTTTAAATTGTTTTTATCTAAAGATGAATTTTTCAAAAGAGGTCTTATGATTTCATGGTGAGCCTTCTGTGGAAAGACACCACATGACAAAGAAGAATTTACAAGTTCAGTTAGTATTGGGAGAAGATGATCAATATAGTCTTTCACTAACCAAGTTGGGAGTGGGTCCAATTTACTACTTTTGCTGGGACATCTTGAAATAACAGTCATTAACTCGTCTTGAGATACAGGTCGGAAGACCTCAAGTATCTTAAACCCTTCGCAGATATTGTCCTTGAACCTAACTGGCATAACATGTGTGTTATCAAGTTCGTCTCTTATATTCTTGATTTTATCTACAAAATATTGGGAAAATTGGTTGCTTAATAGAAAAGGCGAATCATAAAATGGAAGATCAGACTTTTGCTTATTCAAAAGAGAATTAATAGTTCGATAAACATCCTTGTCGCTACAAGAAGACAATTTGTTTTTAAAATTGTTTAGCAGTTACAGTAAGTGCACAAACAGCTTTCTTAGCAATCAGAAATGATTCACGATCAGGGTCGGATCTTGATTTCTGCCACTTTCTTTCAGCTCGCCGTCGTTCTTGACGAGCAATATGAATTGAGTCATTGTACCAGGGTACTCTGTTCTTTACTATGCGGGTCTTAATTTTTACAGGAGCTAATTTGTCAAGTAGTTTACCCATACTAGAATCATACCACTCAAAAAATGCATCAACACCATCAGGGTGAGGTTGGGAAATGAGCTCTGAGAGTGATTTTACAAATTGATTCTTGTCAATCTTCCGGTAGTTACGGAGGGTTGATACAGTTTGCATATGTCTTGTTTTTTTGTAATTGTAACTTGAAACACACTACATGGTGATCTGACATACTTGTGTCATCAGTATAACAATCTACCACCAATGATTCGTCACAGCGAGTAAAAACCAAATCTAATGTATGTCCACGATTATGTGTCGGACCTTTAACATACTGAACTAATCCAGCAGAACTTGTGGATGAAGAAAATTGAATAACATCTTGTTTGGAAGGATCATCCCAATGAACATTAAAATCTCCAAGTACTATTAATTTCCCTGCAAAGAGAGATATCTCATTTACAAAATCATCAAATTCCTTAAGAAATGCAGCTGTATTTGTGAAGCCATTGATGGTCGATGGTGGAGGTCTGTATACTACAATGAAATTGACAGAGTAAGAACTATTTGTAATATGCACATACTCAAACGTCGTATAAACTAATGTTGTTGAATGTTATTTCCTATCTTATTACCATGCTAACAGTTCGAGTGGTCGCCCGGCATCCAACTTTGTGGCAGTCAGGGAGGATATGATATCCAGGGTCCTAGCTAACAGGGAAAAACATCATTTCAGGTTGTGGAGACCCTTACTTTATAAAGTACATTGAATAGTTACAGATATTTTTCACCAATATTTATTAATTCACCATAACGATTCTATAGCAACAACCATTTTTTGACATGACAGTGACTTCCAATGACTCAGATTTTGCTTGCAATCAAACATGCACCCCAAAATACATATAGTTAGATGGTTACAATTTGTTTTTGTTATATTGAATTACAGATATATGGTATTTTCTAAAATTCAATTTCTTGGTATGTTACCATGGTAACAAACCTAGTGGTCACGCCCACAACGAACGTCATGTAAAATAGGAAGAATATGCGAGCCGAGGGTCCTAGCTAACAGAAAAACACGATTGTGCAGACAGTTGTTTCTATTTCGTATTGATAAATCATAGATATTTTCCACAAATATCAGCATTTTGTGGGACCGTTTCCGTATCAACGGCCCGTTTTAACACGCCAATGACTTCAAATGAATCAGATTGTGGTTGGAATCGGTGGGCCAACTTGAAATACATATATTATATCCTTACCATATATTTTATGCTGTTAAATGACAAATATACGGTATTTTCTAAATTTCAGTATTTCGTTATGTGTTACCATGGTAACTGCCCTAGCGGCCACCCCCACTATGAAATCTTTGGAAAACAGGAAGAATAATTATGATAACCGAGGGTCCTGGCTAAAAGAAAAATATAATCTAAGATTGTGTAGACACCTCTCTCTCTATTTTATACTAATAAGTTTAGATATTTAATATCCGTGCACTTTTTATGGTACCGTTTCCATAGTAACGGCCAATTTTTGACATGACCGTGACTTCAAATGACCAAGATTTTTTGTTTTAATCAATCAGGAAACTCAAAATACATATATTTAGATGCTTGTCAGTCATTTTTCAAATTTCTGAATTAGAAATATAAGGTATTTTAGTCAATTCCTATATTTCCTTGATGCGTTGCCATTGTAACGGCCCTGGTGGCCACACCCACCACTAACTCTATGGCAAAACAGGCAGGGTCTGATAGCCGAGGGTCCTAGCTACCAGGAAAACATCACTATTGTGCCTAAGGGGGGGGGGGGGGGAGGGGCACTCTACGTGGCCCATGGACTAATAATGGTTGCGCAAAGGTTGAAAAAATGTCACCGCCGGGAATCGATGGAAAGATTTATAATATTAAACATGATTTTTTTTTGGAATCATGAAGTTTGAAAAAATAAATGAATATAGATATGAAAAATCATGGAAAATAAGAAATGTTAGCGATAGTATTACTTCGGTTCCAAACAGAAATTTGGACTGCATATCATATCCATCCCCCCCCCCCCCAAAAAAAAAAACATTCGTTTGGGGTATCACTATCATAAATAAGTAAATTGTAGTAATTTTCTAGGATCTTGCCCTACGAGTGAAATCTGTAAATGCACAATGATGTTGCTGTGAGCTCGCAGATTCACACACTACACTATAAAAACTGAAGTGCTGAAACACGAGTGCTAATTGGAAGTTTGCACTTGACGTGCTATTTCTAACACCTCACGTGCCATTTGCGTCTGGGAGATGATAAGGTGCAGAAAATTGAGTGCTGAAAGTAAATGCTGAATGTTAGGACGCCCGTTTTACACTTCAAGTGCTGACCAACGTCCCGTAATTTAATAAGCGATTTCGTAATTAGGATTTGCGCATGAGCAGATAAAGGTCATTTGACATAAACTGGCATGTTCGTTTAAAATGCACTGAGATAAGCGTCCACTGTGTAATGATTATTCATATATTCATTTAATTATACTTTTCTTTAAATCCACTGAAAAGCAACAAAGTGTTCATTGATGGTTGGTATTTGACAGTCTGCCAAATGATAGCCAACTTGCAAACAATGCGCTTTCCCAAGTGTTCATTGACGTGCTATTCTAGTCACCTGGTCTACGATGTCTTTCTTTCATAGAGTTTGAATTCTTTAGATTGCTATGTCGGACAAGCTTACATATTATCTTTCTTTGAAAAGATGCCTATCCTAATGAAAAAGGGAAAAGTCATTTGCGAATAGTTGCTCATGGGCAAATAGTAACGAGGTATCATTAACATGTTATTAATGAATGAACTACAATACTTGGAATCGAGTTTGCATACATTACTTGTTGCTATGTCTGACAAGCCTCTGGCAAGCTTTCAGGTTGCCAAGAACAACCTTTGTTTCAAAAGTATGTATAAAATTTGAATCACTTATAGTAAACAGGTCTATTATACGAAATCGCTTATTACGCAGCTGTAGTGCAATAGGCATGGTGTGGTAAGTAAAACTTTAAGACATTAAATTTAGAACTTTTGTAATTTTATGCGAATAAAGGTATCAAATAATATGATAATTACATTAATTTTTGTGGTGGTGGATATGAAACATGATGAAAAGCAATGAAGTGGAAATGCCATGTTTCAGCGTGTGACCAACCGTCTACGGTACGCGTTGTCGTTGACATGAAAATTGTTGATCAGCCAGGCATGGGGCGCGATCGACCGCACGGGCCCGGGAAGTTTGGAAGGCAGTGTGTGTGCTTTTTTTTTCGTCACGATTATGGATTGCCGAAATGGAACAATTAAACCTCCGAAATTGCCACTTCTTGGTCTAAAGTAATTCTCAGATGATTAAATCCACATGCCATGGTTTTAGTCGATATCATCTATGTATACAACCAGTTCATATCAATCTAAAAACAAAATCTTAGACCTTAGTGTAGGGCTGTTTAACAGACTATAGAAGAGTGAGTTTTCAGCACTACAGGTGTGATTTTGTGCATACTGTTTGTGTGTGTTCTTTAGCACTATATTGGGTGCAAAAGTGTTAGCACTAGAAGTGCCGTTTTGGGGGCTCTGAAATGAGTTATTTAATGCAAGAAGTGTTGATTTTGCGAGCTGCATGCGTCTAATAGCACCAGAAGTGTAAAAGGCTTACACTTAAAGTGTTTAAATTAGCACGTGGACTGGTGTTGAATTATATTACTTGTAAAAGCGCTACTTTAGCACAATTTGTGCAGTCCCTATGCATGCCCTTGCAGGTGCTTCCTCCAAATCTTGAGGTGCTAATAATAGCACTTTATTTTTTAGAGTGTACCTGGTGCATACGCAATGAATAGCGCAGAGCGTGAATTTTAGCAGCGCTGCCCACTTCGTTAGCTCGAAATAATTGCTTGATATTGTAAAGAAGACACATATCTCAGCACAATAAAGAATCACATCAGCAACAGTTTCTCCATTATATGGAACGTAATAAGGTAATTAAGTTTCATTGATATCAATCTTTGCATAAACTTGAATGAAGCGACACAAAATAGACATATCATGATTATTTGATATATATTTTTTCAGACAAACTGAAACTTCAATTTAGAAAAAAGGGGATTACTAGAGTGAATTTAAAAAAAAGGGGGGGGGGTGGCGGGAAGAACCAACAGAGGCAAAACAAACAACAAAGATATACTCATGGAAATTTTTTTTTTTTACAACATAAAGAACATGGAAAAACGGATGGATCTTAAATTGACCAGGCACTCCCGGAGTCTCAACGGTCAATCTTGCCTCTTTTATTTTTACTTTCTAAGGATCTCACTAATACATGAAGAGTGCCAATGTTTTTGGATTTACTTAGACTTTGAAGTGTTGAATTATCGTTTTACGATTTATTGTCCTCACCTCGTAATGCTGTACCTGATGCTGATGACGTGCTATAGGAGACTGACGTTGACTGGGCTCTCCACAAGAGAAACTGTGACAACTAAACTCTTCTAACGCTCGCAATGTATTTATATAAGATTAGTGGGCATCTTGGACAATAGCATCTTCGTTTTAACGCAACTCAAGAAATTAAACGCAAGTCCAAAATACCCAACGGTGATTGGTTATACAGGTGCAATGATGTAAAGAGTGAAAAGCCCTCATAAGACCACAGTCATACCAGGTAAGAACGTCATCAGCTCAACAATAGACCGAACAAAAGATTCCATTGCCCGGAATGGCCAAGTATCGGTCGGTTAAAAGTCGGTGTGGAGTTGGTTTCACGGTGTGACTGGGGAAGATAAGCGTTTGCATGTAGCCAGCCATTAAACCGTCAACAGCATAACATTTGTTAATCCCTTTTTACCGCGTCATTGAATGGATTATTTGAAGTAAAAAAATCATTTGTTTACTGAAGCCAAGAATATCTGGGGCTCTTTTACTAGACCGTTAAAAGGAAAAAGAAAAACAAGAAGAAGAGGTTCATAATTGCACAAGAAGTGACAGGATTTGATCATGCTCAAATAGCCCACAATCTGGAGCAAGGACTTTTCACAAGCAGAAAACAAGCTTTTGACTGACATACGTTCATATTCCCTCTCCAGTAGTTTTTGTGGCGACAATGGAGTCCCGCATTCCAGACAAAAAAAAAGTGGGAGGGGTATTTATTACATGAACAATGTGTGAGGTGGCAACAAACATTAGTAAGGCAAGCCATACGGTTACTTGTCGTTTTTTTGTTTTTCCAAAGGTTCATGATTCCAAATGTTCGTATTTTAGAAAATTCGCTGCTACGACGGTTCGCCATTCCGAACGTTCATAATTCTGAAGATGAAAAAGGGTTCATAATTCCGAAGAAAATATACGGTTCGTAATTCCAAAGAATGAAAAAGGGTTTATAAACATTTCCGAAGGTTTGTAATTCCGAAAAGTTATGTACAACTCTTTTGCATTTGCAGAATAATTACGAACCTTCGAAATTATGAACCCTTTTTCATTCTTTTTAAAATTATGAACTCTATTTCGTTTTGGGAATTATGAACCTACTTCTATGGGAAGTTTGTGCTTCGGAATTACGAACCTTCAGAAAAAACGAGTTACCCCCCCCCCCCCCCCCCCCGCATATACGTGCGTGTGTATACGTTGTGTGTGTGTAGGATGGGATCGTTTCAAAATCTGCTCACAGCCCCTTCCCCCTCTTCTTTTTATCTCTTTCTTTTTTTTCTTTAAAGGTAAATCACAGCTACAGACAACGTCTTGGAGAAGAAGAAGAAGGAAAAGAAGAAGAAAAAGAAGAAGAAGAAAAAAAAAATGCCCCACATAAGAGCGTTTCTTTTTCTTTTCTCACTGACCCTCCAGAACTCACTCGGTGCAGGGAAAATAGGAACGGAGGGGAAAGGCAGGGGATGTCACATGAGTAATTTGTAGCTTCATGACTGCAGCCCCCCCCCCCCCCCCCCTCGGTTCCGTGTATAGGAGTCTCAATTAGAGAGCAGTAGAGCATATTCAAATAGTAGCTGCACTATACATGTATAAATTAATCTGGGAACTTTTTACAGTGGGTACTGTAAGCAGATTATTGTGTTATTAAGCTGTTTATCCCTGCAGGAAATATGGCGTGCGCGCAAACAGTGAATTGCACCTCTATCCCCCCCCCCCCCCCCTTATCAATGTCATTGTATAAGCGGGGAAGCTGTAAGCGACCGGGCAATATTTTTAGGTGTTGCATTTTTAACCTCCTAACGCAATTTCCTATGCAACTTACCCAGTAAAATTTGCAATTGACCACTGAGATCGAGGGGAAAAATCAAAAATTCACTTCTTTCTCAAATGGGGTGCAACATTAATGGAAACCATTAAGAAATAGTCCAGTAAGTTAGGAATTAGACAACCGAAAGTTGGCATTCCTTTGAAATGTTGAACCTTTACAAAAGGGAATTTTTACACTTGATCCTATATTGGGGCGCAAACTTTGACAAGATGGTGGTGAAACTCACAAGATGGCGAGCAAACGATAATAAATCTTGAGCCCTTCAAAAACACTGTATCCTATACTGGGGAGCGAAATTAATAAATCCTGGAGCAACATAATGCGATGGAGCAAAGCGACCGAGCTTTTCAAGCCCTCGTAAAAACAGGATATTTTTGATGTATTTACCCTGCAGATTTGAGGCTTGCAATCTAGAATAATAGCACTTTTCACTGTTCATCTTTTCTCCTCTTTTTCTTTCTCTCTTTTTGTTAATATTGGTTTTCATGCATTAGATCTGGGACGGGATTTTGTCCCCGCGGGTAGGATAGCATGAGATGGTTGGACGTAGAGAAATCGCCCTGCACGTGCTGGAGGGGGTTGAAAAGGTCGGATCCGCTCACTATTCATAAGGACCGCTATTCATAGAAGACCGCTATAAACATGCGTTATGAATAGCGGTCCTTATGAATAGTTATGAATAACGGTCCTTATATATGGCGATCGTTATGAATAGCGAGGTTAGCTGTCTATGGTAGTCTCGCTATTTAGAAGGACCGCTATTCATTTTAGTCACGCGTTATGTATAGCGGTCCTTATGACTAGCAAGGTCACTCCGAAGAGGTAGTGTATAAGGAAATCTGCGTTTTGAATTATTGACCTTTAAATTCCAATCATTTGTGCAAATTTAACGACCTTCTGGCTCCAAACATACGGTATGCTTTGATATATTTACATGATTATTTGGAATCTTTTCCCTTACTTTTAAAATGTATTTATTTATTTTTATTTTTTATTTTTTATTTGTATTATTTATTCATTCATTTATTTCCATACAAGTGCTTTAGGTGCCCATTATTTCAAATGAACGGCTATCCCATTTATCAAAATGTTACAATACAAAGTCACTGATCTGTTGAATATAAGTATAATGCTTCTTATTGTGATCAGCCAGACATTATGTCTTTGAAACTAAGAAGATATGTGTTGCATGTGCCGATTATGACCAAAAGGCCCAGGAAAGTTCCAACTTAATCTATGTGCAAAATAACATTTTTTTAGTCTTTGGTTTTAAGTTTTTTACGGTAGACAGTAATTTAGAAATTGATCTGTCGGGGGCCCTGATATTTTTGGTAAGGGCCCCGTCCACGAGCTACTAGGTGGGCACCTTGGTTTTCTAACGCGGCACCTAGGTATTCAGCCGGTGCGCATTTTTTTTTTTTAAAGATTCGCTGGTTCCACTATGTAACCACTTCAACACTCTTAAAATGTTGGGTAAATTTAGTTGGGTAACTGCTGGTTGGTTAAAAATATGCCCAATTCTGGGCTATTATTAACCAACTGGACACTCGAGTGGGGTAACAAATATTGGTCAATAATTTTTACCTAAATATTGGGCATATATTTACCATCAGTGTTTGGTAAATATGGGTTGGGTACTTGTTGCCCTGTAGTTGTGTAATTTTGTCACATTCACTTTGCCAGTTGGGTAAATTTTGTTGGGTATATGATGGTTGGTTAGAAATTCGCATTCCCCCCCCCCCCCCCCCCCCAATATTGGGGAAAACACTGATATGAATATTCATGACTTTTTAGTCGCGTATGGTTTGGGGTGGTCCGACTTTACTAACACTTACCCAAATTTTGTTGGGTAACTGATGGTTGGTTAGAAATTCGCATTTCTTAAATAGTCATAATTGACTGACATAGGCCTAAAAACAAAAAACAAAAAACAAAATTTCCCCTCAATATTGGGGAAAGCACTGAAATGAATATTCCTGACTTTTAAGTAGCGTATGATTTGGGGTGGCCCGACTTTACTAACTGTCACCAAATAAATTATAAGGGGTATATAAGAGCTTGCACTACATTGTAACTGGGCGTTGTGGCGTGCGCCTGTAATCCAGCTACCAGTGGAAGTTATAAACTGATTCAGCGGACCCAGGTTCGAGACTGAGTCACGTCTTTCGGATGGTGACGTTAAAGGTCGGTCCCAGACGTAAATAATCATATCTGATTGATACACGTCTGTAAAAACCCAATTACACACACACACACACACACACACCAACTAGATAGGATAGGACTAAAATAGAATAAGGTAAGTTATGATTAGATAGCTTATAAAGTAGGATAGGTTAGGATTGATAAGTTAAACCCAGAAAGACATGACAAGCAGGTTTATTATTTTTTTTACTTAGGTTGGAGGAAAAAGAAAACAATTGGGCAACTGAATTTGCCCAACCACATAATATTTATTACCCAACAGCTGGACAAAAAGAGGGTTGGGCAAATAATTACCCAACTGAGACTATAACCAACCGTTGGGCAATTGTAGAGTTGGGTAAAATCTGATGGGTCACCAACTGATGGGCAATTTAATTTGCCCAACAACATAGTAAATGGATTGCCCAACATCAGTTGGGCAAATTTTAACCAATAGTTTTGTGGACAGTATGTTGCCCAGTGTTGGTTAAAAGTTGGGCATTTTTTGCCCAATTATTTTAAGAGTGAATATTAAGACGGATACTTGAATATTACAGGAGGCCCAATATATATATATATATATATATATATATTGGGCCTCCTGTAATATTCAAGTATCCGTCTTAATATTCACTCTTAAAATAATTGGGCAAAAAATGCCCAACTTTTATATATGTATGCGAATATATATATTCGCAACCTTGTAACTTATAATAAGAAAAAATGTTTTAGAAGTTTATTGAATAAAGCCCAGATCAATATTTTCCAGAAACTAATTTGTCGCCGAACATCGATGTAAAATGTAAAAGCAGTATATTCCACAGTTTTTGTCGACCCATGTTTGTTCGATCTGTATTTTCTACTGGGTGTCATTAATTTGCCGATCCATTGAAAAAAAATGAGTTGTATCAAAACTTCAGCATTATAATAGATAGAATGTGTTCAGCAGGCGTGCCAACGGAGGCGGTGGAACGTTGGGCTCGGACAAATGGAGGTGGAGAGGCACCTTTTGTTTGGAGGACAAAAGGTGTCCCCCTCCACTTCCATTGTCCGAGCCCGACGTTCCGCTGCCTCTGCGTGCCAACTTCCAGGAAAATCCGATTATCCCTCCATATAAGATTCTTTCGAATTCTTAATTCTCCTTTTGTCCCCTTGCAAAATACCTTGACAGAAAGGGCTCTTCGATGACTCCAAGCTTGAAATAATCTTTTCTCAACAATAACGTTTACTGGGGTTTCGCATCATTACTTCTTACGTAACGAAAAGTGAGCTATTGTATCATTTTAAAGCTTATACCCATGGGCGCCAATCCTCACAGGAATTCTATTCAAGTGGGGGGACACCCCATCGTTGCATCCAGGTGTGCCCCCCCCCCCTCCCTCCCCCCACTTGAATAGAATTCCTGGTTGGATTTGCGCCCATGCTTATACTCCCCTCCTTTGATAATAGAATCGGGCCTAAACCTAGATTTAAGGAAAAAGGAAAAACATGTCTGGCGACTTTATGTTGGTTTTCTTTTACAGGGATCATGGTTCATCTGGCATGCGATAAAGTGGTATTCGTTTTTTTTTCCGCAGGTTCATTTTTTTCGAAGGTTCGTATTTCTAAAGGTTCATAATTCCAAAAGACAAATTTCCAATGCCTGGAGGTTCATATTTCCGAAATTGAAAAAGGGTTAATAATTCCGAAAATGAAATAGGGTTCGTAGTTCACCCCCAAAAAAGAATAGGGTTCATAATTCCGAAAATGAAATAAGGTACCTAATAAAGAGGGAGCGCCCCCCCCCCCCCTCCATATATCAGGGGTCCAACAAAATGGAGAGAGATGAAAGGGGGGATACACAATAAGCGCCAGTGAATTATCTGGTGGCTGCCGGATCAATTCTATTTTTCGTCATGTTATTCTATGTTTTTATCTTTCTTTCATTTCCTCTTTCTATCTTTTTTTTGTTTTCCCTTTTATCTTCTGCTTTTTCTATTTCCTTATGTTTTTCTTTGCTTTTATGCTTCTTTCATTTCCTCTTTCTATCTTTCCTTATCTTATTCTTTTTTATTCTATCATTTTGTCTCTCTATATTCATTATGTTAAAAATAGGAAACGATAGAATAAAAACAAATAATAATTTGTGTTATTCACTGGCGTGGACAGGGAGGCACAAGGGGGCCATGGCCCCCCAATTCAGCCACTAAAAAAAAAAAAAAAAGAGCAAGAGCGAAAAAGCGGGGGAAGTGAGAGAAAAAAGACCTACAAATGCGTTACAAGCCGTTATTTTTCTCTCAAAATTTGCTAAAACGTCAGAGTTTTCGCGCTTTGCGCGGGAAGGGGGAGATAACTCTCCTCCCTTGCACCCACTGTTACATACAGTGCAATATTGCGTCCAAAGAAAAGCAGTCAGGGCGTCGAACTATAACTGCCCCATAAAAAACTTGTTTGCTACTAGCCGTTTATTTTTCTCTCAAATTTGCTAAAACGTCAGAAATTTCGCGCTTCGCGCAGGAAGGGGAAACTCCCCTTCCTGCACCCAACCCTGTTACATACAATGCAGTATTGCGTCCAAATAAATGAAAAGCAGCCAGGGCGTCGAACTAAGTTTCCGCCTAAAAAAAAGTATTATGAGCCGTTATCTTTCTCTCAAATTTGCTGTAAAACCTCAGAGCTTTCGCGCTTTGAGCGGGATGGGGGGATCTCCTTCTCCCTGCACCCAACCCTGTTACATACAATGCAGTATTGCGTCCAAATAAATGAAAAGCAGCCAGGGCGTCGAACTAACTTTCCGCCTAAAAAAAAGTATTATGAGCCGTTAACTTTCTCTCAAATTTGCTGTAAAACCTCAGAGCTTTCGCGCTTTGAGCGGGATGGGGGGATCTCCTTCTCCCTGCACCCACCCCTGTTACATACAATGCAGTATTGCGTCCAAATAACTGAAAAAGCAGCCAGGGCGTCGAATTAACTTTCCGCCTAAAAAAGGTGTTACGAGCCGTTAACTTCTCTCAAATTTGCTGTAAAAACGTAGAGCTTTCGCGCTTTACGCGGGAGGGGGGAAATTCCCCCTCCCTGCATCCACCCTGTTACATACAGTGCAATATTGCGTCCAAGTAATTGAAAAGCAATCGGGGTGTCGAACTATTACTTTCCGCCTAAAAGTTTGTTTGCTATATACAAGCCGTTATCTTTCTCTCAATGTTGCTAAAACGTCAGAACTTTCGCGCTTCGCGCGGGAAGGGGGAAGCTCCTCCCTCCCTGCACCCATCCCTGTCACAGTGCAGTATTACGTCCAAATAACTGAAAAGCAGTCCGGACCTCGAAATAACTTTCCGCCTAAAAAAAGGTGCTACGAGCGGTGATCATTCTCTCAAATTTGCTATAAAACGTCAGAGCTTCCGCGCCTGTATTATTATTATTGCCTGTATTCTCATCCCCCAATATTTTTGGATAAAATGAATAACAGTTATGATCATTAACTTAAAACTTATAACTATCCAATCTTATTATGTTTCACCTTGAAATACCATCACATTCTTTAATTATTAGAAGTAAGGAAATAAGAAATGCCATAATTTCAATGCGTAAATATGGAGGGAAATTCGTTCGCTCGCATTGTCATTCTCAATTGAGGGGTTCCGTCCATTAGAAGAGATCCGTGCATTCATTCTATTCATTAAAAAATCATTTTGGGATGCTCTAAAATGGAAGTTTTATAGACAGATTTTCGAAAAAGTCCCTGGTGTAGGAGGAGGGATACCCCCATCCACACCCTCCCCCACTCGGTCGCTTCGCTCCGTGGCGTATCTACGGGAGGGGGGGGGGGGGGGTAGAAAGAAAAATCATAATCTTTATACGGATTACGCACCCCAAAATCCGCATGCAGGTTAAAGGGATACTCAACCGCAGATTGTGGACGTTTTTATGCCGCGAGAGGGCACCGTGATCGTTACCGTTGCCCCGCGGGGAGCAAGCCTCGGACAGACTGGTCGCCGCGCAACATGCATGCACCGCCTGAGCTGGAGCTCTCGTGCAAGATTCGGTCAGCTTCGTGCAGTCCGAAATATATTCCCAGCAGTCCGACGGACGTGGTCGACGCACAAACTTTGTGTACGAGTGAATGGGGCTTACGCAATCCTGAGTTTCCCCACGGCCGCCTGGTGGCGTATCCCTTTAAAGGGATACTCAACAGCAGATTGTGGACGTTTTTATGCCGCGAGAGGGCACCGTGATCGTTACCAGCTCAGGCTTCGGACAGACTAGTCGCTGCACATCATGCACACTGCGCCTGAGCTCGAGCTCTCGCGCGAGATTCGGTCGGCTTCGTGCAGTCCGAAATATAATCCTAGTAGTCCGACGGACGCGTTCGACGCACAAACTTTGTGTGCGAGGGAATGGGGCTTACGCAATCCTGACTCTCCCCACGGCCGCCTGGTGGCGTATCCCTTTAATGCACTAGAAATCTTCATTTTTTTACCCGGGTTCCATAATCCCTAGTATCATGAACACGGATCGACACCCCTGTGGCCCCCTTATTGAAAAATCCTGGCTACGCCTGTGGTGTTATTCTTTTTTTATTCTATCATTTTCTCTCTCTCTGTTCATTATGTTAAAAATAGGAAACGATAGAAAAGATGGAAAGAGAGGAAGATAGAAGGATAAAGCATAATAATAGCATAAGTAAAAGTTAGAAAGAGAAGATGATGAAAGGAAAACAACATAACATTGGCGGACGCTAGATAAATATTTGACGGCCACCATGCAGATAATTCCCTATTTTTCTTTATGTTATGTGGTTTTCCTTCCATCATCTTTTTTCTCTAACTCCCATTATGTTATTCTTGTCTTTATCCTTCTATCTTGCTCTCTTTCCATCTTTCCTTTTGCTAGTCTTTGTTTTTATCTTATCGTTCCTATATGCAACATAATGAACATAGGCAGAGAAAGTGATAGAATAAAAACAAAAAATAACATAAAGAAAGATAAAAAGATAGGAAGATAGAAGGATAAAAACAAAGAATAATTTGTGTTATTCTTTTTTATTCTATCATTTTCCCTCTCTCTGTTAATTATATTAAAAATAGGAAACGATAGGATAAAAACAAAGAATAACATTTCATTTCCAACAGAAAAAATATTTCCAACAGAAAATATGAAAAATATATGTACAAATTCAATTTACCTTGATAAGTGGAGAAGTACATTGTACATATAAATAAATTATTATAATGAATTATTAATAGAAATTCTTCATTTCTGAGGAAATGTGGGGGATCCACTAAAAAGCAGTGCTTGTAATTTGTGGATCCCCCAGGGAAAATAAAATTGTTTCAAAGTGTGCCTTCCAAGACTTGGAAAACACAAAACAGTGTTACAGAACAACAAACAAACACGAAACAAGGAAAAGGAAAACAGATAAAAGAAAAAGGAACAGGAAAAAGGGATAATGGGAAAGCAGGACAAATCATGACCGAAAAAGAGGTAGTTATGTTGCTGATTCTGGCAAGTTAAGATCATAAGACCAAATAGAAATTTAGTAAATTGAGCAGGTGATGAAGACCTAAATGGACAAAATTAGAAGCTACCAGCTGTTATTAGGTTAATTATTGTATATTATTATAAAATTTGAGCAAAAATATTTTTATTTCTTTCTTAAAAGAATTTAGGGAAGGACTATTATTAATATCTTCACTTAAAAAGTTCCAAAAAACTAGGACCATCATACATAAATATCTTCTTCGCTAATGAAGTTCTAAATAGTGGTAGGTGAAACTCGTTAGACGGTCTAGTTTGGTAATCGTGAAATGACCGATTTGGGGGGAACATGGCATCAAATATATGTGGAAGGGTCTTTCTACTGTAGTTATACATAAATTGTCCAAAATGAAATAGATACAGGTCATTTATTTTTAATAGTCTGCTACACACTAAGAAATTAGGGTTCACTTTAGGGTGCAAATTTTGGCGGAGCACCCGTATATCTACTCGGGTGGAATTTTGCAACCCTACGGGTACGCTTTGCATAAACCGGGTTTCAAAATTGTGTAAGGTTGAATTCTGCACACTTCGAGCAGAAGTATTAGTCTTACATCAATACCCACACTAGCATTGTTGACACTTATGTCACAATATATCATGAAGTATAAGACTTATTATTCAAAAGCATAGAAATGAAATTAATTAGAAAAAGAAATAATAAATCCATTTCGATCAGCTTGTGTCGTAAATTTGCTTAAATTGAACATCTCCGTAGTGACGTGTTTCAAAAGAGTAATCGCGCAAAGACTAACAGTAACCGGCTTGCTAGTTGACAGCAACCAACGTATCACTACTTGTAGGGATTAAGGCAGGAAAATTTTGCATAATTCGCATTTTTAAATTATATGGGGATTTTATCACGGCTCATTTTGATAGTTTCTTTGTAAAAAAAGTTATTGGAATAAGAGTACGTGTTTACATTTGTTAATTCAGTCGGGATTATATCATTTTAAGGAAAAGTGCTAGTTTTACTAACAGTTACTATACTGATTTGTTATAGGAATAGATAGTAGACTATACACTGTAACTTAAAAGTTGAATAAGTAATCCTAAATGTTAGACTGTAGAAGCCCCCGGGCGTGGTTTGATGGATTTCACCGAGGTCCCCTCATGGTGTGTATTGTACTGTCTGTGTTCTGTGTGCGTGAAATATGAAATAACGGCAACTTTAAATGGTCTGCCGCCAAGCTGTGAAGAGGCGAGAATGGTGATCGATTGTCATCGACGTTGCACCCATTAGGGTATAGTTATGAACCCAGAGGGTAAAAATGCACCTTATATTGGGGTGCAATTTTGAATCCCATACAGGGGTGCTGCTATTGTACCAGTAGTCTGCACTCCAAGGGGTGCACATCTGCTCCCAATAGGGGTGCAATTTTGAATCCCAAGTAAGAGTGCTGCTATTGTACCAGCGGTCTGCACCCCTACTGGTGCAAAATTGCACCCTAATTTCTTAGTGTGTATCAACAAATAACGGGTCTCTGTGTGAAAGTATAACGGAATTGCAGATAATTCGAAGAGAATAGGACTTGATTTACCGCGAATTTGACTTTCCAAGTTGAGTTATCCGACCTGCCATTGTTCTCTTCGCACTTGCGCAACTTTCTCTTCTGCTCTCTCTCGTCATTTCACTCTTTCTACGTCTGTCGTGCCTCACGCTCTTCTCATCGCTCACTTATTTCTTTCACCTGTTCTCTCGCACCTTTCTTACACACACTTTTCTCTTGGCATGTTTCTCACCTGTCGCCTTTCTCTCGCTCTTCCAAAAACTCTGAAGCACGCAAGCAAGCCGGAAAACTCCAAAATAAATACCTCAAAAAGAAACAATCATTTTCAGCTGGACCGTCTGCAATTTCTAATTCAGTACAAACTATTCATTCCCAACAACCAATCACCATCCTATAATCCCGTATATTAACATTAGTAAATCCCAGACAGCCACAAACCACCCAGCAACAGCTCTGCCCAGTAACAAACTCCACCATGCTACTATTTATAACCTAACCAAATATCTGAGAAATTTACCAATGTTTGCCTTATCACCCATCCACATCCCAGAACGCCAGCCTGACCCAGAAACACTGGCAACTGAAATGTACCAACTTTAGAATGTGGATAGTGCAATGGGGTATATATATATCCCCACCAAAATAACTGGGCGTTGTGGCGTGCGCCTGTAATCCAGCTAACAGTGGAAGTTATAAACTGATTCAGCGGACCCAGGTTCGAGACTGAGTCACGTCTTTCGGATGGTGACGTTAAAGGTCGGTCCCCAGACGTAAATAATCATATCTGATTGATACACGTCTGTAAAAACCCAATTACACACACACACACTTAGGTGGGGGATGGCTTGTATTATCACCCCCACCCCCCCCCCCCCCCAATATTTTTGGATGAAGTAAATGAGAATTATGATACGTATTTATTTTATTTTTATTTATTTATTTCTGATCTTTTGTCAGGGTAGCCCATTCACCATTAAGTAGTGGTCTTCCATGGGGCCCTGAATAATAATAAACATATAATAATAACATAAACATATGAAAATTAATAATTATCCAAACTCATTATGTTGAATCTTGAAATACCATCACATTCTTGAATGATTAGAAGTAAGGAAATATAAAAAATTCCATAATTTCAAGGCAAAAATTTGCTCACTTGCCGTTGTTATTCTCAATTAAGGGGTTCCGTCCATTGGCGTAGTTCCATGCATTCCTTCTTTTCATTAAAGACCATTTTGGGATGCTCTAAAATGCAAGGTTTATAGACAGATTTTTGAAAAAGTCCCTGGTGCGGGAGGGGGATACCTCCTTTCCACCCCGCTCGGTCATCAAACCCTAAGTTTAAAAAAAAAAGCGAAAGCGAAAGAGCGAGGGAAATGAGAGAAAAGGCCTTAAAGGCGCTACGACCCCTTATCTTTATCTCAAAATTTGCTAAAGCGTCAAGTTTTCGCGCTTCGCGTGGGAATGGGGACAATTTGCAATTGATTGCAACTTTCTTGCACCCCCCCCCCCCCCCCCCATAAGGCATGTAAGGCGGCAAGCGGTGGCCGTGGAGCTCCCTTCACTGACATGTACTTCTGACCCTTGTTCATTATCCTCTTATTTGGGTAGGATCGGCCCATCACTTATTTATACTGACGTTAACCAGATAAGAGGCTAACAAACGAGAGACAGAATTTTCGGTCTAGTACTTTATATGTACACCTACATTAGATCTAACAGTTACATTTTTACATCATTATGTGATAAAGAGCACCATACTTAAAAGTTGAAGTTAATATTTGTAAAGATGTAATGGCTCACTTACACACAACGGTGTTTCCTCAGAAATTACACCAGATCTATCAACAAAAAGAAAGAAGAAGAAGAAGAAGACAAATACATGGCCACGGAAAGCAGAGAAATCATAAACATAACACACTTTCTGTCGAAGAG
This sequence comes from Heliocidaris erythrogramma, assembly GCA_025617745.1. Lineage (NCBI taxonomy): Eukaryota > Metazoa > Echinodermata > Echinoidea > Camarodonta > Echinometridae > Heliocidaris > Heliocidaris erythrogramma. Next base: position 24,209,339 of record CM046857.1, on the reverse strand, counting down.
AAAGCATTTTATTTGGCAAATGTTGTAAAAACAAGAAGCTATAGAACAGTTACGATTTAAAGGAGTAAACTTTACAAAATAGTTTAGCCATGATAGTTCTAAGAAGGTTCATGCCTTTATTTGTCACCAATGTAGCCACTATCACATCACTAATACTACGTGTTAAACAAAAATAAACATATAGACAATTAACTTTTTTGGATTGTTAAAAACTCAAAGGTTATAACTCGCATCAGAGTGATGTTTCCAAATGGTAGAGAAGAAAAAGGGTGTCAATTTTTTAAAGGACCAAATGGACGATATTTATTTTAAGTTTTCTTGAAATAATGCTCTAAATGTTTGATTAGATCTTCTTTTTTTTTGTTGAAAGTTCGAGCTTACAAAATCTAAGTGTAACAGTAATTGATTAAAAAATAAACATACATACCATTATGTATCCCACCTATCATTTCCACCAACCTTTTGCCCTTCAATGATTCCTGACTTTAAAAAGATGTTCTGGAATTTCAGCTGATAAAGATAAATATCTTAAACTTTGATAAGAAATAAACACACATACAACCCCCCCCCCCCCCCCACAAACACACGCACACACAACACACACACACACACAAAGAAAGTAGGCACTGCCTTCCAGAACCAACTGACAGCAGGGGTGGCTGAACAGCTTTCAAAGAAGGATCATTCCAAAAAAAACAAGAGGGAATTAACCTACAAAGACCTGTTGGAAAATATATACTAATTTCCATAACCTCCTTTTCATGACCTACTCTTCTTGGATATAAACAACTTGTAATTAAATGGTTATTTTTTGTGAGCATGTGTGTGTGTGTGTGTGTGTGTGTGTGTAATTTGGGTTTTTACAGACGTGTATCATATCAATCAGATATGATTTATTTACGTCTGGGACCGACCTTTAAACGTCACCCATCCGAAAGACGTGACTCAGTCTCCTGGGTCCGCTGAATCAGTTTATAACTTCCACTGGTAGCTGGATTACAGGCGCACGCCACAACGCCCAGTGCGAGGTGAGCTAGCTAATAAGGAGGAAGTGTTCTTCCCTATATCACAGGACTTTGTCTTTAACAAAGCTTGATTGGGAGGTTGCATGTGGTTAATAAGCCATGCCAGGTTCTGTGTATGTATTCTTTTATGATTTTAACAAGGGATATCTTGCTGCTCTCAAACCCTGCCCGAGATCGTTCAGTGTGAAAGGATCTGCGATGCAACAGCATGCGACCTTTCAACTATCTCAAGCAATCGAACAATTTACAGTTTTAGGTCTCTTGCCAAGAAGGTGAATGTGAGGTTTAATTCGAAGTTGCATAGCAACTAGTGCTTTAGAGGTGTATCTTGGTATTATGGAACTCAGAGCATTAAATGAAATTGCCCCCCCCCCCCGAAAAATTGTTTAAATTTACAAGCGAGGGAGCAAAGCAACCGAGCAGTATATTTTGTGCACTTTTAATCCTTAAAAGTGCAATTTATCTGCCCTTAACATGAGGAAATTTCTGAAGGAGTACAATTTAGTAAGGTAAACAAATAAAAGTTAAGATTTCTTTAAACCTTTATTAGGGGCAAAATACGCAAAAGAGGCCGAGAAAGGAAACGAGAGTTACATTTCCTTCCTTTTTTTTTTTAGATATTAAACCTTTTAAAAATCCATTACTTATCCCTATAATAATAATTGTATGTATAGTGGGGCGTGAAATTACAACGTTATATGACGGTACCTTCCCTCTTTCTTAAAAAAAAAGAAAGAAAATAATTATGTAGGCCTATAGCTAAACCTTAGTACCAGTGTTTGCAGAAATATGACAATAGAATTAGTAATATAGCAGAATCCATGTACCACATTCACTAAAATATGCAAATACATGCACTTCGTTCTAACTTGTTCACAGAAAGACAAGGAATGCAAGTACATTAAATCTGCTCATGTAGTTCATACGGTATTACTGTTATCATAATCATTGTGTATTCATCGTCATTATTACCAATACTATTCTTCGTCGTCTTCTTCTTCTTCTTCTTATTATTATTATTATTTTCATCAATTTTAATTATTATTATCATTATCCCTGATAGCAGAAAGTGGTAAAAATTACGTGATAATTACGTCGTGGTTTTCGTCTTTTTTACGTCCTGTAATTACGTCAATAAGACGACAACTTGCACCAACGCAAGACGTCAAGAGGACGTCTTATTTTGACGTCATTTGTACACTGTAAAAACTGAAGTGCTGTATATAGCACTTTTTGAGGGCATGCATAGGGACTGCACTCAGAGTGCTATTAAATGCACACAGCTTGCTATTTCAGCAGGCTTGTCTCGAATGGGTGGGGTGCGGGAGCGGGATGGGAGCGGGATGGGAGCGGGAACGGGCACACCCTTTCGAGACAAGCCCCCCCCCCCCCCCCCCCCCGGTTATCTCGAATGGACGCGTTCCCAGCAAGACCGCTAGACTAACTCACATTGTACGATTTAGAGCAGATCATATTGTTACATAGTGAATTTACGACACCACATAGTTCATGTTATCTACTTGACTCCCATGACTAAACTGGATTGCAAGAAGCATTCGTTAGTCCATCGGTAACGTCAGCGCCTCTCAATCAGCGGAACCTGGTTCGAGGCTCGCCACGGTCACTTTTTTTTTTTTTTGCTGGTAAATTAGCACACTACAAGTGCTATAAACAGCATTTCAGGTGCAGTCCCTTTACATGCCCCTAAAAGTAGCACTTTAGTTTTCACAGTGTACAAGACGTAGAGATGACGTCAAAACAAGACGTCCTCTTGACGTCTTGCGTTGGTGCAAGTTGCGTCTTATTGACGTAATTACAGGACGTAAAAAAGACGAAAAACGCGACGTAAATATCACGTCATTTTTAACACTTTCTGCTATCAGGGAAGAGGAATGAAGACGTAGAGATGACGTCAAAATAAGACGTCCTCTTGACGTCTTGCGTTGGTGCAAGTTGTCGTCTTATTGACGTAATTACAGGACGTAAAAAAGACGAAAACCACGACGTAAATATCACGTCATTTTTTACCACTTTCTGCTATCAGGGATCATTAGTATTATTATTGTCATCATCATCATCATCATCATCATTCTATCATAATAATCAAAACATTGTAAAACATGAATTCATTTCCCAAGTCTATTGTGATTAGCTAGATTTGCTAGTACCGAAGTGATGACGTCACAAAAGGCTATTTTTTCATTTTGACATTTTTTATACCATATCTCAAAGGAACATGGTGAAAAACATCCAGATCCCAAATTTTATGGCAATTGGCTCATTGGGCCCCGAGATATGGCCGCATGAATACCTCCTTAGCCCCATTGAAGTCAGTGTTAAATTGCCCTGGTTCTAAACTGTTAGGAACCAGGCCAATTTACACTGACTTCAATGGGCCTAATTAGATATTCATATATATAGCCATACCTTGGGCCACCATGAACTGATTCATGTCAAATTTGATGTGTGAACGTTTTCCATCATGCTCTACCTAAATATGGTCATAAAAATAATGAAATACAAAAATCAAAATTTGATGACGTCACACCTCAGTACTCTATTATCTACATAGGAAAGTGTTAATAAAATAACCAAAATATATGTAAAGATTTACTTGCAAAAATAGCAAAGTATCATATGTCTTGAAAATGCCTTTATTTTCTAGATATTATCAAGGCTTGGAACCCTCAAGGCCAATGCCAAGGCATGCCAATTAGACTGCGGGATGACCACTAAAATTCTCACTTTTCGTGGTCCGCGATTTCGCCCCCCCCCCCTTATTTTCAGTTTGTAAATGTTGCTAAAAATATATAGAAACACTAGTGGCATATGTTGCCATTACAGGCGCCGCGGAACGTCTTGGAAAGTGGAGGGGCTTAGTTGTGGGGGGGGGGGGGGGCGCTGCGTGTATACCACATTTTTGCACTGCCATACGTTTGCACGTGTAAAAAGTGGGGGGGGGGGAGGGGTGCAAAATGAAGAAAAACGAAAGGAATAGATTAGTGAAAGTTTGAATTGTCATGTTCCTAATTTTCGACGAAGGAATATGTGTGTCATATTACAGGTTTAGTGTAAAAACATATGAGTAATGATTATATCTAAGTGCATGTATGATTGAATATTTTCTTAAGAGAAAATGGAAATTACTGAGTTTTGGGGTACAGGGTGGATCTTTTCTTTAACCTATGTTCAAATAATGTTTTGAGGTGTAAGAAAGCGACGTAATGTTACGCACATGCTTAAAAAAAATGTATGATATGAGTTTCCGTCTTGTATCTCAGGCATAAAACAACTTCCTGACCTTTCCATTGTTATGAACCACCAGAAATGATAGAAAAGAGAAAAAACAATCGATGGGAATTTCCCAAAAATCTTTTGAAATGTTACTTCATTGGCATAACTTCATGTTTGTAGAAAAGTAGGTTGATCTTCGTGGGCGGGGGGGGGGGGGGGGGGGTGGCGGGGAGCAGTATGCTCATGAAGTATTTTCTCTGGGGAAACTATTCTGGACCATTACGGAAGCCTAAAAGGAATATGCACATGTTATTTACACCCCCTTTCGCTTCTCTATACAGGATTTTCTTGGAATTAGGGGGGGGGGGGGTTAAAAATGTATTGAAGATTGAACATTTTTTAGTAATTCGGACAACGCTGTACATGTACATATATATACTGTACATATACTCGACAGACAAAAAAAAAAAGGTTTTACAGGTGCCTAAGAAAAGTTTTTAGGAAATCAGGTCAATGCATACGCCCTAATTCGGAAGCTGTTATAAAGTATAACTGCATATTTTTTTTTTCCGAAAAGATGGGATAAAATCACGGAAAGCAGAGAAAAGGTACCCGTATTATATATTTGGAAAGCAATCAATTTTGCTAAATTGGAAGTGACAGGAAAAGAGAATGACCAGTTATAAATACTCATGGCTCCTCAGGAGATCATCTTAAACGCTGTAGATATCTCACTGGAGCTGATGTTAAAATGGCTTAAATCAATATTGGTTCTACACTCAAGGGATAGACAGGGGGAATGAAAGAGAGAGAGAGAGAAGAAAGAGGTGTTCTTTAATAAAGGGTCCTCTTTTCCCCTTTTAGTTGCCATCACCCTTTTTGATGCAATAAACTTTTCTCGGGGAAATGTCAAAAGCCTTGGTACATGACTCTTTATCCCATTCTCGGTACAAATATTTTGAAAAGTAATCGCATGCTCACAAATTTCTCCGTAGGATTTATGGATCGCATATTATTGTTGTAATCTTTGTAATCAGGCCAGCAACTTGTCATAACATGCATAAGGAAAAGGATCAAACAGGAAAATGAGAATAATCTGGAAACGGGTCAGCCGTGCCAGATGACAATGTTTCTGTGAATATGTTAGGCAACCCACCATCCTGGTAATAAGTTGATATGAATAAAATGAAGAAAAACGAAAGGAATAGATTAGTGAAAGCTTGAATTGTCATGTTCCTAATTTTCGATGAAGGAATATTTGTGTCATATTACAGGTTTAGTGTAAAAACATATGAGTAATGATTATATCTAAGTGCATGTATGATTGAATATTTTCTTAAGAGAAAATGGAAATTACTGAGTTTTGGGGTACAGGGTGGATCTTTTCTTTAACCTATGTTCAAATAATGTTTTGAGGTGTTAGAAAGCGACGTAATGTTACGCACATGTTTGAAAAAAATGTATGCTGTGAGTTTCCGTCTTGTATCTCAGGCATAAAACAACTTCCTGACCTTTCCATTGTTATGAACCACCAGAAATGATAGAAAAGAGAAAAAACAATCGATGGGAATTTCCCAAATTTCTTTTGAAATGTTACTTCATTGGCATAACTTCATGTTTGTAGAAAAGTAGGTTGATCTTCGTGGGGCGGGGGGGGGGGGGGGGGGGAGCAGTATGCTCATGAAGTATTTTCTCTGGGGAAACTATTCTGGACCATTATGGAAGCCTAAAAGGAATATGCACATGTTATTTACACCCCCTTTCGCTTCTCTATACAGGAAATTCTTGGAATTAGGGGGGGGGGGGGGAAATGTATTGAAGATTGAACATCTTTTAGTAATTCGGACAACGCTGTACATGTACATATATATACTGTACATATACTCGACAGACAAAAAAAAAAGGTTTTACAGGTGCCTAAGAAAAGTTTTTAGGAAATCAGGTCAATGCATACGCCCTAATTCGGAAGCTGTTATAAAGTATAACTGCATATTTTTTTTTCCGAAAAGATGGGATAAAATCACGGAAAGCAGAGAAAAGGTACCCGTATTATATATTTGGAAAGCAATCAATTTTGCTAAATTGGAAGTGACAGGAAAAGAGAATGACCAGTTATAAATACTCATGGCTCCTCAGGAGATCATCTTAAACACTGTAGATATCTCACTGGAGCTGAAGTTAAAATGGCTTAAATAAATATTGGTTCTACACTCAAAGGATAGACAGGGGGAATGAAAGAGAGAGAGAGAGAGAAGAAAGAGGTGTTCTTTAATAAAGGGTCCTCTTTTCCCCTTTTAGTTGCCATCACCCTTTTTGATGCAATAAACTTTTCTTGGAGAAATGTCAAAAGCCTTGGTACATGACTCTTTATCCCATTCTCGGTACAAATATTTTGAAAAGTAATCGCATGCTCACAAATTTCTCCGGAGGATTTATGGATCGCATATTATTGTTGTAATCTTTGTAATCAGGCCAGCAACTTGTCATAACATGCATAAGGAAAAGGATCAAACAAAATGAGAATAATCTGGAAACGGGTCAGCCGTGCCAGATGACAATGTTTCTGTGAATATGTTAGGCAACCCACCTGCAGAATGTCACCATTCCTTTCTTAAACCTTAAAAATCCATATTTGAAAAATTACAATAAACCGTGTTATACGTAAACTGTAATCACATATCCATTGTTCAAAATGGAATGTCTTCAGGCAATACATCCTGTTGTTGACTAAAGTAATCGGACAAAACCAAATGGTTTTGAAAATAATGGACCATGATTATTTCCATATTTAGCCAAAATTTCCAATCAACTTTTTGCAGCAATGACAAAATACCTTTTCCAATATTTAAGATGTTCTAATCGGTTTGAAGTTTATTAAGATCTGATATTTTAAGTTTTATTAATACTTTGTTTCTTACATCAGTAGTTTTCTTATTTCGGTAAATTGGTTTCAAGACTCGGCTCTGTAGTCAAGTGATTACTTCGTGGTGTTCTTGATTGTTTATATTAAACATGTTATTCCGAGAATTTGATAATTCATAACTTTTTAGAGAGAGAGGGAGAACAAGAAGAGAAAAAAGGAAGAGAGAGGAAAAGAGGTACTGTATTTTGCAGTAACCATGTAAACGAGCAGTAGAGCAGCATTTATTTCATGAACCATTTTTTTTTCTTACAAAATTCTTACACACAAAAAAGAAAATAATAAAAAAGAAAGAACAAATATTACAAATCTGAACTACATATCCTGTTCCATTTGGCAGATGTCGCTCAAGTAAATAATGATATATCTGTCATCTGTTGAAAAAAAAATAATAAAGCGATAGCATATGTCTACATTTTTCAAACTTTTGACTTCTGACAGCTAGTTGACTGTGAGTGGTCGATCTACCAAGGAGACCAATTGTCTTTGTATAGGCGGCAAAGACATAATACCACGTAGGCTGCTAAAGCCTTTCATCTTTCGGACAGATATTTATTGTTTCATTACACTCTAAGTGATCATGAAGCGTTTTGGGTCCATTGCTGGTGTTCTATTTGTGGGTCTGATGCTCCTTTCACAGCAGGTTACTTCTCAACGTAAGTGTTTCATAACTAATCAGAATAAAATCGGAATGGAACCTTCATTTATTATATGTTATATTGTATTATTGTATATATATTATATTATTTATTATATTGTTTGATGTCAAACACAGCGAGTCGAATATATTTCGTACTCAAATTGCTGCGAGTATTTCTGATATTTATTGATTGGTAGAATATATATGTTTTCATTGCAGAAGGGGCCAGGGGAACAGGGTTGAACTTTTTGTTTTCAAGTTTAGCGAAGGTGATCGTAACTAATGTCACTGATTTGGGATCAGGACTGCTAGCCACAGTTGCCCGGGGTCTGCAACACTACCAACAGTCTAGATGGTGGATCAATTTTGTGCCTGACCAGACTTTTATTTTGGCACTGATGTAAGAAAAATCAATATAAGAAGCTTAACGCTACCGTAACGAAAGAGTAGCCTAGGAAACAAATGACAATGTGTAACACAAACATTGTAAACATAAATTAGGTTTTCAAGCAGTAGGCTATTAACAGTCACGTGGCTTTTATTCCACCAATCCACATCTAATTAAAAATGTTTATAAAACGGGTAAAGAATGTAACCACCCTGATTGGTCAAATAACACCACTTGACCGTACAAAAAAAAGTGATAACGCACGCTCTAAAGCACGGCTCAGCTGCGCATTTATAAGCGTACCTCTAGCGCAGGTATTACATATGCGCGCGCTGAAACCCACTTGACTTTTGTTCGCAGCGCTTCTGTGATGTCATCCAGGAAAGCAAATGGCAGCCTCCATGACTGTGCGACTCTTGGCGTTTCTATGGGGTTCGTAACCATTTTTATAGAGTTCATAATCATATTGCCGACCCGTTTTATAAACCTATTAATACACGTTTGTGAGTTCGTGTGTTTTTGCGCCTCGTGCGTATAGTACACCACGATAAAAAGCTTTGTGTTGCCAGATCGCACCAACGCACTCCCAACCATGTATTAATAGTGCAATAATAAACAATTTCTTTGGAGGTGTTCATAAAAATATTTGTTTTCGCTGTAGAGCATAAAGAAACTCTTTTCAACAATTACGAATCAACTCAAAATAAACTTATTTTTAATGCCAGATGGATAAAATTATAAGTATGAGGGCGTGTCTGTGTGCGTGTGTGTGCGTGTGTGTGAGAGAGAGAAAAAAAAGAGTGCGAATGAGAGAGAGAGAGAGAGAGAGAGAGAGTACGAGATATGTTGTTGTTTCGAATGTTTGGCGTACGATTCGGTTCCTATGACCTCTCCGTAGAAATCTTCTCTCCCCCCCCCCCCCCCCCCCCTTCTTTTTGTAGAGATCAGTGTTTGGTTTCGAATATTGACGCCATATGCGTGCAGTTTATGTACTTATTTTTATTTTTTGTTTCAGGTCCGGGGCATTCCAAAAAGCCACCAAGAAAAAGGTGCTATACGAGCCGTTATCTTTCCCCCAAATTTGCTAAATATTCCCCCACTCAGCACCAATCTCTGTTAAATACAGTGCAGTATTGTGTCCAAAAAGTTGAAAAGCAGACAGGGCTTCGAACTGACTTTCGTCCTAACAAAGGTGCTACGAGTCGTTATCCTTCAAATTTTCTAAAACGTCAAAGCTACCCCAAACTTCCCCCTTCCTGCGCCATCCCCTGTTACATACAGTGCAGTATTGCGTACAAATAGTTGAAAAGCAATCAGGGCGTCGAACTAACTTTTCGCCAAAAAAAAAAGGTGCTGCGAGCCTTTATTTTTCGGGAGAAAAATGGTTGAAAATATACATTTCTTTTATATGTTGCAGATAAATATAATTTGATATTATATTATATTCATTAATATTCAAATTTCAAATATATATACTCAAATAATAGGAATATTCTTTATTTTAACAGAGATAATATGCACGATATTGTACATCTATATGAATTTATTAATATTGATCTACAATTCTGGCGTTGCTTTTGATTTTTCCCGAAATGTTTTTACACTACTAGAAAGAGAAATTCGTCTTCAGATTATACACATAATTAAGTGGGGGAGGGGGGGGGGTGGGCTGTGTTACCATTCCCAATATATTTTGAGGTGATTTGTTCAAAGCCGTAAAACAGAAAAAATATTTAGATTAAAAGTACATGTAATTAGTTTCGATTTAGAGGGTTCATTCGGTAACTTTCCATTATAATGCAGTTTTGCCACACTCATGTTATTAATAATACTAACAATTTTTAAAATTTAAAAATGAAAATATAGTCACAGAAATCGAATGTGGTGGGGAAAGAGGGAATACATCACCCCAAATATTTATTGGGGATGATGACATGTGTCATCATCACCCAACAGAATGATGAAATGGCAATCAGCATATGTGGACCCGGTCAGAAGTACAGCTCCGGGGGTTGCATGTGGGCACATGCAGTGCCCCTACTTTTCCCTTTAACTTCAGATAAGTACCCCCCCCCCTTTTTTTTTCTTTCGAATAAGTTCCTGTTCCACATTCTTATAAGTGCCCATTTTGATAATTACACCTCATCCCTCACCTAATCTTTAATAAATGCTCCTGTTTCAACAAGCGTTTTTCCTTTTGTAATTATATAGGCACTGCTTTTTCCCTTCTTATAAATACACCTTTTCAGGTGTGATTAATGCCCATTTTCACGTCTGATAACTGCCTTTTCTACCTTTTCTACACATTCATTTATTGTTCTAAGAAGTGTCATTTTCCCCAAGTACCACGTCTCCCTTATTCATAACATGTGCCCCTAATCCAAAGTGACTTAGAGCCGACATTCCCCAAATGCTTACTCGCTACGCTCGCTCGTATTAAAATATAGCTTTTCAATAAAATTTCAATTTCAATGTGAAGTTTTCCAATTGAAACCCATTAGAATTGTGCTTCACCGTTTTTATATTTACAGTGTAATTGGGTCCTCCAAAATTTTGAATATTGTTTGCTCGCTCGCTTCGCTCGCTCAATATTCAAATCATAATACAAAACTGCAAAGCATATATGTGTATCTTGGACATGTAAAGAGAAAAAAGATATTCATGTATTTTATTAAATGCATTTTCAATTTTTATAGATGTGATAATAAAGAATCTCTCCCTTGTATCAAAATAAGTTACAATAATGATGATTTTACATGTTCCATAGGAAGTCAAACTATATTTTACATTTTTGAAGCCAAAAATTGAAATATATGATATTTCATATAATGAAATACAAAAGAAAAAAAGTGAGAGTGTGACATCACCGTTTCACTCATTTGCATACCGTGCATGTTATGAATATCACTGTTTCATGAAATAATGCAAAACTTCAAAATACCGTAACTTTCTTATTTTACATCCGATTTCAATAACATTTTCAGTGTTATGCTTGTTTAATTTTACTCTATTTATTCAAATCAACTTGATATTAGGGTGGACTTGGCCTTTGAAGACACCTGATAGAATTTCATGCCTTGCAAGCAGGTTTATTGTACGACTTCTTGACCCATTTGTCCATTGTTGTTGACAAATTCATATAAACAACACTATAAAGAGCTCTAACATTATGTACCCACATCTACGTTAGACTAGCTGCGCTGACGGCAGATGTGACGGGGTAACCTCGCTAGTCATAAGGACCGCTATCCATGCCGCGTGACTAAACGAATAGAGGTTTTGTATGAATAGCGGTCCTTCTAAATAGCGAGCAAACCACAGACAAATTACCTTACTATTCATAAGGACCCCATTCATAAGGACCGATATTCATAACTATTCATAAGGACCGCTATTCATGACACGTATTAAATGAAAAGGGATTTTCTATGAATAGCGGTCCTTATGAATAGCGAGCAGACCCCGATGTGACAGTGGACAGGCACATTCATCAAAATGCCTCTGACATGTCTGTCAAAACTCGGTCTAAATCGAGGCTTATGAAATTGAAATTGACACGGTCATTGACTAGGAAGGGAGGATGTGGGAGGGGTAGTATCATTCCCTCTTTCTAATTCTATATCTCTCTTCTTTTTCCCCCTCTTTTTTTATAAGGGGGGAGGGGGCTGTTTCCCGTAGCTACACACTGCCGTGGTGGTACCACGCTCTCTTGATGTTCATAATTGTGTTTGTTCTCATTTTTCCATTCATACTACAAGTTCCATATCTAGACAGCAGTTCTTCAGTCAGCGTGTCATCTGGTGAACCTCTCCTATATTGTATATACTATGGAATACCATATTTGCATGGAGAGTCGTGGAGGACAAACGACTGCACAACATGTACATGCGATAACGCGACTACAACTTGCGTGGTCGAATCTTGTAGCCCACTGCCTTGTCCTGAACCCATCAAACCCGAAGGAGAATGCTGTTTGATGTGTCCGTATAGTAAGTGTTCCGTTTTCTTTTCCACTTCAAATAATAATTCAGTAATTGCAGCTTCTTCCCTATTAAAGAGGACGGCCGTAATAAATAACTGTGCTTTAATCTGTGGTGGATCCAAGATTTTCATAGTCTAAAATTTGTGTGTGTGGTGTGGGGGGGGGGGGGGGGGGAGGAGCACAGTGTCACAAAGCAACCAGGAATTTCAACCAAGAGCAATTACTAGGGTATAGCATCACTTTTAACCTAAGGGAAGGGAACAATAGGCTCACAGGCTAGAGTGCTCTGGTTGAATAGGAGAGTTATGTGAATGATGTGTGATGAGCAGTGGTACCTTGTGCAATGAGCTGTGCATGAGTGCTAAGTGTATGTTGTAAGAGCTTGCCACTGGGAGAGCAACTTTGGCACTGGTCAAGGCAGGACCTGCGTGCTGAGTGAGTGTGTGAGGAGATGAGATGTGCAGCAAGTAATTTCTGGTTGGCATCTATCCTGAAATCCGGGCAAAACAGGCCAGGAGAAAACTTCTCTACAGCTCCACACCATGGCTCTGACACCATAGTCAGGCAGCTGGGTTCCGGGACTTCCGGGATCTTGTTGGGAATTCCGAGATCTTCTTGGACAGATCGTCTTACCTCTGAGACGAGATCCTTCGTCCGCTGGACAAGCGACTTCTACAACCGAATCCAACGTACGTTATACTTCGAGCAAGCTTTAGGGAACAGGCAATACAACCCTTGAACACACATGGACATTATCGAGTCTTCGTGCAACGTCTAGATGAGACAACACGAGCACAGGAAGACATATGTGACCCGACGCCTCAAAACCTACAATAAGTCGCCAAAATTATTTTTCTTCTTTTATACATTTTCTAAAAGTAGAGATTCTCAGCTTTCCAATGGTATATCACTTGCCTAGTTTACCCGACGATAACACCTTTAAATATCACATTTAGAATCAGCATGTAACCAGCAATCAATTAAGTTCGGAACAAAAGAGTGCTAAACCTTCGCTCTCTGTGTGCGCCCAAGTAAAACTGGTTATTCAAATGGCCATAGCAACTGGTATGAAGGGATTATCAGATTAGGCTGAATTTTAGCGCGCTCCTCCAGGAGGCCCTATTCATTACTCACTCCAAAAATCAAGTTAATACCTTTAGAGGTAAAGTAGTAATTTAGCATTGAATGAAAGTGTTACAAAAGCTCTCCAAACATTCATTAGCTCGACAGGTGAAAAAAGGAGTCATTTTAAAATGCCCCAAAAACATATTTCTAAGTCGAATTACGACTCACAAACTTGAGACATGATAGAATGATAATGAACCTACCCATTTCTACCAAAAACAGAAAATCGACTGATCCAAGCAAATTTACTATTTTGGGCTGTTTACTACGTTGTGGTCCGTGCGACTTATTGTAGGTTTTGAGGCGGCGGGTCACATATTGTAAGGAGATTTTTAGAACAGTCGCGGACATTTATTTAAATTGTTAAATACTGCAGGAAAAGTTTGATTATTTGAGTGAGCTCATTATTTTTTGGACTTTTGGGGTATTTGCAGTACTGCTATACCAAAAAGAGGGTAATGGTTTATCTTACTGAAAAGAGTGATTTTTTTTTGTTTTGGTAAACCCTTTACAGTGATATTTACATGTTTAATGCTTTGAATTATCACAAGAATATTTATGTGACAGAATGTATGGATCAATTACATTTGAATATATATAGTTTTTGCATATGACTTTATTATACTCTTTGAATTGTCATGTGAAATTTATTCTGAATATATTAGTCAAGTAAAATAAGATGAAATCTAATTAATAAATCATATTTTCAAGATTTGAATATATACCAAGGCGTTGAATTTGAGTAACTATGTTTGTGTAAATTCTAAACCAACCTATCTATATTTAGACAGAACAGTATCTATCGCCAGACATTGCAAAAACAGGGCATAGATCTGACACACAGGACTGTACACAAGTCTGGGGTTCTCATTATGTATATTACAGTGGATCTGCTTTATCCCTCGGTTTCGATTTTTAAAGTTTTAATATGGGTTTGAGACAATTTAGACAGAAGAAAGATACTGTACATATATTTGGTGCATATAAACACCATGTTGATAATGATCATCTTAATTGCCTTTCAGGAGAGTACCTTGCAAAGCATTATATAAACCTCCGTTTTGGAAAAATTTGAGATTTTCCGACATCTGTCAACACATAGAACATGATATTTTCCATGATTTAAACAAACAAAAATACATTTGTATCAAATTCTGTTACCGTTATTCATGTAAATGTGTTTTTTAATGATTTTTTGTAAAACTGAGATTGCTTTGAAGGTTGAGAATTAAGTGTAAATGTTCGGAATTATGAATCCCCTGTTATGGGAATTTTTGTGTTTCCAAATTATTAACCTTCCGGGAATTATGAACCCTATTTCATTTTCGGATTTTTTTTTTCAACTCGTTCTTTTCGTCATATTTGAGCTGAAGCAGTATACATAAAATATAGAGAAAAAAAATAGAGGTTTTGTATGAATAGCGGTCCTTCTAAATAGCGAGCAAACCATAGACAAATTACCTTACTATTCATAAGGACCCCATTCATAAGGACCGATATTCATAACTATTCATAAGGACCGCTATTCATGACACGTATTAAATGAAAAGGGATTTTCTATGAATAGCGGTCCTTATGAATAGCGAGCAGACCCCGATGTGACAGTGGACAGGCACATTCATCAAAATGCCTCTGACATGTCTGTCAAAACTCGGTCTAAATCGAGGCTTATGAAATTGAAATTGACACGGTCATTGACTAGGAAGGGAGGATGTGGGAGGGGTAGTATCATTCCCTCTTTCTAATTCTATATCTCTCTTCTTTTTCCCCCTCTTTTTTTATAAGGGGGGGGGGGGGGGGCTGTTTCCCGTAGCTACACACTGCCGTGGTGGTACCACGCTCTCTTGATGTTCATAATTGTGTTTGTTCTCATTTTTCCATTCATACTACAAGTTCCATATCTAGACAGCAGTTTTTCAGTCAGCGTGTTATCTGGTGAACCTCTCCTATATTGTATATACTATGGAATACCATATTTGCATGGAGAGTCGTGGAGGACAAACGACTGCACAACATGTACATGCGATAACGCGACTACAACTTGCGTGGTCGAATCTTGTAGCCCACTGCCTTGTCCTGAACCCATCAAACCCGAAGGAGAATGCTGTTTGATGTGTCCGTATAGTAAGTGTTCCGTTTTCTTTTCCACTTCAAATAATAATTCAGTAATTGCAGCTTCTTCCCTATTAAAGAGGACGGCCGTAATAAATAACTGTGCTTTAATCTGTGGTGGATCCAAGATTTTCATAGTCTAAAATTTGTGTGTGTGGTGTGGGGGGGGGGGGGGGGGGGGGGGGGGGGGGGGGGAGGAGCACAGTGTCACAAAGCAACCAGGAATTTCAACCAAGAGCAATTACTAGGGTATAGCATCACTTTTAACCTAAGGGAAGGGAACAATAGGCTCACAGGCTAGAGTGCTCTGGTTGAATAGGAGAGTTATGTGAATGATGTGTGATGAGCAGTGGTACCTTGTGCAATGAGCTGTGCATGAGTGCTAAGTGTATGTTGTATGAGCTTGCCACTGGGAGAGCAACTTTGGCACTGGTCAAGGCAGGACCTGCGTGCTGAGTGAGTGTGTGAGGAGATGAGATGTGCAGCAAGTAATTTCTGGTTGGCATCTATCCTGAAATCCGGGCAAAACAGGCCAGGAGAAAACCTCTCTACAGCTCCACACCATGGCTCTGACACCATAGTCAGGCAGCTGGGTTCCGGGACTTCCGGGATCTTGTTGGGAATTCCGAGATCTTCTTGGACAGATCGTCTTACCTCTGAGACGAGATCCTTCGTCCGCTGGACAAGCGACTTCTACAACCGAATCCAACGTACTTTATACTTCGAGCAAGCTTTAGGGAACAGGCAACACGACCCTTGAACACACATGGACATTATCGAGTCTTCGTGCAACGTCTAGATGAGACAACACGAGCACAGGAAGACATATTGTAAGGAGATTTTTAGAACAGTCGCGGACATTTATTTAAATTGTTAAATAGTGCACGTGCTAAAAATTATGATTTTCTAATATTTCCCAGGAGGAAAAGTTTGATTATTTGAGTGAGCTCATTATTTTTTGGACTTTTGGGGTATTTGCAGTGCTATACCAAAAGAGGGTAATGGTTTATCTTACTGAAAAGAGTGATTTTTTTTTGTTTGGGTAAACCCTTTACAGTGATATTTACATGTTTAATGCTTTGAATTATCACAAGAATATTTATGTGACAGAATGTATGGATCAATTACATTTGAATATATATAGTTTTTGCATATGACTTTATTATACTCTTTGAATTGTCATGTGAAATTTATTCTGAATATATTAGTCAAGTAAAATAAGATGAAATCTAATTAATAAATCATATTTTCAAGATTTGAATATATACCAAGGCGTTGAATTTGAGTAACTATGTTTGTGTAAATTCTAAACCAACCTATCTATATTTAGACAGAACAGTATCTATCGCCAGACATTGCAAAAACAGTGCATAGATCTGACACACAGGACTGTACACAAGTCTGGGGTTCTCATTATGTATATTACAGTGGATCTGCTTTATCCCTCGGTTTCGATTTTTAAAGTTTTAATATGGGTTTGAGACAATTTAGACAGAAGAAAGATACTGTACATATATTTGGTGCATATAAACACCATGTTGATAATGATCATCTTAATTGCCTTTCAGGAGAGTACCTTGCAAAGCATTATATAAACCTCCGTTTTGGAAAAATTTGAGATTTTCCGACATCTGTCAACACATAGAACATGATATTTTCCATGATTTAAACAAACAAAAATACATTTGTATCAAATTCTGTTACCGTTATTCATGTAAATGTTTTTTTTAATGATTTTTTGTAAAACTGAGATTGCTTTGAAGGTTGAGAATTAAGTGTAAATGTTCGGAATTATGAATCCCCTGTTATGGGAATTTTTGTGTTTCCAAATTATTAACCTTCCGGGAATTATGAACCCTATTTCATTTTCGGATTTTTTTTTTCAACTCGTTCTTTTCGTCATATTTGAGCTGAAGCAGTATACATAAAATATAGAGAAAAAAATAGAGGAAAAATAGTTTTAAAAGAAGTTTTCTCAACTTGTGCCCCTACCTGAAATAAAGTAGCCTAAAAATATGAGAAAAAACAGGGGAGAAATAGGTAAAGTATATTTTGGACTATTTTTCATTTTAAAATAGAGAAAAAAATAGTGTGTAAATAGTGTAAAATATAGTGATAAAATAGTAAAAAATATATATATATATATATTTTATAAAGTATTTTGAACTGAAATCTTCAGTTTAAAAATATATGTTTTGGCTTAAAAAAAAAAAGATTTATAGTCACGGAAACTAACCAAATTTAGCTTGGGGAATTTTAAAATTAATTATCCTTTTGTGATAATGATAGAATAAGTTATTTTTAATGACTTACTTGATCCTTTCTTATTGAATCAACATGTCTATAACCGCATACACTAGAATATAGCAAAATGTGAAGAGAATTAATGAGATAGCAAGTCTGAAGCTAGACTAATTCACACATGAGCCAATCAAGTTGCAGGGTGGAACATTTCAAATTCATTTGGATGCTATGTAGATCGAGATAGATGGTGTTGACAGGAATTGATATTTTACCCCAAATTTCTTACAAGTTAAAGTAAGTGTGCAGATATCATTTTCTCTATACATCTTCCTTTAGTGTGAATGTACATGAAAGTGAAAAGAATGCATAAAAATGAGGCATTTTTAAAATGTAAATTGAGAGCATATAGTATTGCAGTCCCATGTACTAGCTCTTGTATGCGGTACGTATTCTGGACCACATAAATCCAAGCTCCCATCATTCTCTTAAAATAACATTTAAGTCTTATTATCAGGAACCTTTGAGGTAATCATACAGAGACATGTAGCTGTACTCATCTACCTTTCATGTGAACTGTTTAGGGGAAATCATCTGGTCACGCTTCAATGAGCACGCCCTAAAGGCAAAATAGCCACTTTTTAAAGTTTACAAGCCCAAGGTCATAACTTTGATTCAATGATATCGGAACATATTTCAAATATTCAGCATCAGAAGGCATGCAACAAACGTTTTATGTCCTTCCTAACATACCAAATGACTTGTGCGCAAAATTCATGTTTATGGAAGGTGTTTTCGACTTTTGCAAACAATATCCATCAATTCAAGGTTTAATGACCACATAATAAAAAAAAAATACCAATTTAGAGTTATACAGTAAGTATTGCTTTGATTTTGTGCACAAAAAATAATCTGAGTAACATTTATTCGTTATGTTTATGACTGGTGTATATGTATTAATGATCCTATGGCATTTAATTCAAATTTCCGCTTCAATGAGCACGTGGGGCTGAAGAGCCCTTTTTACGCTAATGGACTAAAATTTAATTGATTCCGTTCGTTAACTATCACAAGTCTTCTTGGGAAGTCCGTCTGGTTTTATTTTTATAAATATCCCGATGCAATCGTATAAGATTACATTTGCCAAGGCAAAGATGTCAAAACTGCAGTTTTGAAATTTTGCGCACTATATGTTAGGAAGCACATGGAACATTATTTTATTGCATGCCTTCTGGTGCTTAAAATTTGAAATTTGTTCCGATATCATTGAATCAAAGTTAACGTTAACAAGTGGTTATTTTGCATTTAGAGCTTGCTCACTGAAGCGTAACCCGTTTCCCTAAATTTCACATGTGTAGAGAAAGGTAGATGAGAAGTACAGCTACATGTTTCCTGATTCACAAATTACAGAGACTTCTTTTTGTGATGTGTTTATATGAAGAAGAAAATTAAAAACTATTTTATCACTGTATTTCTACACTATATATACTATTTTTTCTCTATTTTCGAAATGAAAAATAGTCAAAATATATATAATTTCCCTGTCTATTTCCCCCTGTTTTTCTCATAATTTTAGACTAGGCCTATTTTATTTCAGGCAGGGACACAAGTTGAGAGTAAACTTCTTTTTTTACTATTTTTCTTCTATTTTTCTCTATATTCTATATAATCTGCTTCACCTTCATTTCAGTTTCTTTTCAGCTTCATTTCCACCATATTTTTAGGCTATTTTATTTCGGGCATCGTCTCAATCCTACTCTCCTTACGGGATAATTTAGCATTTTAACCCTTACGTTTCACTTTGTATACAAAAAGCTTATATAATCCTGTGTTCCTCTTGCCTTTTCCTCACTTATGTTCTAAATCAAGACGGATAATAATAATAATAATAATACATGTGACTTGTATAGCGCACTTATCCATCCTGATTAGATGCTCAAGGCGCAAAAAAAAATATATAAACCAGAAAAGTTCGAAGATTCGGACTTTCCCCATAGACATTACACGTACACAACACAGCAGGCTGCTAGGTTAGGATTAATGCCGGTGATAACATGAACAAATGGCTGAACGCCCGCGACGAAAGATGTCGCTCACTGCAGACGTTCTGACGTATGAGCCCATATGCACTCATTTTATTTACGTGCTTTATTGCATCGTTCCTGTTAAATCGAACCGGTTCCAGTTTCTTTTCCTAGCACAGGAACATCGCAACACTGCAATGCGATTGCTCCATTACCTGCGCTAATCAAGCCTGCAATGCTAAGGCAATTAACCTATACGCCAGTTACTGAAAGCATTTTCTCACTCACTTTCACGGCATACTCGTGGTATAGGGCCCCACCATTCCCTAACCCTAACCCTAGCCCTAATCATAAACCCTACCCTAACCCTAGGCCTAATCCCAAACCCTTACCCTAATCCTAATACTAAGAAACATAAACTCACCTTATTTTTAAATCAGCATATAATGTTTCTTTTTATTATATCCCTACATTCGTTTTTCATGAATATTCATGCAGACTAGTCTTGACGAAATAAAACGTATTATGAGCAATTTTACGAATTAGTGGTATTATTCTCTCTCTCTCTTTCTCTTTCTCTCTCACACACACACACACACTTAATTGTATAATTATATTAATAAGAATTAACCATCAATTTTACTTGTATTACTCCTATTCATGTAAGACTTGACAGTATTTGAGGTACGACCTTCCATGCAAAGCAGTTTCGACGTGTCAGCTAACGGTGACGCAACTGTATTTCTTGACGTGGAGGTCCTATTTAAAGAACAATATACGAGTAGTAGAGCGAGTGGTGAATTTCTCTGGGAGCTAGCTGCCTGGATTCTCCCCGTAAACAGTACTAAAAGGTATTGCAAATACTTTCAAATATCATTAAAGAGATAGATGAAGAATCATCTCGAAATCTGCGTATAACAAGTTCTAACTCAATCAGGGTTGACTGAAAGTGTCAATTTTTTATCATTGATCGTTAAAGCCTGTTAGTGTCCCATTACCGTCATACCTCGTTTATTGAATCGCATGAATTGCATTGTAATGAGCACCTTTACTCCATCTCCGGGTGTGATTGAGCACTTTTCTCTGGGAACACTCCGTCCTCGGATAGGACGTCAAAAATAAAGCTGCGTTCTGGTCATGTGATTACATTGCGAAAGAAACTGTCTCAAATTATTTGGGAAAGGTTGACCATGTCTGTATAAGAATATAATTATTATACTGTGTTGTTTTGGAATGATTAAAATAGATAAGGAATTGACACAATCTTACTGAAAAGCACATGTACCGCACACAGAAATTGGTATATGGGACTACATACAATTAGCATGAATGTTCGACCCGACCACTTAATTTTCGTTATATTTCGAATATAAGGGCATTTGAAGATAAATCCGTTATAGGGGACATTTCTACTGTGACGTTCTTCCCAACTGACAAAAAAGAAATGAGAAAGCTCACAAATTACTCTTCACCTCTCCAAGAACTCACACTTCCCTTTAAATGTAGGTCCCCTGTCAAGGAGAGTCAACACCTATACATGTTAAAAACCCACTTTATACCAGCCGCATATTAAGAATAGGGGGAATCCCCGGTGTAATAGTCCAGTCCTGCACATTAGTTATATCGGGAGGAAAGAGCCGAACGTTACCTTGATTAACTTTGCTTTTCCCATCCCTGGCACGTAACAATAATGATAATAATAATAAGGATAATAATAATAAGGATAATAATAATAAGGATAATTATGATCATAATAATGATAATAAAAAAATAGGTTTTCCCGCCCAACTTTGTCAGTCTAATTCATTTTACGACATTCAATTTAAACGATATTTCACCATGCCGTGCTATTCAGCAGTTCACATTCATGATCCATGCATTCGAATTCATCTCGAAAGCATTCATATTCGCATTTCAGGCCGTCAATTAACACTCTTTCCATACAAATCCATAGGTCACGCACATAATTCCGAAAGACTTCATTCAATTTAGCATCGCATATTCACATGATCATGCAACGAACCCGTTCCTGCATTCGAATTCATTTTTTGGAGCATCCAATTTAGCGTGTTCAGCATTCAGTTTAAAAAATTAACCCAACATTATTTATGATATTTTTTCTATTGTCTTGCATGGTGTGTTTGACATTTTATTTGACATCAAGATAGGGCCTACATATAGGGAAAACCTATATATATATATATATATATATATATATATATATATATATATGAATTCATGTGTATATAAACAACAAACAAATGTAGGTCGCGAAAAACAACTTACAAATATAAGCATTTTCTTTGTAATTGATGGCACACTAAATTTTAGAAAACGCGAAGACAAATGAAAGCTCTTTTTATTTCATGCCAGAGATAAAGAAAAAATAACCTCATCTTCTTATTAGATATCAAGAAGGGTTTTAACAGTTATCCTATATTTGCCTACATACTTAAATGAAAAAAAAAAACATAAGGAAATGCTGGTCTTCTGACATTGTGTTGTCTACTCTTTCCTCGGGGAGATGTTCGTGTGTATATATACATAGGTGCATGATTTTTTTCGTTCAAAGTAGGCCTATATTTTTCACATTAACCCTTGCGTGGTTTTGGGAAAACTACAGAATACAATCCATCCTATTTTTACAAGTAGCCTAGAGGACAATAAGGTCTGTCGTATTACGGACTCAAAAAGGAATTAAATTCGAAATCAGCCTTATTTAGGGGAGTTATAAACAAAAGGGGGGGGGGGGGTAATACATTGCGTGTTAAATTGAATGAACATGGTGCGAATTTGACTGCCCATTTGAGAATTTGAATGCCTGTGGTGTCCTTTTGGCAGTTGCCGACGAATTTGAATGATTTTTACATAGGTGCTAATTTATTGCACGGAAATGAATTTCAATGATACAAAAGCGAAAGGTATGATTGAATTTAGCACATATAGGCAGATAATATACACTGTTTATTCTGATCCCAGGTGAAATAAATGGGTACCTGCTGATGTTTAAACCCCCACCCCCCCCCCCCCCAAAAAAAAAAAAAACAATATTTATGCTTTGAATGCCACGGGCGCTTGCCAAATGACAGGAATGCATACACAGTAGGCTCACATGGTTCATCCAGGCGGCCAGAGGATTCCATAAACAGTTTACTCGATCCAGGAAATCGGAAAAATAATTCCCCACTCACATTTTGTCTTCTTTTTCTTTAGATTAACATATCTTGACAATATTCGACGATCCTCTAACATCAATGCATATTTCGTAAATTTATTTTTATTACTTTTCGCATATTAAGGATTCATTTCACCCAGCAAATCCTGGATGTTGATCAGGTGTCGCAAAGTTACAGCAGAGGAAAACCATTCATCTTCTGGGACGCCGTGTATTCGTTCAGTGCTCCGTTTTTAAACTGCAAGGAGGGTGACGTCTGTGTTGAACTCAAACTTGGAAGACGGGCACGACCGACGTTTGGCCTTCCCTTCTTCATTCACGGTCACCCAAACGGGACGGCGTTAACTGGCTGTACCTCTCTTTGTTCTGGTATGTTTGGCTTAGCGTGAGTCAAGTTATGGGCGGTAAGGAGTTGCTTGTTAACAACTACACATGGTGAAGATGGGGATCCTATATCATATTCTTTTCACATTCTCTATCCCCTACCCGTTTCCTTTTCTCATTTTTTTTTCTCGCTCCCGATATTTTTCGCAATTCGATTGTTGAGCACGCCCCATTCACCCCCCCCCCCCCGTAGTCAATGGCTGTATATTTCTTGATTATATATTTATACATATATATATATATAAAACATTTAACAAATTCATAGTGACGAAGCTTTTCGACCTGCACTCATCGGGTCACAACGCAGGAATGAGAGAATACAAGAAAGTACAAAAGTCAAGGAAGGGTGTGTATAGCGATCCGGGTATGATCCGGGGACGCTAAAATAATCGAAGCGCTTGTACAAACTCCTTTTGTCGGCACAATAGCGGATCTCTCGACTGAATGAACAACGCTTCTAAGAAGCGAAGATGTTGAAAGCTGCGTGCTCGGGCAACAATAGTGAACTGAGCCGGGTTATACGCCCCGGAACAAGCCGGACTATTTAGCAAGTGTTGACCAATAGCAGAGTCGCTGTGACTGCGGCATTGAACATTAGCGACGCTAGCAGCGGTTTTGCAGTTACGCTTCGGCTGTGCTCGGCTACCAGCTGATGTCTGTCGTACCACGGAGGGTACGTGCTGTTTAATGCGGTCCGCTAGACGCTGAGATGTACCGCCAACGTAGACGGCTTCACACCAACAATGATACTGATAAACGACATTGATCATTTGGGGGGAAGGCAGTACATCCTTGCGAACTGCGGGTAGCATTCTATTAGTAGAGAACACGACACGCGTAGCCACGGCAAAGTAACAGCGCGACACTGTATGCTTAATATCGCGCGCATATTTATCAGACACCTTACCTCGCCAAGGTAATTTGAGGTAGACCGGGCATTTATTGGGCCCATACACAGGGCGAGTCCGCGAGTCAATGGTACGTTGCACAACGCGATCAATGACAAGCTCCGGATAGCCATTGTCTCGTAGGATTTGCTTGATGCGAAGAAGCTCAGGGTTGAGCTTACACGGAGAACAAATTTGCAAGGCGCGACACACTAAGCTATTAATCAAACCAGTTTTATACGATGTAGCACTGTACGAATCCCATCGCGTGTACTGGCCCGTAAACGTAGGTTTACGATATACGGACGTGAGAAGTTTGCCGTCACTCTTCTCAACCAGTACATCCAAAAATGGAAGCGCGTTAGACTGCTCCATCTCACATGTAAACCGAAGCGCCGGATGAAGCGAGTTGAGTTGTGTAAGAAAGTCCTTGCACGCAGCGCTTGAATCAAACATAGCAAAGGTATCATCAACGTAACGAAAGTAGGCGAGGTAAAGTGTCTGATAAATATGCGCGCGATATTAAGCATACAGTGTCGCGCTGTTACTTTGCCGTGGCTACGCGTGTCGTGTTCTCTACTAATAGAATGCTACCCGCAGTTCGCAAGGATGTACTGCCTTCCCCCCAAATGATCAATGTCGTTTATCAGTATCATTGTTGGTGTGAAGCCGTCTACGTTGGCGGTACATCTCAGCGTCTAGCGGACCGCATTAAACAGCACGTACCCTCCGTGGTACGACAGACATCAGCTGGTAGTCGAGCACAGCCGAAGCGTAACTGCAAAACCTCTGCTAGCGTCGCTAATGTTCAATACCGCAGTCACAGCGACTCTGCTATTGGTCAACACTTGCTAAATAGTCCGGCTTGTTCCGGGGCGTATAACCCGGCTCAGTTCACTATTGTTGCCCGAGCACGCAGCTTTCAACATCTTCGCTGCTTAGAAGCGTTGTTCATTCGGGGTCATCCCTATAGCTAGAAGGTCCGATAGTTAGCGGGTCCGATAGACCGACACCCAATAGATAGAAGGTTCGATAGACCGAATGTACGAGAGGGTCCAATAGACAGAAGGTTCTATAGACCGAATCGGCAGGAGGGTCCAATAGTCCGAAGGTTCTATAGATCGAATGACCAACGGGTCCGATAGTCAGAAGGTCCGATAGATAGAAGGTTCGATAGTCCGAATGTACATGAGGGTCCAATAGGCAGAAGGTTCTATAGACCGAATCGGCAAAAGGGTCCGATAGTCCGAAGGTTCAGTAGGGGTGCGATAGTTAGAAGGTCCGATAGACCGACAATAAATACGTAAAAAGGGTAAAATAGTGGATAAAATGATAAGTGGGTAAAAAATAAGTGATTAAAATAAGTGGGGGCGTTATGTTTTCAGATCGTCAGTCCGTACCGTCCGTCCGTCCCGTATTTGCGTTCTCGGGATAACTTGGGAAACATTCGACGGATCAACTTCAAGCTTGGCTCATCTAGAGGAATTACTATTATCTGATTTATATTTTGGGGTCACAGGGTCAAACGGAACAAGGGTCTTTGTGTTCATAATGTCATGACATGAATGAGAAGCTTTGGAGATCACTTTAAACCTTAATGAGGAAAAAGACATTGATTTATACTGGTCCTGTATACTGGAACTCCCTAAATATGTCACTCAAAGTACTTCCTAATTTAAATACGTTTAAATATCACTTGAAACGAAATCTCTTACTCATGTATATATGGAAGCTTAAGTTGTTCGTTTATTCTCTTTTAGTCATTGCAGAATCTTCAGTAAGTATAACAATGGGTTGGCTGCACCGCACACTCACCCCCCCCCCCGGTTTGTTTTATGTTATAGTTATGCAATTACGTATTGTAAAGGGAACCTTATTTACAAGCTGATGCTTCCAAGGTGTCCTCCCCATCGCTGCTTGTAGTTCGTCTGTATATTATGTGCTCTTAAATGTTTATTTCTTGTGTTTTAAGTCAGTTTGTCACTTATTAGGAGATTATTAATGGAGATCTTCATATTTTCAATTATTTCATGTGTACACTTTTGATGCGGTTGATATGGAAATAAAACCTAAATGAAAAATGAATGAAACACAGCCCATGTACGTGTATGCACAGAGAAGTGACAATGCTTTTATTAATTTAATAGGACCCGGACCCTCAGTAATTTCAGATAATAATTGCAGTAAGAAAAGTATTTTTTTTAGCTCATTACATAGATTGATATCAATTGTAAAATATGAATGTGCGATTTGTTTCCTTTATATGTATAAAACTTATTTTGTTATTGCTCAATGGTCTCGTTGGCTGCCCATCTGGGGCCTGGTGGCCTTAAGTGCTACATTGTAGAGCTCCTGTGAGTGATGTGCTGACAATTTCACGATGTCGCCCCAGAAAAAGCAGTTGCACGTGGTTTTGTTTATTTGTTTATTTTTTTTCATCGGAGCATCGATTATGTTCTGAATAAATCGAATGTTTTATCAAAAAAGCTAATTTCTATGTTATGCACATTTCACAAGTTATATATATAGGCCTATAATCACGCTGAAAATAGGTAAATCATATTCGTTGACCGCCAAATATGTTGGTTCAACCATAGACGTAAGAACCGGTTGTGGAGGCGTTAGCCCCCCCCCCCCCATAAAAACAAAATGTGGGGGCGGGAATACCCTCCCCCACCCACTTTTCATGCCTGAAAAGGGGGTTCCAACCAAATAAAAAACAAAAAAGGAAGAGGTTGAAAAGGAAAGAAGAAAAGACAACAAAGGAAAAGAAGAGAAAAAGAAAAGAAGAAATCAGAAAGGAAAGAGAAGAAAACAAAAACTCAAAAACTTCGCTCACTAGCATTATTAGGGTTATTTACCAATGCCCATTATATTTTCATTATTGATATTAGTTATTAATATAATCGACATATTTATGTATATAAACTAATGACAATTATATTAATAAGTCATATTCTTATGGAAGTTATTTGGTTTGCATCTTGAATCTCTCGGCTAATGTTATGCTATTTTCTACTCAAAGAATGTTAGCAACATAACTGAAAGGAATCGAGCGGCAAGTTGACCTAAAGGGGCTAAAGAGATAAATTTTCAGAAATAATGTCCTGTGACAAATAGTCTCTTCCCAATATGAGAACGGAAGGTGCCGATAACACGTTACACAGATTATGAGAACGGAATAACAATACGCTAGAACCTATTCTCAGGATACAAAATTCTTCTTGTTTCCTCTCTCTCTCGTTCGCTCGCTTTGCTCCCTCATACAATCAAGAAACTAGGCCTAGATTGTTTCTTGCAGCAAGCACCTCTTAAGTCCTGCAGCACCAAGAAGTCCGAATATCATAATATTCGGGCAGTGAGGTATCCGACTACTCTTGAATCCCCCCCCCCCCCAAAAAAAAAAAAAAAAAAAAATGGTATAATTTACCCAACAGAGTCCACAGACTAAAGTTTGCCACAAGGTAGTATGGGTGTAGTCGGTGAACATTCAAAAAAGTATAAAAGCTGACATCATAGCTGGTAGGAAAATATCACCTGACAACCCTCCAAAAAACAAAAAAAAAAAAAAAAATGGAAACGCCCCCCTCCCAAGAAGGTGGTAGGGCCTAATTGAAACGATTTCATTTTTATCGGTCAGAATCTTTTGTTGTCAGAATCTTATCTTTTGTTACTATAAAGTAACTATAAAGTGTGCACCCCATAAAATTTCTTTGTTTAAAAAATAATACATGACTGTGTTAAAAGAGGACGCCCTTTCCTCAGCTTGCTCCACTAGAAAAAAATGCTTCGGGCATGATGGGCCTCGGGGCTTTAGTGTGCACCATATAATTAGATTTCCATGTTCCAAAAAATGGTCAGCGTTCCCCATTGCCAGTATATAGGTTTAGTTGCAAAATTAACCGGGGGGGGGGGGGGCTGAGCTGCATGGGTGGACTACCCCGCCCCACGGTGATGATGATGCTCTGATAAAAATACTTTTAGCATGTTGAAAATGTAATGTATAAAACAAAACTTAAAATATAAGTTCCCCATTCTTATTTTCTTTTTTTTTGGGGGGGGGGGGAGGGTGGGCCCACAGACCTAGTGCATAGGTTTATTACAATGCACATAGAAGAAGATATGGCATTACCCTTTTCCTTGTATGAGATAAAACTATTAACAACTTATTTATCCACTTATTTTACTTTTTGTTTACGTTATTGTCGGTTTATCGGACCTTCTAACTATCGACCTTCTGACTATTAGACCCCGTTGGACATTCGATCTATAGAACCTTCGGACTATCGGACCCTCCGCCGATTCGGTCTATAGAACCGTCTGTCTATTGGACCCTCTCGTACATTCGGTCTATCGAACCTTCTATCTATTGGGTGTCGGTCTATCGGACCCGCTAACTATCGGAACTTCTAGCTATAGGGCTGTAACCGTTCATTCAGTCGAGAGATCCGCTATTGTGCCAACAAAAGGAGTTTGTACAAGCGCTTCGATTATTTTAGCGTCCCCGGATCATACCGGGTCGCTATACACACCTTCCTTGACTTTGTATTTCCTTGTATTCTCTCATTCCTGCGTTGTGACCCGATGAGCGCAGGTCGAAAAGCTTCGTCACTATGAGTTTGTTAAATGTTATCTTTCAGTTTTGTAGTACCAATCGTGTGTTTGTATATATATATATATATATATATATATATATATATAACTTGCTATGTTATTCCCCAAAGATGATCAGATTCGAAAAAAAATGACATGTGGTCCTGAAGAATACGTTAGAATTAATCCATTATACAAAACCCTGTTAATGTTCCTTGATTCTCTTGTATTTATGTTAATTTTTCCCCTATCGCTTAAACAAAGGTTTATGTGTTTTTGACGAGGAAAGAATGGTGTAACATTGTTCATAACCTATCTAGGCCCTGACGTAGCTCCATGCTTGGATGCGAAAGGAAGACATTTACACGAAGATATCTGGCAACGAGATCCGTGTACAGAATGTACTTGCGACAACGGCACAGCTGTGTGTTCTACCCCAGAGATGCTCCGCTCCTGACTGTAAAAGGCCCGTGAGACTGGAAGGCAAATGCTGTATGTCCTGTCCATATCGTAAGCTATAATGAATAAAAATACACCAGTTCGTAGTTAGCACATGTTCCATATGGCCTTATGAATAACTTCTGTTTACTGCTTTAAAAAGAATACTTCCACCAGGATATCATGGAATTCACCATTGAGGCATAAATGAAAAATTATTGCATGGCATTCATGAGGGCATCAAGTATTGATGTCGGTGGGTTTTATAATTTGTCACAGATGACCGTTATCTGATGGCATTTTTCCCTGATAGTTGGAAACAGCAACCACACCTATTCCAAAAGAAAAGACTGTAAACTCTTTTGATCAATTGAGACCTATTTCTATTACACCAGTTTTTGCCAGAGTGTTAAAGTCCTTTATTGCAAGGTGGATAGTTGACGATATTGCAGAACACATTGATAGGAAACAGTTGCTCTTATGAAATTTGTACTTGAGGGTCTTAATAAGCCTGGGCACTATGCTTATTTGGCTACAATAGATTTTACCAAGGCGTTTGATTGGGTAAACCATAACATACAAGTGAAGAAATTGATAAAGCTTGGTGTACGGAGATCTATCATACCAATTATTTGTAGTTTTCTCACAGGTCGAACACAAAGTACAAAGATAGGTAGACATACCTCACCTCTGTTACAAACGTATTGTGTGCCGCAGGGCACTAAACTAGGCCCGATTTTATTTTTGATCCTTGTGAATGATGCCACGAGTGAAGTTGATAACAAGTGGAAATAATGTATATAGATGATTTAACACTTGGAGAGGTTGTTCAGCGAAACCAACCCCCAACTCTCCAAAACTCCCTTGATAATGTTTCACAATGGGGTCAACAAAATTATGTACTAGTACTTCCTAAACTTACCAAATGTAATTTGATGAGTGTGTGTTTCTTCGACAAATGAACCCCTGTACAGATTTTTACATTAAATGGTGTACACCTGAACACAGTTTCGCACTTGAAATTGTTAGGATTTACCATCCAAGAGGATCTGAAGTGGAATCTGCACGTGGAAGACATGGTGTCAAAAGCCTCTCGAAAATTATACACCCTATGTATTCTCAGAAAGTGTAAAACCCCATTGAAGACATAGTAACTGTGTACTCTTGTTATATTAGACCAGTCCTTGAGTATGTATGCACAGTTTGGCTTACGTTATGGGGTCCCTCCATAATTCTCTGACAAGCAAAAAAAAAGGTTTCATTCTAAAAGGAGCGGGGGCACAATCGACAAAAGGGCGGATCGTCTATGGTCAAAATGCATACTTTCCTGCCAAAGGGGGGGGGGGGTGGGACGGGCCGGAAGTACGCCCCCCCCCCCCCTCCTGGATCCGCCAATGGACATGTTGTAAATACTTCTTGGTAAAAATAACTTTACCCGACTTTTTTATTTATTCACTTGATTATTGTAACAAATATACGGTACGGTGATTAATCATAAACACAGCTAGCGCCAGTGGATGTCCACGGGCTGCTTCTGCTAGTCTATTAATATAATACACTAAGGATTTCGGGCTCTTTTTTGGTTCAAATAGGCTCCTCCCCTGGCCCTTTCGGTCCCCGCCTTTTGGTACCCACGGGTGGGGAAGGGTTGTTAGGGTGGTGGGAGGCACTTCTTGAGGGCTGACGTCCCGTCCATATTTCATAAATTAATTTTTAAACATTGAATTTCCGCAGGGAGTAGGCCTAATAATTCCACCAACCCATGAAGCGGGTTTGTAGCTTCAGGCCCAGCCAACCCATATACCTTTCCCTGTGAAGGGGAGCTATGCCAAAGAACAGCATGGCCATATATCCGCATGGCTTCAGTGTACAGTACAGTATTATACACACGTGTTAGATCGTTCTCACGTACGTGTACAGGTCATCATACAGGTATAGAGTTACATCATTTGAAGCTTCATGGTCACACACACAGTTTAGTGTGTATGTTTCACGACGTTCGCTACCGGTAATTTGACATATCAGAAAATCGGATAAGAAGAAAATTCCTTCGAAAATATTTCCATAATGAATATGAATACGTATAATGATATTAATCCCTTCTCCCCTCGCCCTGGGGGTGATGGGATGACAATGGAATGGGAGGAGCTGGAGGGGGGGGGGGGGGGGGGGTAGTAGGGGGAAGTCAATCCGTCGGTCCTCCCAAGACCCATATAAGGGGGCCATAATCCCCCTGAAAATAAAAAGACAAATTCATTTTTTCTCATTATTGCATCCTTTACAAGGGACGTACCGCTAATTATGGATGTTACTCTGAGTATTAATAAACCACAGAAACATGGCAAGATCAAATCGCTCCCATCAATTTTCATCAAGATTAAAAAGAATTTTCTTCAGAACTCATGCAAGCTTTGGATAAATAAGACATATTCACATGATCAGGGGCGGATCCAGAATTTAGTATAAGGCGGCGAAAACAAGTGCAGGTTTGTCAACTTTTGGAAAAGGCAGACCTGGGGGGGGGGGGGGGGGGGTGGCGGGAATTTTTTTTTCGTCAGACCTAGAAAATTCGCTCAGGAGGGGGTGGTTATGGTGGTTATGGTTGCAACGGTGTAAAGAAGGGGCCCCCAAAAAACAACAAAAACAACAACAAACAAACAAAAACTAACAAAAAACCAACAACAAAAACAAAAAATTCCTTCGAAATTATTTCCACTATGATATGAATACGTATAATGATATTAATCCCTTCTCCCCTCACGCTGGGGGTGATGGGATGACATTGGAATGGGGAGGGGGAGTATAAATAAAAATAACTCTACCCGACTTTTTTATTCATTCACTTGATTATTGTGACAAATTAACGGTACGGTGATTAATCATAAACACAGCTAGCGCCCGTGGATGTCCACGGGCTGCTTCTGCTAGTATATATATATAAGTGTAAGGAAATAACATATACAACAGCTTTGGCAAATCTCGTGGAAATAAATACAAATGTGAAAGAAATTGCGTTATTCTCGCAATTTCTTTCACATATATATATATATATACATAAATATATATGTACACACAGTCAAACCTGCTTTAGCGGCCACATGTAAAGAGAGATCACCTGCTCATAAAGACCACTTTTCTTGTCTCCCTTGAGCAGTCTTTATATACACGTTTCACTGTATATATTTCTCTGTATATTATATATATATATACACAGTAGATTTAGTGGATTTATAAAAACTGATGGTATATGTTATGAACGTGTGGTGGTAATTATTCTCTTCTTTCGATACACAGAACCACCTGCCCAGACTGATGTATGCATACCGTTGGTGATATCGCTCATCGTTCTCCTTTTTGTTGTTGTCGTCGTACAGACCATAGTGTTCGTACGTCGTTGTAAGGAATCAAAAGTGACGAAGGACGATGGTGGCTTGCTGTTGACTATACGTCTCAAAAGGGCCAAACAAAATAAGTCCGAGTTCTATATCTCATTTGAGAAAAAGTCTGACTTTAAAGGGGAATTAACCTGAAAATATAAATGTGCTTACATTCAAACATGTAATCAATTCCTTCTTGTTGTCCTACGTAGTTTTACATTAAAATATGCGAGATGGGTATAAATCAAGATTTTCTCAGCAAAATTTATCGTCTGCTAGCGATACCTGGGGGCTGCCATGTTCTTGTTGTGTGCTAAAAGCTATTTTTAATCCGAATGCAAAATTGTTTTTCTTCCCTATATAAAATCCCATTTGAGATTGAAAATATTTAACAGATATATACATATATTCTAAAAACGACAATGTGTTTTATATTTCTTTGAAAATTACTATTTTACTAATTTATACATCTACATGTATTTTCTTGATGCTATGACGTACGCGACGGAGCAAATTAATTCAAATTTATGGATGCTAACTATCCCGAGCGCCAATAGTGACAAACTATATGCATTCACCTGCCTTGAGATAATGGACTTCAATAGTGAGAATGAGCGTTGTATAAATTATGTTCTGCTCTGCCAGACAAGCTCAAGAAATTGATTTCTATTTAGCAAAACCAGAGAATTTAAAGAAAAATCTATAAATTTCAAATTTTAGAATATGTGTATACACCTGTTATGTATTTTCCGTCATATATGGGGATTTTTTTTCTAATAAAGAGAAGCAATTTAGCTCCAGGATTAAAAGGTCTTTCTGACGGCAACGGTTTCCAGTGGTTCATGTACAACTCCATATCATCAAGAAAATGGCAGCCCCTATGTAATCTGTTAGCTAGAATGTCTTGATTTAAACCCTTTTCTGATATTTTAATTCTAAAGTGATACAGGCCAATGGTTAAGAATATATTGCACCTTTTAACATAAATACATTTATATTCTAGTGTTAATTCTCCTTTAAATTAGAAACCATTTCTGCGTAATAACATTTTGTTAAAATAATGTTGTTTCTGATAATAAGGAAAAAAAAAAGAAGCTGTCTTCAGACTGCCGGTTTTGGTGAAGTGTAGCAATCACCTGAAAAATTACATTGTGTACCGCTAGAAAGTATAAAATTGACCTTTAAAGAACCCTTTCTGGCATTCTATAGGTCAGCAATTAAGGAGTATGAAGGAAATAAAGGATAACATGAAAATGCTCGCGCACAACCGAACTCCGAGTTTGGTTCCGCGCGAGCCCTTATCTCGGCGTGCGCGTACGGGTGCGTCGAGTAGTTGACTCACGAGTCGCTTTTAAACTTATAGAGAGTGTAATGAGAATCGCAGTATCTCTTGATAGAATTAATATATGAATATAGTACAACAACATGCAACCTTTAACATACAGAGCAAAATATTTTTGGTGATACCTTTTAAACAAGTCATGATTAGAGCGTCAAATGTCTATCAGGAGATATAGATCCATATTGACACGGTATATGGGTGGTAAATTTGAAGTTTTCCCCATTTAGTTACGCTGTCTTTTCTTTTTGAAAATTCAAATTTGTTTATTGGCTGATATTTGTTACATGTCAGACCCTTATCATGCGAGAAGCTTTGTGATGCAGATCACCTTCTACATGTATAATCTACATACGTCTTGTGTTGTCCATCGATAATTGCTAGTATTAACAAATTAGAAAATACAGGACATATTTCTTTTTAACCCCTTTCAATCGTTGTAACACCGTGTAATAACATTTATACCTATATATATATAATGTAAATGTAAGGAAAAGATATCACCAACCTCCTATTAAAGCGCACATAACTTAGTTATAGAAAGGGGAAGAAAATTATAAAAGACCAGAAAAAAAATGCCCCCTCACCTACTTTTATGTGGAGATTGTAATATGAAATTAGTAGAAGATGAATTCCATACAGTGATGAAAATACAAAGCTCTGAGATCAGAGTTTCTTGAAGAAATAAACATTTTGGAAGAAAACTTTATTATTTTGGAAAGCCAGGAAAAATTCATAATGATAATGAAATAAGACAATGAAAATAAAATCAAAATCTGTTCTTCGTTTATCAGAAACCTGATTGTATTGAGCGGTAACTTTCAGATAACATTTAATAGTAAAGAGCAAAAAAACAAAAAACAAAAAAACCCGGTGCAATACAAATTGTTCATACATGAGTATACATAACCATATTATCCACTTTATATTTCATTTTTAACTATGTATTTTACCTATTGTATTTTCTTGTTATATACTAGTACTATCTACAATGAAGTCATTTATATATACAGTGCTTCCTAGCAAATATTATGAACAGTCAGAAATAGTTTCCTTAAATAAAATTAATATTTCAAAGCGAAATTTCAGACTTGTGGATAGTTTAGGGTCTCATCTATTACATAACATCTAAAGACCTGGCAACATTTTATGTTTGAGTGAGCAAAGGCCGCTTTCATGAAAAGGTGCAAAATCCAGACTTGACAAAAATTTGTATTTGTTTTGGCTGGTAAAAGCAAAGTTGATAGTCATGAAAAGGCTTATAAATATTCACATTTTGATTAATAATAGACAATTTTTGACAAAACAGGTTCTGTTGTCTGCATATCCTTACGTATCTCATTAATATATTTATGCTTCAATGAGCAATTAACTATTATCGAGTGTTTCGAAAAATTGATTTAGGCAGGGTTTTAGTTCTGGCTGGCTTTCTCAGTCAATCATAAAGGTGATATGTTACAACATACAGAAAACAAAGCCTATTCTTTCACAAAGTGCCTTTTAATGATCAGAATATAAAGTTTATACGACTTCTCAACACTGTCGTTTTGCTGATACTAGCCAGAACCAATACAAATTTTTGTCAACCATGGATTTTACACCATTTCACAACACTGGCTTTTGCTCACTCGAGCGTAAAATATTGTTAGACGCTCTGGTATGAAAATTTTATGAACATATATTGAAATGTGCATTTGGGGAGACTTTTTCCACCTATCATCTTTTCAACGGTTCTCAAATTTGTTAATACCAGCCAGAACAAAACACTAATTCATGTCAAGTATGGAATTTGCACCCTTTCGCAAACGTCGCTTTTACTCTCTCGAGCTCAAAATATTGTAAGATTTGTTGATGTCATTGGCAGAAAAGACCCTAAGTTCTCCACAGATGTGAAAAATTTCCTACATATATTCTATACAGTTATTTTGGGAGACTTTCGGGGGGGGGGGGGATGCACCGTATAGACGCAGCAGAAGAAGAATGAAACTACTACTATCTTTGTATTGACATTAATGTTTTACAGCATGTTTAAGCATGGTTTTATTTCATGTATTATTATTATGATGTCATTTGTTTTATATGAAATAATTCACTATTGCATTTTTTTTTATCCTTTTTTCTATTATGACATAATTGTTTTATATGTTATATTACCTCCTCTGTATCTACATCTTTTGATGATACCTTACAGTCAGACCCAACTTCGGAAAACCGAGCGCAGGTTTATACTCCGAAAACGGCGTATAGAGCAAGATGAATATAGAGCCCTCATCGTTCAGTGCGAGGCAGTGTGTACAAAAGGTAGGGGGGAAATCTTGCAAAGTCAACCTGCCAACGATATCTATATATTCTTAAAAATAATGCTGCGTGTCAATTACCTTCAAAATCCGTGAATAATTCGCCATATGGAATGACTTGCAAATGACAAACACTTGAAATAAATATATCCGCAGTATTATTTTTGAAAATTATATTATCAACAGCAGGTCGACATCGCAGGATATTCCCCATGCCTTTTGTACACACTTTCTCGCATTGAACGATGAGGGCTCTATATTCATCCCTGCTCTATACGCCGTTTTCGGAGTATAAACCTGTGCTCGGTTTTCCGAAGTTGGATCTGAATGCTTCATCTTTTGTTATAGATGAGCGCCATGTATGTGATCTAAATTTATATCATTTAGATGATGACACGCCCACTTTGGGGATATATCATGAATTATAATTATCTTCTTGAATGTTACCTACATACAAGTTATATATTCCTAACTTCATGATTGTAGACAAAACAAAAAGACTCGATTTCAAAGCTTTTTATTACAGTTCCGGAGATATGCATGTATAAGCCACAATGCCTTTTGTGTACTATCCTCAATTATTAAGATTTTAAGTTTATCATTGTATGTACTCTACCTTATCTTCTTGCAAATTTGTAACAGTTACTGTTAATTGGTTCAGATTTGTTACCATGAACGTCAGAGCCGTGTTTGAAAATCCTTGAAATAATGTACATGTATAATCGACATCCGTCTTGCGTTGTACCCTCATAATTGCATGTTACAAACACAATGGAAAGGCCTGAATTGTTTGTAAGCGTCGCCGGTGAACGACGCGCTACACTCACTAGCGATGACTCAACATCCATTTCATAAAATTCAAAACATGTCGACAACGTAAAAAGGATTGTGTGTGAATAAATAATGAAAGTCCACTCCATGCCCTTGTAGCTTATGAATAAACGATAGAGTTAGAGACCCTATTCAATTAAAGAATAAATTCGATATAATCTTTTATTGCAAACTAGATAATTAAAGTTTGGGCAATGTCTCATCTTGATTCGGAAAACTAAAGTCTTGGAAGGAAACGTACAGAGAAGTCTGTAGGCCCCCCCCCCCCCCCTCCTCTTTAATAGACGACGGAATTAAGAGGGTGAAGATGTCAAACTTGGAATAGATATAGTTGTACTCACTTATTAATAAGACGCCGGAAGGAAGCTAGGAAGACCGCCTCCCCCCCCCCCCCCCCCCCCCCCCCCTCCGAATGTTCTAGGAAGGAAATTAAGAAGACTGCCCCAAACGTTTTCCTTCAGGCTACATTAAGAAATTCAGAAGAATTATATGAATTCCCTTGTATGAAAGAATAAAATATAAGTCCTCATAAATATAATTGACGAATTTCAAAGAATTCCAGAATAGATAATAAGATCATAATTGATATAATAATAATATGTTCTTAGAGCTTATATCATTGTGCTAGGCATACATGTGGCGACAGTGGCGACTCTAAAATGTTGTAAATAATACTATTAATAAAAGTTGACCAGTTTTCTTTTTGTCTTGAAACTTGAATATGAGTCAATAAACCCCTGTGTCGTTCTTGATGACAATTGTGGTACCTCTCCATTGTCATATATTTTGACGAAACAAACCTTTAGTAACAATATAAAGCAAGCCGCCTCCCTTTTTTTCCCTCCATTATTTGGTAGTTATTATATTTCGGAAGCCGCGCAAAAAAATTAAAGGAAATCTTGACAAATATTTAATCTAATATGGAACAGAGTGAAAGCTTATGTACCCCAGTACAGAATGGGGGCGATTCCGACGTAGAGGTCGGAACGGAAGAATTGGGTAAGGACGGAGGCCGCAGCAGAAGTCTTAGCTAAGGGTATATGAAAAATTGCATTTCTTGTAGCATATGAATGAATAGAAGAGTTAGGTACAAAAATGTCATCAAAGACAGATGGCAAGTTATTGTATTTATACTGAAACATGAATCGACCCAGCTGCATAATATATATATATATAGAATTTACAATTAAAATATTAATTTTTTTAAATAGGGGTGGAGTATGTGCAAGGTAAGACGATTTGGTTATCAAACGCAGGGCTTTCTTTTGGAAGACCAACAGCCTATTTAAAAGGGTCACGGAGCAGTTGCCCCAAACAAAATTTGCATAAGACACGTAAGGAAGTAACAATGTATTGTACAAACTACAGACTGCATAATATTCGTAAAGGAAATAGTTTGTGTACAGCATGAAGAACACCAATTACACTTGAAATCTTAGAGGCAATGTAATTAACATGACTTTTCCAGTTTAAACCTTCATCTATGAATATTCCCAAAAATTTTGAACATACTCTGGATAAATATTCTTCATTAAATTGCACACGTAACTCATCAAAGTCAAAATGAATATTTCTGCCTTTAAACACCATATAATTAGTTTTATTCATGTTCACTTTTAATGTATTAGCAAAAAACCAGCCAGAAACCTCCAATTCTATTTTTATATCTCTATTCAATTGCTGAACAGATTTATCAGACAAAAACATGTTTGTATCATCGGCAAATAAGATAAATGTCAGTTTATTAGAAACATAATGAAGATCATTGATGAATAATAAAAAAACAATGGGGACCAAGGATACCCCCTTGAGGAATTCCGGTTGTAATATTACATAAATTTGAAGACTGTTGATCAATAACAACAAAATGTTTACGATTATTTAGATAATTATCAAACCAATTCAGAGAGATGCCTCTTATGCCATAAAATTAGAGTTTTTGTAACAAAAATGAATGATTCACATTATCAAAAGCCTTTGAAATTTCAAGAAAAATACATTTTTCCCTATTGCATGAGATACATAATTCACGAATTCAATTAAAGCCATGGAGATGGAGTATTTTTACAACCGTTCACTCGCTCTTCTAATCCACTAGTTATTATCCAGTTGTCTAACCTACTTTGAATTAAAGGATTTTTCTGTCTATACGTAAATTGTGTTTTTTATCCAAATTATTTTTCTCCAAATATCAATTAAATCATCCAATTCTAAATTAAAAGCCTGCCCTATTCCCCTCCCTTTATTTGAACAATCTAAACTAAAGTCTCGAA
Organism: Heliocidaris erythrogramma; assembly: GCA_025617745.1. Taxonomy (NCBI): domain Eukaryota; kingdom Metazoa; phylum Echinodermata; class Echinoidea; order Camarodonta; family Echinometridae; genus Heliocidaris; species Heliocidaris erythrogramma. Next base: position 24,170,054 of record CM046857.1, on the reverse strand, counting down.
TCATGTTAAAGTCCCCTCCAAGAATTATAGGATGCCCTTCATTATTAAACTCTTCAAGACCTCTCTCTAAAGTGCGAAGAAATGCTAATTGGAGATTTTCTTTATCCCTGTTTGGAAAGAACATTTCCCAACACAAGACGGATCCCCTGAACTTCACCATCAATCAATATATATCGCCCTTCCAAATCTATTTTAGTTTTTAATACCTTAAAATGCAGCTTAGATTTAATCAATACACAAACCCCTTTACTGTGATTGGGACCATGACTGATAAAAACTAACCCCATCCCATTCTGCTTTCCATTTTCCTTCAACATCAATAGTACTGAATGTTTCCTGAAAAAAAAATATTACATCTCCTCTTTGTCTACTCCAATTAATATTCGACCTCTCTTCTTTGAATCCCTTAAACCTTTAACATTTAAAGACAATATTATGTTCATTAACATTCCTCGATTACCCACCATGATAAGTATTATTAGGTACGTTCACACGTAGAGCGATAGCATCGATGCTATCTAGGTTTCGAGACTATTTTGGTCATGACCAGATAGTTTTAAAGATCACATTGCAAGAAAATTCCATCAAAATAAATATTGGCTTAATACTTATTATTGCATAGATGGCATAAATTAAACAAGGTTATCCAAATTCAACGCTTGGAAACATTTGAATTCATGATTATTATCAATTATAAAACAGTAAAATACAGCCCCCGATATAACAGCTGAAGAGCTCCTTGAACGCTGCTTAGATGTGTGACGACACACGAAGGACCAGTCCTGTCTAAGCAGACGATGTCCCATAACATCTTACACATTTTTCAGTGCCTGTTTTGTCATCTCCTCTTCACTTATTTCTCTTACTTGACTAGCGTCAGTCTTAATGTTAGTCTGTTGCCTCACTCTTAACTTCGTGTATGGTATTATTTTGATGAAAAATGCAGCGTTAAAAAAATAAAGGAATCAGTCACTTGTGAACAAAATAAGACGCCGTTGTATTTTCAGCTGCTTGCACCGGGGCATGTTCGGCGTTTCAAGAGGGAACGAATACAATCTGTGATATTATTCGGAGGGCTTTTCAATTTGAAAGTGGGGTTTATTTCATTGATCATTGACCCTTCTCCTGTGTATTTACTATCAAACGGTTTTAGTTATCAGAATCGGTTCACTTTCCCTTTTAGAATGGTGTGAAATAAGGTCATGTTTAAATGTACCAAACTCTTTATAATTTGATAAATAATTGCATTGCAGTTACGTTTGTTCATTATAGGACGTCGTCTGCTTAAGCAGGATTGGTCCCTAGTGTGACGACATCAAAACTTCGCTATATTTCTGGCGAATCCTCGGATATTTCAGATGCTGAGAAGAGCTTTTATTTGTGTTGTTTTTATAATCATCATATACGCAGTTGACATAAAACTTATACGATTGCCATCTGTAAGCTTCCCAGTTTCTAGTGATACATTAATTGTCGTATTTGTGATTTTCTTTGGATAGCTACTTTAAGACCAAACGCTGTCTGAACGCAGATAGTCACGAGATAGAAGCGAGTTGGAGCTAGGTTTCGAAACTTTTCTGGCAGCGAGTTTGGCAGGAGTAAATCTCAGGATCCAGCGACAAAGCATCGATGCTTTGCGGTAGACCCGCCACCGCGCTTGTGACTATTTGTAATGTGAACGCAATCGCTGCTTCACTCGCTGCTGTCTTCACTCGCAACTTCGCATGATATGACCCCTGTGCACAAACTTCGATACCAATTATACTCGGGTCAACGTGTGTGGCGCAGTAATTATTGTTTTGGCAGCGATGGATATTCACGAGTGGGTGATAGAAGCAAGTCGATCATGGCCTGTTGAACGTACTGGAAATAGTTTCGAGACTTACAAAGCATCGATGCTATGTACTACGTATAAACATAACTATTGTAATCATAATTCCGGAAGGAAGAAGGACATACACTTCTTGGATAACGACTGAGTCAATTCAAACTGCCTTGAATTTTTTATGTCACATGTGCACCTTGCACCTAAGCCCGATATACATAAATTCACACCTGTAATACTCAAATAAGATAAAGCTACAAATAATACCATAACCACTAACCATCAATATTAGACTCCACAACCCTTGATCTATCAATTTAACTTACCCTTTTATTTCAATTAAGCTCATACTCGTAATGGAAAATCCATATAGTGCAATGTAGGAGCCCAAGACTCCTGAGGCAGTTATTAACATAGAAAAGACCATCTATAAATAACGATAAAAACATTATTTCTTGAATACAGATCAATTAATATACAGTGATATGAACAGCGTGATAAAACAAAAACAGACCTATTAATTGACTTATTCCTTTGCATTTATTTTCCTAACCAGTATTGAAAACGATACCCTTAAATGCCTTTCAACCATAAGTGAGGGGGGAAAGAAAAGAAAACGATAAGAGTCTCAGGTGAACAATATTATTTTGAAGATCTGCCAGTCCAAGGGCAATTCCACGCAGGGGCACGGTCACGCCGCCACCACTCATATACATTATAAATTGGGTGTGGCAAAGAAGGTGTCCGCGGCCCTGCGCAGAACCACCTCTAAATCAAAGCAGCACTTCGACAGGGACACGTGCCACGCGGCTTATCGGTTTTGTTACCGAGCTACATCACAATCATTTACATTTTAGTACAAATGTTGTCTGGCAGAGCAACAGCCCTGTCTGCTCAGATAAGCCAATCAAATTTCAAACATCACTTTCTTCAGCAGCATACATATTATGCAACAACCAATATTATTCAAATGAACTCTTTTGAGTTTGACCTATGAAAATATCACAAAATAGTGTGACCCATAGCAAAATGTCTAAACACATCACACACTCGTAGCAAGTATGAATTTACATCGCTTGCAAGTTCAATACTTAATAATACACAAGAAATTCTTCACAATTTTTTTTCGGCTACACATTTCAATTGCATAAAATTTGGTGTTCATGATCTCACTTATTACTCAGATGCCATTTTTCTCTTTTGACATAATATGAAAGAGAAAAAAGAAAAGAAAACTAACAGAGTGATATTCAAACTGACTGCTTACTGCAAAATAGTTGCGTGATACATCCTACTGTGATTACATGTGATTAACTTTTCAAATGGCATAATGGAACGCCTAAGAATCATGATTTCACTTTAACTACTATTCAAATGAAAGGCACACTACTGGTGCTATTTATCAGCAGAGGCTACGTATTTCCAACCAGATGTTAAGGTATCAACTTAAAAAAAATAAATATAAACTTCTAAAGAATAGCACTCGGTAAAACATAACAATCAATTCAGTGTCCACGGGATATTTTCGGACTCTATAATATGTGCCGAGAGGAACGTTGCGCATCCAACTAGTTTCCATATCTCTATAAAAACCAATTAAAATACACTGGTTCGTTCGAGGAATGATAGTGGAATCTATTAAGATTCCACTCACATAATTAAAAGAGAGAGAGAAAAAAGAAAGATTCCACTCACATTGCTACACTATCATCTCAACAATAAGCGACCTCGTAATAGGCCCATGAGCAACTTTTCGCAAATGACCTTTCCCTTTTTCATTATTATAGGGATCTTTTCAAAGAAAGATAATACGTAAGCTTGCCAGACATAGCAACCTACAGAATTCAAACTCTATGAAAGAAAGACATCGTAAACCAGGTGACTAGAATAGCACGTCAACGATCACTTGGGAAAGCGCATTGTTTGCAAGTTGGCTATCATTTGGCAGACTGTCAAATACCAACCCATCAATGAACACTTTGTTGCTTCTCAGTGGATTTAATGAAAAGTATAATTAAATGAATATAT